>CM023607.1:14935989-15535989 GCA_013358685.1 Antennarius maculatus | reverse complement strand
TACTGCTAATGATGAAGCATGCTAAGAAATCCTTCCCTGTCATCCCATTGTCTCCAGTGGAGGAGGTGGTGGCCCCCACGGCCCCATGGGAAATCTGTAATATATTCAGCCAGTCCTTGGGAGTAAAATGAAAACAAATGTGGTGTAATAAAGGAGAGAAGATGAAGCGATTCTGTGATGATGCTCTCCACCAGCCTTATAAATCAAAATAAAACTGGAGCAGGTCATATGTGCCCCCACCCTCACTGGGCACACACACCTAGATATCAATGTATACCTTCTCTTTCTCTCTCTCTCTCTCGCTCTCTCTCTCTCTCTCTCTCACACACACACACACACACACACACACACACACACACACACACACACACACACACACACACACACACACACACACACACACACTTGTGCCTGCATGCTAATACAGTACTGGGGGAAGAAGAAAATGAATACAGATAGTTATAGAGCATAAAATCTGTATTTGTCTATTTGTTGACAACATATTTCCATGCCTTAACATACTTACTAGCATAACTTTTTACATCAGATGTCACTGTAGTTTACACTCCATCTATCTCTGATTTAATGAAGTTAGGTTTAAGTTTTAATGAAATGTTTCCATTCATAATATTCATGCATTTTACATATTAGTATGCTATGAATGTGTAAAGATATTTTACCCACATTTTATTCTACGTAGTGTAAATCAAAGCAACACATGATTTAATTGTGGTGGTCAAAGCAGGTAGTCATGTTTTCTGATATATATTTCTTTAGAGGAACTAGGTAGATAGATATTCCAATAATTCAAAAGAAATGAGGGAAAAGTTAAATCATTTGAATAAAAGAACAAATATCTGTTTCCTCTTTAATTTTCCCAATCCTTTTAGATTTTCCTCAATCCCCAGTTTGAAAAAACAAAAAAAACAAAAAAAACAAAACAAAGCTATTAGTGCCATTAACAACTGAAGCCGAAGCCAGTAGTTCTACCTCCATCACTCCATAGGGGACGCTGTGGTGTCAGTGTATTAATGTATGAAGTCAGTGGTTGAAAACAGACAGCAGGCTTGGTGGAGATGCATTTGTGGCAGCAATCATTATACAGAAAGTCCAAAATATTAAAATGGAAAAAAGAAAAATCACTGTCTGGATTTGAAGCATGAAGAGTCAGTCATTTATTGATGTATGATTGGGCTTGATTCAAAAATTGTCCTCCTCATATACGTGTGGTGCTTCAGGTTTTGAGGTCAATAAGAAGAGGTGATTTTTTGCTTTTTGTATTACCATTACGAAATACACTCCTTCAATCTCTTTCAACCCTGCAAACTTTGAAGATGGATTTGAGACTTTCTCTGACAAGGTGGCTGCTTATTACGCAGATAAAGAATAGTGAACAGAGAGTACAATAAATAATTGATGCCTAATAAGTTGAGAGGGAGCGCGCCGGGGCTCCATTTTTATTTTCGGCCAAAGAATAGAGAAAGCCTCCTGAGTTGTTTATTTCCTCCATCCTTACTCTCTTTCATGTCCTTCTCATTTTACGAGCCATGAGTCAACACAGCACACGTAAATGATATTTTGACACACAGAGCCATGAATAATGCATTTGAATTTACTTTTATGCCAGAGTCAGACCCTTCTCAGCACCCTTTCTCTACCTCCCCATCTCTCTTTTCTCTCTTCTTGTTCCTCCCATCCTCTTAATACCCACCCCCTTCCTCACTATGCAATCCTCCTCTACTTTTTTCCTCTTCCCCTTTTCAAAAGTTGAAAGTAAAGACTGACTAACCTGCTTGCTACTGATTTATTATTGACTGACATGAGGAAAGTGTAGGAGAAAAAGAAATGCAGAAATGTGAGTGAACAGGGATTTTAGTGAGATTTAAGTGAGATTATGTTCAGAGTGACATTTCATTTCTTCTAAAGAACTAGGCATTGTAAAAGTAGAAAAGTCTTTTACCCATGTCACTTTACACCAGCTAATGAAGGCCTTGAGGTCTGCAGGACCCTGATGAAGCCGACGGCACTTATTGATTCAGTGTCTAAATTAATCACCCATAACTTGATCTGTTCCGATAAAGTCATCAGCAGCCGGCATACTGCCTGATCAGCAGCAATCATTCTTCCCCTGCCATGTTGCTGATGTTTAACCCCGGGCCCACAGACCACCAGACATGGCCACATTTTGAAAGTAAATTAAAACCATTTATTTTGCTGCTAAATAGCTCGCTTGTAGTCGAGACAAACAAATGAAATGAGGATGTAGGATTAAGGTCTGGCTTTCTCATTTCGAGGGATGATTATGCTCCCCCACCCGCTCTTCATCAGCATCATCACCATCATCATCATTGGTTGTTTATAATTTTGCAGAATTTGTGTTGAGTGTGACTCAGACTCACCCACTAATACCAACCTGTTTTTTTAAGACCCTCAACTTTTCGGAGTGTCAGTTATTCTATTTTGCATCCAGTAATGTAATTTCAGAAGGGGACGGATCCAAACGTCTGCTGCTGGTACCAAATGGTTCTTATTTAGAGAGACCGTCATGTTGTTGTTACTTTTCTGGAATAAACAGGGATGACCCCGAAGAAAATCATCATCTGAATGGAAGCATATGTT
Source organism: Antennarius maculatus (assembly GCA_013358685.1). Classification (NCBI taxonomy): domain Eukaryota; kingdom Metazoa; phylum Chordata; class Actinopteri; order Lophiiformes; family Antennariidae; genus Antennarius; species Antennarius maculatus. Next base: position 15,533,370 of record CM023607.1, on the reverse strand, counting down.
GTTCCCTGTAACACCAAAGATGCTGGCTTTTGAACGGAGCGTCAAGTTTTCACGAACCAATTTGATATTTGGGCTTATCAGCACATTTTTGAGCATTTAGAGGATGAAAGGATGCCCCTCTCATCACATTGAACTTGAAATATATTGGACTCTGTTTGCTCAGAGCTGATTTGCAAATGCTTGCAAACTGCTTGTAGTTACATTTTGCACATTTGGAAACTTTTGGAACTTTTGGAACTTTTTGGAATCAGGGTTGTATGTAGTCCTTTTGTCATTCTTTTTTAATTTTTCTCATTCTTCTTTCTAGCTGTTGGTCACCTGCATGCTTGTCGCCTTCAAGTTCACCTTCTTCTGACTGTAAAAATAAGAAACTGTATCTTTTTCTGACCTTGTCAGGTGAGATATTGCAATAAATATCTTTTTTCAAACCCTATACAGTAGAGCGGCCTTTCATTGTGAGCACACCTGTGCTATTATCATGTGGTTCAGTCGGCATCCTGTTATGCTCCACCTGCCAGGAGGATGGATCGTCTCAATGGACAACAAACACTTAGCAATACATTTAAACAAATCACATTTTGAGTGCAAGAAAAATGTGTTATTTAACTTCTTTGCATGAAAAATTACAAAATACTTTGCGTTTATAATTTGGCAAAACATATTTTTAATATTTGCAATAACACAATGTAGCTATTAAATTCAAAGGATAATTAACAACAATCAAAATGCATTTCAGATATAATCTCATCATATAATGTATATCCATATGAAAGTCCACAGCATTAAAAACTTTTGAAGCCTGTGATCCAGACTAATATCCAGATGGAGATACCAGTTGCTGGCTGCAGCCTGTAAGCTACTTACTTTACATTTCTAAGTAATACAGTTCTCATCCTTTTGGTGTGAAATCCTTCTTCTGAGAAGTTGCTTTGAAGGAAGCAGGGATGAATAATCTGCATCATCCACATCGTCCACAGAGTGGTTCTTCATTCATAATTTAAGACCCCCCATTACAGCTGATGAAACCACTGACCTGAAAGTACAGAGGGAATGAGCTCCTTCAAGTGTGGTGTTAACATTGTCTGTCTTGTACATGTTGCCAGCAAACATCAATAAGTAAGTCTATGTCAACACTGGCCTCTCGTGTCATTTCTGTTTATCACCATGGGGATTTGATTTCTATACATACACATTTTAATGGAGGATTGTTACCTCAAAGTACCTTGAGGTCATCAGCATAGATGCACATCATCAGCATGATGCACAGTTAATATGACGTAGAAATATATAATATAATATCTAATGTTTTGTTTTTTTTCCATTTTAACAGGCGACTTGTCTAGGTTGTATACCCTACTTCTCAGCCAGCTGGGATAGGATCTAGCTCCTTTGTAACCACATACAGGATAAACAGTGACAGACAATGAATGAATGGAAATGTCATGTACAACACACAATGCACACGTCCATGCAGAACAGGAAAGTCATGTGCTTTAAAAGCATTTCTCTGGTTTTTCTTTCCCATGTTATGACCCAGAAAACACAAGTGGAAAAACAAGTGGAAAAAATACATTATGTAGCTACATTCATTATAATTGTAAAGAGCTTTATGTATGTGTATTTATGTATGTATGTGTTTAAGATGAGGAACATACTAAACCTGACCCTAACCAAAGTGTCCAAACTTGCCACACATTTCCTTTGCTCAAACCTCTGTCAGCAGGCTTCCTTTTGTTCTGCTGAATGACTGAATTGAGAAAAAAAAAAGGCTTAGCGAGCGGTTCCGAGAAAACTATAAATTAGTGCATCATTCTTTACCCACCGTGCAGTGCCTTTCACTGAAGGCACAAAAAAGCTAAACGGTCATTAAAAATACTGACTGCTCATATAATGTCCTACAAGTATTTTCTTGAAAACCAGAAATTTGATGCACTACCTTTTCTTCCTCATAAAACATGACCAGTTTTCACATTAAATATACAGACTGTTTAATCACAGCTAAATGTATTAGTCACTGTGTTGGCCCCAGGCAATGACTATGTTCACAGCGCATCATTTGTTGTGATATCTTAAGCTACTATATCCCTCTAGGCTAGTTTCACAGAGTGTGTTTCTTGTTGTAGTTAAGTGCATATTTAACAGGCTCTCGAGTGTCTCCTGCAGAGTTATTCATATTGAGCTTTTCAAAGATAAGCCCATTTTAGAGCACGGTTTAAGAACTTCTACCACCCTCCACCCCAAACATAGTTAAAAAGTGGAACAAAAAGAGGATGTTGTCAACAACATGCCCATCCTGTAGCAGCATGAGAACCAGGGTACACAGAGAACCTCAGTATGACTTCAGTTCCCCATCATCTTGGATTATGAGTCAGAGTCTGCTTCTACAACCCAAGCTTCACCACACACCTACAGACAGAAAAACTTTTCACACAAGTAACTGTCTCAGCATGTCTTCACTAAAACTGGGACAGTTCCTCTTTTTGTTAGAGGGCAAAATATTCTGAGCAACTGTGAAGATGTATGTACAGTATGTATGAATATATGTATATATGTCTATGTACAGTATGTACTGTATGTAAAATGTATATGTCTGTAAGACTGTATGTATGTATCTATGTATGTTGTATGTATGTACTGTATGTATGCTACATATGTCTGTATGTCTGTCTGTATGTATGTATGTATGTATGACAAATCTAGCTGAAATGTGGTTAGAAAGATCATATACAGCGTTAAATTGTTGTTTTCTTTTTCACTCACACTCTCCGTTTTTCACATCACAATGAATTTTCCTTTATGTAAGTGTGACTGGCAGTCTCATGAGGCTGTGTAACGTACATCATACACTTCTTTTCATTGCTGTTCTTGAAAAAGAGCGTAATATATTAGAATAATGTTACCTATCCCTATCGTGAACAAAATATCTGCATACTTCTCGGATCACTTCCTGACACTCTCTGTGGCGCTGCTGTGATGCCTCATGAAGCTATAGTTTGATCCCTTACCTCCACTCTTTCTTCACCCCCACAGCAATGCCCAATAAAACTGATTTGCTCTGGCATGTATTGTTTTGGAAAATAAATCAGTCGACTCTTTCCACTTCATGCACTCATGACATCATTTGTTAGCCCTCTTAAGTCAATTATTGTCACTTAGTTCATCTGTATGGTAACAATGACCTGTAGCTACAGTACACAGGGCCCTTCCCACTCTCTGCACCATGACAGAAAAGACTAGGAAATGGTTACGCCTTGAGCCTGTAAGTTTGTCAAAGTTAAATACAAGAGAGCATATTATCCGCCTTATTTTTCTGTCACACAATCCTCCTTTTTCCGCTTTGAAAATAAGCTTCAAGGTAATTGTGTCATTGTGTCATAAGGCGCACGAAAAAATGATAATCCATTAAATTGTATTCCATGCTCTCTGTTGCTTTTGTAGTACAGCACGACACCACAGGATTTTGGAAAGGTGAATTATGAATAATTGCTTTTGATCCAAAAAGCCTGACAAGTAATAACATTTAATGCTATGGCTGATCAACAAAACTGAGGCATGCTTTTCACGGTTGAATAGACAGTTTGGCAAAAGATACCACCCTGCTTGTTGATGTATTCACAGAGAGATTGTGATGTAAGGTTGTTTAGTTTACTTTAAGACACTTTACCTTAATTTAACCTTTAAACTTTGGTGCCCAAAGTAGTCACCAGTGCTGTAATATAGTAACGGCAAATTTGGATCCAAAGATGTGAATTATTCATCTTAAAACATGAGAGGGGCCAGGTGTTACTGATCACACACATTCAAAAAGGTCTTTGTTGTTTCAATTAGTTGATTAAGTATCATCTACTCCTCTGTTTTCTCCAGAAACATGATCTGTGTTAAACAGATTCATATTACAGGGACAGCAGAGAACAAGAAAAAGGGGGACATTTTCAATTACATGTCAGCATATTCCTGACTGTCAGCCACCATTTGATCAGGCTTTTACTTTAATTGCTTGCATTTCATTAAGTGTAATCATTGGTGGTGGAATTTAATCAGTGAAGATTCAGCAGAACACTCCAAACACTATTTGAAGCGAAGCATTCAATTACCGTGGGAGAGGTCTCATCAACAGTAAATCTAATGTAAACCTGAGATTAAAAAGTTATGTTCATACTGCAAAATTCCAGACTTTTTACATGTGAACTAAAGCAATTAGCTCAGTAAATAAAGAAATAACTGTCCAATAAAAAGTTATGCAAATATTCAACACGCCTCATGAGTGAACCATTTGAATAATTTAAAAACACTTGTTTTTAAAATTATTAGAAACCATTTCTAGGAAAGGATGGAAAAGATGTGAAGCTCCAAAAATGCAAACATATAGGTATCATGAAAGATAATTATATTTATTATGTCATGTATGGGACAAGGGTTATACAACATATTACTTCACTGTTCATGCACAAAAACATAACCTTTATCCATGCATCATATTTGACTTTTCAAAATCTTGGTTTACTTAATACAGACGGTTGTCATCATAATATTAACTGTGTCTTTCTAAAATGTTGTGGAGTAAATTATTAACTTCCAAAAAATATAAATAATGAAGTAATTTAAAGTAAGTAAAATTATGTATTTACATCAACTACAGCAAGACATCAACCTTTAAACTGAGCCTTGAGATGAGTTCCTCAGCCCTGCAGGAAGTCCTCATCCTCCTAAATATTTAGCAAGCACCTGATTCTCAGCTGATCGTCCAGACCTGGCCATATAAGGTCAGGAATATCATAAGACCCGATCCTCTACCATCTGAAAGACACACATCAGTAACTTGTCTCATTTTCTGTCAGCTTCTGTGGTTCACCCGCAAGGAGGAAATCATTTTGCAGACACATATCATCCATGCGACCGATAATATACAGATGTATGACCTGTGGATTTATAAAATCCAATGTGAATCCGTATAACTGCTGTGAAGATTGTCTGTCTATAAAGCAGGAAGAAGCAATCAGCTTACAAAACTTCTTTTTGCTGTAATCTTTATACCTGCAGATATTTTCTATTCTGTTTTCCTGTGATTTGGTAAAAATTACTGACAGTGTTTTCAGTAGATTTTCGAAGTGACTGGGTTTGTAGCACCTCGAACACCGCGAACAAAATTCACCTCTGATATACTGGAATGGAACTTTTTCAGTTCTACATCAAAGTCTGAGTGAATTTAAGCAATGAGTGCAGCTTGGTTCAATGGCACTGGAGACACAATTTTATTTACCTTTTACTTTATTATATGCTATTGGTACAAAGCATTTGATTGTTTGTTTCTATGTGTTTGAAAGCAAAATAAATCACCACATTTTGAATGGATTGGAGAAGAATAGGTAATTAGATTTTCAGTCTTATCCAGATCAAGGATTTTTCTTACAAATCCTACTATTGTAAAGCCTTGTGCCGGCCCACTCTACTTACAATTGGCTAACATTTCTCACATATTTGAAGTTCTCTCAATGAGGGGTTACATGAGAAAAACATCACATTCCCTTAGCAGAGGTATGTGCTTTCTGAGTGCTGTCTGTTTTTTAGCCATGCACATGACATGGATCTATTGCGTCAGTTTGTTGGATGGTCCATCTCTTTGATTCAGCATGAAATATTTTGACCTCTGATAAATCACCAGGATGTTTCTACAGATATTCAAGGTCATGATGAATGTTAGATCTGTTGACTTTTTCCCCAGTCCCTTTGTGTGTGTAGGAAAATCTAGCTCCAACATTTGTGATCTCTTCAGAAGGAATTATTTGTGTTCCCTTAACATTTTACATTTGTCAGTAGTTAAACACCAAATGATAAATTCAATAATCTCACCCATACTCTTGGGATTACTCACCTACGTTAGCATGCATACACACTAATGTAAGATGTCAAACATAATATAAATTAAACCTGCTTAACAAGAGAGTGTTAGTGTTGTCATCATGCAAATGCCTGCATGCTGATCAACATTTACCTCACAAACCACTTGGTTAAATATTCTATACCTCTTCACAAATTTCAGTCACTTGCTGAAACTGCACTGGATTTATGATTTTTTAGGTTTTGTGGTCTGTGCACTATTTTCATCATGTGTCATCACAGTGTAAGTCCTTTCAGTTTGGGCTGACATGCCTCAGATTAACAGAAATTGAACAAAAACTGCAAGGGACAGGTATAAACAATCCCAATTCTCTTTGACTGCCTTCCCTGACATTGTTTCTCAGCAAGAAATGGGGACAGCACAAGGTTTCATTCATTCTATATGTACAATTCTGCACGTGGACCTTCACCCCAAAAGATGGATGTCCTGATCTAAATTGCAGTCAGGTTATCCAATGAGAAAATGAACGGCTCATCATTGGTGGTCATGGAATTTGCATCAAAAGCACACACTGAGACGAAAACACCCATTGCCTGTGACATATGCCTTCAGTTCACTTCATCTAGAAATGCAGAGGGCCCAACTCACAGAGTGACAAGACAACAGAGGTTAAGAACGATTCACAAGAAGCACTGAGGAGGGTTGTATTTATTCATATATACCGCAGGTCTGGCCTGTGTTCATATGTTTGTACCAGTTTGTTCTTGTTTGTCAAACAACGTTTGGTTAATAGCGTCTGGGATTTGTCTACATTCAAACAGGCTTTCTCCTCTCTTTTTCTGTTTTCTGTCAATTTTGATAGAAGGAAAAAGCCAGGGATGTCAGCAACAAGCAACTACACAGACGTGTGTCATCTCTGATGCTACTGTTTCCTGACACATGTAAGAGTTATGTTTCTTCATAATAACAAAATCTGTATTTGAGTGTAAAACACAGAGGCAAATTTTTTTTTAGCATTTATTAGTAATGTGAGTTTAATTAAAAGCTTGTATCAGAATTAAAATATTGAATCAGGGGAGAGAAAGACAAAATGTTGTTGTTTATCGTCTCAGTTTCCTGTAGCTACTCTTTTGTATTTTAATGGTAATATTTTCACAACGTTCCCCACCATCTGTGGGAATGTGATACCTTTCTACAGCTGAGTGAAAGAGGGGTGGGGGGGAGGAAGTGGTGTTCTCTAATCCCAGAATCCCTCACATCGAATCATGCAAATTTGGTGCACTTTGAAGCGAATCCAGCTCCTACCATATGCAGAGTGAAAACAACAATCTATTATGCATGCATTGCACCAAGCTTATGGTAATGTTATTTCACTGCTATTCCTATAAAGTCAAATTTGCAGATGCACAACATATCTAAAGATTCTTTTAAAATAATATTTGTCTCATTGTGGTATGTGTTTGAGAATAACAAGCAAAGTGTGTAGAGGTAGCTGCTGAGATCTCTCTGTGTCTCACCGTGGAAGAGATGCTTGAAAAGTGGATGGGTGATATTTTCCACCTCCAATCTGTGTTTGAGAAGTTATATTTTTCCTGCATTCATTGAGTGACTTCTTATGTTATGCTCCTCAAAGACAACAACACAATTGGAAACTTCATACACTGTTTGTCGCTCCCCAGCCCTGAGGAACCTGGCGTTTATGATGTCGTTGCATCATGTTATCCATTAGGTACACTCTATGTTATCTAATCAGAAAAACATAGTTAGTTAGAGATCTGCATCCACAGAAAACTTTTAATGAACAGGTATGCATTTAAGCACTCAGGTTACTCATCACAATAACAAGCTGTTCTGTTCTGTCACGTTATATTTCATGAGCCAAAAAGCTGTCTGCAGGCTTTGTTGCTCTCTTTCTACGGCTGGATTAAGAACACAACATCAATGATATTTCCATTTGTTCAATGGATAATTAGGGTGCATGACATGCCAAGAATTATTTTCCATCTTGGCTCATCCTAATTTGGGGGAGGCATCAGGAAAAGTGTAATTGGTAAGACAAGATGTGACTGGTGCCTCCCTGGTGGATCCATGCTTTGTTACAGCAGGCAGTTCTTAATGAAGAGGCCAGTGGTCTGCTTAATAATGCATCTATGTATGTATGTATGTATGTATGTATGTATGTATGTATGTATGTATGTATGTCTGTCTGTCTTTCTGTCTGTCAATTCATCTATCTATTTATCTATCTACAGTATGTTATGTTGATCTCAACTCAAATGGTGTCATCTCTTTCTCCCTCTGAGTAGGTCTGTAATAAGAAACTTCTCTGAAACCACCATCAGCATGTTTGAAACTGTCTGGGTCACTGTGGGTGATTCTGAAGAAAGGATGACACCCCATCAAAAGGACACACGCGCATACAAATACAAACACACACCAGTTACGTGCGGTGAGGTTCATGGCTGGTGAGGCACTGATTTCATTGTAATTAGATTTACAAACATATGAACCTACAGTGTAGCTTATTCACAATTTAATAAGCAACAGTGAGTGGGTTATTTAGTCTCATAGCAGAATTATTTACACGTACAAACTGTAACACAAATAAGCACATTTGATTAAAAAAAATTTTATGTTGTTACCTACATGTTTGTTTATATGTTACGTTTACTTAAAAATGAAGCCATGCGCTGCTCCTCCTGAACAAAAGCAGTGAAAAAAAATTGAGTTTTCGATACGTAATCCTCCATTTTTATAGTAAGGCAAAGTGAGCGGAAAACAAATGAATGGCTGTAGTTTGCTATCACTTCTTCTACGGCCGAGGAAGAGGAATCCTCGGATGAATCTCTGGGATCACTAACGCCCCCTACCATGAGGTGCGAGAACTGCGGGCCTCACCTAGTGCCTTTTTCCAATGGTTTCAGGACAGCTCAGCTCAAGAAAGCCGTTACACACATGCAGTTGTTGACAAAAAAACACTGTGCATTGTAATTATTATCTAAATTATGGAAATTTATTTCATATAGCAGAATGTGTTTGAACATTTTAACAGCGACATATAGAGAGATAGCATTACTGTCTCACTATATAGCATTCCAGCACTGCTAGCCAAGTCATTGGGCAATCCATGGTGAGGCTCGGCTGGCTGGTGCCTTACCGCAGGTCTCTGCTCAGTATTTCAGCAGTAAATGTGAAAATTCAGTGATTTTGAGTGAAAATGACCTAAAATTGGCTGTTTAATAGAAAATAACTTTATAATATGCATCACTGGATAAATATAACCATTTAATTCATTTCTTCCATTTTAAATGTTTTTTCTTTCATGACAGCAGGTGAGGCCGTGCCTCACCTGCCTCCCCTGACTTCATGTCACTGACACACACACACACACTCACACACACACACACACACACACACACACACACACACACACACACACACACACACACACACACACACACACACACACACACACACACACACACAAACTAGCATACTTGTGGTGTACCAATGGCAGGACTGTTATGAAGGATGACAGTGGGCCCGTTTCACAAAGGCAGGGTTAACAAACCAATACAGAAGACCGAGGGAAATGTGTATTGTATGTTTTTATTGTTTGCTGTGGTGGTGATGGTGACTCTGAAAGGATTCTGGCAGATGGTGTCTGTCACTGCTCTGCCATCCTGGAAAGTGACATAGGCACTGGAAACAGGCTTTCAGCAGACCTGTGTTCATCTCTACCCAGACTTCTATTGAGTGTCTGGGTCAGAAAAAAGGGTCAGCAGCCTCGGTTGGCATGGGTAACCCCTGTCCCCCAGCAAAAAAACCCATCAAACTCTCCTGTAATGTATAGTGGATTCATTGGAGTGGATTAAACAATGGAGACAAGTGAATTATTGTGTAAATCTTTAGGTTACTGACCACATTACAGTCTGCTGCTCAGGTAATACTGATTATACATCCGTGAGTCAGGAACAGATCCAGACCTCCACATCAGAAATGTGGAGGTCTGGATTATATGTGAGGCAGCAGTTTAGTCTGCAGCATCACATATGATCTGAAATGTGGGTACTATCTATGCTGCCAATTACATTGGGAAATCCCAAAAGAAATATAAGTTACTGATCCAATTCTAAGGTTGCAGCACAATGTCATTAAGAGAATGTAATTTCAAATTAATTTTCACATGCACAAACCTTGTTGATACACAACCTTCCCCTCTAACTTACTACTTGCTGAGAAACATTATCTAGATGTAACTCCTGAGCCTTTATAGTGGGGATTGCAAATGTACTTTTTGGAATAAAACACATTCTTCTTTTCCTTTCGGCTTTTCCCTTCAGGGGTCGCCACAGCGAATCAATTGCCTCCATCTAACCCTGTCCTTTGCATCCTCTTCTCTCACACCAACTACCTTCATGTCCTCTTTCACTACATCCATAAACCTCCTCTTTGGTCTTCCTCTAGGCCTCCTGCCTGGCAGTTCAAAACTCAGCATCCTTCTACCAATATATTCACTATCTCTCCTCTGGACATGTCCAAACCATCTCAGTCTGGCCTCTCTCGCTTTATCTCCAAAACCTCTAACATGTGCTGTCCCTCTGATGTACTCATTCCTGATTCTATCCTTCCTGGTCACTCCCAGAGAGAACCTCAGCATCTTCATCTCTGCTACCTCCAGCTCTGTCTCCTGTCTTTTCCTCAGTGACACTGTCTCTAGACCAAACAACATTGCTGGTCTCACCACAGTTTTGTACACCTTTCCTTTCATTTTAGCTGAAACTCTTCTATCACACATCACACCTGACACTTTTCTCCACCCATTCCATCCTGCCTGCACACGTTTCTTCACCTCTTTTCCACACTCTCCATTGCTCTGGACTGTTGACCCTAAGTACTTAAAATCCTCCACCTTCTTGATCTCTTCTCCCTGTAACCTCACTCTTCCACTTTGGTCCCTCTCATTCACACACATGTACTCTGTCTTACTGCGGCTAACCTTCATCCCTCTCCTTTCCAGGACAAACCTCCACCTCTCTAGCTTCTCCTCCACCTCTTCCCTACTCTCACTGCAGATCACAATGTCATCTGCAAACATCATAGTCCATGGAGATTCCTGTCTAACCTCGTCTGTCAGCCTGTCCATCACCATAGCGAACAAGAAGGGGCTCAGAGCTGATCCCTGATGCAGTCCCACCTCCACCTTGAACTCCTCTGTCACACCTACAGCACACCTCACCACTGTCTTACAGTCCTCATACATGTCCTGCACCGCTCTAACATACTTCTCTGACACTCCAGACTTCCTCATACAATACCACAGTTCCTCTCTGGGCACCCTGTCATAAGCTTTCTCCAGATCTACAAAAACACAATGCAGCTCCGTCTGGCCTTCTCTGTACTTCTCTATCAACATCCTCAAAGCAAATACTGCATCTGTAGTACTCTTTTTTGGCATGAAACCATACTGCTGTTCACAAATGCTCACTTCTGCCCTTAGTCTAGCTTCCACTACTCTTTCCCATAACTTCATTGTATGGCTCATCAGCTTTATTCCTCTGTAGTTGCCACAACTCTGCACATCTCCCTTGTTCTTAAAAATGGGCACCAGCACACTTCTCCTCCACTCCTCAGGCATCTTCTCACTATCCAAGATCCTGTTGAACAACCCAGTCAGAAACTCTACTGCCACCTCTCCTAGACACTTCCAAACCTCTACAGGTATATCATCAGGACCGACTGCCTTTCCACTCTTCATCCTCTTCAGTGCCCTCCTCACTTCATCCTGGCTAATCTTTGCTACATCCTGGTCCACAACAGTCACCTCTTCTAGTCTTTGTTCTCTTTCATTTTCCACGTTCATCAACTCTTCAAAGTACTCTTTCCATCTTCCCATCACACTGCTGGCACCTGTCAATAGACTTCCATCCCTATCCTTAATCACCCTAACCTGCTGCACGTCCTTCCCATCTCTATCTCTCTGTCTTGCCAGCCTGTATAGATCAGTCTCTCCCTCCTTACTGTCCAACCTAGCATACAAGTCATCATAAGCACCTTGTTTGGCCTTTGCTACCTCTACCTTCACCTTACGCTGCATCTCCCTGTACTCCTGTCTACTCTCCTCAGTCCTCTCAGTGTCCCACTTCTTCTTAGCTAACCTCTTTCTTTGTATACACTCCTGTACCTCCTCATTCCACCACCAAGTCTCCTTATCTACTTTCCTTCCAGATGACACACCAAATACTCTACTACCTGTCTCCCTGATCACATTAGCTGTAGTTATCCAGTCATCTGGAAGCACCTCCTGACCACCCAGAGCTTGTCTTAACTCCTTCCTAAAGGTCATGCAATACCCTTCCTTTGTTAGCTTCCACCATTTCGTCCTCTGCTCTGCCTTTGCCCTCTTCATCTTCCTCACCACCAGAGTCATCCTACACACCACCATCCTATGCTGTTTGGCTACACTCTCGCCTACCACTACTTTGCAGTCACTGATCTCCTTCAGGTTACATCGTCTACACAAGATGTAGTCTACCTGTGTGCTCCTACCACCACTCTTATAGGTCACCCTATGTTCCTGCCTCTTCTGGAAGAAAGTATTCACTACAGCTATTTCCATCCTTTTTGCAAAGTCAACTACCATCTGTCCTTCTGCGTTCCTCTCCTGGATACCAAACCTGCCCATCACTTCCTCATCACCTCTGTTACCTGCACCAACATGTCCATTGAAGTCTGCACCAATGACAACTCTCTCACTTCTAGGTATGCTCTGCATCACTTCATCAAAGTCCAACCAGAATTTCTCCTTCTCCTCCAGCTCACATCCTACCTGTGGAGCATACCCACTAACAACATTGAACATCACACCTTCTATTTCTAGCTTCACACTCATCACTCTATCTGACACTCTTTTTACCTCCAGGATATTCCTAACGAACTCCTCCTTCAAGATAACTCCTACTCCATTTCTCTTCCTATCTACACCATGATAGAACAACTTGAACCCTGCTCCTAAACTTCTAGCCTTGCTACCTTTCCACCTGGTCTCCTGGACACACAGTATGTCTACCTTCCTTCTCTGCATCATGTCGACCAACTCTCTACCTTTTCCTGTCATAGTTCCAACATTCAACGTCCCTACTCTTAGTCCTATACTCTTGGCGCTCCTCTTCTCTTTCTTCGTGCGAACGCACTTTCCTCCTCTCCTTCTTCGACCAACAGTAATCCAATTTCCACCGGCGCCCTGTAGGTCAACAGCGCCGATGGCGGTCGTTGTTAACCCGGGCCTCGACCGATCCGGTATGGAAGTCATATGTTTGATTCGCATCTTTGATTTGGCAAAAGTTTTACGCCGGATGCCCTTCCTGATGCAACCCTCTGTATTTATCCGGGCTTGGGACTGGCACAATAAGACACTGGCTTGTGCCCTCTTGCGGCTACATTGGAATAAAACACATTAAAATCGTTAAAATCATTCTTTACCCAGTAGATTACCCCCTTTTAAACCTTTCTTTCAAATGTAGGTATTCATAAATTTTGAACATTTTATTTATATATTCTAATTTAAAACAGATTTTCTCATCATTCAGCCTGACCTATTTTGCATCTTTTGTAAACTTCCACCAGTAGAATTTAAAATGAAGTTCTGTGGCTTTGAACAATGTTTGGCTGCACATCATAAGTTTGAAATAACTGGACCACAGAGCGCACAAAGGTTTTGACATGTTTGACCTTTTCAGTATATGGCACAGCCCTGTGGTGCAAACATACTGTACATAGTACTTACACAAAACTGAAATATACTGTACACAATCATGCATCTAGCATTCACAGCAGCACAAAGAGCCTCATAGCTTGAGCGTACTCCTTATGAATCCACAGGATTTAGTGAATAAAACTATTAACCCACTGTTACGAGTGAGTATGGCTCAACAGGGGTGGCCGCATATCATGCAGGATGACAGACAGGACAAGGGGCGGCTTTATCACTTAAACTGGCCTCATGGAGCCTAGTGCTCTCGGGCAGCCAGTCTTCGAGTTATTCTATGCCAGTGGAGCATTGATTTTCCACACTGTTAGCTCACATGATTCCCCCTTTCCTCAGGAGAAAATTGTCGGGACAAAAAAAAGGACTCCCTGTGATCAATTGGTCCACTGTGCAACTGAATTCAGGTTACAGACTGAGGGAGATGAGGAGAAAGGGAGAATGAGGGGGTGGGGGGTGGGAGGTGGAGATGAAGACAGTACACAGCAGGGCATTTGTGTGTTAGTCTCACTGAGGTAAATATGGACCTGTAAAACTAGAGCTGAAGAGGAATAGGTTGTAAAACAGCAATGCGCAGGTTCTTTGTATACACTCTTCTCAGATATAGGATCGACTCTAGGAAGAAAACAATATTTCTCACTGTAGTGACAAGAATCCACTTGTTTCTAAATTTATCCCTAGAGTATTGTGTATCTCATAAGATCAACCAACCCTGAAGAGGACTGGAATACTCTCCAAAATTGTTAATATTTTTGAAATTGTTTTTCACTTGGTTCTTATAGTTGAGGTAGTTTCATCACAGCCCTGAACTACAAACACATATTTGAATCTAATTTGGAGAGACTTTCTTTTGCAAAACAATTTCATGCATAAAACAGTGCTGCATAATTAAAAGTTCACACATCACACTTTTCAAGAACAAAGAAACAATCGAAACATATTGGCAGAAAAGTCAGCAATGCTAGTAGTATCAGAACACAGTAGTGGATAGCACCTTAATTATGTAACATATATTATTAGCTTTAGAAATACTTACTGTATAATCAACAATCCTCAAAAAAAGAATAGCATAATGCCTAGAGCATATTCGATAATAGTTTATGTTAAGCAGGTTGCTTATTTATTATCTATAGACTATAATTGGAAAATAAGTAGGGAACTAATATCTATGCTAATAATCAAATGTTTAATGGCTGTTATGTGTCTGAATCTGAAGACGATTCACCATGATGACGCTTTACAGGAGTTGAAGTCCATCCATCCATCCATCCATCCATCATCTACCGCCTATCGGGGCCGGGTCACGGGGGCAACAGTCTCAGCAGGGATGCCCATACTTCCCTCTACCCAGACACCTCCTCCAGCTCCTCCGGGGGGGGAGCCCGAGGCATTCCTAGGCCAGCCAAGAGACATAGCCCCTCCTGCGTGTCCTAGGTCTTCCTCGAGGTCTCCTCCTGGTATGACATGCCTGGAACACCTCCCCAGGGAGGCGTCCAGGAGGCATCCGGAACAGATGCCTGAGCCACCTCAGCTGACTCCGCTCACGGTGGAGGAGCAGCGGCTCTACTCCGAGCTCCTCCCTTGTGACTGAGCTCCTAACCCTATCTCTAAGGGTGCGTCCAGCCACTCTACGGAGGAAACTCATTTCAGCCGCTTGTATCCGGGATCTTGTTCTTTCGGTCATGACCCAAAGCTCATGACCATAGGTGAGAGTAGGGACGTAGATTGACCGGTAAATCGAGAGCTTCGCTTTGCGACTCAACTCCTTCTTCACCACGACAGACCTATACAGCGACTGCATCACAACAGAAGCTGCACCGATCCGTCTGTCAATCTCACGTTCCATCCTTCCCTCACTCGTGAACAAGACCGCAAGATACTTAAGGACTCTCCACCGACCTGAAGAGGGCACACCACCCTTTTCTGGTCGAGAACCATGGCCTCGGATTTAGAGGTGCTGATCCTCATTCCACTCGCGTCACACTCAGCTGCAAACCGTCCCAGTGCACGCTGAAGGTCCAGGTTTGATGAGGCCAACAGGACAACACCGTCTGCAAAAAGCAGAGATGAAATCCTTTGATCCCCAAACCGGACTTCCTCCGGACCCTGGCTGCGCCTAGAAATTCTGTCCATAAAGATTATGAACAAAACCGGTGATAGAGGGCAGCCCTGCTGGAGTCCAACATGCACCTGGAACAGGTCTGACTTACTGCCGGCAATGTGAACCAAGCTCTGGCTTCGGTCATAGAGGGACCAGACAGCCCTCAGCAAAGGGCCCCGGACCCCATACTCCTGAAACACTCCCCACAAGATACTACAAGGGACACGATTAAATGCCTTCTCCACATCCATAGGTCTATAGGTGTAATCCTCCTCTCCAGTACCCTGGAATAGAATTTCCCCGGGGGGCTGAGGACTGTGACCCCCTATAGTTGGAACACACCCTACCGCCCCGGTCTGCCAATCCAGAGGTACTCTCCCCGACTGCCATGTGATGTTACAGAGATGTGTCAACCATGACAGTCCCAGCACATCCAAAGACTTGAGGTACTCAGGGCGAATCTCATCCAGCCC
The DNA here is from genome assembly GCA_013358685.1 of Antennarius maculatus. Taxonomy (NCBI): domain Eukaryota; kingdom Metazoa; phylum Chordata; class Actinopteri; order Lophiiformes; family Antennariidae; genus Antennarius; species Antennarius maculatus. The sequence goes on along the minus strand of CM023607.1, from coordinate 15,517,192 downwards.
TGGTTCTTTGCCACCGAGGAGTTTGGCAACCACCTCGATGACTTCAGCTTGAGTGATGGACGAGTCCACCTCTGAGACCTCAGCCTCTGCTTCTTCTGTGTAAGACATGGCAGCGGAATTGAGGAGATCCTCGAAGTATTCTTTCCACTGCTCGACAATATCCTCAGTCGAGGTCAGCAGTTCTCCACCTCGACTGTAAACAGTGTTAGCTGTGCACCACTTTCCCCTCCTGAAGCGCCAAATGGTTTGCCAGAATTTCTTTGTGGCTGACCTATAGTCTTCCTCCATGGCCTCCCCGAACTCTTCCCAGACCCAAGTTTTTACCTCTGTGACTACCTATGCCTAGCTTGCCTGTACCTGTCCGCTGCCTCCAGAGTCCTACAATTCAACAAGATTTGATAGGACTCCTTCTTGAGCTTGACGGCATCCCTTACTTCCGGTGTCCACCACAAGGTTCAGGGATTACCACCGTGACAGGCACCAGAGACCTTGCGACCACAGCTCCGAGCAGCCGCTTCGACAATGGAGGTGGGGAAAATGATCCACTCTGACTCAATGTCCCCAGCCTCCTGTGGGATCTGAGAGAAGCTCTCCTGGAGGTGGGAGTTGAAGACCTCACTGACAGAACCAGAGGGTTCTGCCAGACGTTCCCAGCAGACTCTCAAAACACGTTTGGGCCTGCCGAGTCTGTCCGGTCCCCTGCTCTGCCAGCAGATCCAACTCACCACCAGGTGGTGATCGGTTGACAGCTCTGCCCCTCTCTTCACCCGAGTGTCCAACATGCGTGGTCGGAGGTCTGATGATACGACAACAAAGTCGATCATCGACCTCCAGCCGATACTGTCCTGGTGCCATGTGCACTTATGGACATCCCTGTGGTTGAACAAGATGTTTGTTATGGACAGACTGTGACTAGCACAGAAGTCCAATAACAGAACTCCACTTGTGTTCAGATCGGGGACGCCGTTCATCCCAATCACCCCTTTCCAGGTCTCACTGTCATTGCCCACGTGAACGTTGAAGTCCCCAAGGAGAACAATGGTGTCCCCAGTCAGAGCACTATTCAGTACTCCTCCCAGGGACTCCAGGAAGGCCGGGTATTCCGCACTCCCATTTGGCCCGTAGGCCGAAACGACAGTGAGACACCTGTCCCCAACCCGAAGGCACAGGGACACGACCCTCTCGTTCACCGGGGTGAACTCCAACATATGACGGCTGAACTGTGGGGCCACAAGCAAGCCCACACCAGCCCGCTGCCTCTCACCTTGGACAACACCAGAAAAGTGGAGAGTCCAGCCTCTCTCAAGGGTTTGGGTTCCAGAGCCCAAGCTGTGGGTGGAGGTGAGCCCGACTATATCTAGTCGGTATCTCTCAACCCACTCACATGCTCTGGCTCCTTTCCCCCCAGTGAGGTGACATTCCATGTCCCTAGAGCTAGACTCTTTGTCTGGGGATTGGGTCCTTGAGCCCCATGCTGATAACTGCCACCCAATCCACACTGCACCCGTCCCCTACAGTTTCCTTGGGGAGTGGTGACTCCACCGGAGGTTGGGCCCACGTCGTCCTCTCGGGCTGACCCCGGCCAGACCCCGTGGGCAGAGGCCCGGCCACCAGGCGCTCGCATACGAGCCCCAACCCCGGGCCTGGCTCCAGGGTGGGGCCCCGGTTGCGCCATACTGGGCGACATCATGGTCCTTGACTTTTTACTCATCATAGGGGTTTTTGCTCTGATCTTTGTCTGGCCCATCACCCAGGACCTGTTTGCCAAGGGAGACCCTAGCAGCAGTATAAAGCCCCTGACAACATAGCTCTTGGGATCTTTCGGGTACTCAAACCCCCCCACCACGATAAGGTGGCAGCTCTCGGAGGAGAGGAGTCGAAGCACACATTTTAATTTATATCAGAGGAAATCCTGGGTTAATGGATTAAAACCTGCTCCCGACCAAGTTAGCTTCAGAGAGTCTGTTACTGCGGTAACAAACCCAGAGGTTCAGTTAACCTCGCTTCATGAAACAAGTCAGAGTTACTGCTCTAACTCTGGGTTAAGTTACCTCCTTTTGTGAAAACGAAAACCCTGGTTTTCCCTGATTTCAGGGTTAACTTAACCAGGTTTTCCACTAAACCTCCTTTGTGGAATAGGCCCACTGACTGGGAAAATTGGCACATGAAGTCCAGACAGTTGATGGTGCGAAATGAAAATGAAAGGTTTACCAAAGCCTGGAAAATTGTTCTCAAGGTAAACATGCGTGGATGTACCACGGTTTGTGTGCATCAAATCATTGTTGAGACAATTCACTCAAAATGGAAATGTCAACCTCACGATTTATTAGAGGGAATGCCAGAAAACAATTAAATTGTTCATGTTTCCTCATCTCGAGACTATATATGTAATATAAAAATGAAAATTACACCAGGCCATGCTGTAATTGTTAAGAAATTTTTGTCTGATGGATCAACTGACTTAATCAATATTGCTGTCCCCATATGGTCATACTGCCAGTGTGCCTAAATCCCCAATACTGTATGCAGAGGATGTATATACTCTATATGAAACATGCATTGAGATTTTGTCGTCACACCCGTAGATGACCTGTTGCACGAGGTCATTGTGTTTCTCTCCCACCTTTCACATTAATCATGTAAAAATGAGTTTATATGCATCGCTGTTAGCATAATGGTTTTAAGAGCTGAGAGACAGGCTAACCTAACATGCAGAATGGCATAATAAAGAAGGACTCACTGACATTAATGAAAATGTATATCATTTAAAACTAGCAGAAGCAAAGGCTAAGAGGGAGAAAGAACATTATTTATTAATAGTGGATGTCGGTTGATGGCGTGGGCTATTTTCATTCCATTTCCATGCACTTGATGTTCTTTCCTTGTGGTTTTTCATCAAGAAGGGAAACTACATCATTGTGTGGGGAAATGCTTCATATTACTTTCCTTGTAATAAACTGTAGTGAGGGCTCAGTTAGAAATGCTATAGCACTGGACTCTTAGACCATTGTTTATTCTTAGACCATCCTGTCAGTCCCACCTCTCACGCATGCTCAGTATTAATTTCCTGCTGTTATTGTGTGGGGCTGTCAGTTGAGATATCTGATGATCACATCTGTCCATCAACACGGTGATGCACCCTCATTGTTAGCTTATCATGTTGCTACTATATTTTTAAATATGATTTTCTCTCTATCACTAGTTTGTCCTGTTGTTATGTGTGGCCCCCACCTACTCATCACCACCCAGTCTTTACAGATTCACCAAAAGTAGTTTTTCATTAGTCTCGGCAGTGTCATCAGCCACCACCACCAATGTCTTTACTCCAAGGTACAGATCTTACTGCTGCTTAAGGCAGACACTCTTCATTGGCCTAGCTGCAAAGTTAAGCACCGAACACTTAAAGGGACAGTAAAGTTAATTTTAAGTGACAAATACTGTATGTTAGTCATCATTATGAAAAATTGAAGAAAAAATAAATTTTATGTGCGTAGCATCATCCATTTGGTCAAAAAAACTTAAAATCTGCGCTGCAGCAGCTTCCACATTCAGTGGTCACATGGGTGTCATACGTCACTGGGGCCAAACAGAGCTTAGCAGCCATAAGAAACAATGCAATTCTAGACGCAATTAACACCAAAAGTATCATGATTACCTGCGCAGTGAACGGTTGTGTCAACAGAACAGCAAAAAGACGCAAAGACAAGGACCTGTCATTCTCTACAATACTTTCTAGGAAGGTATCACGCTAAAAATGCTAACACGCTAGCCTATCAATGGGATTGTCCATATTACGTTAGCATTGAGCTAACCGCCATTTATTACTATTGGACAATGAATTTATTTGAAAGTTGCATCTTTTTGCGGTTCTGTTGATACAACCGTTCACCCCTCAGGTAACCATGATATTTTTGGTGCTAATCGCGTCTAGAATTGCATTGTTTCTTATGGCTGCTAAGCTATGTTTGGCCCCAGTGACGTATGACGCCCACGTGACCACTGAATGCGGAAGCTGCTGCGTCGCAGATTTTAAGCTTTTTTGACCAAACATATGATGCTGCACATATAAAATTTTACCAATTCTTCTATTTTTCATAATGATGAATAACATATGTCAGTGTAGAATGTAGCCGCAAGAGGGCACAAGCCAGTGTCTTATTGTGCCGGTCCCAAGCCCGGATAAATACAGAGGGTTGCGTCAGGAAGGGCATCCGGCGTAAAATTTTTGCCAAATCAAAGATGCGAATCAAACATATGACTTCCATACCGGATCGGTCGAGGCCCGGGTTAACAACGACCGCCATCGGCGCTGTTGACCTACAGGGCGCCGGTGGAAATTGGATTACTGTTGGTCGAAGAAGGAGAGGAGGAAAGTGCGTTCGCACGAAGAAAGAGAAGAGGAGCGCCAAGAGTATAGGACTAAGAGTAGGGACGTTGAATGTTGGAACTATGACAGGAAAAGGTAGAGAGTTGGTCGACATGATGCAGAGAAGGAAGGTAGACATACTGTGTGTCCAGGAGACCAGGTGGAAAGGTAGCAAGGCTAGAAGTTTAGGAGCAGGGTTCAAGTTGTTCTATCATGGTGTAGATAGGAAGAGAAATGGAGTAGGAGTTATCTTGAAGGAGGAGTTCGTTAGGAATATCCTGGAGGTAAAAAGAGTGTCAGATAGAGTGATGAGTGTGAAGCTAGAAATAGAAGGTGTGATGTTCAATGTTGTTAGTGGGTATGCTCCACAGGTAGGATGTGAGCTGGAGGAGAAGGAGAAATTCTGGTTGGACTTTGATGAAGTGATGCAGAGCATACCTAGAAGTGAGAGAGTTGTCATTGGTGCAGACTTCAATGGACATGTTGGTGCAGGTAACAGAGGTGATGAGGAAGTGATGGGCAGGTTTGGTATCCAGGAGAGGAACGCAGAAGGACAGATGGTAGTTGACTTTGCAAAAAGGATGGAAATGGCTGTAGTGAATACTTTCTTCCAGAAGAGGCAGGAACATAGGGTGACCTATAAGAGTGGTGGTAGGAGCACACAGGTAGACTACATCTTGTGTAGACGATGTAACCTGAAGGAGATCAGTGACTGCAAAGTAGTGGTAGGCGAGAGTGTAGCCAAACAGCATAGGATGGTGGTGTGTAGGATGACTCTGGTGGTGAGGAAGATGAAGAGGGCAAAGGCAGAGCAGAGGACGAAATGGTGGAAGCTAACAAAGGAAGGGTATTGCATGACCTTTAGGAAGGAGTTAAGACAAGCTCTGGGTGGTCAGGAGGTGCTTCCAGATGACTGGATAACTACAGCTAATGTGATCAGGGAGACAGGTAGTAGAGTATTTGGTGTGTCATCTGGAAGGAAAGTAGATAAGGAGACTTGGTGGTGGAATGAGGAGGTACAGGAGTGTATACAAAGAAAGAGGTTAGCTAAGAAGAAGTGGGACACTGAGAGGACTGAGGAGAGTAGACAGGAGTACAGGGAGATGCAGCGTAAGGTGAAGGTAGAGGTAGCAAAGGCCAAACAAGGTGCTTATGATGACTTGTATGCTAGGTTGGACAGTAAGGAGGGAGAGACTGATCTATACAGGCTGGCAAGACAGAGAGATAGAGATGGGAAGGACGTGCAGCAGGTTAGGGTGATTAAGGATAGGGATGGAAGTCTATTGACAGGTGCCAGCAGTGTGATGGGAAGATGGAAAGAGTACTTTGAAGAGTTGATGAACGTGGAAAATGAAAGAGAACAAAGACTAGAAGAGGTGACTGTTGTGGACCAGGATGTAGCAAAGATTAGCCAGGATGAAGTGAGGAGGGCACTGAAGAGAATGAAGAGTGGAAAGGCAGTCGGTCCTGATGATATACCTGTAGAGGTTTGGAAGTGTCTAGGAGAGGTGGCAGTAGAGTTTCTGACTGGGTTGTTCAACAGGATCTTAGATAGTGAGAAGATGCCTGAGGAGTGGAGGAGAAGTGTGCTGGTGCCCATTTTTAAGAACAAGGGAGATGTGCAGAGTTGTGGCAACTACAGAGGAATAAAGCTGATGAGCCATACAATGAAGTTATGGGAAAGAGTAGTGGAAGCTAGACTAAGGGCAGAAGTGAGCATTTGTGAACAGCAGTATGGTTTCATGCCAAAAAAGAGTACTACAGATGCAGTATTTGCTTTGAGGATGTTGATAGAGAAGTACAGAGAAGGCCAGACAGAGCTGCATTGTGTTTTTGTAGATCTGGAGAAAGCTTATGACAGGGTGCCCAGAGAGGAACTGTGGTATTGTATGAGGAAGTCTGGAGTGTCAGAGAAGTATGTTAGAGCGGTGCAGGACATGTATGAGGACTGTAAGACAGTGGTGAGGTGTGCTGTAGGTGTGACAGAGGAGTTCAAGGTGGAGGTGGGACTGCATCAGGGATCAGCTCTGAGCCCCTTCTTGTTCGCTATGGTGATGGACAGGCTGACAGATGAGGTTAGACAGGAATCTCCATGGACTATGATGTTTGCGGATGACATTGTGATCTGCAGTGAGAGTAGGGAAGAGGTGGAGGAGAAGCTAGAGAGGTGGAGGTTTGTCCTGGAAAGGAGAGGGATGAAGGTTAGCCGCAGTAAGACAGAGTACATGTGTGTGAATGAGAGGGACCAAAGTGGAAGAGTGAGGTTACAGGGAGAAGAGATCAAGAAGGTGGAGGATTTTAAGTACTTAGGGTCAACAGTCCAGAGCAATGGAGAGTGTGGAAAAGAGGTGAAGAAACGTGTGCAGGCAGGATGGAATGGGTGGAGAAAAGTGTCAGGTGTGATGTGTGATAGAAGAGTTTCAGCTAAAATGAAAGGAAAGGTGTACAAAACTGTGGTGAGACCAGCGATGTTGTTTGGTCTAGAGACAGTGTCACTGAGGAAAAGACAGGAGACAGAGCTGGAGGTAGCAGAGATGAAGATGCTGAGGTTCTCTCTGGGAGTGACCAGGAAGGATAGGATCAGGAATTAGTACATCAGAGGGACAGCACATGTTAGAGGTTTTGGAGATAAAGCCAGAGAGGCCAGACTGAGATGGTTTGGACATATCCAGAGGAGAGATAGTGAATATATTGGTAGAAGGATGCTGAGTTTTGAACTGCCAGGCAGGAGGCCTAGAGGAAGACCAAAGAGGAGGTTTATGGATGTAGTGAAAGAGGACATGAAGGTAGTTGGTGTGAGAGAAGAGGATGCAAAGGACAGGGTTAGATGGAGGCAATTGATTCGCTGTGGCGACCCCTGAAGGGAAAAGCCGAAAGGAAAAGAACAAGTGTAGCCGCAAGAGGGCACAAGCCAGTGTCTTATTGTGCCGGTCCCAAGCCTGGATAAATACAGAGGGTTGCGTCAGGAAGGGCTTCCGGCGTAAAACTTTTGCCAAAACATATGACACTTAAAATTAACTTTACTGTCCCTTTAAAAGAGAAGCATGGGTTAATGTTAATTCAAGAAGTACAGTGGATATAAAAAGTCCACACACCCTTCTTCAAATAAGTTTTCATGATGTAAAAAAAACTAAATCAAGACAAATGATTTCACAACTTTTTCCACCTTTAATGTGACCTTTAAGCTGTACAAGGCAATTGAAAAACAAACTGAAACCTTTAAGAAAAATAAATTAAATAAAAAACTTCAAATAACCTGATTGCATAAATATGCACACCCTCATACTAATACTTTGTTGCAGCAAGTTTGGCTTTTATTATAGCACTCAGTCTTTTTGGTTAGGAGTCTGTCAGTGTGGCATATCTTGAGGTAGCAACATTTGCCCTCTCTTCTTTGCAAAAGTGCTCCAAATCTTTCAGATTGTGAGGGCATATCCTTTGCACAGCACTTTTCAGATCACCCCAGAGACGTTCGATGGGATTCAGGTCTGGACTCTGGCTGGGTCATTCCAAAACTTTAATCTTATTCCTTTGGAATTACGTCCAAAAATTTCAACCTTGGTTTCATCAGACCATAACACATTTTCCCACAAGTGTTTGGGAGACTGCAGATGTCTTGCAAAATCCAGCTGGGCTAGACTTTTTTTTATTTGTTAGATAAGGCTTTTGTCTTGCCACCCTACCCCATAGCTCAGACATATGAAGAATACGGGAGATTGTTGTCACATGCACTATACAACCAATATTTTCTAGATATTTTTGCATCTCCTTCAGAGTCACTATCGGCCTCTTGGTAGTCTCTCTGACTAGTTTTCTTCTCGTCTTATCAATTTTGGACGGACGTCCTTTTCGTGGTAATGTCACTGTTGTGCCATACTTTCTCCACTTGATGATGATGGTCTTCACCGTGTTCCATGGTATATTTAATTCTTTGGAAATTATTTTTGTAGCTGATTGATGTCTTTGAATAATTAGATCCCTCTGACACTTTGGAAGTTCTCTGTGGACCATGGTTTGTGCAGGAAGATATGGCTACAAATATGTCAGGAAAAACCTAGTAGAACAGTTGAACTTTATTTATGGTTGATCAGAGGAACCTTCATTGGTGACAGGTGAGTGCTGACAGCAGTTAAACATGAGTTTGAATGTTATTGGTCCAATCTGAACACAGCCACAATCCTCAGTTATGACAGGGTGTGCACACTTATGCAACCATGCAACCTACCTGAAAGATTTTGGTTTGTTTTTCAGTTGTGTTGTACAGGTTATAGGTCACAATAAAGTCAGAAAAAGTTGTGGAAATATATGTCTTGATGTAATTTTTTACATCATGAAAACCTGGCATTTGAACAGGGGTGTGTAGACTTTTCATATCCACTGTATATGAGGAAAACTCTACCTGTGAAAATAATCAGAAAAAAATGGTGTTTCATGTTTCATCTTCAAAAAGACTTTAATCTAACTAGAAACTTCATGTAGAAGCCATGTTTGCAAGTTTGTCTTTGACCACAATAACATCTTTTTTTTTAAAAGGTACAAAATATGATCTGATTTTGAGGACTACCTCTGCACTGGAAAACAAAGCAATAAACACTATAGTTGATTGACAGGTTTAACGCACACAACACAATAAACAACAAGAAAACTTTCCAAAGAACGTTGAGTGAGCCCAGTACTCAGTTTATACTGTAGCTCCATACTGATGTTGTCTGGGTCAGTTACTTCCAGTGTTTTTAACTGAGTCATCTCATATTTTATTGCAAATGCTTTTTTGTTGCTACACAAACCTCAAAATATGCTCAATTACACATTTAATACCACTGAACTATGCTTGTTGACCAAAAGTGCTACATTAAGGTAATATACGTATATCCTTGGTCACGCTAATGTGATTTTTTCTCAATGATTTACTCTGAGCAGTTAGTTTGCTTAGTTTATAGTAGACTTGACATCTGCAAGTGATATTGTGAAAAAAACATTTATACATTTTCCCCAGCTGTCTCACAAAAAGACAAAATAACTTCATTGGTTAATTTACTGACACACCACTTGGTTTTGAAGCACAAATAAAATGTTTTGTTTCTTTACTGCTTTGTTGCAGACACAGAATGAAGGTCTGAGAATTGCACTTTCAGTTTAGACAATGTTACGTGTTTTGAACAAATTAATCAATGTGGAAAAAAACATTATTAGTAAACGGCAACGCAGAAGCAGGTGAAGAAGTTCAGTTCCTAAAAAGACTTGCAGTGTTACCTGCTGTATGTACTGTACCGTAACTGTGATGGGAACCACTTTTCTGTATTTGTGCAAATATTTATAAATGCAGTAAATGCCAACATTAATGTTCCATCTGGATCCAAAAAACCTACAATCATTAAAAAAAAAAAATCTAAACAGAGCAATTCCTTTTTGGGGGGCAAGAGTGGGTGATAATCTTTTATCACTTTAATTACATAAACATAAATATTTCATATTGCATAAATCAGATCATGTGGCTGCAACATTCTTGTAAATGGAATTTTATCTGTAGCTCAGGACCATTAGTGGCACTGAGTTCTGAGGGAGCCTGAGTGGTAATTAAGTCCACTCAGCTGTGACTAAACATTTTTGACATTTTTCCTGGTCCAGAATGAACTGTCAGTGTGCAGAGAGAGTAACCATCTTGTCACTTTGTGTTTGTATAAGAATAGCAGAAAACTGGGTGCTACACTGAAAGTCACGAGTTTCATATTTAAAAAAAACGGAATGAAATGCAGAAAAAGGGTAAAATGTAGGTGGGTTGAACATGTGTGTGTCTCTGTGTGTGTGTGTGTGTGTTTGTGTGTGTGTGTGTGTGTGTGTGTGTGTGTGTGTGTGTGTGCGCGCGTGCGTGTGTGCGTACGTGTGTGTATGTGTGTGTGTGTGTGTGTGTGTGTGTGTGTGTGTGTGTGTGTGTGTGTATCTCCATGAAATGTGTGTGACTGAGATAGAATAAGAAGAGGAAAGACTGTAACCCATTTTTAATTTCACAACAGTGCTCAGGGGAGAGTGGCCTAAAATACAGTATGTGCAAAAATTTTGAAATCTTTGGAACACATTTCCATTGCATGGAAAAGTAGGCTTCATTTGATTTTACTTCGAATCACTATTCACTGATGGATCAAAGCTGTCAGAACAACCCAATTTATCAAAAGTCCATTTTCTTGGACCTTCAAGCAAGATGTGTGTGTCTGTGTCTCAGTATTAGCACATTCCTGAGTCAACGCTCAGGTTGATTTCAACAAAGTTACTGCTTATTGTGATACTTTTGGCATCTCATTTCAGTGAGGTACATGGATAATAATACATTTCTTCTCTTGTGCATGCAGATATGATGAGTTACAGTGGTATCCAAGACAAAATTCAGAGATAACAAGGTGACTTTGAACTATCCTCTGAAGATATTCCACTGGCATCTCTTAAAAGAGGAAAACAACCAATGCCTTAATAGCCAATACAAGCATTCCATCAACTTTGGTATGCTTGGGTAAATTAAATACCCCTGCTTTGCCTTTTGTTCTAGAAAATGCATCAAATTGATTGAAAGAAGCAATTACTGTAGCAGGGAAAGGTATTGATTTTATAAAAATGGGCAATTACTTTAATTGGGATAACCTCGTCTCGATTAAATGTTCAAGTAGGCTACGTTAAAAAAAATGTTGGCATTTACAGTTGTGATTTTGAGCAGATTCTATTTCCCATGCAGCCCAACCTTTGTTCCTGATCAGCTTGTTTATTTTTCTCTGGAACCATTTTCTCTGGGGATTCAGAAGACATTTAATCAACATAGGATACCTATAAAGGAAAAAATCAATGGAATTAGTGAATGTTCTTTTCAATGTCATATGTTTGAATGATTCTTGATTTGTGCATCATGCACAAAAAGCACTGTGATTACAATAAAAACTGTGCTTTTCCCTTGAATGTGTTCTTTGCCAGGTACAGTTTAAGTGCATCTTCTGTTCCAGATACACTGAGTTAGAATGCGGAAAAAAAAATAAAAACTGAAGCCTTAAATCTGGCTGCATACCATGTGACTTGACATGGAGCAACAAAATGAAAGAGAGAGATAGAAAGAGAAAAACAGCAAAAGAGACAGAGAGGGAGCGAGAGAGAAAGAGAGAGAAAAGGAGAGAGCGAGGGACAGACAGACAGAGAGAGAGAGAGAGAGAGCAATACCCCATAAAACCATCTCTGCTTTCAGTTCAAATAGGTCCTATCATCTCCATGACAACAGTCGTAATGGTAACATGGAAATATATTAATGTAAAACCATGGCAACGTTCTCCAATTGAATTAAGCAGCACCTGTGCACATTACACAAGAAGATAAAAGACAAAAGGAGCCAGCTTCTGCTTGCCAAGCAGCTGTGGCTTTCAGACCTCAAAAACCCATCTACATTTCCTGAACACATTTGTTTTCCAATGTTTCTGCATGGCAAATTACCGTAGCATTGCACATTTTTTTGAGGGGTTTTCCGTCGTATTTGTGCGAACAGACAAAAACTGGATAATTACGGTTTTTCCTCCCCACAGATTATAAACCCAGTTCGTCCACCAGAGTGGTGTAGTCAGATTAAGAGTTTGTGTGTTTTACCATTAAATCACAGAATGGTGGGGCAATCATTCAGATAGGTAAAGAACTGTGGTGTTTGTGCACAAAAAGACACATAAAGTGGGTACACTGTGCTTCCTTTTTTTTTTAAATGGAGGGTGTGAGAGAGTGAAAGTGGTTGTGTTTTGCCTTCTTTTCTCTGAGCAGAGCTGAAAAGAGAAAACATTATCTACATCACCATGCCATCAAATCTGATAGATTTTATCCCATCTCTCCCCCTCCCTCTTCCTTGTCTGTTCCCCTTAGCCTCTGTGTTCACTGGCAATGGCAATGTAGCATTCTTCCACCCTTGAAATATGAGTCTGTATATTTGCGTCTTTAAAAGAAGAGAAAAGGGTGAGCCTACTGCCCAAGCACATTTATTCTTTAAAGGATATTGTTGTTTCCACAGAATGTTGAACAGTTTTGTCAGCAGCCATATTTTATTCATGTGGCCAGTATTGTCCATCACATACATCTACACATAACATAGATTGACTCAAAAAAATACAGTATACTATAAGAAGCAAAAATAGAAAAGAGAACAATTCTCATCATTCTGCAAGCTGACATAAAATACACTAATCACCATTTGAATATGTGGAATGAGAAAAAAAATGTCTGTATTATGTTTTCCACTGAGCAATGTTGCTACTGCTTCCCCACAGATGGATGTCCACACTGTCTGCACATAAGTGTGATTATACCTAACAAGACACTGGGGTATCCCAACAGGCATTGCTTTGCAATAGGTCAAGATTGCAGTCAAATCTTTCAGTTGTTTATTGCCAGAAAAGAGAAGTCTAGACTGGCTCTCCATCAAGTACACATTACCTCAGTGAACTACCTTACAGTGTACCAGACCTTGGATTGCTCATTTTCAAGCTGTTACATAATGACAGAGAAAAATTACAATAAATGATTGGATATTTCTTAAGCAAAACCATTACAGTGAGCAGTTATGTTTTCATAAAAATTTGACCATGAAACATATTTTTCTGAAATGTGCAATCATCAGTTTTTCTCACCTCACAAACCTTTTGCAATTTGACATTATAATATAATTTTTTTTATGCACCCATGAGATGTAGCCTTGAATTGTGAGCACACTAAATTTGGTCTGTCTTGAGCTGACTGAAAAGATTAATTCCACTTTCTTTAACTCCAGTGTTTCTTTAGGTCTTTCTTTAATTTCCAGTGAAATGTTTGATATTTTTGACCAGTGGCCTTTAAAATGAGAAATTTTTTTATCTGATGCATGACAGAGGATATTTCAAATTAATCAATCATTCATGTAAAAACAGAATTTATATCATACATGATGGTATGGACGTCATAAAACTGACTCAAAATTAAGTCCAATGAAACACAAGAGCAATCTTTTTTATTCTCATAATTATAACTTTTCTATACATTATACTTATATATACTGTATATTATAGGTTTTAAACGGTTTCAAATTTACACATGATTATTTTATAACAAAAGTAAATAATATATATTTGGAGTGACATTATTTTAAGATTACATTTTTCATCACTCTGTTTGGCATGTTAAGTTGGTTGGAATCACTGAGTTTGAGTTATTTGTCATGGGCATTCACCAGATGTAAATGGTTAGCTGTTACAAATCCAATAACCTCAAACTACTATTGGGGCTATTACTTTAAAGTTTGTGTAAGGATTGATTGTACTAAAGAGGAGTGTCAGACCTTGATGGAGGTATGGACTCAACTTTAGGATGAAACAGTGTATCCCAGAGGTGAAGTTGTCTAAGCAGATTATGTTCAACCAAGTTATTTTATTCTATAGTATCGAGAATGTCTCTCTGGAATAATCACCTTACCACAGGGAAACTGCAGTGAGCGCTCAGGTACAAAGTTCAGATAATGACAGGAACTGAAGTGCACACTTTCGGGTCATGCTTCTCTTGGTATACACTCAGGCAGTGAGAAAACACAGCAACACAAATAGCAAGAGTAAAGAGATGTATTGGTTGTTATAGCCTTGGAACACCAAACAACATTAAAAGAAAATACAGAAGAAATAGCCAAAGGTAGTCTAATCTTCATAGTGTGTAACGGACGCTGTAAATAGCTCAGTAAGATACAAAAAAAAACCATGTGACCTTCAGTCTAGCTTTGTTAGTAGAGAAGTGGAGGCCTAATGGCCTCTTTGAGTTTGACGACACCTCTGTCCCTTTGATTCCTCCTCTTTAACAAAGCTCCAACACTTAGACCAAATTAAATGTTTCAAAAAAGATAGTGTGCTTTCTTTATGCACAAATGTGTGTATTACAACTACCTGATACTGTTTATAATGATGGAAATAGTTGCATGGGTTCTCATTACCAGTGCCTGGTAGAGTTACCTACTGAACCTGGCAAGGGCAAGAGAATGGGGAATGAGGGCAGGTGGAACAGCAAAGTAAAAACGTATTTGCCCTTTGGGAATTTCTGCTTTACCATCAAGATGGCATGCAAGAATTACTTTGTGGTTAGGAGGTCCTGGGTGCCATCAGACTTGAGCTCAAGTCAAGAAGGATGTCTTCGACATGCAACATATTACAGTATAGGTCTGCTTTCACAAGAATCGGGTTTTCTTTTACGTCCAACTTCCCAAGGTAGTTGGTAGTTGGCTTGGCCCCTGAACTGGACTGGCCCCCCACTGTTTGGTCTGTTACTGTAGTAGCATAGACTCTCCAGGTAGCAGCATTTTAAGGTAAGGAATTCATGTCAGAGGCATGGTGCTGAGCAAGCCAAGCTGACCCAATCATATGTGAAACCAAGGAAATCCTCTTGTTTTTGAAGGCACATTTGATTGTAAGAAGTCCATTAGTCATCATTTTGGTTGCCACTAAGGCTGCCAGCATGGGGCAATGCAGGCTTCTTCATTGCACAATTTTGGAGAAATTCCAGGATATTGGAGACTCAAATTAGAGGCCCTGCTGGGCCACCTTGGGACAGAGTGCTGGTTCCCTGGACTCTGTAATACATAGTTATAATTCTTCAGCTTTGTCCCACTTTCACCCCTTCCCCTCATCAAAAAAGACAAAACAAAACATACAGCTTAGATGAATTAGTGATACCTAAGCTGTAGGTGTGAGTGGTTGTATGTCTTTTGTGTGGCCCAAAGATGAGCTGGCATTTTATTTAGGGTGCACCCCACCTTTTTCCCCTAGTTAAAATGGGGCAATTGCAATTGTCTTCTCTATGGATAGATAGATAGATAGATAGATAGATAGATAGATAGATAGATAGATAGATAGATAGATAGATAGATAGATAGATAGATAGATAGATAGATAGATAGATAGATAGATAGATAGATAGATAGATAGATAGATAGATAGATAGATAGATAGATAGATTGATAGATAGATAGATAGATAGATAGATAGATAGATAGATAGATAGATAGATAGATAGATAGATAGATAGATAGATAGATAGATAGATAGATAGATAGATAGATAGATAGATAGATAGATAGATAGATAGATAGATAGATAGATAGATAGATAGATAGATAGATGGATATACTGTATGTTTTGCAAGAATGGAGAACAATAAATGTTTAATTTAATTTTTTCTGAACTGAACTTTTGAAGATTCCACCTAATTTTAAAATGAGACCCTGTAAAACAGTTTCTTGTATTGGTACTTTTTTGCTCCATGTCTTTGTTAAATTACCATTAATGAAAGCTGAAAAAGTTGGACAGCTAATGATCTACATAGATGACAAGGAAATTAAAAAAATGGCATTTTCTTATATTACAGAAGTTAGCTACTTAGCTGCAGTGTTAGAGCCAGCCATCAAGTCCATGTGAGCTGTAAATGAAGGCTGCGTTGCTGAACTGCTTTGGGTCACATTGCCATCTGTGTGTCCACACGGTTGTATTGTGGTTGTTCTGTGTCTCATGGGATTTGCTGTCATGTAAACTTCAAAACTCCAAATCCAATGGAAGGCAAGGGTTGCTGTCTGTGTTACCATTTCTAACATAACTGGACATCTGTGGTTGAAGGAGATGAGTTATCAGTATGCAGAATGATGATATGTCTGCTTGACAATATTTGAGTAAAATAATCCATTGTTGCTCATTTTCTAAGTTTGTCTGCAAAATAATGACATACAAATCATTTTAATATCTCTGATAAATTTAACGTGTTTGCCTTCATTTTTCACAACCTTTTGGACCTGGATAGAGGCCAGTGCCGGCATCATCCTTCAACCCAGATTAAGATCAAGTATGCCTCATTTAATCAGTGGATGAAACATGCATTGTTTCTCCACCATGCATGATAGAGATTACATGAGATGTGCATGTCCTGAGTGAAAATTGAGCACGTATTTGTATAAAATAAGGGTTGCATCACATCTGCAGATCTCCATCAATAGAAGATTTTATCGGTGGCATGTTGGCGGATGTTAATCTCTTACGGAAAAGGACCCTACAAAAATACGTTTTGTCTTATGAAATAAATTCCAAATCATGCTATGACTGGAAAATAAAATGTTGTTGTCATTAGTTGTCCATGCCAAAATTGAAATCAACCAAAAAATTTTTTCCTCCTTTCTTTCTCTTTTTCCCACCACTTGATGGAAACATCCATAATTTCAACAACAAAAATGGAATTCCAATTTCTCATCTGAAAGAGACCATGATTGGATGCTTGCATTTTTTTATATGGAAATTATTCTCTATTCTTTTGCTTGAATGACAAACAATTTTGTCTGCCAAATTATACCATGTGTCTCATCAAGTACAAATAACAATGGGTCCTATTATCTGACATTCACTAAACATTCACTCAGTCAAATGCATGAGATAAAATGTGTCCAAAATGCAAAAACTACTGACTCCTTGCTCTTTAGACAATGCTCAAAAGCATAAACTTTAACTTAATTGACAATATCAACTCATGTAGATGTAAGCCTTTGTCATCATATGGAAACATTGAGTTATGGAAGAACATATTGAACGCTGCAATATGTTCCTCCTCCGTTGAATGATGAAAAGCTATAGGCAATTAGAAGACTGTCTAGAATTCCTTGAAATGAAGTGCTAAATGAAACGTGGTCAGACTAACAAGTCTGGTCTCTTTTTCACTGAGCTTCTTTGTCTTCCTGCAGCTCTTCATGGAGAAGAGAAAGGTATACACATCTCTTTTTTACCAAATCAAGAGTCAGTGCATGTAAGCCCTGTGGTGATTTTCCTTAATTATACTTCAGGGTGATTTGCAAGGTGGATGACACAATGAGGACATGATGTCAGTCAAATAATATCCTAGCATTTTTCTTCACTGTGAACTCAGTTTTACAGGCATACTATACTGATTTGAGTTCCGTTAGGGAGTCAGCATTTTCCATGTATGGATTAAAACAGGAAAAACTCCACATGGAGATAATCTTTGGTAGTTGACATGTTAGATGCGTAAAGCCCTGCAAGAAGGAATAGGACCTGACCCCTGGAGGAGCTAGGTCATGACCTCCTTGTTTGCAGAGCTGAGGTGAGGACATTATGGGATCACTACGTTGATTCAAGTCCGAACTTTGGAAGAAAAAAATAACTATACAATATTACCACAGTTAATAAAGATATTATAATATTATCATTCAACAGTTTGTCCTGGAGTAAATAAATCATGCGAGAATCATTATCTTAACTGATTTTTGTGCTACTAGATCACATTGTTGACACACTGAGTCTATATTGCTGGTTCCCATGCCCTCCTGGAATAAGCGGAGTCAATTTAACCTTGCATGAGGATCAAAGTTCAGCAGGCTGCACCAGAAAATTATTTCAAGTTTCCCTCAGGTGATTGTGAGATTTTTGTTTTTGAAAGTCCAGGAGTGCTTCCATGTATGCTTTGCCCACATCGCTAAAGTATTATCCTAATCTCTTCATCCATTAAGCAACCCATATTTTTATAATTCAACTTCTTTTTAGCAGAATGTAATGATAGGTGGGGACATGGATATACTGATTTATTAATGTTGATTCAAGGCAAATGAATGAAATGACTAGTAGTATATCATGGCTTTAAAACAGCCTCAATTACAGACAGATCCAGTGTGTTTCACAAGAAACACTGATGACAATTTTTTCATACATACAACTCATTGTAGTGTGACATAAAACTGGAATATTAAGCATGTTATGTGTTCTTGGCTAATCCTGATAAACAAATATTGTGTTTACTAAACCCAAATGGGGCAAAGACAATCACATAGACTATAACTAACCTTAATTCTCTTTCACGAATGACTAGCAAATCATTATTAGCTTATTGTGTGCTTTAAAATATGCTGAGAGAAGTGACTGAATGGCGTCATTTGTCTTAATCTGCCTGCAATATTTGTAGTTTGCAGGCAGATCATTCAAAGGAAAACATACAGTATCTACTGTATTTATGTCCAACTCACATTCAGAATACATCATAAAAATACAAATTTCTGCAATCATAAATTAAGGTAAGAAAATCACAACTGATGACAGTTCCAACAAAAATGTTACCTTTCTCTAACACGGTGTTATTATTGCAGATTTCTGGCTGCCAGCTGTTGGAGTTCATAATTCTTTAACAGCTGGCAGACAGAAAGTCATAATCTCACAATATAAATACCTCTGGGGTAACTTGACATGCTAATAAAGGAAAAAAATGAAATAACACATTCCTTCTGAATATCTATAACACTTATATTTTCACCCACTCAACTTTCTGCTTGCCAAAAAACATTATGCACCTTTCATTGGTATCACTCTGTGTGACACAGATGATGATGAAGTCTTAATTCTATTCTAATATCACCAAATGATTACACGAGCTGTGGCTTCGTCTGTGTTGTGCAGAAATCCCTTAATATTTTTAAACTGTTTTGGTGATGCATAAATTAGGATAAGTCAAGTTAAAAAATGACAAGAGTATCGTCAACAGTTTTCGGCGACACACTTGTAGAGAATGCAATCAGCCACCGCTGAAAGGTCCTCCATGCAAGGAGACTGATTGTAATTCTCAGTTCAGTCAGTTAAATAATTGTATTGATCAAGATATAGTTTTTAGTTATCCTGTATGGTTCTTCCACTGAATCTACTCAATTTATTATTCCATGTGGTTGAATGCAATAACTTTATCAAGATTTTTTTTGTACTAAAGTCCTTCTTATTTGTTGGTCATTTTAAACTAAAGTATATTCAATATACAGTTACCTATATTGCATGTGTGTAGACTATGGAAGGAAACAAACACATCAGAGGGCGCAACCACCAGCAGAAAATTCGAACCGGACAGAGAACAGTCCAGGGTCTGGATTCAAACCCAGGAACTTCTTGCTGTGAGGACAAGATGCTAAGTGCAATGCCCCATGCTGTTAAGCTTTTAAGTATCAAGAGTACAATTATCCCAACGTCCAGAAAAATGGGAGCATAAGGTTTGCACAAGTGCGGACTGGACACACATGACAATTACCTTGCACTGAAATTTTCTGAATAGTTTCAATTAGGTGAAATTAACTTCTTAAAATAAATGTAGTACATTTTGGAAAGAAATTAAAGATAAAGCAAAATCTATTAAAACAATCAAAGATTTGCAAGGGGTCTCAGTCAGTGTTTTCTGTTACTTTTCAGGTAAACACAGACAATATACTCAGTAATGTATACTACAAGATAAATCGAGCAATTTACATCGCTATGATACTAACAGGTGTTAATGCTCACCACACCAGCTCTGCACAGGTTGCTCTAGTCTAGAATATAAAATAAACTTCATGTGAGAGTGAACCAAACTATAGACTTCATGGTAATAATAGCTTTGGAAGTCATAATTTGAAGACATCTCAAACTGATTTGAGCTTTTCTGCTGTAACTTTAGGAGAGAAATGTCCAACATGCACTTTTTTAGGTTAGCTACCCAAGGTCATAAAAGTTTCCCATGCAATTGAGTTTTGAGATGATTGTTGCTTTAAACATAGCACAATTCTCAGCACTTCTTTTGTTCTCTCATCACTTCACTCAAATCAGACATCCTTTCTGCAGGATGAACCAACAGCCAAATTATCTTATCTACCTTTCATCTCCCAATTTTTTTTTTTCATCTGCATCACATTTTATTTGAGATTAAAGTAGGCTGTGTCTTTGTGCAGCACTAATTGCCATAGAGCTTCAGTAATTAAAGGACAATAAAGCCTTAGTAGTAATTAGTTTCTCTTGTTTAGTTGCTAGCACATCAATTGTGCTTCAATAATACTGATCATTAGCATGCGCCTAAGCAGTGAGGGATGCTGGGAAAGAAGCCCTGCACACACAGCACTCCACATTCCATTCCCATGAAGCCATGGCACCGAGCCATGTGGTTAACTCTCTGTGTGCTGGGCCAGTGGAAAGTGGCAGACTGAAACTACCAACCAAGACTGGCAGTGTAAAATGAAGAGTTGCACCGTAACATAATAAATCTGCTGAAATAATGACCAACTGTTTACATCACTGAAGGTGGGGAATGTACATAAGAGCTACAGCAGTGGGCAGATGCTGCTCTCCAATGTTTTCTCTTAACACAGTTGTACTCGACCCAGTGTCACATTCTCCCTTAATCACTAGCTAGGTTGACCTAATTCAACCTGTCTTTAAAACCATTAAGCGGTGATCAAGAATATTATTAGTATTAAACGTTAAAACAGATCAAACTATCTGCACAAAACTACATTAAGACACCACATTCCAGCTTTTCTGTTCAGGCAAGTTGTACTGATTGTGCGGCAAACTGTGGCAAAAGCAATAGCGTTAGGCAGCAGAAAATGTGCTCTGTTCTGTACTTTGCCTTGACATGATTGAAAGACAATGGTCCCGTGGATAGGCCATTTCAACATCAAATGTGCATGCACATCACAGGGCAAGGGGTGTGCTATCCATCACATTCAGTGAGCTGTCAGAAGCAGCTCTTACAGCCCAGGCTTCTCTCTGTACGCATTTGCACTGCATGGCAATACAAGATTAAACCTCTCTGTACATATCACTGCCTGTGCTTACTGTATTTTTACACACTTTTCAAATAGCTTCTTATTAGACTTCTGCTTATTTTTAACATTGTATGTGGTTTCCAAAAAGCCTTTTATTTCTAACCACTTATCTATGCTAGTATGGTTAAAGAATAAATAAAGTTTAGTCATACTGATATTTTCTAAACACACACACACACACACACACACACACACACACACACACACACACACACACACACACACACACACACACACACACACACACACACAAAAATAGCTTTCCAAAAACAGGCTGCACTCGCATTGAAACTGCTTTGACCTACTCATTGGCTTCTGGCTAAAATAAGAGCACAGGGGCTTTTCTCAGGTTTTGAATGATCAGGTGATATCAGCATCAAATACACCGGTTTTTATTGCAGCCATTCAAATACAAAATTAAAAATACATAAAAACATAGTCGAAGTGCAGAGATACTGTGCAACCTCCTCCCATTCGCCTTGGCACAACAACCCAAATGGAAGCCTTTCTGAAGCACTGATGGAAGAAGAGTGCGCTTTATAATGCACAGACGTGCACACTACTACATTTCCAGCTAATCAGAGGCGCGCAGTTGCAGAAAGGAGAGCGGTTGCCAAGGCAGCCACATCTCCCCTCCCCCTTCTCCATCCGTTCCTCTTACCCGTTTATTATCGGCAGAGGTCGCATGGCAGAGGGAAGTCTTACCACTTCTCTACTGGAACCAGTGCCAGAATATGCACCTCCATAACAAAGCCCGTGTGGAGTCCTGAGAGCAGTGGGAAAAAAGAGGCAGCAGATGTATGGGTTGTTTAAAAGGTTTCTGAAAGAGAGGATCTAAATTGAAGCTTTTGCTTTTATTTGTCCTGGAACAGCGGGATAGTTTTGCCAACACGTGTGCATCCATGAAATTTGTGTTGTGTTTTGAGTCAGTGAGTGTTTCGCATCCTGGTGTGGGGCTCTGAGGAGGACTGCGCATCACTAGAGTTAGTGCCGAAGTTCGGCCGCGAACGGATGTGAGGGAAGAGTACTCCGTGTAAACTCCTCCACTTCTTTTTGTGCTGTTCTCCTGCTCCGGCGCTGTTTTTGCTGAGACAACAGTGAGTTCAATACGCAGAAAGTGATTTCATGCCTTCAGTCTCGCACAACCTGAGATGGACGTGAGATTTTATCCTGCGCCCCCGGCAAATGTGGGTTCATGCTCCCTACCGACTGAATCAAGTTGTCTGAGCTCGTTGGACTATTACCACTCGAACAAGGTAAATAACAATCTGCGTGTCCTCTTACACTGGAAATGTTATGGTCTCACCTGTCTCTTTTATATGAGCCCCATGCAACGTGCAATATTCACGCAATGCCAAAGGTATTCTGTGCGTACGGGCGCTCCGACTGCTCCAACGCCACACAGAAAAATGTCAAGTGTCAGCGAAGAAAAGTGACCTGAGCTTGGATGGACTGCTTTTAATTTAAGACAAATCATTTCAACTTGTGCTACTCTAACTACAGACTGGTAATCATTCACTTTTGTTGTTGGAAGACCTGTCTAACTTTTTTCCTGAACCAACATGGTTATTATGTTATTTCCCGTGAGATTACGCAGTTGTGTTGTGCAGAAAGCTGACATTAAGCGTCCCGCCCGATGTGGAATACCATAGGCTGTATAGAATCCATACTGCCCCACTCTGCTTTCTGCTTCAACATTATCTCTCTTCTCAATTATTTCTTAGAGCTTACATGATTTTTCCACTGGGGGTTCAACTATGAAATGGCTGTGTGCCAGCAATGTAGTTAATTACTTTGTAAGGAGAAGCGACACAGCCTGGCTTGTACAGCAGTCTATCTTTCTGAGTTTTGACACCTTACAGTTCATGACTTGTGACTCTATTACAAGTGCGCAGGTGATATTTAAAACAACATTATTTATATGGTGCAGCTTAATATATGTTTGCATGTAAAACCTCATAAAAACACACACATGCAAAGTAATCTTGTTTTAAAGAGTAAAAGGATGGAGCAAACCTTGAAATGTTATATTGAAAGTGAATAATAGCAGATAAAACACCACAAAGTAAGATAAGCTTGTGGCCAAAGTACTAGTTAGTAGCACAAATACTAGAAGTACCCAGTGAAACTGATAGGAAAACAATTTTAAACCTTTTTAGACTTACAGCGTACAAGATCTCAGCCCCCTGCAATCGCAGAAGACTTTTTGTTCTCACTTACCTTTGGCCTGCAGTTGTTGATAAAGTTCTTAGGAGATGAAGATGGTTAGGCTTGCTGTCACAGATAATGCGGCTTTCAGGTAGGAAAATGAGGGTGGTGATACACAGTTGGGTATATTTACCTTTCACTGTGTGGGTAATGGAAAATCTGTAACTGAATGTAACTGTAATCAACAAACATGATGTCCCTGTTTAGATATGAAATTGTGCTACAGTAATCTTTGAGCATGTTTGCTGATGCAAAGCTTTTCTTTTTTTTTTACTGCAAAAAGCTGTAATTGTGAACAACCAGGAATTGATCAGATGAAAATGATCTTTATAAAACACGTATTCATGAGGCTGGTTTCCATCTGGTGGCATACACATGCACTCATATACAGTAACTCTTTCCTCCACAGGGATCTCATTGTAGGTCAAGTGAATTAAGATCATCCTCCATGCTAATAATAATCTCTAGAATATGCTTGTGTAGGCACATTGCATTTACTAGATATTTCATGATAGAAAGGGAAAAAGTTACACTAATTACTGTCACTGATACCAAAGTGTGGCGGTCCTCAAAATTACAAGTGGTCATTTGAATTATTAAAATCTCTCTCTGCATGAGGGAGTGTGTGTGGGGGGGGTTCTTTCAGCAAGGGGAGGTCTAATTTTCTCACATGAACTACCTTCACTATCAATTCAAATGAGGCTGATAGCAACAGAGATCATTTGTCCTGTCCTGTTAGCACAGCGCAAGGTCAAGATCTCCCATAAAACACTTTTCAAAGTGGCCGTGGCATTAAAGTGACATCTGATTTGGTGTTTAGGTGCTTTATCCACCAATCAGGTCTGACTGCTCCTAATCATCTATTATAACCCTGGGTTCCCAATTTTAAATTCTGCTCTGGTCAACTTTTCAGCTGTGTAGAGGCTAAAGGCTAATCATAACATTAAGGTCAATTATTTTTATGAGCTTACTTTGCATATTCCTGTCAATTTAATGGGTTGGAGCAAACTTTTGCAATGGATTTGTTGGCTTCTTTTTTCACTTGACAATATTCTAGTGGGATATGATTATTGGAAAAGAGACAGAATAATTTGCATAAAAAAACCCTTTGGTCGGGTGTTTGCAATTTGGCAATCATACCGCGATTTAGCACAATTACTCCTTCTCAGTATCTCTAGTTTTCTTTTTTAAGGAAAAAAAGCAATTAACAGCCTGAGAAAGCATTTCTCCTTTCATCACTGTGAAATTTACAGTGTTAATCTGAGTCACACACAAGCTTAATTGGGTAAGAGGAGCATGTGTTGGTATTTTTGCTTTACACCCTGTTTATTTGCAAACCTGTTATGTGTGCTACTGGCTCACCCTGGATGATGTGCATGATCACATTCCCAGTTTAAGTAATTAACAATTTTATGTGGATTTCATGGAACACATGTGCTCCTTTAATGCTTTCAACCTTTGTTACATTGCTCATTTGGAGCTGTAGCTTTTTCTGCTCATAACAGTTGATGTGCACAGACTTTTCTAGATGCATTCTTTCTTTTCTTTGTTATGCCTAAACTAATGTGCTGGTGATCACCGAACACTGCGTGAATCACTTCTGTTATAGAGGCAGTTTTGACCATGACTAGTAAAAACATCTTGCAAGGAAGAAAAGTGAACCTTTTGTAAGATTTGGCAACCAACAGCTGTCATTGACTTGTGCTGAAATAACACAAATCATTGTGTGAAGACTCTGCACTGAGCAGTAATGCAGTTACAAGAGAAAAAAGGTGAAGAACACAAAAAAATGTGCATAAACGAGCAACGAATGTACTTCAAATGTATAAAGAGATGATTCAAAGATCCATAAATAACCCTAAAGATGTCTGTTTCAATACTTTCAGTACTCACTTTACTTTACTGTCAGTGTGTCTGTCTTTTATAACTCCTCTCCCACAGCCACACAGGAGGAATTACACAGAACAATAACATAATAACAGCATTATTCTGCGATGATAAAATTAAACTGTGCCATGTCAAAACCCTGTCTGCAGCCTCAAAGGCTGCGTAGCGCATATAGAGTGTATGTATTATAGAATACATTGAAAAATATAAACATGTATGTTGTATTATTGAACAGAAGCAATTGTGCTGTGACAACTTGTTCGCCAGGCACTTTTAGTTTGCTCTGTGAAATGAGGACACAGTGTTTGCTCCTTTATTTGAATATCTTAATCAAACAGTAGTGACAGTTGCTGCCTTTGCTGAAGTGAGGTGCTGCCTACAGTACAGCAGCAGCATAGAGTAGAGCAAGAGAAGGCCCCCATGTTTATGCATCTTGGCCCCACCCAGCTCATATATCCTTCCAACAACTGATATCTGCTTACACAGAGTATGACTGAAGAGCTGACTTTGTTAGCTGGTGATCTTTGTGTTTGATAAACTGGAGACTGATGCACATCATTTGAATGCCTCATCGTAGTTTCATTTTTTTATTAAAGGATTGCTTTGTGCATGGTGACTAAAGGTTTCATTGCTTTGCATTGATTAACATATTCAGTGACAGTTTCCATCGTCCTCTGGCTCTTGAATAAACAGAGATCTGATTATTATTAGTTGTTGCTAAGACTAAAAGGGTTATTTTTAATACCTTCTTAATTTTGAACAAAGCTGACAAATTACCTATTGCCATTAAAGCAGTCCGTATTATTGTGTTTGTGTTGTGATGCAGTCACTATTAGATAATGACAATGTGGCATGTCACAGTGAGGCAGAAAAGGAGAGTCAAAGGATGGGTGAGTCAAATAGGTTGAAGTAATAAGTGGCCCAGTATGGGGACATTGCATTTATGTGTGTGCCTGAGCATGCTAACTCGGGGCCATTCAAGCATTTTGCTGACTACAGAATCACAATCACAATTGCTGTCATAGCCCCATGAAGAAGGCCGTGCATACCACACTAAGGGTTGGTGACACACAGTGAACAGAGGCAAAAACAGTCACTAACTCATATTCTCCATCCCCCAATATGCACAGACGATTCTTAATAACAATTCCAACCATTTGAAATCATTTTAATAAAACTGGAATTGGCTCCGACGTTAGCTGAGTCAGAGTCAGCGCACGGCAAAGAGATATCTAACCTTACTGTTTTTTTTCACTTGACTGCAGCAGCCCCTTTAAAGCCAACCACAAAGTGTCTACTTTTGTTTTTCTGACTTTTTTGGGGGGATGTTTGACACAGTTTCTGACAGATGAAACATACAGATGAAAGAAAATGTGACATGTGATGCTTTAATACCACATGTGGCACCATGAATAAATTTTCCACCATTCAAATACCCTGGTTCTTTGTTTGTCTTTTAAATGTTTGTGTTTGATGATTATGAGTGTAACAGTTTGAGTGTGCCTGTGTGTGTGTGTGTGTGTGTGTGTGTGTGTGTGTGTGTGTGTGTGTGTGTGTGTGTGTGTGTGTGTGTGTGTGTCTGTCTGTGTATCATTTGTGGTGGGGGGCTAACTATGTGCTAATTATTGGCCCGAGCAGTGCTAAGCTACTTGCTTGTTGTTGGGTAGCAGTACGTCCCCCTCAGCGTCTGTTACCGTAATTAAGACCAGCCGCCCCACTGTAGTGTGTTTACATTAGTCAGCCTGGGCCTTCCCATGGGGCAGTGGAATGGCATTCTCTTTCTAACTGCAGAAGAAGAAAAAAAGGAGAAACAGAGCCAACACCTGCTGCAGAGTTGGCCCCTGGGTGTTTAGTTAAATTTTGATTATGTTTGTTAATGACTGCAAACACTCAGAAGGAATGCTCGTTAGTGTGAAAAAACTGATGAGTAAATAATGCACTGCATCCATCAGTCTCTTAAGACTATTATTTTCTTTATGGGTTAAAGTGTAGATTATTTTTTATTATCATTCATTTACAGTTCCTCACATAATCCACAAGTTCAAAGTGACATCATCTCAATTTTGTCTTTTGTGTAACCAGCTGTTGAAAACGTAAAGCGTTCATTCACGAATATTAAGTCACAAGTCATAGATAAATAATAAAGAATAGCATTTATCCGAGCACTTCAGAAGCTGGAGTCAACTATTGGCATTTCTTTGAACCCATCAGCAGCACTGTGTCCAGGGATCACATGGTGTTTCGAATTTTCCAACATCAGACATCCTTACCTACACGACCTAGCCATGTTTGATCAGACAACTTGTATGCATGTGGTCCTGTGGATCAATCCCCGTGGACCTCCTCTCCAGAACTAGAGCTGCCTAAAGGCTTTCTCAGCTGCTTCAATGATGTTCTTCATGGCAGTGCTCCTCACAGGTTGTGCCATGCTGGGTGTATTGAAGGAATGGTGGACTGGATGCCTTGCCTTTCTTCTGCACCCTACATCCATAGACATGCATTTAGCCTTTCTGCCCTCCATTTATTTGGATCTCTTTCTTTCATGGGCCTCCATACAGTCTTCTCACTTCACTTCTGGCTTCATGGCAATGGCCTGAAAATGGTGTCACAAGAGAATCTCAACATTTTCTCCAAATTCACCAAGAGGTACCAATCCCAAGAGGTTGTTAGGGGCCCACCTATCTACCTGCCTGCCTGCCTATCTACCTTTTAGTCTTTAAAATTGAGCAGCATGAACAATATATTTTGTGCTCTGAGAGGTCCTGTTTTACCACAATAACTCCAAGTAACTCTGTCATCCATCCATCCATCCATCCATCCATCCATCCATCCATCCATAATGCAGAGAAATCAGTGGTTAAAATCATCAGTAGGCAGTCATGCAAGGCATACATGGTTGCGCGTATGTAGATATGTAAATACATAGGTATATGTAGATATCCACATGCGTGTGTACGTAGGTATGTGTTGTCTGAATGTATGTATGTGCGTATGCATGCATGTTTTATGTATGGTATGTATGTATGCATGCTCTCATAGATGCACTTACGTGCACACGCATGCTTGTGTACGTTTGTAGGTATGTACAGTATGCATGTATGCATGTGTATATACATGCATGGAAAAGGCTGAAGCTGGACAAACATTCCCAGTTGTCTCAGCTTCCTGAGGTATGTCCTGTGCAAACACCATGAGCCATGCTATAAGCTCCTTGCCAGGAATTTAAGCCTCTTTCCCTCCCTTGTTTTCCCTGAATATCGTTAACAATTATTATCGGCCTAGTGTCAGTGTCATGTTTACACCATGGTCCAAAGGGACAGTAGCCAAATGAAAGTTCAATTAATGGGTCCAAACCTGGACAAACAATGAATTTATTTGAATATAAATCAGACTCTATTTGAATAAGGTTTACTTTTAGTCTTTCTGGTTAAAAATTTTTAATCATTTTTTTTAATAGTTTCTGCTTTCTCACAGGTCTTTGACTTTTTCTCACTGCTGATGTCTTCCATTAGTTCACTGACAAGCATTGATGTAAATCACCAGAGGTTTCCACTCGAGGAGGGCAGGGCAGATTAATCCGTACGATCCTGAATTTGTTCTCTTTCCTTTTCCCCCCAGCTGTGAATGTCTTGCTTTGTCCTTTGTCTGACAAGAACATGTGTTTATTGTGTGTGACATATTTAGCAGGCAGATATAATTGCCTGTGCATGGCTGTAATTGTCTGTGTCCATTTCGGTCTGCAGAGATTGTGGTAACCCACAGAACCACCAAGATAATCAAACTGTAGCTCATTCTTCGTTTTTGAGTGCTAATGATGAGCTCCCTGATCGTTTACAATAACTAGTGAAGAGTGAGAGAAAGTGCAGGGATTATTCAATGATTTAAACTTTGGTTTAAGATAGGGGACTGCCTGAAACAGCGAGAAATTAAAAGGTTGTTGTAGACTTGTAGATAGTGAAAGAATGGCATTTTTTAACAAGGAAAAAAGAGGTAAAGCACTTAGTGGAGACTTGTGGTTTTAGAAAAGAGAGGGAACGAGAGAATGAGGCCCTGTCTTTGTGCTGTTGACCTATTTAGTCTCACTCTGGCCATGAGCCACATTGATGACTGATGTCGCCTAGCAAAACAAACACAGCAAAGAAAAGTAGGAATTTGGAAATTATGATGTCACTGGTGTTATCCTATCAGGGACATTGTTTTTCTCTTAACTAAGCCTTGAAAACCTCAGAGCACCTCTGTGGAGTTGTTAACACAGAGACAAGGGAAACTTGAACCAAATTCTTTATAGAAATGCTAATAACACAGTAGACAGTTGTGAAAAACCATAGCCACAAGCAACACTTAGTGGGACAACCCACATTACTTAGCAAATATGTATATTTGTAAATGTGTGCTTGTATGTGAGCTTTGAGAGTGATGACAGACATACTCAGATCCTTTGTAAAATAAACACATGGTAGAAATATGTGTGCCCCAAGTATAGGTACCCATGTCACTTTTATAAATAGTAATGGAATGTATCCAAGTACAGTTAACCAAGCTGCTTCACTTTAGTTTTGAAGGATTTTGCACTTTGTGAAAAGTCCCATCATCCATCCATTCATGCAGCCATCTATCCATCCATCCATGCATCCATCCATTCATCCATCCAACCAACCATGCATCTTCTTGTAGAAAAAACAGTCACAATCATCTAGTGTACAGCCACTTACAGTATTAGCTTTGGTTCCAATTCATTTCACTGTGACTTTTTTAAAAATTTTAATTCTATAAATAGTGAACCTGCCTTGTAGTGACATTAGAACTTGACAATAAAAGAGCTAGTTCAGAGGAAAATAGAAAAGTAAAAAGGATAATCTTCAGAAGTCATTTTGCCAAATTAAGACTGCCAATTGTCCCATGTAATTTGGATTCTGAGGAACAGCAGTAACGACAGCAGTAGATAAAGTAAATATTGGTCAATTTGTTACACATAACTCACTGCAATTGTAATGTTTTACCCAGGAACAAATGTTTGTGGCAGTGGGACAGGGAAAGGGAGAGCAACAGAGATGGTCATGTTTTATTAAGCCTGATAATCTGTGACTCAGGTTACAAAGTGCTTTGTGGGTAATTAGAGATCATGTCGTATGCCTGGCATGCTGAAAATTTGCACTCCGCCCTAATCCCCTCCTATTTGCCTTTTACCCACCACCTCCCTTCCTCATTCTCTCTCCAAAAAAAAAGCCCTGATGCTTTCAAATGAGCTAGCTTCCTATCAGGAAAATGGCCACATAAACAAACACGGCAGCTGCACTTCAGGTAGCAAATCATCAGAAAATATGTACCTTGCTGTAAGACATGTGCTTATGTACTCAGAATTCAATAAGAGGAAGTCGACAGTGGAGCACTTTGTGATTTGTTTTGAAGAACTTGTTAGATGAATGACTAATGTCTTCTGGCAAGTGCCCCTGGTTTACTATTACCAAACAATAGTACTTGATATAGAGCACCATAGCCTTGGTTTTCACACAGACAGAAGCTCAGCCTGCTGTTTTCTTTTGAACCCTACATGCTGACTGCACATTCATGCAACATCCCCGGAACACAGGGACACACAAAGGAAATTCTCAACTGACATGGGCACTTGTTAAAACACACACAAACACGCACGCACGCACACACGCGCGCACACACACACACACACACACACACACACACACACACACATTCATTGTCTTTAATTTTTCCATTCCCAAGAAACAAACTCACTACCATGCATAAAATAGTAATGATGTTGACAAACACTGTAATGTCATTACAGGCTTTGCAGGGATTATGATACCAACTCTATTAAACTGCAGTCTGCTACAGCATTCAAGCAAAAGCATTTACTCACTCTCATAAACTAAAAAAAAAAGCCTTTTTGAGCTGTAACCCACTGAGTTGAGTGAATGCTGTGTTTCCCCTAAACATCCCCTTTGCTTAAAGGAAGCCACAATAGTGAAAAAAGTGTTAATATCTCTAGTCTAGCTCAGGGCTGCCAAATGTCCTACAGTTTGCGCGGTATGATCACTGAGGCACAAGTAGAAGTTAGTTGTTTTAAATGTCATCATGGCAAGTACTTGTGATAATTACTGTAGTAGTAGACATTGGTGATTTTAGACTCTGGGGCTATGAGGCCCCTCTGTGAAACCCACCCCTACTCCACACCTCATTCATTCATCTTCTGCCGCTTCGTCCGCCGTAGCGGGTCACGGGGAGCTGAAGCGTATCTGAGCTGACACAGGGCGTGAGGCGGGGGACACTCTGGGCATGACGTCAGTGCACTGCGGACCCCACACCTCATTTAAAAAAAACAACTAGCATCACACAGACACAAATGTATGGATACTGAATACGCAAAAAGTAGGCATAACATGAAAATATACATCACTTGGCATCTTGAAGACACACCACCTCTGGGTTTTGGGGTGCCCGTGGTTCAATGTATAGCACCTTCATAGAGGGATTATAGTTCCCATTGTAATTTACGTAGGTTGTGTGTGTGTGTGTGTGGGGGGGCAATCCCATTCCAATTATTTTGAGGGTCCCGAAATATTTTCATGATTTCCTTAATAGCAGGCCTTATTCATTAACCTCCTCAACCTCCCTCCAAGCCTCAGGAGGACGATCTGATTGTTAACTTATTCAGATGTAGAAATAGCTGTCCATATTGGTGCTATGCAGGAAACAAGCTTTCAGCAGCTCATATAGCATCAAGCGTCACATTTCCATAAAAATGCATCAAAATGCAAAACAGAGCTATATTCAAAGTTTTAAGTAGCTTGGTGATTTTGGCAGAGCTAGAAGGCTTTTAAGAGTTGAGGGAACTAAAAGTTACCAGTGGCTCTTTATCTCTGTCTGCATGGAGTTGTTTTTGTGGGTATTGGAAAAAGATATAGCTCTAGAGAACACAAATGAAGCAGTAAAGCAGGAGACCATTTGGACTCTAAACTAAAGAGGGCAGACTTCAACTTGTATAAAGCTGAAGTCTTGGGAATTTAATTTTTATCTCCCTGCCAAAGGGGGCATTGAGATTTACCCTATTTCAATATGCATAACACTGTTTTTTGTCTTTTACTCACATCTCTTCAAAAAACTGAACTTCTGTTTTGCTGGGGTTCAAACATGTGCATGTAGTAATAGATTTTTTCAATTTGCTTTTTTTTTGGGGGGGGACACTTTGAACTTTGGCAAATTTCAGCTATGTTAGATCCACCTAGATTCATCCCCTTTCACCAATGGGGGTTGGTTGGGGGGCTTTCTATTTACCTTTACTACTTAATTTCAACCATTTCTGCTACTTAGAATGCTCCATTGCCCTTTGTCCCCGTCTCCCTCACACACACACACACACACACACACACACACACACACACACACACACACACACACACACACACACACACAAACTCAGGATCATGCTCACTTTTACACCTCTAAATCCCTACCATCCAGGCACACACACTTGCCATACAGCTTCAAGGCATTTCATTTCCTCTCGTCCTATGACAACATCACAATATAATGGGACATGGTGTCATGTGACAAGAGCAAGAACATGGAGCGATCAAATCGCTCTCTGTGTCTCTCTCCCCAGCTTCAAGGGCAGAACGGTCAGTTGTTACATAAACTACAGTTGGTTCAATTACAGAAATATGTGCTTTGTGTCCTTGTCATAGGCAGAGTGATGAAGCAGATAAAAAATAAGTTATTATCTTTGTTCCTTCAAGATTCTTAGGATATACCTTAATTCCTGTGCTCACTCTCTGTGGAGCCATATTCTCTTGAGGATCAGCCATTTAATGCAGGTTTCACTGGCAAAGTGAAGACACAATACTTAATGTTTAATGTAAAAGTATTTTTAGCTTACCTGACTCAACAGAGCTGGCGTATACAAGAGGATCCCACCTTGGCCAGTAGCGATACTATAGATTATAGATTTTACTTTTTTCAGTTTTGCACACCCTTCCATTACCCTGTTCCGTCTTGTTTAGTAGGCATCGGTGTGAAATGACATGCAGAGCTGCACTAAAATTTTTATATCTGCTTGATAATTTCTCTGAACGGAAGTTAATGTTTATCAAAATGACCTCCTAAAACTCTTATTATCAATTAATCGTCCTCATAGCCCACATTTTACCAAATTATTTCTGTTGTAATAGTGATATTTTCCACCTCCGGTGCACCTTCTTACTATTTTCAGGAATTAATTCTTCATAAGTAAACTTTTTAATGCATGACCCTCAAACCAGTATTTGCCGTGTGCCTCAGCAATGCAGCGCAGCACAGTTTTCACATGAGCCTGCGATTAAGTCATCTCCGAGTCTTGAGCTGAGACCAATTTGCCACTAATTGTCCAGGGTTTTAATTTGTAATGGAATAAGGGCCAGAGGGAATACTGCCTAATGAGATGCAGTTACTTGTTAATGTGTGTGTGTTTGGAGGGGGAGGGGTGTGTGCACACTCTCCTCGTCTGTTTACTGTACTTGCTAGGCCCTAGTGAATGAAGAAACAATGTTCATTTTTGATGGCATTTAGTTAGATTGACTTTTCATCAAACATAGAGTCAGGCTATGACTTTTACAGATACCTATGTTGTAAACTTTACTGAACAAATGTGGCACAGAGTCCCTTCCAAAAGTGATGTGTGCTTTTGCACTTGGCTCTTAGGTTATTGCTCAGAAAGCATGGTTGTGGACTGGAACTAGAAATTTTGTTTACATAGCCTTGGGAGTGTTTGTGTCATGATTTAGATTCCAGGCATTTCAACATCCAAATAAATCGGTTTAGACTTCTGAGGACAAGTAAACGTCCAAAAGAAGAAACAGACCAGCTGTGCTTAAAAATCTGAAAGGTAGCCTTATCTCCAAAGTTCAAGCAATCCTGTTTGCAATTGTTACAGGCACAGGAAGTGAGAGTCAAAGTTCACTCTTGCTATATGATTTAGAATTTGTTTTAATCACACACACACACACACACACACACACACACACACACACACACACACACACACACACACACACACACACACACACACACACACACACACACACACACTCATGCACACACACACACACACACGCGTAGGATTCAGTTTATATAATTACAAAATGCACAAGCAACAATTTTGGCACCTAAGAGAGAGAACAAAAACAGTAGACAAGCACGTCGGAGGACACATGACTACGTGAATCTTTCACTTTAGTGACTTCACTGTAATTTTTCTACCTTTATCGCCTGGAATGGAGTTTGCTTTTACAACTGACTCAAGGCCCTTCCTCTTATTGTTTCAATATGTCAGAGCATTGTTTGAATGAGGTCACCCATTACCGATCTGGCCTGGGGCCAACTTGACTTCAGCTGATTTAATTGAATCTACAACATGAGTAAAATTCAAACAAGCACAGACTGCTTTGCCATGACAGCCTCATTACTCCACATTAAGAACTCATTTCAAAATGCATTGTGACTTTGGGGTTGACAAATGGTGAAAAAGGATGAAATCAAATAAGTGTCTACATTTTGGAAGACTACTCCAGAAATGCAGCAGTACTGTACATATATTATAGCAAAGCCACAAAATAGTGCTTCTGCTGTTTTGTGTGAGTTAATGTGAATGCCTTCTGGGTTAAAGTGGTTCCATGTTTTCCCTCTGCAGTAATGGAATGACATTCAATGCCATTTTCCTCTTAAAGGGAATTTTTGTCAAAGCTTTATGAATTCAACCTGCCTTGTCACTCAAGCCCCTGACAGGGCTGAGAGAGGAGAAAATATGCGAATAAAACCTTTCGATACAGATTTTACTGTTAGCTATGAGCAGACCAAATAATGACGCCTTTATTACGTCCATTTCACAACAAACAAAGAAGGCTTTCTTATGACATGCCACGAGATGCGATAGCAGGCAGCATAATGACAGACATTATGTATACAGCACATGCACAATATTCATAGCATCTCAGCAGTACACTAGCTGCATTTCAGCATTTCATCAGCTCAGACCTCAACTAAATTTCTCAGTTACGCATGCATTCTTTGAGAGCCGTTGGCAGCTAGGGCCTGAGCTCAAGGGGAAAAAAAAATGCTCAGCAGGCTCAACGTGCTGAAGCGCCACAATAGGAAAGGAAATGTTGAGGCTGTGGAGTGTAGATATGACAGTGTTTGCTTAGGGCTAGGTATCGGGCACAAAAACAAACATGGCCACCCTTAATGAGCCTGTTTCCCTGCCAAAGGTAAAGACAGCTGTTGTCGCTCGCCACAATGGAACAGGCCTCAACGCTACAGACCGCAGAGGACCACTCTGTGTCCCCATAGTAACACTCACCCTGTGTGTACTCAAGAGGGAACTTCAGTCTTCTTTACAGATAAATAGTGAGTAAAGTATAAATTGTGAGTACGCATGGCACTTTGGAAAGGTCTGACTGTGAAATGAAAAGGTTTATTAAATCTTGTATTTTGAGTGCTAAAAGTGAAATTGGCTCGTGGGAGTGTGAAAAGACTGTTTGCACTGAGGACGATAGACTTACTGATAACATTAGTGAGTGTGACGTGAAAAACTGCAGCTTTCTGTTTGATAAAGCAACACATGTTATTGAACTGTTTGAAAAGACGTACACCTACTTTACTTTTTCTGTCCGGATAGAGAAAATCTCCCCAAAATCTCTTCTGGTGAAAAGAGAAGTTTCTCAAAAGACACTAATGCACAGGGATATAGGCAAAGCAGGGGGCACTAAAACCTGGAAAAGCACTTTTCTCCTACTGCATGTGAGAAAATTAATACTTTCTGGCTGTGCCTGTCCAGCTGAATCAGTACTGACAGCTTGCTACACTGCACGGCTAATTTTAGAGTTAACAATATGAATGAGATGACTGCACAAGTATTTTTTAGCAGAAAGCAGCTAGTAAGAAACTGTGAATATTAAAGGTCCAACTGTCAGGATGGCTTCTGTAGAGAGAGAGCTTTTCCACTCCCCCCTGCTTTCCTGGCATTGTTTATAGCACAGTTTGACCTTTTTATTTTGTCTTTTGACAAAAGAACTGACTGTCACAGATGAATAGTTTTTTTACTGTATGGATGAGCATACTGCGTAATTTCCTCTTTCAGGCTGACAAATCTTTTAGTCAAGTTTAATTACATGTAAAACTAGCACACGGTGGCTGAGGATTTCTCAATTTTTCTCAGGAAGATGGAGAAATACTGTATTTATGAAAACTGAAACAAACCCAAAATAACAGTAAAAAAATATGTAAATTTGATATTATATACCATTGATAAAGTCAAACTAACACATCTACAAACATTTATCCTTCATGAAATATTCTATTACTGTTTTGAATTTAGATGTGTGACTAAATTAATTTGAGATCATATAAAGACTGCTTGTATTTTTTTTCCTGGAGCATTATGATTGGTCTGGATTTATTTTATTACTTAAGATACCCTTGATGAATTAGCAAGGAAAAGTGGAAACCATGCTCTTGTCTTAGGTATTACCTTGAGTAAGGTTATCATATTGTGCTAATGCAGAAGTGTTTTGCTTATCTTTTTCCAGTGTTTTATCACCTTGTGAGAAAGAATTCTGACTAATTAAAAAAAAGTGCAAGCTACCTATGTTAACATACCTGTGATCTTATCTTCACACCAAAACACAGACATGACCTAAAGTTAAGTCAAATTAATCAACCTTTATTAGTCATTCTTTACTGGTGCAGTCTATTTTACAGCTGTGTTTATGGCTAAGATCATGTCTGACATTTCTACTTACGGTACAATATCACTATCTCTTTG
Organism: Antennarius maculatus; assembly: GCA_013358685.1. Lineage (NCBI taxonomy): Eukaryota > Metazoa > Chordata > Actinopteri > Lophiiformes > Antennariidae > Antennarius > Antennarius maculatus. Next base: position 15,480,295 of record CM023607.1, on the reverse strand, counting down.
TCACAGACAAATCAATTGCATCTTCCCGGCTGTACTCTGTTGGCGCAATTTGTTTATGGCAATGTCTTCAATTAAACAGAAGGGCCAGTTTATTCCTCTAGTACCTCTCAGGAGACAGAGCAGAGAAAATGGCTGGAAACATCAGACACATTTGTCTTCTCTGCTTAGTTACCTTGCAAGGGAAAGATGGTGATACCCATTTCCTCCATCTAATGTGTTTGCGTTTACACGTGATGCCAAGTGTCAACATGAAGCTTCTTGACAGTCATTTATCGCTCGGAGAAAGGAGCTGAATTGAGTGTGCCAGCATATGCCATTTATGGATTTAAGTTGGCAAACCCCTAACAGGTTTAAGGTTCAAAGTGCACAAGTCAGAGATTATTACTCAATAGCCTTGGTTCATTGTTGATTGAGAATAAAAAGTTATTATAATGGGATATAGGACATAATGGCTGAACTAAATGAGTATGACACACACAATAGGCCTGTTCTGCCATTGCCTTAGCCCGGCTTGCTTATTAAAATTAATCCGCCCTGATTAAATATGCAAATGACTGAAAAACATACAGCGTTTACATGTTTTTATAACATTTAACTGATTTAATTACATGGAAAATGAAATAGTGGGATGTGCAATTTAATTTTTTTATATGTCATCACCCTCCTGTTGGTTACCACAGTGAAATGAATATTCTCTCATGCCTGCAAGAGAAGGTAATGAGATTAGCACTCTTCTTCTGATTCTCTCTCCATCTCTGCCTCTCAGAGGCTGTGGGTTTTGTTCAATGAACCACGGAGAGCTGTCTTATTGTTATCACTGAAAACACTTTATCTTGGTCTCAGATGCACCTACTCTATTATGTGGGCTGAGAGCTTCACAAAATTTAAAGAGTTTCCTCCTACAGTGAATTATTTTAGAAGGTCACTATATGGTTTGGGCTGAAAAGGGAAGCATGGTGTGTGTTGTTTTTCATACGTAAGCACCAATACAGACTCAGAGGTCGTTACAGACAAGTTTAATGGACATTTTATTTATTTTTAATTGCTTAGAAAATCAAATATTAATTTTTCATTATTGTTTCTTAATTTTTTTTAACACATATTGGCCATTCTACCAAATTCTTGCAAAGTTCAGACTTGGAGACACATTTTTAAAAGTTGCTTTTTTCCAAAAACCTTGTACGTACATAATTTGTGTAATCTACGGTACAAATCTAGAAAAGACGCAGTCAAATTTCATATATTAATCCTAGTCTGTTCTTGAAATGTTTTCCCGCACCTGAAATATGTCACTATCATAACACAGCAATAAAAACTATTATATAAGTTTGTTAAAATTGTGTGTCCATACACCCTCTAAAGAATATTTTTTAGAAATTTATTATGAGGGGTTTTACAAGTAAATCACTTGGAATACATTTTTAAACAAATTTCAAAGTTTATTTTCCAAGACTCCTTCAAATTGAAATGCAATTTTTTTTGTAAAATCAATTACAGTCATCTTAAAGATCTCAGAGTTAATTAGCTATTACATTGAATGCACATTTAACTAATAGTTATCATATAATTTAACTAGCGGGAACTCAGACATTCATTTTCTTACCCGCTTCATCCGCTTGTGCAGGTCATGGGGAGCTGGAGCCTAACCTAGCTGGCATAGGGCGTGAGGCGGGGGCAAACTCTGGGTGTGACACCAGTGCACCGCGGACCTACACATATACACACAACCACACACACACCCACTCACTCCAATGGGCAATTTGGGACCAGCCAATTAACCTCAAGTGCATGTTTTTGGAGGTGGGAGGAAGCCGGAGAACCCGGAGAGAACCCACACAGACACGGGGAGAACATGCAAACTCCGCACATAGTGGGACTCAAACTGAGACCCGCCTTGTTGTGCATCAACATGCGCTACCCACAGCACCACTGTGCCACACTCATACCTAACATACGAAAACAAATGTATCGGTATTATAAACCAAGCACACCCATCACAGAGTTCTTCCACCAGCAGGCAGCGCATTCCGATGCCTTACGCGATATATTTCAAGTGATTCCTTCTGGCAGATGCACCAGTAGGAATCACTTGATTTTATTTTACAAAACACTCCTTGTTACGGTAGTGACTGTACTGTTTGGTCGTGACCACATGATTATGTTTGCAAGGTTGTGCCGTATCCCCTCAACCATATTGTTTCACATTAACTCGTAACCTGCCTTACAATTTGAATTTTACAAACACAAATGTTTATAATCAATAAAATGAGGTCATTTACTATTTTACATTACCTCAACATTGCAGCACATCTACTGCAACATGACATCAGAACATCTAACGTGTTTTGTACTTGAAAGTGCATTAAAGAACAAAAATATAGAACATGAATAATCAAGTTATTCAAATACTGAAATGATTACCTATCATAGCTTCTTCGCGATGCACCTCCAATGATTAAACTTATTAAAGGGACGGCACCTTGCTCAAGGGCATCTTGGCAGTGCTCGGGAGGTGAACTGACACCTCCCACTGTCAGTTCACACTCCTGGGTCTTGAACCCTCCCTCCGGTCCCCAGTCCAAGACTCAGTGGACTCAGTGGACTGAGCTACTGCCAGCACCAATCAGCATTATATTCATGTTTTATTATATCATACACAAGCGGGAACCCGTTGAAATTCCTCGATAAAACAATAATATCAGACTTTGTTTTCTTTTTTTTCTTCGCTGTCACAAGAAAACACCGCTGTGTCCCACGAAGCCGTAACTGCTCTGTGTGTGTGACGAAGATGAAGGCCACATCGGCATTACGGTCTGGCCATCCGGGTAGACGCCGGCTTTGTAAGGTCGGCCCTGGTGAATAAAGCATCAGGGTTCGACCCACACAACAACGTGAGGTCCGTCACAATCAAAGAATATAAACCACTATGTTCGAGGAAGCCGAAACGGCTCCGTAAATGAGAGACATGGACAAATGTGAAGACGGGAGCGAACTCCTCTAGTGGCCCAAACTTCTGGGTAGACGCCAGAAGCGTGACAGCGTGAGGTTTTCAAGTGAGTTTATTCAAATATATAGGTGGGGAGATTATTTAGCACTCTGAGGCCCCGTCCACACGATGACGGATTTTTTTGAAAACGCAACTTTTTAAAAACGCATCGAAAACGATTCGCGTCCACACGACAGCTTTTTCCAAAAAATCTCCATCCACATGTAAGCGTACCAGTGCGTTTTCGAAGGCTATAAGCATGCCATGTGAAATTTGATGGCATGCCACGAAATTTGACTCACTACTGCCACCACCATGTGGTGACAGTAGTGAGTCAAATTTCATCCAATAGGAATCCTCCATGTTTTGTTGTCGCAACACACGGGCCCATAAATATGACGTCACAGAAGTTTTCGTCGCAGGCAAGACGTCAGCGTTTTTAAGAAGTTGCGGATACCCCGTCCACATGACAACGGAGACCCAGCGTTTTTGAAAAAATCCACCTCGGCCAGCGTTTTCGAAAAGTTGCGTTTTCGTTCCGGATATCTGCGTTATTGTGTGGACGGAAAGCGTAAATGCAACAAAAAAGTTGTGTTTTCAAAAAATCCGTCATCGTGTGGACGGGGCCTGAGATTCTTAAGAATGAAGTGTGTTTTACAATTCATTCATTCATTCATTAGCTGCCGCTTTATTGGCCGTGGCGGGTGACGGGGAGCTGGAGCCTATCTCAGCTGGCATAGGGCGTGAGGCGGGGGACACTCCGGGCATGACACCAGTGCACCGCTGAGCCACACGCAATGACAGACAACTATGTACACACACACTCACTCCTACGTGCAATTTGGGACCAGCCAATGAAAAAGAAGTGCATGCTTTTTGGAGGTCGGAGGAGGCCGCAGAACCCGGAGAGAACCCACGCAGACACGGGAAGAGCATGTAAACTCCGTTTGTTTAAAACCTAGTTAATTTAGAACCTAGTTTGTTCAAAACCTTTTGTATCTATTTAGTTAAATTATTATCTAGTTACAGTCACAACATATTCTTTTTAAATATTGAAAGTCTGAATTCTTAATTACTTTGTTAAGTAGTTTTTTTTTTAATTGTGGGACAGCAAGTTGCATGAATGTGTTAGAATGACCCATATACTGTATATGATACAGTGCATGACACACAATGACCTGTTAGGGTGAGACCAGCTATATCCTGTTTTCACCCATACCAGTCAAGGTTTCAGACTATATTCAGTATGTTTGCACTTTGTGCTGTGAACCTGTTAAAAGTGCAGATTGATAGTTTGCTTAGTTGAAATGCGCTTGGTGTTTTCGCACCTTTCAGCTCCTGTCGTAATACCTTGCATGCGGTGGACATCCTGTGGAGGAGGAAATTGATTTTACTGGGTTTGTTTGTTCTCATGTGACAGGGTAAATGCATTTTTAAAATTTCTTTGCAATCTTTATTGATCTTTTTATTGGTGTATTAACATGTTTTATGACTGTTATGATTTTACAGCTTTTTTAGAAATGTTTTACTTGAGCCAGAATGATGGATTTTTCCCCAATCAGAAAAGGTCTAAAGTGTGCAAGAGAAGGTATTTAGAAGTGACAAGATGTTTTTAGATGTGATTCATATGAATGGTCCAGATGTTCTGTTTTGATCTTGATGTGTTTTGGCTTTTCCTCTCCCACCCACCTTGCCTTACATCATCATCAGACATGCAGCTATTCAATGTGTAATACAGATGTCAAGGTACAAAGGGGTTTGAGACCATGAGCATGCTGTGAAGAAAAGCTTTCTTTTACTTTAAACACCATTTATTTTACAACAGGAAAAAGACATACATTGGTAAAACTTTGTGTTGACAGGACAGGATCAATTCCAACTGCGTGTCCTTACATCAGCTCAATGTGTTGAAATGGAAAGTATGTTATCGATCTGTGTGCATTAGCCCTCAACAGTAACGTAGGCAATGAGTGGCAGAACAAAAGAGGTGCTGTGCATCACACTAGAGCAGAGGTGCTTTACATAAAGGATAGTTACCTTCATGCAGCGCTGTGACATTTCATTGTTTATCATCAGAAGTCCAAATGTATATTGTTCTTTCGTGAAGGGATTTTAGCCAGTCACACACATCTGGAACTAATTTTGGATACTTTGAAATATAAAGGTCTTTTTTGTTTTGCCCTGCAGACAAAGTGGTTATTAAAGTATACGGTGGTAAAGACTTAAAAAAAAAAATGTAGCTTGACATTAAAAAAGCTAAGAAAGCCACCAAAGCTTTTTGTAATAGAGGTCAAAAAATACAGTTACATCAAAGAAATCAAGCTGCTCATTTATTTCTCCGAGAGCTGCCCTCACTCTCAACTGCATCGTTTTAAGAGCTTGGAACGCATACATCCTGCATTGGTATTCCTCCTCTTCTCAGACTTTCCCTCTAGGGACAAAACACAATTACTCCATTGTGCCACACAGTACAATATATCACATTCTCGACATTTCAGACAGAGAAAAGGCACAGTGTTGTGTTGGGGCATAAGATATCATGATAAATATGCTTTACAGGAGGTGTGGAAAGAGTGGAAGAGCGAGGGTCACTGTCAGGGCACAAACTGATTGAACTAGTGTGGTGATTGGATTAGCGTACTGTAAACAAAAGGTGGTTTCTGTAAATCCCAAAGGGTTGGATTATAGGTAAACAGGAGAAATAACTTTGAATGTATCCAACATATGACAGAGAGGATTAGCTAAATCAGAAGAGAAACAGGCTGCACTGCATTGGATAGGAAGACCAAGGCCTGTGAACACATCTGAGAGAGAGAGACGGTTACACAATGTGTGGTCCTTTTCGGTAACTGCACCATTCACCCAAACCAACACACTGGTGACAGGAAGCACAGTGATGAAAAAGAAAACCTGAGGTGCAGCACCTAGGGGTAAAAAACAGGTCACTTGGCACAGGAGTCAGCAAGAGCACAGGAGGTGTAGATTCAGAAATTTGGTGCACGTTGTCTTCATGTTGGGACGTTCTTTTTTGGCCCAAAAGAGGGATTCTCCCTCCCTAAAGTTGGAAATTACCGTTACCATCTAGAATGTTATGAATTTTGTGCAGTTTAAACAGTGTCAGTAATATTTCTGATACATTTTGACAAAGAAAAACATTTTTGTCAGGCAACACATGACTTTGGGGATGAATACATCAAATTTTCTAACTGATCAAATCAAGCTACAGCTTTGTTTGTGTTGACAACATTACAAAGACCACTATTAATACCGACTCTCCTGTTACTTTCATTTGAAAGATTACAGAGTCCATACTTTTCAGTCAGTGGGTCTTAAGATGTATTTGTGTTAGTGCAACAGAAAAATTATTATTAGTGCTTTACAAAAATGTGGTTTCCTTCTATAATTTCCATAGTTCATGTCTGTTTTAAATCAATAAAAAATGCCATTTATGAAAATTCACACTGTCTTTTATGGAGATTATTCCTCCCCTTCAGATTAGACACATATCCCTCTCTAATCTGCTTTCAGTATGTAAGTGATGCAGGATGAAATCACTGAAAATGCTCTTCCTGTGCAAAAATGGATTCACGTTAAAAAGACACGTGTCGCTATCCCACCACAGAAGCTCAGCAGAGAAACATTGCCCAAGAATTCTCAAAAATGGAATTTGGTGCTCAAAAAGGTGTAACTAGAAGATAACCACTTGATTTGAGTAACACAGGCAGCGGCACTCTCTTGTTAGACAGTTTTTTAAAATTGTCGAAATTCAGACATAAGCAATACGTTTAGGGCTTACAAACCATTATTTCAAACCCATATTTACTGTATCATGCAGGAAGATGACATTGGAGAGACGCAAACCAGCCTTTTCTAAGCAGTCCACCTATGGGTCAGGTTTCAACACCCAGCCAGTCACTGTTGGTCCTGGAGGAGTGGAAAAATTACGTATCCCTCCTTTGCATATCTGCCCATTCATCTGCGCTGCTCATTAAAGCATAATTACCTGTAATTAGCGAATCATGTCACTTTAATGAAGATGTTGAAAGCCTGCTGGAGCCAGAAGGGCTAGCCTTAATTCTGAGTGATGTTCTGTATTAGTGGCCGATGGGAATTGAATTTATGTAGACTTATAAATGAAATATTCTAATTATTTTGTGGCCCCATAGATGGCTTGTATTATGTTTATATTTTACATTCATTTACAATTCTAACAGCGTCAACACCTGGCTCTGGAGGGTAAGTATGTGTTACTGTATCAGAACAGGCTAATAAGCTGATAATGATAAAGTGTGTCTGTGCAATGCTTGTGCTAGCATGAGCGTAATGCTAGAATATCTACTGTGCCGTGTGTGTGTGTGTGTGTGTGTGCGCGTGTGCATTTTTGTGTGTGTGTGTGTGTGTGTGTGTGTGTGTGTTCCCTGGCGGCATGGTGAGTATTTAATCTGGCCCGGTGGCGTGCCGTTGGCCCGGCTAATCACAGTGTGTCTGTAGGAGTGTGCTGAGCCAGGGGAGCACGCCGTCGCTAACAGCGCCTGACAGACTCATTAGAGAGACCTGGCACTGAGCTAGCAAGACACACACACACACACACACACACACTCACACACATACTAACACTTTGAAACATGCACTGGGAAGGGTTCTCAACTGTGCACACTTAAACACCTCTTTTCTGACATTTTTTTTAACAAACTCATTCAAGTAATAACCCATTCATTTATTCACCCAGTGTGGGCCGTATCTCTTTCTTTTCACACACACACACACGCACGCACGCACGCACACACACACACACACACACACACACACACACACACACACACACACACACACACCGACAAACACACTCAGTGCTCCACGTGTGAAAACAAGACAGGCGGTGACCCCTCACAGTTGCAGCCCAAACACAGACAGGAGTTGAGAGAGCATCTGCAAAAAGGAGGAGGAGGCGGGGGGGGGGGTGGGTGAAGGGTGGGAAAAAATATGAGGAGACGAAGAGGAGTAGTCAAGTGGATAAAAGGGAGGCATCTGATGGAGCTGCTCTTTCTCTGAATCAAATTAGGTGTTTGGACAGGCAGATATTCAAAGGCTAATTATCTGCAGTCATAGATCACCCAAGAACCGTAAGTGTTAAAAATACTACATTAGAGATGCGCTGAATGCAGCATGAATGTAGACAGAGTATACATGTGGAAAGTGTCAGGAGGTCTTCTGAAGCCAAAACCTCAAGTTCAAATTCTTTTTCAAAGTATGAACATTTAATTGAAAAGCTGTGTGTTTTACAGGATTAGGTTGAATGGCACTTAGAAAAGTTTGACACTTCTTTCAGTCTTACCACATCCTTAACAGCACTATTCTCACTGTGAGGTTAATTGTAGCTCAGCTGCTGCAGAGCCAAGTAGAAACATTAGGTTCGGCTGAATAACAGGTGAATGCAAAACAGGTCAATGCATAGTCAAGTGTGGGTCTGCCAGCTGTTCACTTATTCTACACTGCCATCATAAGCACACACAAACTCACGAAACACACACACACACACACACACACACACACACACACACTACTGCTTTGTTCACACAAGAAATGCCAGGGACAGTGAATTAAACATGGCAACAAAGCATTCAGAAACTGATTATTTTTGCTGCAGTGTCTCTACAGAATTCAGTTCAGGTGACTTCATACTTAAAGCAAAGTAGTTATACGAAAAAACACGTAAAGACTGGAGTTAATTTATATTTGTATTAGTTTTAATAAGTGATAACTAGTGATAATTCTTCCAGCCAAAGTCTGTTACAGACCCCACACAGCTACACTGAAACCTAATGTAGGAAAAACATTAATAAGCCGTCTCAATGCTGTAATTGATAAATGAAATGTGTATTAAAAAATTACACTCAAAATACACCTTACTTGTGTTTGACAAACATTAATCTGAATAATTAATCTTTACTGTGCCCTGTTCGTGTAGCAAGCTGTTTACCTAGCACTCGTTGACTTTCTAGCAAATAGATTGATGTTTTTATCTCCAGCAAACATGGATGGTTTTTTTGATTAAACCATTTAATCATATATTTATATCTGTACAGTATGTATATTTTCAGAACACTTATACCAGGGGTCTCAATCTTCCTACAGTTTTCTCAGGTTCTCTTTCATCACCTTCTTTCGTGAACCTCCATGTCTGGTTTTTCAATCTAGCCCGATAAATATAACCAGAATAAGTGACAGACTTTTTTCACCTAAAAGCAAAATCCAAATGTCTTTAACTTTCTCCACCACTGTAGCCCAAATTTATCCTCGATGTCTCTCAATAGAGAGCTGGTTTGCTCTCCACCCTCCTCCATTCTCTCTCACTCACTCTGCTCCAGTACAAGGCTATGACATTGAGGGAATGTGATGTGATGTATTGTAGTGAATAATGTATTCTGCAAGGATTGTACTGAGCGCATAGAGCAGATGGCAGCAGGTTGATCCTGATGTGTGTATGTGTGTGTGTGCTTGCATGTGTGTGTGTGTGTTTAATGATGAGTATATATATATGTGTACCATGCGTATAAGCACGTGTGTACTTGTCTGTGTGTATATGAATGCTCACCCAAAGTGGGGGAGGGGAAGGAGAAGAAGGGAGAGTGGGAGTTGGTGTGTATGTGTGTATATCTGAGCCTCCTTTGTGAGATAAAACATGCAAATGGTGGATTATTTTAATGCATTTTTTTTCTGTAGCCCAAGCCTTAATCCCTAAAGCAGTTGAAATGAAAAAAAGTATATGTTTTCTTTCAAACTCTCTCCCTCCCTCTCTGTTTTTTATTCCATGATAGGAATTTGCAACAACCATCTGTCTAGGAATGAGATCCTTTGCACTTAAATTTTTCTGTGGTGTAGTTACATCCAAAAGCTGATGATTATTCTGGATAGTATGAAACTGAATAAAGCTTGTCAGGCTCCAATTGCTGTGTTATAGAGGAAGGTTGATAGCTGTGAAAATCTGCTGCTTGAAGGCCGATAAGAATGCACATCATAAAAATTGAGCTCAGTGCTTAGTTTGTAACTGCGCATGTGAATGTCACATATTTCTAAACACATACTCAAAAACATCAAAAATGTAAACAACAAAAACGAAAAACATGCCACATAATGTCAAGACTACTATACTTGTGGAACATTTATGTATAGCTGAATTATAGGTTATAGTAACTCAACAAAGTGGTATATTGAAATTCTGACTTTCACCAGCTGTTGCAAAAAGCTGGTAAAAATTAAACCCTTGTCATCCTTTTTCATATTTAACATCATTTCCAGGTGCTAATCTTTGTGTTAGTTGTCACCTGTCTCAAAGAGATATCATTTTTGCCAAAGTTAGTTGAATTTAATGGATCTAAGAAGACTATAGACTACTTGTAAGAAAACTGTCACTATCTCCCTCTGGGGTTGTCCCGCTGTAGCAGCTAAATGATGTAGGAACCAACGTTGGTCGGGTTAGGTTTCTGCTTGGACCACTGAACGCTGATCTGAATGTTTTGCTATTTGATGTTAACTATTGGTCAAGTTAACTGAGAAATTTAATGGAAATAAAATAATCAAGGATAAAATAGCGTGTCGGGCTTTTGATTACAAGGAAGTGCATCAGCACGTCATTCACGTAAATGTGGTGGAATAGCTCAGTGGCTTAAAGCCTGGTTTAGCCTCTACACCCCCTTAGGATGAAATCTATTCAGCATAGAAATAGATGTAAAAGTTACATTACTGTAATACAGTAGTTTATTGAGTTTGTGTGTTGTTTTTATGTCCTGTAGTTGTTTCTGGTAAGTCTTGGGGAGCTCCGCGGTGCACTGGCGTCGTGCCTGGAGTGTCCCCCGCCTCACGCCCTGTGCCAGCTGAGATAGGCTCCAGCTCCCTGTGACCCGCTACGGCGGATGAAGCGGAAGAAATGAATGAATGAAAAAATCTTGGGGAATAGTACTTTTGTAGAGTAGTAATGGCATTTACAGTGCCTTGCGAAAGTATTGGCCCCTCAAAACCTCGTTGACATTTTGCCACATTTCAGGCTTCAAACTTAAAGATTACAAACTGAAAATGTTTTTCAAGAATCAACAACATGTGAGACACGATCGTGAAGTGGAACCAAATTTATTCAACATTTTATATTGTGTTTACGAATAAAAAACTGAAAAGTAGGATGTGCAAATGTGAGACCAAATGACACACAGGTGCACTCTGTTTGTCATTGCTGTCATTTAGGTCAACATTGGATCATTGAGAAGTCATCAGGGAACTTCTGGAGTCGTTTAGCTGAGCTGAGAGAACAGGGGGCCAGTATTTTTGCACGTCCTACTTTTCAGTTTTTTATTTGTAAACACAATATAAAATGTTGATTACATTTGGTTCCACTTCACGATTGTGTCTCACATGTTGTTGATTCTTCAAAAATATTTTCAGTTTGTTATCTTTAACTTTGAAGCCTGAAATGTGGCAAAATGTCAAAAAGTTCTTGTGGGGGGCCAATACTTTCGCAAGGAACTGTAAATGACCTCAAATGGTTATTGTAGATTGAAATATTTGTATGTAATGATTTGCAAACAATTCAGCTGACAAACCAATTGTGTTCGTAGGTTGCAGACTACCTGTATCTAAAACAGATAGTAATACTTGTGTCGCAGAGATACACTATCGATCAAAACAATCAATGAGATTTTGGTGGTGATTTGAATTTTCATTGATAATGCCAAAATTGCTTGAACAAAAACAACAGTATGAAAGTACAGTACATATGAAAGTCTGATCTGGAATCCAACAGTGTTTAAATTTGTTGGGATGTTTGGGGTAAAGTCACAAACTTTGAAATCAGGATCAAATCACAAATGAACTTGTTAAGTGTCATATTTTATGCATCTTAGTGATTTTTTTTTCTTTAATAACTATCAAACTAATAATGATATGATAGTGTAATACCAAGTTCTAGAGGTAGGTTTTCACGGTCGTTGGGAGAGTCAAACAACTATTTTGCTTTAAAGTGTGATGACCAGATGCAAAAACAATGAGCTTCCTTGGTAGGTGTTTTAAATCTCCTAGTGTTGTCTAGTTCTCTTATGGAATATCTGGAAAGTGCATGGCCCTTCCAATGTGCCTGTCTGGGCTTTTTGTTTATAATACCATCTATAAAGCAGACAGTTTAAGCAGGGTTAGTACAACAGACTGACAGTTTAAGTGCAGTGTGTATGCTAAAGCATACAAACACCAGCACGAAGTTCAGCCCTATAGGTGACTCTAACAGATGGTGGAGTCTATTTACAGTCACTTAGGTGATGAGGTTTTGTTGTAGTAGTTGTTGTTGTTGTGCTTGCTTAAAGCATTTTAAACTTTCCTGCACTGAGCAGAGACTTTGTTCGAACTATATATGTGACTGTGTTACAGTCAAGCTGTTTTTGATTCAACGTTTCTTTACTCTTCTTTAGGGGGCGGCACATTGGGTAGCGCTGTGGTTGCACAAGGCGGGTCCGGGTTCGTGTCCTGCTAAATGCAGAGTTTGCGTGTTCTCCCTGTATCTGCGTGGGTTCTCTCCAGGTTCTTCGGCTTCCTCCCACCTCCAAAACATGCGCTTCAGGTTAATTGGCCGGTCCCAAATTGCCCGTAGGAGTGAGTGTGTGTGTGTACGTGTTTGTGTGTCTATGTGTAGCTCTGGCACGAGTTTCCCCGCCTCGCGCCCTAAGACAAGCTGGGATAGGCTCCAGCTCCCCGCGCAAGCAGATGAAGCAGTTAAGACAATGAATGAATGAATTCTTTAGCTTATTCTTGTTAATCTATTGAGTATATAGAAAATAAAGAATGTCTTATCCTCATTCTATGAGGCCATCTCTTATTTCAATATTCACTTCTACTTAAATCTATTTCACTGATTTTTCTTTGGTTAATTGATTAAATATGTACTAATTGAAGTTGAAAAACTTTAAATTCTTAACTGAATCAACAAAAATCTTTGATGGTCATTACACACCCGAACGAAGTGTCGACATGCGTAGAACACTACAGGCTGCACTGTTCCTGCTCAGTTCATCATTCCCTACCTGTTGAGGATCTGTCGTGGGAGTTGGTGGTGTCTTGGCCGACACTCTGCTCTAAGGCTCCCTCACGCTCATCAGGCAGGTGGCAACAAGATATTTCAAAAAGCCATGTAACCTGCCATTACAACATCTGGAGGATACGATGTGGCCAGCCATTGGCACTGTTATGTCCAGGATTGCACCATTAAGGAAGGCAAATGTAGGATCTTTCAAGCCCTCTTTAACATTATATGATAAAGAGCTGTACAGTGGGACCACCTGGACTCTAGGGTTGCCACTGATTATGAAACTGACGATGTTCAACACAACAACAACCTACATTCTTTTAATTGAATCCTCTCCCATAACAGATCCAAAACAAAAAAAAACTAGTTGTTGCGCTTTCTGTGAAGGTTCTTAATAAATGCATCACTATAGGACTGGTGTTAAGACTTTTTTGAAGGTTCGATTAGAGAATATGAAGCAGCAGAGAGAAGAAAGCTTGTACAATCTTGTCTGTTTCACATCAGCGACAGTGAGCATAATTGATTAAATGTATTTAAGTATTTGAGATAGCTGATTCAGCCTCTCTGGGATGGTTGATATTGTACTTAGGATGAATATTGCCTGAGGCTTTTCATTAGTGGTAAATAATTGAGAAGCTCGGATAGTACTAAGGTGAAACGCCTGTTATTATTTTATGGAGTTTTTGTTCTTAGGGCTCTTCAGTTTAAGAGTATTAAAAATGCACAAGCCTTTCCACAAATTACTCACTGGAAGAGAACACAATGGGCACTAATGACTAACCATTCATCTCCTTTTATTTTCACAGTCTGTGAAAATGCTGTGTGCTCCAGTATCAATTCTATTTCTGTTTTTGCTAAAACTATTTCATTTTTATTTTAAAATGATCTCTTGCTTTGCTAGCTTAGATAGTAGAGGATGGGGATCTCAAAGAGGGGATTGGTGCCATCAATCTAGTGTGGAGGTGTATGAATAGTATCAAGTAATATGTTGATAAAACTTCAGGATTTTGTGGGATGCCTAATTGACATAATATTAAATATATGTAGTGCCTCAGTTCATTTTCACTGATAAAACTGAGGTTTCACTCAGCATCTTATACTGTACATCCACTCAGCACCACGTGATGACGAGTAAATGGGGGAACATCTGAGGATTATGCTCAGCACTTATTTTTTTTATCTAAAAATGAGCAATGCCAAATGAGCATGTCTGGTTGATAATTATTAAGCAATGGAATTTTGATGTTGCACATCACATTATATGCCCTGCTCCAAACATGAGGAGGGGGATACACTGGTAATGGGTTCTTTATTTCCATCCACCACCTTTGTTGAATATTTCTTCATGAAAAAGACAGTTTTTCTGTCTCCATGGTTGAAATTTAGACTTCAGCTCGTTCGGCTGGTTGGTTTTGATTCTGAAGTAGATTTTTTTTTTTAAAAGTTCAGTATTTATTTATGACATGCAGATCTCTGTTGTACTGGAGAGGAACCTTTTGACATTACAGGATGTTTTTAATTTAATTTTTTTATCTTTTTGAAATTGAATTTTTTTACCAGATATGTAAAAATATAACTCTTTCTAACAGACTTTTACAATTAAATGCTCTTGTGGTGAAGTACACTGGGTATTTCATGTGTGTTATTGGACACCGACAGGTTAGCTTACTCTCACAGTTGCTCATAACCCCTAAATCGCCATGAGCTGTGTTTAATGTACATGGAGACAGTAAGAACCCACTGGTTGTTCCCTGCTACTTCTCTAGTCTCCAGATCCTTGGCTCAGCGCCAGTGTTCTGCCTGCACTGTCTTGTAGGGGGTTTGTGTATATGCTTGTCAGTTTGTGTAAGAGAGTAGGGAGGTGGGCAATGGGAGGAGGCGTGTTACGAGGGGATGTCAGCTCATTAACCTCCATTCTTCCCCTAGCATGGCACTGAGTAGAGTCACTGTGTAAGCCTCATGTCATTACTCCTCCCCTGTGCTGGGTAGAAGGGGAAGAACAGAGCAAGGAAAGAAAGGGAGAAGGAGGGAAAGGTTCACAGAGGAGGGAGGGCCCTTGACATGTTCCTTTACAAATGGCCTGCTTGTATCCAGTAAAAACTAAAGCCCCCCATGTCATTTCCTTCCCCACCTTTATCTCCTCTGTCTCTTCTCTTTCTCTCCCTGCTGTCTCTCTCTAACCACAGGCCCGGTACAGTGTGGGTGAACGAGGTTTTAGGCTCCACACTGCACCCCCACCAGGCATCAATCCAACTAGGAAAAGACTGCCCACAGCTGTGGTGAGAAACAGTAGCCTAGCCACCATTTTCTGAAACCTCGTATGTTTTTGCTGAACAATTTATTTAGAAACATGTACCTCGAGGTACTGACCTGGGCCTGGTGGTGTTTAGGAGTTGCCAAAATGAAATCATCTCCAAATTTGATGAAACTGCACTTCAATCTCATCAAATCCTTCCTCTTGGAGAAACATAGTGGGTGTCGGTGAAACATCTCACAAGAACACATGAAAATGTTGTGCTTTTTTATGTACATGCATTCAAATACAGTTTGTCAGAATTTTCATTGGAAAAATTTTATTACAGTGCGCCCTCGTTCCTTAATGCGTAGCAGGAACCACACAGGATTAACGAATTTTGCGATAGAGCGACAAACTATTTATCTTATTATTTATGGTAATATGAACATTTATGACCCTCCCATACTGATATTAAACCACCTTTTGTCTGTTTTACCTTTTCCCACACTCTTATCGACTGTTTAAAGCACTTTTGTGTTTCACGAAAGTCCGAGACTGACGGAACAGAGCACACTTCCGGCTGCCGTCAGCCAATAGAACGTGCGTACGGTATAACGTGACTGCCTACCAAAAATCCGCGATGAGGTGAAGTCGCGAGCGTTGATGCGCGAATGCTTGAGGGCGCACTGTATTTAATATTACCACCACAAAACGACAATTTTGCATGTATTTGCATTGGAAAAACTTGCAGTTTATAAATTGGAATTCACAAATGCAATCAATAATTGTACTTTATTTTATTTACAGCAATATAAGTATGAAATACTCATCTTCTTGTAGCCAGGTCACATAATGTAGCGATCCAATTACACAATTAAATCTCACTCTAAAAGCACATTTTACATCTTACAAGTCAATCTTTAACCATTTTTATAATAATTTAATGATGAATACTAGACTCACGTACTAAACATTTTTGATTAGAAGACAAATTTTACCAAAAATACACATAATAAATTTACTTATTTCTTCAAACAGTCTGATATTATAAAACATGTCATAAAGTCACAACCTTTAATTTCTTACATACAGTTGAAATTAAATTACTCAACTGGACTATGCAATATTGATTGCTGGGAAAAATTCCTTGTTAAGTAAAACGAACAAACAATAAACCAGGCTTCTGTTAATAACTACTTACTTGATTGAAATGAAAACTTATTTATCAGTAACAGAAATTTAACACCTTCCCATCTTCTGTAACTATAAGTTGTGTCTGCATGTTAAAGTTGATACTGTGTTGATGTATGATGAAAACTGATTCCAATACATTTCCTCACAAAGAATTTACAAATAGTTTGACATGTCTCTTAGAGAAAATTTTTAATCACTGTCAAAGCAGGCTCGTAGATTTTTTCTTTTTCGTCTTTTGGTATTTCATATTTTACTCTGTGCATAGGTGAGGAAGCAGTAGATTGCAATATGATAACCGATTGTGTGCCAGAAACCAAATTTTTTTCCCCTTTTGCACTTATCTGATGCTGCGATGAGCAGAGGCAAAGAGCTGGGGTAATGCAACATTCACTCTGCCCTTTATCAGCTCTCATCACTGTTTACCCCAGTCAGTTAAAGTGGCTTCTGCTTTGAATCCTCTTCTGCTGCCAGAGAAACTTCACTGCCATAGATTTGTACAGAAGAACACATCTAACTGTACACACACAAATGCACACACACACACACACACACACACACACACACACACACACACACACACACACACACACACACACACACACACACACACACACACACACACACACACATTCCAACATACATATGCAGATTAAACAGTGCAAGTGTCAGTAATGGAGTAAGACGGCCACTGTTCTCCAAGTAGTGATCACACTGTTAAGAAGACTGGTGCTAACGTTCCTGTTGGGCTGGCTGCTAATTCTATTTGATGCACCTGTGGTTGATATTAAGACGGTGTTTCCCAGCATTGGTTAACAGCTAGTCGGATGAAGGCCACCGCAGCAGGATGAAGGAGGTCATGTTGGTGACATTTTTTTTCTGCTCATGTACTCACACGTGTCACACTCCATGTTTACCTTATTTGTACTTTGGTGAAGTCACAGTACAAATAATTCCCAGATAATACACCATCAAAATATACATTTATGAGTACTTGCTTGTTTACACATCTAGCCGAGATCATTAGCATTTGTTTTGAGTCGTGTGTCTGGATGATTTCATAGTTAAATACTTGCTCTTTCTAGTTCCTTATAGTGTATATGTTCCACTAACTACATGCTAGTCAAGAAAATAATCTGTTTGCCATGGGATGTAGTGGAAGAAGCATTCAGGTGTTAAGAGATTTTATTGTAAGAGTGTACAAAACAGTAACGTTGCAATTTAAAAAACAGGACAAGTGGCTGAAATGTGTTAAATGCTCCTGATTCTCTGTGGGTTTAATACTATAAGGTTCTGGAAGATGTTCGTGAGCTGAATTGTTCGTAAGTCGTTATTAATTAGATTTCAAACTATAATTGTCATTTGAGGTTATTTAAATGTCATTACTACTCTATGCTTTGCTGCCTTTGCAAGTCTAAAGTCTTTAATATAATGTTTTTTACATTTGCATTAGTACAAATAAAGGTTCCGTCCATCGCCTCCTCAGCTGGCCCACCTGTCAAATTTTAGAATTCTGTGTGGCCCACCAGTCAATAGGTTTGCCCACCCATCATGTAAAGGCTAAGCCAAGCTTTAAGCCACTGAGGTATTCCACTGCACTTATGTGAATGATGCCTTGATGCAATTCCTGGTAAACAAAAGTCTGCTTGAATTTCTCAGTTGACTCATCCAATAGTCAACATGAATTGGCAAAACATTTTGAGTTCAGCCTTCAGCAGTTAATGCTGCCAGGCAGAAACCTAACCTGGCCAACATTGGTTCCTACATCATTTAGTTCCTACGGTTGGACAGCCCCATCAGTAATTTAAAAAATATATGAAATAACAGGCAGGTTGTGACAGAGTTTTTCTTACAGGAAGCCTATCGTACATTGCTGACTCTAACTTTCAACCTGACCCAAACTGTCATCAGTCTTAATGTTTGCGAACATCCCCATTCATATAAAGACATTGTCTGTTTGTTCCCTGCTCAGAAGTTCACAGAAATGTGGATGAAAAGACAAAATGCCACAGATGACATGCCAACAGGACAAGTCCAACATCAGAGCAATCTTTTCTCTTAGTCTTAGCCTGATATTTGCTGCGTTATTTTGACATAACATATGAAATCTTGATGTATGGGATGGTAATGGCACGCTGTTCGGCATGTGTTGCAGTATAAAGGGCAACCATGGTTGTCGGTCAATGGTGTTGCGTGGTTGTTCATATCTACAAATGTTCATACTTTGCATGCTCATATCTTGAGGATTGTAGATAAAAGTGAAATACATTTGTCTCTTAAAAGTAGAGATTTTACATCTAGTACAAGAACTTTTGATATGACTTATTTACAGACTATACACAGCATTAAAGTTTAGCCAACTGCATGCTGTTTATTGATGCTTTCATCTCATGTAGTTTTTTATGACGACCTCAAATATGATTTGACTTATTGAAAGATTCAGGTTCAGGTAGTAAAATAATTTGATAGCATTTGGTACAAAAATGATGATTCATTAGACATGATGGCTTTATGAAAATGTATAAATGAGTTAAAAGAAAGGAGACAGGCAGTTTATTGAAGAAGTCTTAAAGCCACTGAGTGAGGCTGTTGTTCAAACAGTGACAGTTATCTCACCGCACAATCATTGTTCAGATTTCTATCCTCTTGTGAACTCACTAACCCACAGTGAAACAGAGTTCACAGTGGAAAGAAAACTTTATTTAGCACCAACCCACCTGGCTTCCCTCCACACACACACACACACACACACACACACACACACACACACACACACACACACACACACACACACACACACACACTGCCCACATTGCCTTTTTCCTGCATTCTCCCCTCACATCTCTGCTGTTGACTGTTGGTGCTGTCTTGTGGTTACTTCACTGCAGCAGAAAGTGGATGAATGAGAGCATCAGACTGCCTTTTTTATCTTTACACATCACAAGCCATAGGTGGCGCCGGAAGCGGTTGGAACCTTTTGTGGAAAAAAAAGTTTCCAATCCATTTCTGGTGGGATGGGTGTATGTTTGTTACCTTCACCATGGCAGTAATGTTGGCTTGTTAAATTGACTGTGTCTGGATTATATCTGAATAAAATTTCATGAACTCATTTTGCTCAAGGAAGAAGATATTAGACTTTGGTGATCATCCAGATTATCCAGATTAGGCCTGCAATGCACTGTTCATATTTAGTGGCCTGTACAAGGTGTTCCTCAGGTAGATGATGAAAAAAAAGTCGGTCTCCCACCAAGAGGTGAACTCATTTACAGATGTATTTAGAAAAATATGTAGGAGACTGAAGCACAGCTGGAAATAATTGAGCGGTGCCAAACTGCCTTGATAGGGTTTTGCTTTAAAGTTGTCTAATTTGTATTGATTCAGTGTGGAATGTTTTATACTTGATCATAACAAAGAAAATTGATGCTAATTGTATGTCAGATGCTCCCACCATCTCTGACAAAAGAACAATGAAGAAAATCTCAGTGTTTTAAGTACTGTACTTTTGAAACTGTCCTTGTACTCTAACACTTCATCAATTCAGTTTTGCAATTCCTCTAAAACACTTTATAGGATAGCACAATGACAGCAGATTCCAAACAGCATTCCATCAAAAGCCCTCTGAGAGATGCTGTGTATAACTTGTTGATATCCAATCATGTTGAGTACAAGCTCCATTGACCTCAGCTCAGTGTCCAGATAAACACAGTCTGGGTTTTGCATATTAAAATGAGCTATGCAGCTGATAAAAGGTGAGGTGGCATGAGCAGCAGGGCACTGGTGGTTTTCGCCCTGGTGTTGTTGCACCTGAGTGTGCACATGTTGTGTGTTTGTGTGTGTGTGTGTGTGTGTGTGTGTGTGTGTGTGTGTGTGTGTGTGTGTGTGTGTGTGTGTGTGTGTGTGTGTGTGTGTGTGTGTGTGTGTGTGTGTGTGTGTGTGTGTGTGTGCGTGTGTGTGTGTCTGTGTGTGTGTGTGTGTGTATGTCTGTGTGTCTGTGTAGCACCAAACTCACCCAGGAAGAGGCCCTGTTTCCCTTATCTAACGACAACAGAGCATGTGTCGCCATGGCCACAGGCTGCACTTTTTATGGGTTTTCTGTGTGTGTGTGTGTGTGTGTGTGTGTGTCTGTGTGTGTGTGTGTGTGTGTGTGTGTGTGTGTGTGTGTGTGTGTGTGTGTGTGTGTGTGTGTGTGTGTGTGTGTGTGTTCCATGTTTATTGTTTGCTCTTGTTCATTGTTTGCTTGGGGCGTGGTGCAACACCAGAATTGTTACTATAGTCTGTTTGTCTCTCCTACCTACCGCCTATGAAATTTATCTTGTATACCATTCTTTTTTTTTTTTTTTTCCTTGCGTGATTATCTGTGTATGTATTTGCATGCACACAAATCTCTGTCTGTCTCTCTGTCTCTCTTTCTGTCTTCTGTCTTATCTTCTCGCTTGGCTTTGAACCAGTACTAACAAGTTAGGCACCATCAAAATTCAGTTGCACATTATCTCAGGTTGAGGTTCGTTAGGTCTGCTCTACAGCTTAATTGAACAGAGGATGAGGGAAAGAGAAATGCAAAAAGAGAAATAAAAAGAAGAGGGGGAGGATGAGGAAGAAGGGTGCTCAAACAGGCATACATATTGCATGAGTCCCCCTCACCACCATCCCTACCAACACACCCCTTCCTTCACAGAATGGCTGTGTACTGTTCTGGGCTTATTAATTCCGCTCTGTGAGAGAATTATTTTTAGAGACTTGGTGTACTGGCAAAGGCTTTTAAAGTCACAAGTATTACACTTTCTGCTTATAGATTCCCTTTTGTAAATTGAAAAGTTCTAAAAGTTAACTGTGCTTCAGTCTGACAGCATTTTTTCTTTGCACTACTTGAATGTGGATTTGGTGAAAGACAGATTTTTACCTTTTTATTTACCTATATATCACATACCATTAAACATTAAATTTTATAAATATTATATAAGAGGGACCAACTAGAATACACACAAAATTTGGCAATACTGCCTTAAAAGAAGCAAGTCCCATTTGAGAGGATGCATTATTTATAATTTGATTATTAATATTAATGCATGGACTTATGAGCTACATTTCTATGTTGCAGCTGGTCAAGGTAGATTTCAAACTGCTTTATATATTTCTAAGTAATTTCATTGAATAGCAACTCTTTTTTATTTTCAAGTTGATCATATATCTTGTAAGTGAAATCTTCATTTTCGGCAAACAGCAATTACAGCTGTTAACTGAATGTATTGGAGCAGGAAGTGCCTCTGTATTGTGGTGGCAAAGAAGACAGCTCAGTACTTCAGAAACTAAATCATAATTTAAGACAAGGTTTTGATGATGAATAATAAGTAAATTGTAAGTAAATAAATTCAGTTAATAAAAAGTATGTAAATTGAATTGTCTGCCTCAGATCATTACATAGAGGTATGTAAGACACGATGAACAAAAACAAATTTTTAATCGGCTATTTAGCTTTCAAAAAAATTTTCATTGGAGGTAAATTTTCTCTCCAGTGATTGGACAGTCATGTGTTATGCAGGCAGTCAAGCAGTCCATCTCTGCCCCACCCCCTTCACAAACAGATGTTGCCTAGAAGGCTTTATGAGGCTCTTAAATGAATTGACCATCAATCAAAAACAATCTTCATTGCAGCCAACATTGTTTCTCATACAATTCTGCCACAAACTGTCTCACTGATCCATTGTATTGCACCATTAGCACTGTGTAAATATTGCATGTTTCCCTTGGAATATGCTAGGGAGCATTACTTCCACCTTGTGGCTTCATTATTTTTGAAATGCTCAGCTTTGTTGATGATTGCAAGGCATGACCTAGTTGTGGGACTCACTCTGTTTGCCTGTTTCTGTCTGTCTTTGTTAACTTTCTCACTTTTCTTCTTCATTTACTCATTCTCTTTTTCATTCTGTCTCTGCCTCCCACCTCATTTTCCTTTCACACTGAATCTGTCTACCTGTTTCTTTGTCATTTATTTATTGTCTTTCTCCATTTGCTGTCCTAGCATCACCTTCATCCTGTTAGTCTGCCTCTCTTTCACCCTCAATCTCACTCTCTTTAATATATGCATTCTTTATTTCTCAATTTGTCCTCGTTCAACAACTTAATATGTTTGTCTTTGCTGTTCTCCTTCCAACATCTCTATTCCTCTTCTCCATGTATTTATTCGTCTCTCTCAGCACCACTTGTGTCACAGAGGGAAACATCGCAAGCAGTGGTCCCTGCTGAACAATTACCATGCAAAGCAATCCAAATAGAGATGTTTGCCGAAAACAACATGTGTGTAATTACTGCTTAATGAGGCCCTTGTCTCAGGCAGAATGCCCAATTAGACTTCCGATGAGAAAGTGATGCCAAGGCCCACTGGAGAAAAAGGGAGAAGAGGAGGAAGGAGGGGTCGGGAGAGAGATGGGGAAATAAAGGGAGGTTGTAACACAGAGAGAGGTAGGGATGATGATAACATGGGAAAGAGAACAGAGGACAGCGACAGCAGCAAGGAGGAAAAAAAGATAAGTGAAATAGACAGTGAAACATAACGGGGGGTGTAGATGAAAAAGGGGAAAGGGAAGAAAATGAAGGGAAAGGGAACAACAGAGAAAGATGATTTCTGCAGTGAATGTGGAGCAATGGTAGACCTGATAGCATCAAGCCAAAGATAAATTGGCATAAGTGGGAGAGCGAGGCAGTGCAAAGGAGAGCTATCAAGAAAAGAGCAGGGGGAAAGAGCTTTACATTGTAATATATGGGCAGCCATGTTGAAGCGCAAGATGGCTGACCTTTTTAAACTCTGTTATGCCTGTTTGATGATTACTACATTTCAGATTTAGATAGGGAAAAGGAACATACATTTAATTACTAGATCTTGTGTGCTTTGCGTTTGAAATTGGGTATTCTCCATCTGAGAAAGTCTTCCCACAGACTTTCAAAATGGCTTAACATCCTCAGTGATGTCAAAGTAGATTTAGGTTATTCACTTATTCTTTTTTTGTAACTGCTGTTCCTTTAAGATCATGGGAGGCTGTGTAACCCAGCTGGAGTTGGGTGAGAAATGGAGAAAACCCTGAATAAGTCGCCAGTTTAATGCATTGCTGCATAGACAGACACACAACCAATCACACTCATATCCATGTCTCCAGTTAATTTAGAGGAACCTTTATTAGCTATTTTTTGACTGGAGGAAGAAGCTAGAGAACCTGGAGGAAATCAACGCATACATGAAAAGAACATCCAAACGCCAACTTGAAAAGTCCTCAGGTCCATTTGAGTCCAGGACCCAGGACTTGTAGAAAGGCAGCAACACTACCCCGTGTCGCCAAAGTAGACATAAGCGAAATAAAATTTGTCAGCTGAAGAGAAGACACTTTTGCATGAGGAGCTGAAACTTTATTGTACATCTGTCAATAAGATCAATATCATTTTGCCTGCCTTAATGGGTTACAGTCTCTCAATGAGCTACAGTCTCTAACCAAGGCAGTGAGAGACTGCAACGTCTCGCGACACATGTGACTTCAAAATTTTACCCTGACCTACTTTCATAGATCAATGCACTAGCTTTGATCTATGGTCTTACTCACACTGGCCTTCTCCCTCGTCTTCCTATCTTATCCGGTTCCTGAGTGTATAAAAGTTGAAATTTGACTGTGACCTAGTTTTCTCAAGGTCAAGGTCATCATCTCATTTTCATACCCTTTGCTGCCTGAGTAATGTGCTTTTTGTTTCATCTTTCTATCTGCAACGGTTGTGAAGATATTTCTGTGGACGAACGGACAGACAGATGGACGAACGGACGAACGGACGGACAGACGGACGAACACATAAACACTGACAATTACAATACATCCCCCTTTGCGGGATGTGGTGAAATACAGTTGTTTGTTGGAACATCAAGCAAACTATTGTCTGTGTCCAGCATTGATCAATTAATCAAGCTTCATTTTTGCTTAATTCCACTTTTACTGATGGTGTAGAATTTTCAGATGAATTGTAGCGTATCAGTGAGTCTTGAATAGCAGTGCTTCTGTTTTTGCATCTGTGGTAGAATGTAAATTAATTCATTAGAATAACCAAGTGAATCCTCAGAAGGGCTTCCATGATATGCATCGTTAACCAAGCATTGCCCTGAGGCAGCTGCTCATTCTCTGGCCTTTCTCCTGAAATAATGTACAGTAATTTCTCTTTCTCACCACTCACATGCTCATTTGGCTACTTCAACTTTTTCCTGTCTGCTATTGTAAATATCAGATTTCACCCCCAGGAATTCGACCCATTTCTATTAGTCTACCTGGTTGAGCATTGCTTTTGAATCCATGTATTTTATGATCTTCATGTGTTCGCAGCATGTGTTCATCTTTCAAGCCCTTACTAGAAGTCTCCACAGGCACAAAGCAAATCACCTCATGAAAAGCCCCCCACCACCACCATCCCCCACCCCCCATATTTCTACATCTGAGGAATTTAACATGTAATTCTATCTAACTTCATCATATTGTCTTCGCTGTCTGTTCCCAAGTCTTATCCATATTTATTTCACAGAGGATGACCTCCATCAACAAACAAAGAGGCTTTATTTGACATGTTGGATTTCAGTGTGTGTGTGTGATATTATCCAGTCCAGTCAAGGTTTGCTCTTTTTTGCTCAAGTGGTGTAACAAAGCTTTGTGTCTTTTGAAGCCAAGGGCATTTCACAGTACAACTCTTCTTAACACTGAGGCAGTTTCTCAGTCACCTTGACACTGCAAAGGTTCAGTTACTGAGCTGTTTGCAGGACGGAATCTCATTTTCTCTGGAGCTAAAAACAGAACTGTTATTTTTTCTTCTGTAGCCATCTCAAAGCTGATCATGGTGAGGAATTTTTTAGGGATTATGGTTTCCAACACACTAGACATCACAGATAGCACACTGTATGTTTCATTTAACGAGTGACCTAGTGTTGTTTTTCAGCAAGGGGTCAAGGGTCATTTGTTGTTTTGTGACTTCTAACCTCATGTCAAATTGGGTTTGGTACCTGCAGCAAGTTATCTGTAGGTGCCTGATTTACTCAGTCCCAGCATACCCCTGAATGCAGCGCACGCACACACACACACACACACAAACACACACACACACACACACTTGCTCACAGAGGCACACACCCTCACTACTGTATGCACTCACCAATTCATTCACACTCATTCTCTCTCTCATGCACACAGCAGAGCCCACAGGGAAAAGCCCATCTCTCGTCACTGTGATCATGTAGCCTAATTACCGGCCCGCTGATGAACAGTAATTACCCGCGCTGCCATGTCACCACGAGGTTTAACCAAAGTGACAAAGTCATTAGTCTCTCAGTTCAGGCCACCCGTAAAGAGCTATTCACTTTGCACCTCCTCCGTGGCCCCTGCATTTTTTTTCACACCTTCTCTTGCACATTATGATTATCTCCTTTCTGTTTCCATCTACAGTTTGATGGTGACAACATGTACATGAATGACAATAACCAAGAGTTTCGGTCTCCAAACCAGGTAAGGCAGTTTGTTTCCTCCAAACCCCACCACAATTTATATCTGGTGATATTAATGGTAATTTTGCAGATGTCAGAAAATATTAAATGTTAGCCAGTCATGGCACTTATTAGTTTCAAATATGCACGTAAGACAGATCCTCACACCTCTGCTGTAAACTGATGTCAGCGTAAATAAGAATGCTTAGCCTGGTTAAAAATGATCTCATCTTCACCGTTCATATCTTATATATGTTAAATGCTGGGTTTTTTTATTCATTTTGTAAAAATCTGAATGCATAAGGAAAAAAACTAAAGAAATTTTTGAATTTAACATCTATTTAATTGGGTCATCCTTTAGAATGGGGAAAAGTGTAAAGCTCTAATTCCTTTACATTTGGAAAATACAGCACAGTACAGGCTACTGGAGAAAAATCACAACAGCATGAACATGAACAGCATGTCCCTCAATGTTTTTTTTTTAAAGTTTTTTTATAGTTACATATGAGTCTGCACTAAGGTCTCATTTTAAATTTCTCTGAGCAATCTTCTAGTTTATGATCAATCTTATAATCAATACATTTTATTATATGAGTGATTGGTTAAGGTTGCCTTTAAACAGTAATTGGACAAATGTTTTAAAAACGGCATTGATTGCCCTACGCCTCTCTTGTTAAGATGGAAAAAACATAATTCCATACAAGTATTCCTCGAACATGTGGTGTTTGGTATATGATTTCATCCAAAGCACATTAACAAACCATATATCGTTAACATTAGAGTGATTAAGCCATCAGTCCCCACAAGTGTTAGTGTAAAGTCAATGCTTTAAGCTTAACAGGTCGCCTACAGATAAACCAGCATTAGCATTTCACCAGCCTGGAGTGGCACAATCTCAGTTACATTATTGAGTTAGTAAGGCACTGCACTGAGCACACCCAGCTGGTAGATCGGAGCACATGGCCAGACATATGGCAGAATTTGGAGCTCCAGGATTTGTATGTTGATGGAGCAGCGAGGCCTTCATGTTCTGACTAAACACGATGAGGTGGAGGGTCCTCATCAATTCGTGCCTTGCCAAATACTGTCACGATGCACACAAGACAAGGCCAGGAGGCTAGAGGCGCAACCTCCCCCCAACAAACACGCACACACACACACACACACACACACACACACACACACACACACACACACACACACACACACACACACACACACACACACACACAAAGGTGGCATTTTCAATGATGATATTGTTTCTAATGATATTGCTTTCTCCATTAACAAAATGTAACCATCTAAACTAAGTAACCCCCAAAAAGGTCCAGTTCACAAAGAACTTTCTCTGCACTAGCTAAAAGATATATTTTTCAAAGTGACTACATGAAAACTAATTTAATCTTGTCTTTTACGATGAAACAGTCCTTTGAAGAAGCAAAAACTGACAAAATGTCCTCACTTTGCAAAAATGTGCTTCCAGTCACAGTGTAACCCTTAAATTGGTCTTTGCAAGGACTAATAAACAAGAACATGTGTCAGTGCACACACGTGTGTGCACACACTCACAGGGACACACACACTCATGAACCCTCTCTCTCACACACACACACACACACACACACACACACACACACACACACACACACACACACACACATACACACATATACATATACACACACACACACCATCGTTCTATAGGCTGTCTTTTATTTGATGTTGGGATAGAGTGACTATAATGAGGGGTCCAGGAGAGCTTTAGCAGCTTATTATCTACTTATAACACACATCACAGACTATGAGGTTCATTGTTCTTACCCACATTTCCCGATCTGCCCTAATTGTGTCACTGTGCTTGCATACATAGGTGTGTGCTAATGGGATAAATGTCCAGCTTTGTAGTTTCTCTGCTGCAGCAGTCATGTGTCAATCATCCGCACTCACTCCAAGTTTACAGTGTTGTGTCAACAAACACCTTCTTAGTGAATAAAGGAATTTGGGCTCTAAACACACAAACACACACAGACACACACACACACACACACACACACACACACACACACATACATATACAGTATATGTACATACACTAGTGGAAACCTGTGGAAATTCCACGATAAAACGATAATATCAGACTTTGTTTTCTTTTTTTTCTTTGCTGTCACAAGAAAACAAACCGCTGTGTCCCACAAAGCCGTAACGGCTCTGTGTGTGTGGGACAGATGAACGCAAAGACGAAAGATGCTTCGGCGTTATGGTCCGATCATCCAGGTAGACGCAGGCTCCGTGAGTTTGGTCTTGGTGAATAAAGCATCGGGGTCCGTGAGGTCCTTCACAATCAAAGAATATAAACCGCTATGTTTGACAAAACTAAAACAGCTCCGTAAGTGAGAGACATGGACAAATGTGAAGACCGAAGCTAACTCAGCTAGCGGCCCGAACTTCCAGGTGGACACTTGCACAAAACTGTACACAAGAAAACATTTATTATCTTGTATACACTGTGTATGCATTATATGTCAAAGGACATTGAACAGAAAATAAAGTATTTTTTGTAGTGACAGCTCTTTATTTAATTCCAAAATGCTCTAAGGAGCTCTTGTTTATGTGATTCCTTCTGGCAAATGAGCTGTGATTGGTTGGGTGGCGATATATATATATATATATATATATATATATATATGTGTGTGTGTGTGTGTGTGTGTGTGTGTGTGTGTGTGTGTGTGTGTGTATGTATGTATATATATATATCTTCTTCTTCTTCTTTTCCTTTTGGCTTTTCCCTTCAGGGGTCGCCACAGCGAATCAACCGCCTCCATCTAACCCTGTCTTCTGCATCCTCTTCTCTCACACCAACTACCTTCATGTCCTCTTTCACTACATCCATAAACCTCCTCTTTGGTCTTCCTCTAGGCCTCCTGCCTGGCAGTTCAAAACTCAGCATCCTTCTACCAATATATTCACTATCTCTCCTCTGGACATGTCCAAACCATCTCAGTCTGGCCTCTCTGACTTTATCTCCAAAACCTCTAACATGTGCTGTCCCTCTGATGTACTCATTCCTGATCCTATCCTTCCTGGTCACTCCCAGAGAGAACCTCAGCATCTTCATCTCTGCTACCTCCAGCTCTGCCTCCTGTCTTTTCCTCAGTGACACTGTCTCTAGACCAAACAACATCGCTGGTCTCACCACAGTTTTGTACACCTTTCCTTTCATTTTAGCTGAAACTCTTCTATCACACATCACACCTGACACTTTTCTCCACCCATTCCATCCTGCCTGGACACGCTTCTTCACCTCTTTTCCCCACTCTCCATTGCTCTGGACTGTTGACCCCAAGTACTTAAAATCCTCCACCTTCTTGATCTCTTCTCCCTGTAACCTCACTCTTCCACTTGGGTCCCTCTCATTCACACACATGTACTCTGTCTTACTGCGGCTAACCTTCATCCCTCTCCTTTCCAGGACAAACCTCCACCTCTCTAGCTTCTCCTCCACCTCTTCCCTACTCTCACTGCAGATCACAATGTCATCTGCAAACATCATAGTCCATGGAGATTCCTGTCTAACCTCGTCTGTCAGCCTGTCCATCACCATAGCGAACAAGAAGGGGCTCAGAGCTGATCCCTGATGCAGTCCCACCTCCACCTTGAACTCCTCTGTCACACCTACAGCACACCTCACCACTGTCTTACAGTCCTCATACATGTCCTGCACCGCTCTAACATACTTCTCTGCCACTCCAGACTTCCTCATACAATACCACAGTTCCTCTCTGGGCACCCTGTCATAAGCTTTCTCCAGATCTACAAAAACACAATGCAGCTCCCTCTGGCCTCCTCTGTACTTCTCTATCAACATCCTCAAAGCAAATACTGCATCTGTAGTACTCTTTTTTGGCATGAAACCATACTGCTGCTCACAAATGCTCACTTCTGCCCTTAGTCTAGCTTCCACTACTCTTTCCCATAACTTCATTGTATGGCTCATCAGCTTTATTCCTCTGTAGTTGCCACAACTCTGCACATCTCCCTTGTTCTTAAAAATGGGCACCAGCACACTTCTCCTCCACTCCTCAGGCATCTTCTCACTATCTAAGATCCTGTTGAACAACCCAGTCAGAAACTCTACTGCCACCTCTCCTAGACACTTCCAAACCTCTACAGGTATATCATCAGGACCGACTGCCTTTCCACTCTTCATCCTCTTCAGTGCTCTCCTCACTTCATCCTGGCTAATCTTTGCTACATCCTGGTCCACAACAGTCACCTCTTCTAGTCTTTGTTCTCTCTCATTTTCCACGTTCATCAACTCCTCAAAGTACTCTTTCCATCTTCCCATCACACTGCTGGCACCTGTCAATAGACTTCCATCCCTATCCTTAATCACCCTAATCTGCTGCACGTCCTTCCCATCTCTATCTCTCTGTCTTGCCAGCCTGTATAGATCAGTCTCTCCCTCCTTACTGTCCAATCTAGCATACAAGTCATCATAAGCTTCTTGTTTGGCCTTTGCTACCTCTACCTTCACCTTACGCTGTATCTCCCTGTACTCCTGTCTACTCTCCTCAGTCCTCTCAGTGTCCCACTTCTTCTTAGCTAACCTCTTTCTTTGTATACACTCCTGTACCTCCTCATTCCACCACCAAGTCTCCTTATCTACTTTCCTTCCAGATGACACACCAAATACTCTCCTACCTGTCTCCCTGATCACATTAGCTGTAGTTGTCCAGTCATCTGGAAGCACCTCCTGACCACCCAGAGCCTGTCTTAACTCCTTCCTAAAGGTCATGCAACACTCTTCCTTTTTTAGCTTCCACCATTTCGTCTTCTGCTCTGTCTTTGTCCTCTTCATCTTCCTCACCACCAGAGTCATCCTACACACCACCATTTTATGCTGTTTGGCTACACTCTCGCCTACCACTACTTTGCAGTCACTGATCTCCTTCAGGTTACATCGTCTACACAAGATGTAGTCTACCTGTGTGCTCCTACCACCACTCTTATAGGTCACCCTATGTTCCTGCCTCTTCTGGAAGAAAGTATTCACTACAGCCATTTCCATCCTTTTTGCAAAGTCAACTACCATCTGTCCTTCTGCGTTCCTCTCCTGGATACCAAACCTGCCCATCACTTCCTCATCACCTCTGTTACCTGCACCAACATGTCCATTGAAGTCTGCACCGATGACAACTCTCTCACTTCTAGGTATGCTCTGCATCACTTCATCAAAGTCCAACCAGAATTTCTCCTTCTCCTCCAGCTCACATCCTACCTGTGGGGCATACCCACTAACAACATTGAACATCACACCTTCTATTTCTAGCTTCAGACTCATCACTCTATCCGACACTCTTTTTACCTCCAGGACATTCCTAACAAACTCCTCCTTCAAGATAACTCCTACTCCATTTCTCTTTCTATCTACACCATGATAGAACAACTTGAACCCTGCTCCTAAACTTCTAGCCTTGCTACCTTTCCACCTGGTCTCCTGGACACACAGTATGTCTACCTTCCTCCTCTGCATCATGTCGACCAACTCTCTACCTTTTCCTGTCATAGTTCCAACATTCAACGTCCCTACTCTTAGTCCTATACTCTTGGCGCTCCTCTTCTCTTTCTTCGTGCGAACGCACTTTCCTCCTCTCCTTCTTCGACCAACAGTAATCCAATTTCCACCGGCGCCCTGTAGGTCAACAGCGCCGATGGCGGTCGTTGTTAACCCGGGCCTCGACCGATCCGGTATGGAAGTCATATGTTTGATTCGCATCTTTGATTTGGCAAAAGTTTTACGCCGGATGCCCTTCCTGACGCAACCCTCTGTATTTATCCGGGCTTGGGACCGGCACAATAAGACACTGGCTTGTGCCCTCTTGCGGCTACATTCATATATATATATATATATATATATATATATATATATCTCTGCTCAGTTGTCAGTTGGCTGAGGGCATCTGGAAGTGCGCTCTGTTCCATCAGTCTCGGACTTTTGTGAGACACAAAAGTGCTTTAAACAGTCAATAAGAGAGTGGGAAAAGGTAATACAGATAGAAGGTGGTTTAATATCAGTACAGGGAGGGTTCAATTAAGTTTAAATTACTGTAAATAATACAATAAATAAATCGCGATAGATCTCAATCGCAGATTCCTTAATTGCATGTGAATCCTGGAACGCATTGACAGCAAAGAATGAGGGTGCACTGTATATACAGTATGTATAAACGAGGGTCCAGTGTGTGTGTGTGTGTGTGTGTGTGTGTGTATATACTGTATATATACAGTATATATATATAGCGAGAGAGAGGACTTTTTATAAAACCATTGAAAGCCACCACAGGAGCAGAATACTTTTTTTTCCTCCCTAATCATACCAAATTGGCTTTTTGTAAGATACAGAAGGTAATCAATTCTTAACTGACACTTAACTGAATGAATTATCTCTATAGCATTTAGAAAGCTTCACATTCTGGTGAACGTATTCATATTTGTGTGTATATTTGATGTTACTCATTTTCATTGACATTTAAATTCTCCCCAGCTGTGTTTATGAAAGAATCGAATGGGAAGAATAATTTCTGCATTTCTTCTGTTAATTCTGCATGAGCAATGCAACAGTAAGACATTTATTTGGTTCTATGCAAAGAACTTGGACTTCACTGAACCTTTACAGTGTTTATATATGTTGCAGAATAAAGGCCCTGTATCCTTTAATGCAAGTTTTAACACTACCTTGAGATGCCCGCCCAAACCTATGCATGATGTGTGCCTGTGAAAAAGGTGCATGTAGCCAGAACAGAGACTCCTTTGTTTGCATGTCTCTGGGTCTTCCACAGCATACGCACCAAGGTAGCAGTTCGACACAGCCAGGAGATTGCATTACACATAACATTTCTGAGCTTTTAAAAGGAGAAAACCACTAATCAGAAACAGCTTTAAAGGAGCCGTTTACTGTATGCTTGGACACAATCTGTCCATTCAAACAAGATGTTTTCAAGGCTTTGAATACTGTATGGTTTCTGTATGAGATGTGCATACAAGCTGCACATATGGTGCTCCCACATATTTGATTATATTGATGTTTTCCATGTGGTTCATCAGATGAGGTAGCCCTGCAAAGTGCGGCTTTGTTATTTTCTTAATCAGCATCGTATTATATCTTCTCATGCAAAAGCTGCTAAGATGGATGGTCTGTCAAATTAAAGATTATTAGCTATCTCAATTATGCTGATTAACTGACAATCTTCTTGTGAGTCCGACAGAGTTTTTAATCATTTGTACTTCCTTGTTACAGAAGTGTGAAATGTTAGTGTGCAGTGTTAGTGCATAGAGGATCAAATCCATCGCACTCTAAAACTTTTATTTTTTGTATTTCTGTTATCAAGGTCACAATAATAACTGTAGGATTCAGCCACTAAAGCGATGATAACTACAAGTACAACTGCTACTACTAGTGCTACTACTGTTACTGCTACATCTAAAAGGTTTTGCAAACAGCCAGCAAACCAATGTTATTATCAGGCTGCTGTGCACATTCATGTAAAGCTTACTGATTTTTTATTTTTTTTTGCAGTCAAAACACATTTTATTCCACCATCCACATTCATTTGGACTTAAATTCTTTTCAGCTGATGGTGTCATTATGCAGGCTCTTATAGCACCAATCAGAGTTCAGACAATGTTCCTTCAAATGAATGTCAACGTCCATCCAAAATATTCACTGGTACTTCACCTCTGTGTTTATTTTTGTATCTGGGTGCCTTGTCCTCACCCTATAATCATTCTCTACATCATGTGGATGCATATCCATGAGTGTATATGTGCATGTGATAGATTAGGGAAAATTAGAGACCAGAAACAAAGCTGGTTATGGAGGAAGCTTAAAGGAGAAAACAAGTCAGGGACAGGAAGCAGAAGGGTATTTATTTTGCATCTCTTCCTCTCTTGTACTTGTTGCATTGTGTTCCTGGGCAGAAGAGGAAATTCAGGGCCTCTGCTCTTCTGAGAGCCAGTGAGGTTCAGCTTGTTTTTACCTCTGTTTTTTCTGTCCAGGTGTCTTGCTGAGCCATGTGTCTCTATTGATTTGACTGGCTGCCAGGGAACAGTAGTTAATGGAGATTAGAATAGAAATGGTGGTGAGAAGATTCTGTCTCTATACTTGTTTACGTACCATGTCTTTTTGGTGTATTTTTTTACCCAGCCACTTCCTCACACTCTAATGATCATATGAGTTATGTAAGATTTATTTTTTGATTTCATTCTTGTTCATTTTTTAAAGCAGTTTTAAGTTTGATCCACTATGCATTATGCTGCTGCTTTTGTTGTAAAGATAGAAACCACAGGACCAACCTCACTTCAGTCAAAACACACGAGAATATGAGAAGTGGTCGAGATGGATGTCCTAATTTTTAAAACACTTTTTCATTCATTTTCTAAAACCGCGTATCCTGTATAGACTTGATTCTCGACTGGAGGGTCTTGACCCAAAAGTGGGCTGGGAACCCATTGTCAGTGGGTTGCAGGCCTTTACCAGGACAATTGAAAACATTTTAAATATCATAATCAGTGCTTTTACTTTGAAGAGGATTTTTTTATGCAGAGGAGTGTAGTCTCCTCTCACTCCTTAACAGTAGGTGGTGATAATGCCCTGTAATGATAATTGATTCACCATTTCAAATATAGTAGAAGACTTCCAAAGTTTTTTTTAAAAAACGAATTGGGCATGGTGAAACATAAATATGACACAGAATATTTTAATTATGGATTCTCCTATATTGAGGACAACAAAGGAAAAAAACCTCAGCATGTTTTGTGCATCGAGGTGTTGGCACAAGAAAGCATGAACCCTTCAAAACTGAAGCTGCATCTGGAAACAAATCATACCTGTCTCAAAGATAAACCTATTGAGTACTTTAAAAGATGACTTTAAGATCAGTGGACATCACAAAAGTATCTTACTTCTGTGTGCTCCAATCAAGACCAAGCACTCTGTATGTCTTACAAGTTGGGCATATCGAATTGCTAAGTTAAAGAAGCCCTACATTATTGCAGAGGACTTTATTTTACCTGCAGCCATGCACCTGATCAGAGAGGCGTTGGATCAGTCCACGGCACACAAACTGTAAACTATACCTCTCTCAAATGACACTATAAGCAGGTGAATTGAAGACATGTCAGGTAACATCAAGCAAACAAGCATCCTTCCCTTGCCAGTCGAGCAGTAAAAATCCTCCTACCGTTCAGCACTGCCTATCTCTGTGAGTGTGGCTTCTTGTTCAGCTGAAGACAAAACACAGAAACAGACTCAACATTGAACATGACCTCAGAGTTGCTTTGGTAACTATAACTCCAGACTTTAAGACTCTTGTGAGGACCATAATAAGTGACTGAATAAACTTTGAGAGTACAGTGGTAACTCTACTTACGAAATTAATTGGTTCTGGTTCTGGAATTACGTAAGTAGAAAATTTCGTAAGTAGAGACACGTTTTCCAAGTCCCCCAAAATTCAGAAATAAATTGTTTTATAAAGCATAAAAATACATCAAAACATGTAACAAATACATGTTACAATTACATTATTACACCATAAATGAGAGTTGTGCGTAACGTAAAAAACAAAGATTAGAGTAAAGAATAAAAATGATGGTCATTTACCTTTTAACTGCTGTCCTCATTGTTTTTTGCCCTCTTTGGTTCATGCGCTCTTGCCTCACCATGCCGAACAACAGAGTGAATTCCAGTCCTCTTTTTGAACTTCTCCAACCACCCACCTGATGCCTTAAACTCCTTAAACTTCCTTTTGTTTTAATAACGTGGCGATTGTAGATGCATTACGGCCATATTCTTTGGCGAGATCAACCAAACACATCCCTTTTTCATGCTTTTCTATTATCTCTTGCTTTATTTGTATGGACAAAAAAACTCTTTTCTCCGTCACTTTCTTGGGGTCCATAGCAAATACTCAAAAAGTTAATATATTTGCGTAAAACTATCAGAACACCTCATGGGTCGAGGGCCGAATGACGAGGACGCTGCATAGAGACCTATCTAGCTACACACAGAGGTCCCTCTTAGCCAATTGGATACCAGGATGCTAGGTAATAGCCAATGGCAGAGCAGCTTTAAGAATGTTGCATTCAGGAACCTTTGGGAGCTGCGAGTAGCAGCCCATACTGTATTTTTACCTTTCGTAACTCGAAATTTCTTTCCTAAGTAGAGTCAATATTTTCCTGTTGAGGCATTTCGTAAGTAGGAAATTTTGTATGTACAGACATTTGGAAGTAGAGGTACCACTGTACAGTCACTGAAGTCTTGAAATTTTCCTTGGATTTGGGTTACAACTTGTCATTAAGGGATGAAGGTGGGGCCTTAAGCCAGACCAGTTGAGAACCACTGCAGTATAGACTCACAGAGGTTAACCAGGCCCGGTTGACACTGAGTGGGAGGCCTCCATTGCCAAATGAAAGAAATAACCAATCACACTCACATTAATGCCTTTGGGCATTTTCATTCATTCATGGTCTTGAAGACAAGACGATCATTATTCTCTCATCTTCAGCCTCTAAACCGCAGTACGGGTGAGGAGTAATGCTGGAGTCTATACCAGCTGGTTACGAGTGAGAGGAGAAGTACACCATGAACAAGATGCCAGGTCATCACAGAGCCACACATAGACAAACACCCAGTCAAGCACACAGTCACACCTCCAGACAAGTTTGGGGTAACCAATTCACCTATTTTGCTTGTGTTTGATGATGGGAGGAGACCAGAGAACCCAGAGAGAACCCAGGCAGACACTAGGAGAACATACAATCTCTGCACAGAATGACACCAAGTAAAATCAATCCAAGGTCCTTCTTGTTGTGAGACAACTGCTTTATCCACTGTTCCACCGTGTTGCCCCCTATGGACAATTTAGTTACACTGCATGCTTTCAGTAGTAGGATGCACAGACTAAAACCACTGTATTGTTTGTACAGTAAATATGAAATCAATAAGAGTAGAGTATGCTTGCTTATGTGTGTGTGGTTTCTGTCCTCTTCCCACTGGCAATAGACGGACATGCAGAATGTATTATTGGTATGAATGTAGGAGCGAATGGTTGTTTGTCTTTCTGTTTTGACCCTAAGATGAGCTGGTGACCTGTCTATGGTGTACTCTCAACCAGTGTCAGCTGGGATAGGCTCCAACCACCCCGCGACCGTGCAAGAGATAAGTGGTAATAGAAAATAGATGGATGCTTTAGAGGGCTTTAGATGAGACTTCTTTGGATGGAGCTGCTTATCCATTTAGTCATTTTAACCTGATTTTAGCTTCATATTTTTTGCAAACATAAAAGCTGCATCTTATATAATCTCCATCTTACATCATGTTCAGCAATGAAAAAAAAAATCAGATTTGAAAAATATTGGTGTCCCTTTGATTTCATGATTTGTGCCAACAGTCAGTTTCATCTTGTCACTACCTTATCAAAGATCTGAACTCATGATCATATGTTCTGATTGTGATGACTACACGCGTGAGTTGAGTGTTGAATACATATCTAGAAACACTGATGATACTGATGAAGGCATTTAAAGTATCCTGTAGATGGAATGAGAAATACTAAGAGGAATAAGTTGCTCAACCGTGGTAGATGTAAAAAAAAAAACAAAAAAAGACATAAATCTACTAACCAACTCTAAAAGTTGAAGTGTTATCTAAACTTCAAATTTAGAAATCGTATGAAAGTGGTACTGACATTGATTATTCAAGTTTATAAAGTAATTGAAAGTGTTATTCTTTTACCAGAACCTGACATTAGATGCTTTTTTGGCCAGTAATAGAAATCCAGGTGTCGTTCAGTTTGAGGTTGTAACACTTCATCCTTCTCCCTTTATCGTCTGTCTTTCTTAATCCCTCTCTCCCTCTGAGGCACACACCTCAGTACATTCTGGCACAGCACACGCAATGTGGGCGATGCTGATGTGAAAATGCACAGTTACTTAACAGTGACTCATAGTGCACCATCATACCCCCACCACAACTACAACAGTCTTTGCTCCGCAGCACTCACCCTCTCCACAAACACCTTCCCTTAAACTTTGGCGAGCATTTTTCTTTCTGTCCTCCGTCCATGCTTCTTTTCTCTGCAAGAAAAGTGAAGAGGACATTTGAGACAAAAGATGAAAAATGAAAACTGAGGGTCTGAAAACGCCAACACACATCTCTCTACCTCTTTGAGGCTGCACAGAGCCGCTGGCAAGGTCGCCAGAATGAAGTAGAGATATATATTGTACAGTATTTAAATTTCAACGGGGCCTACAATTTCAGCAGCATGAATTGAGTCTGAAAACACTTTTCGGCTCTAAACAACCGCCGGGGCATCTATGTCTGAAAACTGCACAAACAAAAGCGGAGCATCAGCACAACATCCCCACCTATGGTAGCTGTACTGTAAGTTACTCTTGTTTGCAGGGATTGGTAGCTCTTTCTGTAGGTCATCCATTTTTGCTTTCATTGAGCAAAAATGGATGAAATGGATGGAGATTCCTACATAAAAAAAGGATTTATAAAATAGAGACACAGCAGTGAGTCCAGAGTAAATAATGAAATGAACAAAACATCAGAGGCAAATGTCAGAGTCTAAGAGTCCCTGGTTATGTGACGTATTCCTCATTCAGAAGAATAAGATTAATCTTTTATGGAATCTGAAAATCAACACATCTTACTGCCCCACTCTTTTCTGGTACTTCCTTTTTAAATACATATTGTAGCTCATAGAACCCTTCCCAAAAAGTGACTTATCAACAGCAAGAGTGCACTCAATGATTCATACACTCTCTTACACTGTTTCAGTCCCAACCTGTCTTTGTGTAGCCAATGCTGCTCAATGAGCAGAGGGATTTGGTGGAACTAAGTAGTTTGATATTTCTATTGGTTTTCTGCATGTATTTTCACTCTTTCCCTCTCTCTCTCTCAGTGATCTTTCTCATCATATGGAGACCAAGGTCATGGCCGATTGAAATATAATAGAAGTGTAGACATCTGGCCTAATACTGTGGGAAGTTAAATCTATTTTAATGGCCCCTGCCGCAGTGGATTCTCTCTGATGCACTCTTGTGCTTCACTGACAGTAAATCACAATGTTCTCTTATTACCCTGACTGGAATGAGGGCATAGAGAAAGAACAATGAGGGATCCACATCATTTGTTTTCACCCCTCCCTTGTTTTTTCCTCTCCTCTTTGTTCCTCCTCTCCTCCCCTATCCACTCTGTTTGCGAATCATAAAGCAAGGGGCTTAAAGAGAGTGACATCATGAAAATAAAAATAAAGGGGATTATGAGCGAGCTATTGTGCCATACGTGATTACTGGAGCTTCCATGGTCCCTCGGGGGGATGAGTGACTACGAGACAACATATTTTATTTATTTATATGCTTCACTGTAATGAATAAGAATAAGAAATGTGGTTGAAACAACAATATTGGCCCCCTTGTCCAGAAAAACAAAATATTCTGCCTTTCGTCCAAACATTAAAGATGTTTTCATGTCTGTCTTCCAGTGGCAAGATATTTATTCATACTTCATCTTTTATCAGTAACTGTTTCGTGCTTTTTTTTTTTTTTTTTTTCAAAGGAACCGGTGTAAAGGTGCAGCATGTGGACACTTTTCACACCTTTTCAGAAAACTTCCTTTGCATGTGTGTTTTCAGAGTTCAGGTACAATCCAACTCAGGTCCTCCTGCATCTGCAATGGAGTCAGGTCCCTTTTACTCACCTAAATGAGATCCATTCTGATGTGACATTTGAGAGAATTACCAGTGCATGGGGGATCAGAGGAGAGGTTAGCTCGCTCCTCTTACTATTGGTTGAAGCACACTACAGCCCGCCTTTACTGACGGACAGTACAAATGACCCTGAGCTGCTATCGGTCGTGGTGAAACGCCCACCCTTCCACCCCTCCTTGCACACCTCACTTATCCCAGTTCTGTCTTGCTGTCAGTCAGCCCAGTCGGTCTGTTATTGCACTCTCCTTCTATTGTGCTGTTCCTCTGCTTCTCTTGATACATCAACCAAATGGAGTTCCCTGTCATTTCAAAGTCAGGTCAGATAGCCTTTGTAGACCCAACAGCCCACTGCGGTGCTGGTCTTGCGCAACACAGCACAGTGTTCGACATTGCCTGAGCATACATCTTCTTTTTTTCTCCTTACAAGGTTGATCTTTGAGGTGAATTTTAAAATTGACTGTAAGAAGTAAAAGATTTACTGTTGCCATCTAACATACACTGAGCTGGCATAAAGACCTTTATGTATGCACGGCCAGCTGTTGTTTCTCAGCAAAGCCATGC
This sequence comes from Antennarius maculatus, assembly GCA_013358685.1. NCBI lineage: Eukaryota > Metazoa > Chordata > Actinopteri > Lophiiformes > Antennariidae > Antennarius > Antennarius maculatus. The sequence continues at coordinate 15,439,990 of CM023607.1, read as the reverse complement.
TGTTCTGTCATTTTTTCACAAGGTAGCATATGGCTGGATGACTTTCCATAGGGCATTCTGCACTCATTCAAAGTTATTGTTTTTTCAGAGGCAAATAGTTGTTCTGTTCTGATAAGTTACTTCTTAATCCTTGATTGTTCAGTATGACAGGAAACACTTAAAGTCTAAGAGTCACTGAAGCTCCAATGAAGTCCATGAAAGACAGACAGCTCTTGTCTTTGGACCCCCCCCCCCCCACACACACACACACACTGACACACACACACACACACACACACACACACACACACACACACACACACACACACACACACACACACACACACGCACGCTAGTCATAACAGATACTCTGTTGTATTGTGCAACAGTCCTGTTCTCTCCTCTTTAGAGAACATATGATCCCAGATGAGCGGTCTTCCACTAAACACCTCATAGGCTGTAAATGACACCATCACTAAACTAATGACTTTACCTCATCAGCATTTGTGTCAATAACAGTTTAAGCTCCCACTTAACTCAATGAATAAATTTTAATTTGACAACGTTGAGCTACTTTTTGTTGCAGACATTTCTTCCATTTTAGGCCAATAAGGGAAAACTTGTAGCTGGTTGTAGTTTTCCCTGACGAAAAGTTTACCTGTCAACAAGTGCTTCAGCATTTAACTCAGTATAATATATGATTGCAAGCTGAGGAAAATCTCCTATCTTATAACGTTAAAGAAAGTTTTTAAAAATTCCTGGATCTTACCTGACTCATGTCCCATTCCTTCCCAGTCTTTTGTTGAAATTATTTCAATTGCATGTGAAAGATTGTTTATTACTGCTCTCTCTGGTCAAAATGTAACTGTTGGAGCGGGAACATAGATAGATAGATAGATAGATAGATGGATAGATGGATAGATGGATAGATAGATAGATAGATAGATAGATAGATAGATAGATAGATAGATAGATAGATAGATAGATAGATAGATAGATAGATAGATAGATAGATAGATAGATAGATAGATAGATAGATACTTTATTAATCCCAATTGCACATATCCACTGCTCAGGCATTACATAATGAATAAATACTGGATAAAAAAAAGAAACACTGACACCAAAGGACATAACACAAGACATACACTACACTAGCAGACACATGTAGCATTAACAGGGCATATACTAAATTATCACTAAAATATAAACAGTATAAAAATAAAATAAAATAACATAAATAAAAATAAAAAGTGCAAGTCAAAATTAGCAGGAGGCCCACATGGTGGGTAAGGTACACCCTTCTTACAATGTAAAGCATCACTATCTAATATCACAATATCTAATATCTATCTAATATCACAACATTTAATATCTAATATCTATCTAATATCTATCTCACAATGGTCAAAAATATAAGGCGTCACTATCAAATATCAAAACATCACAACACCTTTTCCCCACTACACTGCAGCACAGGCTGACATCTCCTCCCCTCCATTCAACCGCATGCAGACCTCGCCACCTCCCCCCTCCTCCTCTTGAAAGGGGGGAGGTGGGGAGATAATCTTCTGATTAATCAAACCTAATAGCAGTTACACAGCTGGGGGTGAACAACAGCAAAGTTTTCATCTTCAAAGCAAAATTACAATTAAGATATTAAAGAAATCATACCCGTAATCAAGGCTTGTTATTGTATAGTTATTATTATTATTATTATTATTATTATTATTATTATTATTATTATCAATGTTAACATTAGTAGTAGTAGTAGTAGTAGTAGTAGTAGTGATGGTGGTAGTAGTATGGTTTGCATTTAATTATTCAAATCCATCTCATTAAATATTAAACATAATGATGGTCAGCTGCTGTTTTCAGTACTAGCTACATTTCAAAGCAAGAGACAAACATTTTGTCATCTTAGTTGTAGCATTAATTTCTGAGGTTATCCAAGATTAAATTCTTGTTTGAGTGCTTCAAAATAAACATTTTTCTCTTTGAAAGCAGTTATTAATATATGGTTTTGTTTAAAATGAGTCATACAGAGCATTCGCTTGTTCACACTGGGATCTTGAAGTTCTATTGGAAAACAATATACATGTGGTGAATCATCTCTGTGTTCCTTTCAAAGAACTGGGGTCTGCTTTGTATATGGTTATAGTCAATATACCTCAGAGAAATATCTCACACCTATAAACTACTGTGTGTTAAAGCAACATGGTGTTTTGATGTTCAAGTACAACCGATGTACAACAAAAGCTCACTGTTAAATTACAAAAAGAAAATTAGGAAAATACTAATGTGTAGACTTTTCATTCCAAAGTAAAGCCCTTGTCCAGCAACTGGACAGATTGACTTAAATTTCACCTCTGGGGGAGGAGAGGGGGGAGGGTGTGTTTGAAAGTGAGCAAAAGAAGGCTGAATCAACATTTAGTATTTCTTTCTGACCCCATTTTCCTACATCCACACTCCTCTATGTCCTGACAGGCAGTATATTTATGAATTATTTATATATGTTTGAAAATATTAAAATTGTGATGTCCTTGTCCTGTGTCTTATATCCAAGGGCATCATAGGAAGCTGTAAAAATAAAGGTGAAAGACATGATCTTAAAGCTAGCTTTCAATGATCTGACATCATGTCAGATCAGAACATGATCATATGTGTCAGATTGAAAAAAAAAGTCAAACCAACAAAGCAGCAAAAAACTTGTGTGGCTTAAATATTTCTACTTCTTTTGATCTGTTGTAATTACCTAATAATTTAACCTGCACAAGGTTAAAACTGCCAACACTTTTCACAATCAATTTATCCACTGATTATTTTTTTCAGTGAAATGAGTCATCTCGTAACAATATTACCATTGCAGTTCACTTCAGCATAAAGTAAGTTCGTCAAATAACTTGTTTTGTTCAAAAGCTCAAAAGCCAAGCTTCAAAAGATTTATTTTATTGTCTCAGATGACAAAGAAATCCCAATAAATTTGTGATATCTATTTCCTAAAAACAACAAACAAATATTTGATTATTTAAAATTTTCCTTTCTTATTTTTATCACACTGATTTGCTAATCACTCAGTTGATTAATCATTTCAGTTCTACAGTAGTGAAGGAACAGTGACATGCACTGCTGGACTCAAGTGGTGAACAATTCATCATACTGTACATAGTCAAGACCTGATGCACGAACCAGTCAGATTTATTTGTATTTTGTGTTTAACCAAGGCTACTACATACCGCATGCTTGTTAACGTTAATAACAAATGACTACAATAATAAATGTTAGACAGCAACAAGCAGATGTTTGTAAACCCTTTACTGTAGGAAAAGAAATTGTCAGTAATAATATTTCGGAGAAAGCACCAAGCGAGGAGAGCGAGTGTTATGGGAAGAGAACATAACACATCAGCCCCTGATAGTAAACATACTGCCTTTTATTATTATTATTTTCTCCCTAATGATAGTGCACATTATGAGACTCTTATCCTATTTTCAAGCAGCAGTTCTGTTAGTGGGAGACATGGCTGTTCCTTGTCGTTTCTTGCTGTTTGTTTGCTAAAAGTATTTGTTTGCAAGATGAATTGCAGCTCTGGCAGTCGAGATGACAGCCTACACGAAGATGATATTGAATTGATTTCTGAAATGTTGCAGAACGGACTAGTTGATGTGTACCACGAGACATGAATAATAAAAATTCTATTAAAACGCTGTTGAATGGCTGACACTGGAATATTATTTGTGATGATTAATTTTCTTCAGTCATTATAAAGGAGAGTTGGCATCAGATTGCCTCTGACAAAATTGCTTTTCATTCCCTGGTGAATACCCTCAGTATGCTTTTTGGGAACACAAAACCATATTTCTCAGTGTAATATTATGTCAAGCCAGGCCCTGGAAAAGACAACCACAGACTGTGATCGTGTATCAACTTATTAGCAACATGAAGTCCATGCTGTCTTTCCAGATAAGGGTCATTTGTACATAAATGAATGCATTTCAGGAGGGGAACCGTAATGATTGGTTCAGTTTTTCTGTATCTCAAATGTATGCTTAGCATTATGAGGTTATAAAATAGGCACTAAATGAGAGACTTTTTTCTTTCACTTAATGAATTTGACTAAGTGTATTTTAAAAGCGTGTAGGCTGACAGAATGCTGCTCCAAAGCTGTCAACACTTGTGAAGCAAATTACTTTGTACAGGAGCTTTTGTCTGACTCTAATTAATTTGCTGTGTATATTTTTAATTAAATTTTAACACTTTTGTAAGCACAACAATTTGCATTTCTTATTGTTTGTAATTTCATCAGAAACAAAACAGTCTTGACGGATGTGACACATTGTCTGCTGCAAAAACAAATCAACAGGTTCATTTTGAGGAAAAAAAATGATAATTAATCACTCTCTCTCTCTCCCAGATTGTTACTAAACATCAATTTGTTGTTACAATGCTGTGCGGTGGTGTGCTTACCTGATGGCCATGTGTTTTCTGTAGTAGTCAAGTATTAAAGGTTGTTATTTTATTTATGCTTTAAATAACTGTGACTGAAGTTGAGTTTATGTGTCTTGTGTACCTGTCATTATCCAAATGTATGGCAAAAGTCCATTCATCCGTCTATCCATCCATCCATCCATCCATCCACCCATGTATGGTTGCCCTGGAAAGGATTCATGCAAACCTACAGACATTCCTTGGCTGTCAAATGGATTTGAAGCCAGACCTGTGACCTGTCCTAGTGTTTCCTTTGTTTTTAAGAAAGAAAATATTTACTTGTCACCCTGAAATTAGAAAAGTGTAGAAACAATTGAACATTGTGTGATTTGAAGATTTCAACAACTGTTTCTCTAAATGATTAATTCCTTTTATCATCTTTCCAGAACTACTCCAGTCAAGGCAGAGGCAACAGTGGTGGTGGTGGTGGAGGAGGAGGTGATGATGACTATGAGATCCCCCCCATCACACCCCCCAACCATGCTGACCCTTCTTTGCTGCACCTCATGGAGCATGAGTCAGGTTACCCCTTCCACTCCCTTCCTCACAACGGCCTGCTCAACACCTACTCTTATCCGGAGCTGCCTGCACTCATGATGTCCAACATGCTGGGTCAGGACACCCACCTCCTCTCGGGGCCAGTGCACTCAGTAAGCTCAACTTTTTTTTCCTGTTTCCTTTTAGCCCTTTGTGCTTGTGCAAGTCAAGCACTGTGGTAGGCTATTAGTCTTTGTGGTCAGAAGTCAATACCACACAGTTTCTTTGAATGTTGGGTCTTCTGTAGAGTTCAGTCTTCTCAAAATATATCCAAAATCTTATGATACTCAAAAAACTCATACAAATAGCAGTGAATGAACAAAATGACTTATTCTTTTGTGTGTCACTCTTAATAGACCCACATCAATTTTTATTCTCGCAAAACATTCATCTCTTTGAGCGATAATTAGGCCAGTTAGAGGCCAAGAAAGCTGGGAAAGTGAAGTCGAAGCAAGGCCAGGGCTTATACATGTAATATTTATAAATACAGAGAGCTGCTGCCTCTCAGACCTTTGCAGCGAGGTTCTTTTAAAATCTATCCAGCTGCACAACTCATAGATTTTACTCCCTCAAAGTGAGCTGAGAAAGGGAGCAAGAAACTCAGCACTGCACTTTTTCATTTGTTATGATTGGCAAAGCAAGAAAGGGACAGGGTTGGGTGGGGGTGTTTGTGCAGAATAGAAAATCTTATTGGGTGGGGGGCTATTTCTTGTTAAGGATGCTGAGGGCCCCTGCTCCCTCCAGTAAAGGGACTTTTTCTTGTGTTAAACATGCTTCAGACTGAACATGTAAACACCCCTGGCGAACACATTCAAATGCTTTAATCATAGGATCGAACCAGATGAATTATAGATGCCCTGCCTTGAATTATTCAGCGTGATATACTTTCATCTGACATAAATATTACTTTTTTCTCTCTGCCCTCCATCATGAATATTTATGCTTTAATGTGAGCATCCATGGCATTTATCCTCCGTTAATCAGGTCTTATGTGATTTTCAGAATCAAACTGCATAAGTTGTGGCTGTTTTTTTTTTTTTTTTTTTTTTTCTTAATAGGAACTAGCTTTAGTAAAGCCAGTCTTCAGGATTAGGTCACAGTCCATTGGCTACTGTGCTGCAAATGATTGGTGCAGGAGGAAGATGCTATTGAAAGGATTGCCTTCATAGTCAAGCTGCTCTTCAGTTGCAGCTGGAAACCTACACACACGTTCAGATGAGTTGGCTTTAATTGAAGACAACATATGAAATGTTTCTCTTGAATGCATGGAAGAAGTATTTATTCATAAACTTTAGACTGAAACAAAACTGGTCCTTCAGAAGGAAACAGAGAGGGAGTGTCTGATTCTCACACAGCTTTTGTTTCACCTTTGCAATTATTTATTCTCAAATAGCCCTTCAGGGTAATGTTCCATTTTCTTATTTCACAGCCCCTTTTCTCATAAATGAACCGTCATTGCGATAAATCACCGTACAAACAGAGACTTGCACACACTGTGAAAGGTCCAAAGATTTATGTAACACATTCATGTTTCCCACTTCCACATTTTAGTGCTACTCTAGCAGAGCCTGGCTAATAATAGCCGCTATTAATATTTCTTGTTGCCTAGCAACCCCAGCAAGTAATAGCTTACTCTGGAAAAATAGATGACCGATAAGGAAGAAGGAGGAGGGGGGTTGGAGAGGTTTGGGGGAGGGGGGGGGGTTCAATTCATTTATTATCTCCAGGGACAAGAGGAGCTTATTTCTGAAACCATGGAATGGGAAAGTAGAATGTATATTGAGAAATATTTTAAAGAAATTGGAGATGACGTTATTTTCATTTTGGCTCCATTAAGGATGTTTCATTTTATGCTTCCCCAACAAAGGCCATTAACCTTAATTTTTTTACTGATACAGGCATAATATGAAAGATTGAATTTATGTCTGCTGAATGTTTAAAGAAAAACAAAGAAGGATGGAAACAGGCGCTCTCCGTAAGGGTCGGAAATGAAGAGATAAGCCTTTGTGTTTGTTTGTTGGACTGTAATAACAAAGGCCTCATGGACAAAAATTGGAGGAGATAGCTGGACGCTAATCGTTCAACAGTCATCTTTCACCGTGGCTGAAGGAGCAAATAAAAAGTTGACATTGTTACCTTAAGGATAGACTGAGCTTCAATGAAAGCTTTCCATCAGTGCACATACAAACCTCCTACAAGTACAAGCTCAGCTGGAGCAACAGATACGCTTCATCTCAAGGGATGTTGTTGCTGGTTTTTGTACAACATTTAGCCTGAGGCTAAAGCTCTGTAAACTTCTCCCTGCTTTGGGATTCTCTTTTTCAGCACACATCGATCCTACAGCAAACACAGTTAAATCATTACAGGATTGAGAGCAGAGGATTGATCGTCATCCCTCTGCATAGGCAAACATTTTTGCATCTGTTCATCCTGAAAACTTTAAAAGCTGTAATTTCTTTTAATTTAGGGTTGACCTGTGAAATCTTAAGACTTCTGGTCTGGAGAAAAAGGATGTCTCTCTATTTCTTCTATGCTAAATATATTCACTCTGACAGTTATTATACATTTGTAATTATGGATCCACTGGTAGCAGGAATAAAATGTGCTAGAATGATAAAAACAGGTGTTAAATACATGCATGGGGTCTGTGGAGAATTTCTTAGCTTTATAATTTGATACACATTGAGTTTTGGTTTTGGTGAGCAGTTCAGTTGTCTCAGTCATGTGTCGTCTAAACTGCCATTTTGAAATTGCTCTATTGATGAGGATTCCACCAGGCAAAAGCATCAACACAAGTGTAATAAAAGACAAATCTTACACTCCAAAATTCTTTTAGATTCTTCTCAATCCTCCCCTCAGTGCTGACCTTCTCTGTCAGTTCCTTTAAATCGAGTCATATGGTGCCAAGTCTTGGATGTCTGAACGCTGTAAACACACCTATGAGTGAATGCTCATAGCTGAAGGAGAATCCCTGTCTCATCCTTCGCTGTCAGGGTTTCTGCCATCCCAGTGCTCAGGGAAGACGGTGTCACCCAGAGGTCTCATGTTCAACAAGCCCAACAAGGTCTGTCTGGGGCGAGGGTGGCGGAGGCTGTAAGCAAGACCTCGCCCCTAGCCCTTTGTAAAAAAAGAAGAGGTGAACTCACCAACAGACAGTAATGAGGGGTCTCGGATGAGTTTGCAGAACAACACCGACACGCAGCCTTGAGGGGCCCCAGCACATTTAAATATTGAAATAGAGCACCGGCCTCTATCTCATTACCGGTGTAATGAGGCAGGTTAGGGAGAAGGAAAGCCCCAACTGCCAAAAAAAGTCAGCTGCCAGTTTTACAATTGATATCACATATTCAGTCAGATGACTCCAGATGGGAACTTTGTTTGGTTTTGTTAAACATGTGGTGCAGATTAATGTTTTTGGCAGAATGTGAGATAGGCCACCGGCAGTTGATTTTTAGCATCCTGCTTGTGTTATTTTTGACAAATTACTGTCGGTATCAAGGGTAATTTGTCAGTCGTAGATGCTGCTGTGGTAATTAGTTTTAAAGCTGCATTAAATGATTTTTGCTGCAGTGATTGTTGTTGGGTTTTGGGACTGGTATTTCTGGCCACTTGAGAGTAGAAGAATTCCACAACCAGCTGTTGGGCAGATGCCTGAATTTATTAGGTCGATTGAAACAAATTGGCAACTACTTGTTAAATGATAAATGCAGTAATTTTTCAAGTGAAAAACAGTCATATATTTGCTCAATTACAAAACAAAATGAATTGATGCAAATTCTCTGTGTTTTGGTTCCTTTGGAACATCAAATTAATTGATAGCAAAAACAAATAGTGGGTCAGTTATAATGAATAGTAAAAAGGATTGCTAATTCAGATCTTGTGTATGATTCTGTCATTGATTACATGTTAGTTCCCATCTACCCATCCAGAAACATAACCATTCAGCATGTTGAAGGTCACCTGATGGAATTGTGCTCATCCTAGTTTGTATTCATGTGCAAGACAGAAAAACTCAATGGATTAGTACAAGTCCTTTTGCTTTGTGTAAGTTACAGTACAGTATTTTGTATCTGCTACTTGTACTGCATGTGTGTGATTGTTTCCAGGATCAGTCTTTGTCAGAGTCACTGATCACTACAAGGTTATGTGAGCTTGGCTTAATTTGACTTCATTTAATCAGTGAAGGGACATTTATTTTGCATCACTTGGCATTGAGGGCAGTCTGGGGAGGGCAGAACATAGCTGTTTTAAAGCCACAACATAATAAGTATATTGACAGCTGCTGTTACTGAAACAGTTAGATGGATACTAGAGATTATTAAATTCAGAGTAAGCTTTTCTTAACATTTGATTAATTTATGCTGCAAAAATGTCTCAGACCTGTGATATACAGAAGGAAATAAAAATACACAGGAAGATAAAGAGTGCACTTAATTTAAGGTGTGCTCAGTCTAATCTGTTGTAAACAGTGAAATCTCAGGTACCTGTCTTCCTCTCTTGGTCCCATAGACAGCCTACAATTGCAAAGCTAGAGCCGTCTTAAAATAAACTTAATCTTAAAAATATGGGGCTGAAAATTTCAATTTGACTTGACTTCTCATGCTCGGTGCAGCTGGATTACTTTTTTTTTTTTTTTTAAATTGAAACTGCAATTGTTTTTTTTTTTTCCAGTGTAGGTTTTAGACATATCTCATATGACCTGCTTGCTCTGCTGCCTTTCACAGGGATAGATATGACATCTCAGTGACGTTCCCAGATAAATCACTGTTTGTAACAGTAGAAATGCTTTCTGTTTTGACTTTTCATTTCAAAACAAGACAGATGCCCTTCTGTGCTGCACTCCACAGCAGGGGTGAACAATGTGTCTTGTAGTTGTCAAGAGAAATGACAGGTAGATAATTGGGAGGGCACTCCCATTTCATTTAAACCAAAACAAATAGGCTTCCAAAGACATTGTGCTTTTGAAAAGTAAAGCTTTGTTTTGTTCAGGTTATCACGTAGGGTTCAGAGTGAAGTAATGAAGAGGAGTATTAACAGATTGAGCATTAAAAACAAACACTCGTTCATTGCAACTCATGAATATTCATGCACCTAATTCAAATAACCTTAGGCAACCATTCCGACTAATGAATGTTTCAGCTCGGTCACAGAGGTTTGAGCACTGAATTACAGCTGACTGTCTGACATCATTCTGTACAAGGGTAAATAATTAGGAATGGCAAAAACAGATTTCAGTGGTGACCAAAAATACATCCACAAAACAATGTCTTACATTGTGACGTTAGTTACGGGGCTCTGACGCCCCAATGGAGACTGTGATGACAATGAAAAGAACAGCATGGTGAAGAGTTGGTGATAATCATTCGTAATCATCAATTAACAGAAAATATTTAATGCTTCCATTTACAGCTGTTGTGGTTAGTTGATGCAAAGAAAATTAGTCAACAACTGCTTTGAGGACTCATTCATGTCTAGGAAGTTTCCTAACGGTTAATTAACCCCTTGCTTTTAGCTGCTTAAATCGAAGCGTCTTTTCTTTTTCATTCATTGTAGTGAATGGAGATATTTTGGTGTTGTTAGCTGTTGCTGGAACAAGAAATACACTTTGATGCGATTTCATTGTTCCCTAGGAAATTTTGATTAGCCAGTCACAATCGCAAAATGATGATTTTTTTTTTTAAATGAAGACAATTGTTTGTGGCAACCCTAGATCTAGATCTGGCATCTGACATAGGAGCTTTGTGCTATTCTAAATAGAATCTTTGGGGTTTCATCAGTTGCTGTTTTGACAAAAACACTCATTGAAAGATGCAAATTTAGGAAATTCTCATGTCCCTTTCCTGATCTTACGTAGAAAGAAGAAAGAAAGAAATCAAGTTTATTAATCCCCTGTTGGGGAAATTATTAGTTCACTGTTAGTTGTTGTTAATCACACACGTGTACACACACACACACACACACACACACACACACACACACACACACACACACACACACACCTATCCACTGTCAGCTCACATTCCAAACTTTTTGGTCCACATGGGCCTTAATTATTACCAATAAAAATGTTTTCTATTTGTAATAACCGACAGTTAAATCTATTGAAATAAATTATGATAAGTTAATCAAATACATTAATTTGTATCTCTTATCTGTTAAACATGCTTATCCAGGAAGAGATGAAGAACCAAATGGGAAAAGGTCTGGGTTTAACTACACATGGCGTTAAAAAGCCCAGCACTCTGACACTGTGCACAAAGGAGATTCCCACTGTCTGCTTAGAAAGGGGCCTCGGCTTCTTCCTTTGAGGGATCAGCGTGGTGACTTGTCCTCCTCGCCACTGCCGCAATGCTAATTAGGCCCACCACAAAGCCAGCCTGTGGGGATAATGTCCCATTATTAGAGTCATTTGTTTCAATTAACCGCTCTGTGATTCTACAATAGCACACCGCAGCTCAGTGCAAAGAAGCCATTACTCTCACCCAAGGAATCACTGAGGTTTGGGACACTATTTGTAAGAGCTTTATGGATACCTGATCCTGCCAGCAGTGGTGTTGCTAGACTCCACATACTGTCTGCTCACAGATGAGTTGATTTAGCACTGAGAGAGAGTGAATAACTCCTTAATTCTATATTTTTTAACTTTTACTGTTGAAGGGCTTGTTATTAATGAAATTTTGTAATTTTTGTGCAGTGATTGAAAACTGATTGAAGCAGACATTATTGACTCAACCAGACTTGTTGCTCCTCTTTACACACAAAGAGCATTGTTTACAGATAGAATAACTATTCTACTGCCCTGGACTTATTACCCACTTATCATGTTTAGACTGCAATTAGTTTTCTTTCTGAGAAAGTCCCTCTTTCTTTAATGCTGAAATCATAGTCTTTATATTTAGTAGAGTTGACTTTTGTACTTTTTATTACTTTAGCAGGCAAAAAAACCCAAAATGCTTTGACAGCAATTCCTCATTTCTATATTAAACTTGAAATGATTTGTGTGGTGCCTTTATGATCACAAACAAGCAACCTTCAATAATCCTCAGTCCTGCTGTTTGTGTGCACGTGCATTCTGCTGGCTGCTAGTTGCAGGTGCATGAGACAAGAGCACATGAGCTTTTGACAGTGATTTGTTGCCTGATGTTAGAGGAATAACATCAATAAATTTGTGCAATGACTTGCATGTCAGACCACCTTTTCCTGAATATTTGCATGTTGTATTTTGGAGTGAGCTTCACTGTAAACAACCTCACTGTTTTGGACACTTAACAGCACTAGTACAAAGACGCTTATCAACTTCAAATGCTGCAATATTTCTGAGCACTTTTAGGTCCTTTCAACTCTGGATAATGGAAACTTCGATTGTTACCAAGAGGTTGCTGCCCTGTGATGCCTCTGTTGCCAGGCTCTCTCATTGGCTTTCTCCCCCCTGCTGCGCAGATGTTTACAAAGAGACATCACCAGCTCACATTAACAAGGTTCAAGTTGTCCCCTCAGGCTGTTGCTATGGAAATAACCCAGCTACGGTTGTTCATTCATGTTTGATTAATTTTTTTTTTCCCTTTCTGTGCTGTTGCCTCCACAAACACCTCATCATGGGAACATTTCATCTTGAAAACAAACAATAAGAACAGATGAATATATCCAAATCGGTTTTATTCACTATTACTTCTTTTTGGGCATTTTGTGGGTGTTCTTTGTTGATAAAACATTTAATATTGCATTAGTATAGTAATAATGTTGATAAAACCTTGCTTTTGAAGCCTTTAAAAAATGTTTTTTTACATAATTTGCCAGGCTTACCTGGACGGAAGATAAGCACTTTGCTTTTTTCCTCCCTCCTAAATTGCACTGTGCGCTGCTGAGCTACAGCAACCCACTGGGGCCAATTAGAATGCCAGCAGAGCCAGGAAGTGCATAGCAGATGCTTTTGCCACTATTTATTAAAATCCAATCTGCAGGGGCCCCTCCAACAGCTCGTTAAACTACCGTTAATCTAATTAGCTCTCACTTGCCACTGTTTTAACCACATTACCAAATACATGGGCCTCGACTTTGCAATTTAGGCTGATTAAGCAGGTCCAGTGCTGTTAGGCAGCATTTGCAGGGAGGAGGTCCTCAAAGCTGCCAGTCATCTTACAGAGTCAAATAAATTAGAAGCTTAGCTCCATGATGGCTTTGGGCTGGAGTTTGAATTCAAATGTTTGCAATTGAAACATTAATTGAAATAAAAACCATCTTGCCAGATCAGGAGAGCAAGCCTGCACCTAAAAATGTCACATCTTAAAGAGCTTTTATATTTGCAATGGTATACACGGTATAAGAACTGGATACAAATTCCATAGTGGGGTGTTTATGAATCAGGTCTATGCGATCCCCACTGACATCCTTTCATGTCTTATAGATATCAGGTATAATTCTACACTTCCAGTTCATTACTGTTTTGGCTGGTCTGGATTTGATGAGTGCTGCTTTCTGGACAAGTGCCTGTTTATACTCAGAGATGTGTGCGCCGGTTTTGACATGCAGTCCGGCTCATTACTTACAGATGGGCAGTCTGACATGGAGCTGTAATCGCTTCCAGATGAGGAGGGCTCAGTATATATATTTTAAGCATATTTCATCCATCACGCTTTCATGGTGAGCTAGATGATGAGAACGCACAATAAAGAGGCACAGGGGCAATTGGAAAAAAACTGGCATGTTAAGATATGAGGAATTTATAGGCTCCTGTGGTTAAAGTTGACAATCATATGTTGTAATTATCTTACAGAATGTAAGAAACTATTATAACAGACATTCTCTAGTTTGGATTGTCTCCATGGCACCTGCAGACAATCTAAGTTGACATAAGTTTAATCGTTCAGCTTTCAAACAGCTTTGTCAACATTCTCCTCTTGCCTGCCAACATTTTAAGGCCACAATCTTCACAGTGTTTCTTGCAAAGTATCTTTAAATCGCTGGGTGAAACAGATATCTAAATAACAACTACAAGTATGTAATTCATTCCAAAATCTAAGCCCACATCATTCTCTTCCCTACTTACGGAAAACTGTTAAAACATACTTCAGCATCTTTTCTCTTCCACACTAAAATTATCTAGATTGGAGAAAAACTAAATCATTCAGTTGACAGTATATATCTTTAAACCGGCTCATGAAAGACATGAGGTAGGGTAATGTATTGTTGTATTTTTGTTACTCTGCACAGCCCTCAGGAAGCCACTGCAACTTACAGCATGCGGTGGAAATTGCAAAAAAATTGTATATGGCATCTTGAAATTCCATTATTCTCTCTGCTGCTTCTCTTACCATGACCATTTATCTATTTATAAACCCACAAAGGCTTAGAGTCTATAACAGCTGCACTAAGCTGCACTTCTCTCTAGTATGCTGGTCTGGAGGGGTCCATGCTTGCACTGTCGAAGAGATGTATTCCACTGAACCACTTTTTTTTCCATGAATATCATGGCTTAGTGTCTTTACAACATAAAAAAATAAAATATACTTTGGAATATTTTACTTTTAACTATCTGTGCCAAGTTTTTCCTAGCACTATGGTGTTTAGTAGCATGTCAGTCATCGTTCTGCATGTCAGTCATCGTTCTGCAACTTCACTATTTTCAGCAGTGGAACAGCAAAAGCTGCAGAGTTAGCAACTAGCTGGGGAGCATTCAGAAGCTAAAGAGACAGATGTTTTCTTGAATAGGATTTGTAGAACAAACAGAACTACAAAGAGCATGAAAATTTATCCTGCGTTCATCAGATGGTGTCCTGAGCTCATCCAACGTAATGGTGTCAGTGTAAGCACTTCACTGTAGCCTTATCCTGCTTCTGCTCCCGTCAATAAAAGCTGCTTTAATGTGTGACAGTTTTCATTCATAATACATTCTATGTCATTTGATTCCTCCACACCCCGTAAAAAGCACTTAATAATATCTATTCCTAAAACAATGGTAAAAAAAAAAGGAGAACGTATCTTAAAAAGTGTTTTTGTCTCACCGTCTGAACAGGTTGATCAAATGTCTTTGCTTGTTACTGAAGTATTTACCGACTGCTGTCTATCTGGCTCTAAAGCCACCCCAACGAAATCAGCCAATCACAGCCTAAAAAACAAAGGTAGCTCATTCTAATGACTGATGAAGTTACTTGCAGGCACTAGACATTTCATATGGATAGTCATACAATTTTTTAGCTCAGCTTCAGGATGCCATTAACCAGCAAGTTAACCAGCTTGCCACTGGATTTGCCGTCATTAACTTGGCCGCCATTAGATGTGTTGTGTCGATACTGTGTTGAGTTCTATCAAATAAGCCCATTTCACGAAGAGTGGGTGGAGCCGGATAGTATCCTCATGCAGACATCACTTACCATGCAGCTGAAAAGACTGAATTCTAAAACTTGTCAAATTAAAAGTTTTTATGCAGACTGCATGCAGTCTGTATCTGTTCTGACAGCCTTTCAGTGATTATGTTTACTTACATGCACTGAAATATGTCATTATTTTCTAATAGATTTAGTTATTTAGATCTAGAGTTTTAATTGAAACTCCTTTAAACATTGAAACCTTTTTATTGCAAACCATCAAAGACATTGCTTGTAGTTTTAAATTTTTCTGAAAATGAATGCAAAAACAAAATAAATGCAAATTCAAAACTGGTTGAGGTCCGCTCCTTATCTGCCGGCTGCCTCCTGTTTCATCTGGAGACAATATTAAGTCATTTCAATAATGCGAAAAGCAACATTAGTCAATAACGAGCAGTCTTCCTATTAAAACAGTATTGTGTTGTTGTTTTTTGCCAAACAAATAGCCTTTGTATTTATACAAATTTTCATTCAGACATCATTTCCCTGCAAAAACTATACATTTAAAAATATCCATCTAAAAATAGGCTCCCTGTGTATTATTTGCTAATGGCTGTTGGCGAACTCCATCCCACCCCTATAGCTTTGGAAGTGGGTGGCATTCAGATGTGATTTAGTCTTGTGTTCAGTGTCTTCATCATGCTTCGGTATAATGACATCACTGTGTATCGCCTCTGAGCAGGGTCTGTTTGTTTTTATGGCCTTATGAAATGATGCACCATGCAGCACTTGGTTCACTTTGCTGCTCAGTGTATATAACGATGATACATATATTCAAGGTGCTGTGATTGGACACTTTTATACTCTCCTATACTATTACCTGGTTTTATTGTCTAATGTTCATGTCTCTTAAAATCAGTTGGTTCTGAGTCTGCACCTGTCCTTTTTGTTATCTATGCTCTTCCCTCTCCATCCCTCCGCCTCCCCTTCTCTTTTTATCTACTCTCTCTACATCAACTCTCTCTTTTCCTTTGAATCTCACTCTCCACTCTATTCTCACTCTCTCTTTCACTTCCTCCTTCCTTCTATCTTTCTGTCTGTCTGCTGTTTTGATAGTGACGCAGTTATCAGACTGTCAATTCTAATCTTGTCTTGCCAGTGCAGAGCTGTCCATTCATTATTAGAGCTGCCCCCTTCTCCCTATCTGTACCCCCACTTCCACCATTACCCCTTCCATTTCCCTCTTCCCCCTTCCCTCTCTCAGACAAGAGAAATCCTGATGAGCCACGACTCGCACGGTAGTTCAGTCTTTAGTTTACAAACTACAGTATTCAAACATATATTACTCCTCTACAGTTCTGGACATGTTGGTCTCATAGACAGCAACACACATGTTGTTTAAGGCAACCTTTAATTTTGATCTCATGAAGATGTTCACTGTCTAGATTACGTTAATACTACTGTTGGAGAAACTTTGCAAACATGTAGGGTTGTGTATTAGTTTTTTAATTGTTGAGATCTTTAAATACGAACATATATTGATGGCTGTATTTTGGTCTTTGAGTTATAAATAGATAGTCGATGGGGCATTATCCAATCAAAGTTGCTTGTTACCCGTATTTTAGGCTGTTATTAGTTTTTTCAAGTGCATTATGAATACCATACAACATGGGATAAGATTACGATTATGAATGGATGATCATTAAAATGGAGTAAGATAGGACAAACAGTAATGCACATCACTATGCTAGGATGTCGCCATCCTTGACCTGCCAGCAGGAGGCCTGCAGGAAGCTGATGCTAGAAAAGGGTCACGTGGGGCTGTCTGATTGCCCTTATACATACCAGAAAAGATAACTGCTGAAAGAGGAATGAATACAGATGGTACAGAAGAATCACTGGTAGCTTATCAGACGGCCCATGGTTCATTTCCCAGCCCCTGTGATTTACATGATCCCAACTGTGCTCCGAGTGTTGGTGTGAGTGATGACAACATCAAAATGTTTGTATAAAGGAGTAAGTGCTGGTTTGTGTGGCAAAGGACTTTTTAGTGGCCACTCATATCAGAAAGATGTTATGTAAGTACAGTCCATTAACTATTTTAAAGTGAAAGCATGATAAAAATCTTTAACAACCTTTTGAAATTGAGAAATGTAAATTTGAGTTCTTTTTATTCAGATAAGTGGCAGCCCAGTCCAGCATGTGCTACTGACATCTATCTATTCATCTATCTACCTACCTATCTGTCTGTCTGTCTGTCTGTCTGTCTGTCTGTCTATCTATCTATCCATCCATCTATCTATCTACATATCTATCTAGCTATCTATAATCTATTTTTGGTTTCTTCAACAAGAATCTCAATCCTATCAAATATTCACTAGTGTTTATTTATTCTCCCTCACACTGCTGACTCATGTGACACTCAGTGGTGTAATTGAAATAGATTTTATTACATTGGAATGAAAGCCTGTTCCTCAAAAATAGTTTTTCAAAAAAAGTTTTTTCAAAATTGAAAATTTTGAGACAAATTACTGATTTTGGTCTTCTGTAAAGTTGTCCTAACTTAATGTAAGAAATCTCTAACTGAAAAACAATTACATCAAAAAATATTTCAAACTCAGCTGCAGTGCTGTAGGACAAGAGACAAATTTGCAACGTTCTGAAATGTGAATAGCAAGCATCAGAAACTAATGTCAAGGCATCAGCCACAAAGAGCTACTTTACAGATTTACTATTTTGCAACAGTCACTATGGGAAAAATCCATTGTAGCAGAGGAACAGATTGGAATCTCCCCACAACAGTATCAGAAAATAGACCAGAGAGCAGTGAAGCCACAATATGTTGTCTTATGAATAAGGGATGTGACTCTCATCTTCTCAACTGACAACAACAGCAGCTATAATCATCACTGTTTTCTGCACCTGAATAAGGAAAGTCAGGAAAATAAACCTGATATTGTGTTTAGGATATGTGGCATGGCCAATCCATCCTCAATAATTTGCAGAAAAAAAAACTCAGATTAATGTGTTTGATGCAGTAAAAATAGGAAAAAGAAAATTCTTGTGCCAATATTTGTGTAATTTTATGCACATGAAAATATTTAAGTATAAAAGCTGATATAAAATTTGTATTGAAACTATTGGTGCAAACAAACAAAATATCATAGAAATCTGAAAAGACTTCTTTAAAATGTCTTGATTAATAAAGACACACAAGCATGCCACACCAGAGAACAACATGATGGAACATGCCTTTTCTTCTCTCGGATGATTACATCAGTGATTGATTGTCATCAATCTGTCCTGTGTGAAAATGAATGAAAATATTCCTGGATATTATTTAACCATCTTTTTTCTTATTTTTCTGTTTCATTGGTCCCCCTTGAGTTTATTCTATTTTCACTTCAAAGACTCGGGTGGATCAGATGTAATTTCAAATGCCTGTCTTCTGTTTCCTTGGAAGGGATGATTATTTTTTAATGAAACCATGCATACTCTCACACACACACAAAATAGAATTACCTGCAAGCAGTGAAAGAGACAAGCCATACTTTTACATTAGCATGAATGAATACATCCATTCATTTCTGCACACTACAGAAGCCATTTTGAAGTTTACTGTAGCTGCCAAATGTGCTCCCGGACCTTGAATTTTGATTAGTTAATTTCATGCTGGTTGGAATACATTGTGTTGTTTGGCTGCAAATGCTTTGCTGAAACAATGTGATTTTCAAAGGCAGTCATTTCCTGTTTCTCAAACGACAGTTAAAGGAGAAAAGAAGGCTTTTTCTTAATCCCATGATAAGAATACGTTAGATGGATGTGAACGTGTTTAAATGTCCTCAAGTTGCTGTTTGATACTCACACAGGGACAGATATGTTTCATAGTTTGTTCTGCTGAGTTTTAACACTGAAACCGAGCATCAGTACCTCATGAAAGAGAAGATTTAAAAAAAAGCAAAAAAAAAACCAAACAACCAGATGAAATACAAACTCGGTTAAGCTATAAATAGTGCACATAAATATCTTTCCTTTGACATAATGCCAACGTATATCATTATATTTTCAGTATGTCATTATAGTTTCTATTATATGGATGAAAATTGGATTGTAATTTCCTGCCTTTATAGTTACCAAGAAATCAGGTTAACTGATGTTTCACCGATACTAATGGCAACATCAAGCCATCATTTCTTTCTTGCCATCCTCCCTCTGCTGCATCTCTTTTCTCTCTTTCCTCTTATCTCTCTCTCCCCACTCCCTTTCCTCTCTCACTCTCTCCCCTGCTTGATGTTCTCTCTTCAGAAAAAGGAGGCAATTTCCATATAGAATCACAACCAGGATCAGGTGACCTGGATTTGACTCCCCATCAAAGCCCCTGCACAGAAAATGAAAATGTATTCATGTGTATTCGATCGAGTGCATCACACAGATGTGAACAGTTTTTGCCTCCTGAAAATTGCCAGTGAGATTGCAGTCTGTTATTGTTGACAAACCAACAGGGTCCATGTTATGAAAAATATAGACGTAATCCTTTTTATGACTCAGAAAATGGAACCGAATTCTTTGTAATCTACATGAAACAAATGATTTAATGAAAAAAAGGAAAATATCTACAAATTCAGCACTTCTCTCCCCCCTCTCAAAGAATGTTTCTTGAATGTTTTTTTTTTTTTTATTGCTATTTTGCCTATGCTGAGCAGCAGTTGGTCTCTAGCTACTGGTTATTATTTACCTGTTATTTTGGCAAGCCCATAAATGCACCACATACTAAAGGACTCCTCAAGCTTCTTCCCACAGTAGCTGCAGCAACACAATTATTTTGAGTGATTGATTTATAACCAGCATCCTCTCTTCTTTCCATCTCTTTTCCTGCCTCCAGCTTAGTAGTGAGAAACGGGCTTCAGCAGAGATGATGAAGCCCAAACCCAAACCTCAAAAGAAGAAGAAGAAGAAGGATCCCAACGAGCCACAGAAACCTGTGTCGGCCTACGCGCTCTTCTTCAGAGACACCCAGGCGGCCATCAAGGGCCAAAACCCCAATGCCACCTTTGGAGATGTCTCCAAGATTGTGGCCTCGATGTGGGATAGTCTAGGAGAAGAACAGAAGCAGGTAAAAAAAAATATGAGTCTGAAATATCTGAAACAGTAGAGTGGATTAGGAAACACACTTGAATCCCTGATATACAAAAAGGTTCAAGGACACATGTACATTGCTCATAAATCAAGCCCAACACACAATCATATACACACCTTCTGTTTCAGCCAGAAGAAAGGCATGCATGCTGCAGCAGGCGAGAAGTCGTTCCTTGGTCTTATGTGCTGTGTAATTACAAAAACATTGCTGTGAGATACAGCTCACCTTAATGAGCTACTTTTTCTCTTCCTAAAGATAATCCATCCATATATTCCCAGTCCCCTGGCTCTCATAAAAGTGATTTTCTTTCTAAATTTAATACAACAAAGGGAAAGAGGGGAGGGGAGTCCTCTGTGCAACGGCAGCTCATAAAGCAGTCTGAGACTACAGAAGTTGGACATTTTACAGAAAGGAAATGGTCAAAATGGGAAAAATATAAATGCACCAGGGGAGATCTCAGGAGTCAGGGACTGATTTGTCATGCAGTGTGTAAATAGTCTCATACCCGTGTGCTAGTGCACCCCAACAAAAGCAAACAATCACATATTCTCAAACAAATAGAGCTGTCGCTACACAACTGCATCTTCTGAGGTTTTCTTAGCTGTGCTGAATCCATCAAAAATAAGTTGAGAAAGTGAAAATCGTCTTGCTGAAGCGAAACTCTCCCAGAAGTGACAAGCTCAGGGACTGTCCACACTTCCTTTCCTCAAACCTCCGTGGCCAACGCTTCCACACCACACATCGTCATTGGCCCTCTGAGGAACAGGAATTTGTGAAATTTTCATTTCCACTATTTATTCATGTCCCTCACCCTATATTAAGACACTGCCTCCAATACAGAATTAGTTCCTGCCAACAGCATCGTCTCGCCTTGGATTTAGCTGAAAGGCATCTGTCCAAGAGTCCTGTGTTGTTGTTGTTCAGTTTAACATCATCGCAAAGTCAATGGAAAGAGATAGTGAAAGCTAACAATTATATTTTGGAGGAAGAAATGATGGCTTTCCTTTCTTTTCTTTTCTTTTCTTTTCTTTTCTTTTCTTTTCTTTTCTTTCCTTTTCCCTTCCTTTGCTTTACTCAGGAACTACTGTTGTTAGTTTATTTTCCTATTGACAGTAATATTTTGACATTAGATAAAAAATGCGTGCTGATGAACTGTATGATACAATTACTATTTTTAATACTGTTTTCTCTTGGTGTGGAGCATCAAGCACCATTACACATAGCATTTGAAACTCTCCAGGAACAAAAGATGACATCATCAAATTTGTGATTACATACGTATGTATTGCTCAGATAGTGATTTAAAACATATTTTTCAGTTCCATTCTTATCTTGTGTGACAGTTTAGACTTTTTTTGCATTTAAGGAATTTGGCTTTCTTTTCTTGTTACAAAAAGGACATGGCAGCATATTTAAAGTTCTCAGAGATAGGTGTTGATTAGATCATCTACTTTGGTATTGGCACAAGTGATAATGATGGAACTGGTATGACATACTAACATAAAAAAGAAACACTGAAAACCCTTCCTGGTTCTTTCTCTTATCTGTTTTGTATAATAGATGTGATTTCTCCTATAGCACATACAGCCTTCTATAGACAACCTACATCCTACACAGCCAGTACTTGTGTGCAAAATAAAACACACACACATACACACACACATATGTACTCAAAAACCTTGATTTTCATGCAAACACATTCATTCAAATGCATCAGCAGCATTTAGCTGCATGACAACAGGGGTCCATACATCACTGGAACAATATAGAAAGCACTTTCAAACAAAAGTCATGCGCAGTCAGAATCATATCCTAATGTTGCAAATGACAACATCCATTGTGGTGTATCAGTAATGTCACTATGCTGAGAGGATCGTGATTGTGGAGTGGGGTTTGGGGGGGGTAGAGAGAGAGAGAGAAGTTTTAGTTCATTTTGCGAGGTGGATTGAAATGGAAATGATGTGTTGCTACAATAGAGGGAGACACATTGAGATGAGGGAGTTTTAGTGCCCTGATGAGGAAATAGAGATGTTCTGTACCATTGATTCTGATAGAAAGGGAGACATTAAGATGTGTGTGTGTGTGTGTGTGTGTGTGTGTGTATGTGTGTGTGTGTGTGTGTGTGTTTGTGTGTGTGTGTGTGTGTGTGTGTGTGTGTGTGTGTGTGTGTGTGTGTGTGTGTGTGTGTGTGTGTGTGTGTGTGTGTGTGTGTGTGTGTGTGTGTGTGATTGTGTGTGCATCGGTGCTAGTGTGTGTTTTTGGGTGATGTGTTTAAGGATGTGTATATAGTGTGTGTTTTAGCATTCAGAGACAAACATCTGTGTCTGCACATTTATGAACATGTCAACCTCTCCTCTCACCCGAAGCCTCTTGTTTTGATTTTTTTTTTCTTCACAGGCATACAAGAGAAAAACAGAAGCAGCTAAGAAGGAGTACCTGAAAGCCTTGGCCGCATATCGAGCAAGTCTGGTTTCCAAGGTAACGCTTATGACACACTGGCCATAGCTAAGTCTGATGATGGATTGGATGGAAAATCCCTGCTAATGGCTGGGCGGGACTTCCCTGGAATGAGTCGGTGGTGGTGGGTGGGAACATAAGCTAAGAGAGCATGCCATATATGGAACAATACCTGATTTCCATAGGGCACACATGTTGGGGGTTGGAGATTATGCTTGATGTAGTGATATAGTTGGGGGAGGGGTCAAGCAATCACAGGAGCATATGGCCGTAACACCTAGCAGAGACTGCGGAGAGAAATGATTGCTCTCTTGTGTGCTGTACATGAGCTCAGGCTTAAGTTGGTTTTATAAGTCAATACCAACAGAAAATATAGAATCTAAATTTATCCTCTTGCTTTAGATGATCAATTTCCCCACGTCATTGTCTGCTACAAGAAGTACAGCAAATCAGCACCAGCAATCATAGGTTTTCCTGCTTTTTCCACCTCTTGACACGTTCCTGCAAATTCAAACATATGACGTTCCTTTGGTCCAATGAATGATGGCATCTTGTGTACGCCAGTGTAGTAGTGGGAGAATAAAGACAGGCAAGGGGGAGGGCTGTGGATTGCATTCTTTAGTGACATCTTGTATTAACAAAACACAATGTAGTGTGGGGAAGATTCCTTTTGTCATTCCATTTGTTCTGCCGGCAAACAGTCTCATTTGTCTGCCTATATATATACACATATGTACACATACGCGCGTGTGTGTGTGGGTGTGTATGTGTGTGTGTGTATGTGTGTGTGTGTGTGTGTGTGTGTGTGTGTGTGTGTGTGTGTGTGTGTGTGTCCGTCCTTTCCCCATCTATCTGTCAAGGTGCCTATTGATCATTACCTCGGCCCCAACTCATTCATACAAATGGGCTCCATTACTGACTAATCAGCGCTGATGGGTGGAGATGAGTAATCTGACAGCTCATCAAAGGGGTCTGGAGTGGGGTGGGGTGTTTTGGGGGTGCTACACCCGCTCAGCGTGATACTGTCTAATGTGAGGAAAGGTGAACTTTGGGAAATTGTGAAGGATTTATGTTTTATGTCTGCGCTGTATTCCTGTGTGTGTGTGTGTGTGTGTGTGTGTGTGTGTGTGTGTGTGTGTGTGTGTGTGTGTGTGTGTGTGTGTGTGTAATTTTTGCATCATGTGTTTAACATGATGCAAAAAATAAATGTTGAAAACTAGCAGTCTGTGGATGGATTTTAAATATATGAAGTCTTACTGAAAACAATTTGAAGTGAGCTCAACTTTCCTGAAACTTTCCTAAAACTATGTCAGATGGCTGGACCATACAAACAGGAAACAAACACCTGATCAGGCAGTAGACAGAATTCACCAGTATTGATCCGGATTTATGGACATCTGTTAATCCTGGTGTCATTCTGAAATATTTGGCAATTCCAATAGCATGATACCATAACCACAGCTATAGATTGTAAAAGAGTGCCGTCCTAAAAGAAAATGCATATATTAATCTTAAAAGAGCAAATATCTTGGAAAATACAGTGATTCAGTTTCTCCCAGGAAAAGGGTGATTATGTTAGCTAAGAATAAAAATAGCAAACAACTAAAGAGACGAAGGAAAAAAAGCATATTCTCAAACTCTTCCTTTAAAAAGTTGTCTGTCACTGCAAGAAAAAGTACAGACCTGAAGTCTATCATCCTTGGAAAACTTCACAAACTTTTCAATTTGGCAGTTGTACCTGCAGTTTAATAAAATCCAGGTTGACACGTGTGTTAAGTCTGCTTTTAAGATACAGATGAGGTCTGCAGTTTCATTTGTGAGTGTCACAGGTGCTACAATAAAATACAAGAAAGGGTGAGAAGAGAAGAATGACTGATGAGTTATTGTTTTTTGGCTTCCACAGTCTTACAATGACCCTGAACCAAAAAGTGCCCAGCAGACCAGCCAGTCCTCCCACCTGCTGCCCCCCAAGCAGCCCCTGTATAGTGTGCCCACCCAGCCCTCTTCACCCTACCTTGGTCCACCGGGCTCCTTCCCCCTGTCGGACCTTCAGAGCTATGCCGGGCCGCCCCGCCACACCCTGGCCCCGACCCTTAGCCAATCACAGATGCTGCCACCCAGCATGAGTGCCTCTCCCCCGACTCCCTTTCAGATCAGCCCACCTCTGCACCCCCACGCCCAGCTCTCCCTCCATCAGAGCTCACTGCTCAACCAGCCAATCCGTATGCAGCAGTCGCAGCCAATCATCTCACACCAAATGGGGCTCCAGGCTTCTCTGCATTCCCCTCCTCTCAGCCAACAGGTTTGTCTGTCCGTTCTTAATAATCTGTGAAATATGAATATAATAACGCACGATAATCTTCTAAAGTTCATAGAATCATCAGAATCTATCAATAACATCACCTGCAATCACAATGACACTTTTCTTTATCGATAACTAAATTATATTTATTACCTGTAAAAGGAAGAAATACTTTTCTGGACATTAATACAGTTTAATTGCCATTAGTGTCAGTTTCACAATTCAGTCCCATGATACATCAGTCATTATTTTAACATGTAAATGAAGCAGACTGAACTTGAAATTTTTTAATTTAATGTTTAACAATTAAATTTAAAATTAACAATCAATCATTTACTCTGTGTTATATCCAATCAACACAGATTAATCTCCTTATTCTAACCCACTAAGCTCAGTGGCAACACCTGGCCTCACCTTGAATCATGACTTAGCAAACATTAATGGCCGGCCACCTTAAAGCATTTCTCCTCTCTTCTCGTCCAATTTTCAGGGATTCTCCCATATCCAGGCTGATTACCAGAACAGTGTCGGGGGCTCACAGTCTCCTGGGGCTCCGAACCCAGTGCACGGCCAGAACCCTGAATGGGACAGCGAATACTGCAGCAGGGACTGCGGACCCAACCACTGTGGGTGAGTCCATCACACAAGTTACTAGGATTGTGTTGTGGTGGTGGTGAATGTGTCAAGGACATCATAGGAAGAGGAAAATGTCTTTTGCCTCTGTGATTCCAATCCCCAGCATCGAGAACATCAAGCAGCTCTCTGACACTTACTCTTTTTCCAAATGAGCTGCACTAAAATGCGTCACTTTTACTCTCAGAGACTCACACAATATTAATCATAAACTGCAATTTCCCAGCTAAAGCGGAGCATCTCCTTGAAACTGAAATGAGTAATGCAGCAATAGAACAATGCTATTACCAAGCTCAGGAAAAGGGTGACATCCAATTAAGTTTCCCTGTGTTTCGCTTAGTACACATTGCCTTATTGAATCAAGCTATCCAGGCAGGTACAAGAGAAATGCAGCTTTAGCTCATACCTGAATCTTGCCACTGCTATTGCGAGAGGCAGCAGAGCTTGAAGTCAGTATCTCTTGTATTTAGAGCTGATTCATCTGTATGTGAAATGGGATCACTCCTGGGCCAAATGATTTTGATTTGATGCTCCTTGAAGGAGATTGAGTCTGTGCTAAAATTGCTTGTCCCTTAGGACATTGTCATTGTAGTTTGTCATATTGGATGCCGCTGTATTATTAGTCTGTCAGCAAAAATACCTGGGAGGAGATTTCACAATTTCTGAAAGTTTTGACTTTGTATTTTTGTAAGTTAGCTGCTGTTTGCTAACATGGTTTATGTTAACTCTACATTTCAGTCATGGTGTGTTCACACCAGACTCAAAAAGAATTCTCGCTCTGCTTTAATGACCTCTCACCCTGGGATCATTTGAGTTTATTCATGTCAGTAAGCTGGAGTATGTATGTCGAAACTGGAAGCTCGAATCAACTTGACAACACATTTTCAAATTTTATCAGATGGTCCAAGCACCTCATGAACTTTTGTCCAACCTCGTCATTTATCATCCAACCTCAGCAGGTATACAGATCATTGTTGTAGAGCTCCTGACACACATGTAACTACAATATGCTTGTCATTTGTTCCTGCATCAACATCGACTCCAGATATAGATGTCTGCAGAATCTTAAAGCAGAAGCACAACATGTCAATTTGTTGCCCAAGGAATTTTCAACCTTTCATGATTTGCCCCACATCAGTCATGTTACCCAATGCAAATTTGCATATGTATAATGTTTTGTGTAATTCACCACACAAAGACTTCCCTTCCGTAAAGAATGAACACACCATGAGATTTCCTAATGAAAACTGGGTTGAAGAAGTATTTATTTTATTGACAAACATGCAGACATGCACTGATGAAATTTCTTTCTTCCCAGCAGTGGTATGGGAGCACGGGACAAGCCTCTCTACCTCACTTGAAGTTGAAAGACCTCCAAATGTCAGACTCCAGGGAGCTTTCCATCACAGTGTCATCGATGTATCAGCTTCTACACCATCTGGTTTTTCTTTTTTTGTGACGGATTTTGAAAATCCCAAAGACTGCTACAGTAACTTCACCTATTTGCCAAGCACTTAGATCGGCCAGAAGCCTGAGGCACTCGTCAATTTTTTTTTTCCTTACTAGGAAAAAAAGTAATTTTTTCAATTTGTTTGCAAGGGCAATGAGCTGTAAGCTCATGCCAACATACTGGAATAAAGAAAAATATCTTCTCATTTTTAGAATCTTTTAAAGATGCTTTCTCTCTTCCTCACTCAATTACTCTGTGCTTGCCATGGACTACCCCCCTCCCCTCATGCCCTCACCTATCCCCCACTGCTCAAAGCATATTCAAAGCGAGAAGAGGTGACGAGTAGAAAAGCAAAAGCAGGAAACTAGAATATACAGTAGTCATTTCAGATGAAGTGAGTGTGCTAGAGGCAAACAAATGAAATGAGTGAAAGTAAAGCAAAATTTTAATAAAGACAGTCACAAACACGTAATATGTTTGTAAATCAGTTCTGCCCATGATACTGGACTCCCTCGATTCACATCTTTCTCACAGAGTGATTGTAAATACCACCAAAATGGATCCCTCGTGTATTTAGCTGCAGTCTCCTGCTTTATTTTTTAAACATTCTTTTCATTTTTGGTTATGTGATTTTAAGAAAATTCAGTGAGGGAATACACACGCTAAAGGTTGTGTTGTTCACTGGTCATGGCTCTCTCCAAACAAGAGAAGAAACTGAAAAACGCTCCATTTCCTGCTTCAGTGACGGAGCTCTGCTGGAGAGTGTCACTTTCTTCATATGGCCTCAGGACTTTACAGGACTGCAGAGGTCAGCGGTTGATACCTCTCCTTTTAGCTCCTCCTCTTGGTCAGTAACCCCCACCCACCACCGCCTGTTACCCCGCCCACTTGCCCTTAGTCCCAACACCACTTGTACAGGTGAATAAAAAACGTTGCTAAATGTGAAATGTTACTAAAGAAAAAAAATAACAGTGGCTTTTAAAGTTTTTGACTAGTTTTATTAGGTGTTTTAGAATTGTGTTGGACTCATCTTTATCATTTTCTGTGAAGAAAAAATATTCAGATATTTTGTTTTGGGTTTTTTTCACTGTAGCAGGACTTGCATTTCAATGGAACATTAATGGAGGGTAGATATTTTAATTTTGTGTGTAAACCTGCCAAATGTACTTCTTTAATTTGTAAAGCCGGTGACAAGAGAACACATTTTGTTTTGTTGAATATCATGTTTTACAATATGGTTATTCTATTTAATTTGGTTGCAGGTTTCACATCTATTTATGAATGATATGAAGTAACATTTTGGCTTATTTTATCAGGGTGCATTATTATTATTATTATTATTATTATTATTATTATTATTATTATTATTATTGATTAAACATCATGATTATTAGAATACATAGTTGTTGTTTTTTTTCAGAAATTGTTGTTGGTGCAACACTGGTGCACCAGCATTACATCCATTTTGTGTCACAAATACTTCTTTTGTTTTCTTTCGTCTGTAATAAAATGTTTAAAGTGGAGAATTAGAAGTATGTGTGTAATGCTTCTCACAGCCTTTTAACACATTTGTTACTAATGTGATGAAGAGTAGCACCTGGTAAACACATTGCCATTCCCCTGCACATGCCTGGGGCTAATTAGGAGAATCCTGGATGTTGTGAATGCCAGTGTGTCACATGGTTCATCATGTGGGGTGTCTCAGTATCCCAATATACATTTGGTGGTTTGTTCAATCACCATAGTATATCAATGTATCAGCAAAATGTTTTCGCTCAGTGGTCATACTCTTCCAGCGAAGACATTAGGATGGAGTTGAGGTTGCAGTATACGGTCTGTCAGAGAAATGCCTGGGAAAAAAAACAACCTTTTTTACTTTGCTTTGAATTTCACAGTTGGATTAAAGGTAAAATAAGACATGGAATCTATCATCTCTTTCTCTCTCTTTTGAACCTTTTAGTGTCTCTCTCACTCTCTCTCTCTCTCTCTCTTTCTCTCTCTCTCTCTCCCTATCTCTCTCTCTCTCTCTCTCTTTCTCTCTCTCCCTATCTCTCTCTCTCTATCTCTATCTCTCTCTCTCTATCTCTATCTCTCTCTCTCTCTCTCTCTCTCTCTCTCTCTCTCTCTCTCTCTCTCTCTCTCATCTCTCTCTCTCTCTTTCTCTCTCTCTCTCTCTCTCTCTCTCTCTCTCTCTCTCTCTCTCGCTCTCTCTCGCTCTTTTTCGTTGTGATGACGCAGCGCCCCCTACAGATTATACCCTAAACTTCCCATCTCAAATCCCTCTAATTGACGTTGGCCAATCACAATTCAGTGGCTTCACCTAGACCGTCTACTGCTGTTTCATGACAATAAGAAGGCATATTAGTCTCCAGCCTTCGTCACTATCATGACAACCACAGAGGTGCCGCTGAGCAAAGTTACAGAGACTTGTGTGACTATCAAGTGTCAGCAGAATAATTGTTATATTCCAAAAAACAAAGGTCTTATACTGCACTGTTTTAAATCTTGGCAATGTTATATACCCCGTTGAAGCCGACGGCAGTAACGCACTGGGCCGGAACCCTGGTGCTGCGTCAACCATTAGTGTTCCTGTAGCGCCATCTGTTGGTCATCTCTAGCACTAGTGGTTAAGGTTGGACTTTCTCATTCTATCAACGACAATAAAATCCCAACATTACATCCGTTTCAAAAGCAAAATACATACATTTTAAGAAATATTCAACTAAATAAGTTATATTCACAATAATTACAGTATACTGTATATAGCAGTAATAAGGACAAGGAAAAGAAGAAGAGCAAGAAGATCAAAAACAAGCGCAAGAAGAAGCAAAAGAAGAACAGAAAGAATTACTTTTTAAGTACACTTGTCCCTTTATCTCTTCTGAAAATAGTCAGGGTAAAATGATTTAATTTTATCATATACAATTACCCTTGTTATTGAAATGTTAAAAAGATATCTTAGAATATTCAATGGAAACAATTAATTGTGTTTAGACCTTCATTGGTGAATTTGCCTAGAAGTTGACTCACAAAATGTCATATACAAGGGAAATCCACCACAGTGGCAAGTTTTCCTCAAGGTTCCCTTCAAAGAAGAAATATGAAAGTGTATACCATCAGGAAAAAAATGAGGAAAAATAGTAACTGAAAATAAAATTGCATAGGAGATGTGATCTCTGACAGGTATAAATTGTCAGTTAAAATATTCTGCATTTAAAGCTTGAAAAATGCTTCACATCAACGATTGCTGAGAATGAAATGTTTAAATTTCATCTGATACACTGATGCTGTGTGGAATTGCCTTTCATGTCTGTTTGTGTACTTAAGACATCTGTAGAATATTAGATTTGAGTCCACTGGACCAGAGTTATACTGAATAAATGAAAAGGAGAACCTGTTTGATGCCCTCAAACCAAGGCAAGTTTTAAAATACTCTGTGTCATGTAATATTGTTTCGTTGTCTTTCCAATCTCCCATCACGAATATTGTCTTCAGCAGGACTGATACTAGTTTCATCTGTTACCATCAGAGCCTTTCATTTCCTCTTTGGACAACGGATATGAACTCTCCTAACAGGACAGGTACCAGCAGCAGCAGCAGTATTGTCTGACAGCCAGTCAAACAATAAAGGACAGAACATTCCATACAGATCTCTGAACAAAAACATCTGATGGCTGAGATGATAGCACCTCTCCATACTATTTACTTGGGAGATATCCTCATGAGGATAGAAGCAATCTGATGTTTTGGTATTGTTTGTTCCATGGATAAAGTGAAGAAGAGAGGCTGGTATTGGCTTTCTGCTAGGTGATGAAACTCAGTTGATGAAGCAGTACATGCATGTAGGAGTGCTAAACGAGAGGGAAAAAACATCCCTTTTCATTAGGAATTTCACAGCTATTATATAAGCATAGATATACAAATTATTCCTCCACACACCCTGTTCTCTGTCTGTTCTTTTACCGTCTGGTGAACAATTCTTTACATAATACAAAATACCAGGCAAAGTTTGAACAAAAATATTTTATTGTTACATGTACCTGCCATGACACATAACATTTCCAATAATTCACATAGGTCGTCTCAATTGTAAAGATCAAAAATATGATTTTTTTCTTTAGCATTTCCTTAGTCATCAATCCGTCATAGCCTCCAATCATACAGCAATACTATATCCCCTATATAATATAGTATGCTATGCAAAAGATAAAATATATGATGGGCCATGTAGAAACAATTTATTCTGATGGTGACACTCTCGCACAGGCTTACTGTGTTTCTTTGATAGTTAATTCACATTTTAGAAGTGTGCCAAAACATTTTACCCCCTAAGGTATATCATACTCAACAAGTGAAATTCATATTAACTTTTATATTAAGTTGTTCATCTAAAAATTTAATGTACTACTCATTAGCTATAGGCTGTAAATTTCCATGTAGTTTGTCAGAATTTTAATAAAGAGTCCAGTGGTTTTCATCTAACTTTAATTAGTAGTAAGTAGATCCTCCAAAAGGGTATTCCGATCAATAATCATGTTGGAGTTGTAATTGTTTCTTCCATTGTGGGGAGTTGTCAAAGCTTTAGCTCATTTATGCAAATAGAACGGCACTTAATTCTCTTTGTTTTCTTCTGAAACAAATTATTATCCATGTTCCAGTTTCTCCTACTAAACCTGCACTGTAACTTTGAAAAGTAGATGCTGTAAACCCAGTAACCAACAGTTACTGGGTTACCAGTGTAAAACAAAAAAAAAGAAAGAAACCTTTCCAAACCACACAACATCCTCCATCCACAATCGCTTCCTCATGGTTCTTGCTTGGATCACAAAGGGGCTTGTAGTGAATGGGAAATCACAGAAGTGCTGTAAAACCATGTATTTAAATTTACACTTCCTTAATAATAATAATAATAATAATAATAATAATAATAATAATAATAATAATAATAATGATAATGATAATAATAATAATAATAATAATAATAATAATAATAATAATAATAATAATAACAGCAAAACTGGTGTCAGTAAATTTGTAACATTCATTCTGGTTTAACAGTGACTATAAACAGAAAAAGTGTCATATCAGGACATCTGGCACAGATTAAAGATACACGCAATACAAAACCATTAACACTACAGTGAAGTTTACTGAACACACGCATGACATCTATATAGGACTTTAGCTTCTGATGAAATTGCCTTCCAGACAGATTCTGCTACACACTGACATGTCAGTCATCATCACATATATGGACTCTGGCATACTTTCACATGACAACACAATGAGAAAGAAACAGAACTTGCACAGAAACATAACTTGAGGAAATACAGTATAGCATGTACTGCTTGATTTCACTTTAGTTTGTGCTCTAGAAGAGTGCTACTGGCTCATTTTACAAAGTAAGAGAAAAATAAATACAAATCATTTATTTAATGTAAATATTGGTAACGTATGCCTGTGATATCATCAGTGTCTGCTAGCTAACCATTTCATCCTCCAACCCTGAGCTTATTTCATGTCTACCCTCTTTAATCTGTGATTGTTTGTGAGATATTTTGCTTCCTAATTAGTCATAAACTTTCCACAGTAGTCTATAAAACTATGATAAATGAGATGTTTTATATGCAGTTTTGTTAGTAGAGTTTAAAATTTTTTCAAAACTATTAACTTCAGATTAAAAAAAAAATTTCTCCAGTGAATGATATGTGGTTTAAGTTGAAACCTATAAGCAAGTTCTGATGTAAAAATAGATGAAACATCCTTCCATTGTCTACATTTGCTTATTTTTACTGTCTCGGGTGTTTTCAGACTGTGGGAGGAAGTCAGCACACCTGGGGGGGGATCCATATAGACACATTGAGAACATACCAACGCCAAAGAGAAAGGCCCCAGGTTGGAATTTCATTCTACAGACTTTAGGCAACGGCCCTTACCACATCACTGTGAGCTGTCATAATATATACCTACACATAAGGGTTCACGTATATACCCTCCTTTTAAAGGATTGCCTTTCTGCCTTTGCAAATTCCAACCTGTTCCATTTCCCTGCTAGTTTGAATAATTCTTTTTAAAAGGCCAATTCACAAGTGAATTAATCCAAACATATCAAGTTTGTTCAAACTAGTATAAGTGGTTCCTCCTTTTCAGTCTGTACAGCTTTATTCAGCCGCAGCCTCCTTGTCTTCAGGAACAGACAAGAAGATCTTCTGACAAATTGTAGTGAAGATTTCTGAGGAGAAATGACACCTTACATTAGCATACGTCCTACTGCTATGGTAGCATACCAGAAACGTCTTCCAGAGTAGTACACCCCCCACACCCACCCCACTTACTTTTAAAAGCAGTAGTGCTGATGTCTAACCCCACGGGTAAAACTACTGGAGTGACTACTTCTCATTATAAATAAATTTAAAAAATGAATATTGTTGTTTTTGTGAGGATTGAGAAATAATTTGATTTTGCTGATTCTTCAAGTCTTTGAAGTTGTTGAGTCATTAAGATTGTCATGTGGGGCGGTTTTTAGTTAACAACATATCCAAACTGTCTGAATGATGACTCATTATGGGCATGTGTCCTAGAGGAAATGTTATTTCTGTTCTTGGAAGCTCTTAAAGACAAAGAAACAGTATTAACTTATATAATTAAAAGACCTGCCCAAAATTACTTGGCCCTCCCAATGCTGATATCCTGACACCACACCTGCTATAAAAACACACTCCAGCAGACATTCCCACGTGAATTTCATAACAATCTGTAATGTATGCTTCTCCCACCTCGCCTGAGAAAATAAAGAGGGTAGCTGTAAAAAAATTTTGAAAAATCTCTCACTCACCCAGCATCTTCTTGACTACGTGAGGTTTCTTCCACTTGTAGCCCAGTAAGTATGCAGGGATGCCTGTGCAAATAATGCTGGCACCTATCAGAGACTCGAATGGCGCTGCCCAGAATGACACAACGATCATGAAGACACAGCCCAAAACAAAGGTCGCAGGGATGACAATGGGTAACTGCAGAAGGAAAGTACATAATATGAAAGTTTATTATCAGGAATAAGCAGGAAAGGCAAATATCTAAAAATGGTTGCATTAATAGAGAACACATCCCCTAAAGTTAGCGATGAATGGAATATATGCATAAGAATGATGGATAAACATTATATTATTACATCATGGTTCATAATAATGCAACTGACAATAGGATTGTGATGTTAAAAAACACTTCCAAAAGTGCTAATTCCATTACAACCTGTACTTCAGTAAAGTTTTAAGGACTAATGAAACACCGTAAATGTATGCCCTACCAGAACTTCTGATTTTAGATCTAAGAAATAAATATTTTCATTCATGAATGCTTTTCTAATGAAAGGTTCATTTTAGAAAACAAATTAATCGAGAGTCCTGGAGCTCAAAGCAAAGATGAAAGCTTCTAGTCAGTCAAAGCAATATTCCCATGATGAAACAGAGACAAAGAGCCCCTCCTTCTCATCCTGAAAACCAGTATGGCTCCATTTCCATGTAACAATAAGAGCAACCACACAATGGTGCTTTCTTTCAAAAAATAATAAATAACAGAAAATACTGGATGTTCTACGAAACCAGGAGACGTATCGACATTTTGTGCAGATCCTGGCGGAGGTCCATGTGAAACAAAGCGCTTACATCACTTGTGTACCTTTTACTAAGAATTTTTCTGCACGGATGGATCAAACATTTAATCCAAGCTTTCAGATTTTACTCCACCTTAATGGGCCTCCTGAGATCGGGTTTGGTGAAACGCAGCCAGAGCAAACCAGCAATGGCCATACCAACACACAGCCAAGTGAAAAAGCTGAAGAGATTGATGACAGAGAAGATGTCCTGAGAGATGGCGTACATCATGGACAGGAAGCACTGATATAAGGGAAATGGAAAATACCTTTTATTAGCGTTCAATTTATTTGGAAATATGTTTTAAGATCCATTGTCTGTACAGGGAAACTTTATCACAATAAATATTAAATTATGCTGATAATAGTTGTAATTTTAACCTCACCACCAAATTGTAATATCTTCTGTTTATACTTGATAGAAATGAATATGGAGAGAGGAAACCTTCTAGTTTTGATGCTATGGTTTGAGGTAATCAACATTTGGTACACTCAAGTAGATATAACTAGGCTCACACTTACACCCTGAGGAATGAACATTCAAGTACATAGGATAGAAAAATACTTTTGTGAACTTCTTAGTATGCCAATCAATATGAAAATAACAAATATATTCTCTGACAGTTCCTTCATAGTGTATTTGGGGCAGCACTAGCTCAGCCCACTGGGTCTTGGGCTGGGGACTAGAAGGTAGTTGGTTCAAGGCCCATGTGGACCAAGAAGTTTGGTCCACATAGGCCTATATACATATAGGCCCATGTGGAAGAAACTTTATATATATAACATAGTATGATTTAAGATTCATTTAAGGTTGAGTAAGGAGTGAGTGAGCTCATTGCATTCTCCAAATTATAAATAAGATTACCACTGTATTTGTATGTCTTACTGTGAAGATGAGGGATGGCACTGGTGTGAAGAAGTCAGTGTGGACCAGCCCCAAAGCAGCTGGGAGTTGGCCCTCTCGAGCTCCAGCGTAGAACAAGCTAGAACAAGACAGAGCTCTCTAGTGAGGATTTCATAAAGAAGGACATCATCCAATATCTGGTACCCAACTTCACAGTAGTCTTAATATAAATATCATGCTCTAAAGGGGTTTCAGTCTATGTTAATCTTCAAAACAACTATCAAACTCAGAAATACGCAGTCACAGACTGCAACATCCTGTGACACTCATGAATTCAAAATTTTACCCTGACCTACTTTCAGGGTCATTTAATAAAAGACCCATGATCTAACTAGTGCATAAAGTAGTGCATATGGAGAAGACCAGTGTCAGTAAGACCATAGATCAAAGCTGGT
This sequence comes from Antennarius maculatus, assembly GCA_013358685.1. Lineage (NCBI taxonomy): Eukaryota > Metazoa > Chordata > Actinopteri > Lophiiformes > Antennariidae > Antennarius > Antennarius maculatus. Next base: position 15,403,756 of record CM023607.1, on the reverse strand, counting down.
GCTCGTCGGTCGTCTTTCTATCTGGATAGAAAGATGAGGGAGAAAGCCAGTGTGAGTAAGACCCTTGATAAAAGCACTAGCTTTGAACTACGGTCTTAGTTTTGTACACTCGGTTCCTGAGTGTACAAAAGTTGAAATTTTACCGTGACCTACTTTTCTCAAGATCAAGGTCATCATCACAATTCATCACCTTTGCCGTCCAAGGCATGTGCTTTTTTGTTTCATCTTTCTATCGGCAACGTTTGTGAAGACAATTGGTGGACAAACAAACGAACGAACACACAAACACTGACAATTGCAATACATTACCACTTTGAAGTGGCATGTAAAAAGCTCTGCATCCCAATATTTCCCAACCAACGCTTGTCTGTTTTAAAAAGAAAATAAACAGGTGGGTTTTTTTTTTTTCAAACACAAACCGTGCTGAGGTGAACAAGGATCCGTTGACGGCTCCAAAGCAAGAAAGTCCGACAAAAACAGGAATTATCCAGGACATCACACCGAGATGATACTCCCCAAAACTCTGCCAAACAGCACAATCGAGATAAAGCCAGGTCACATTGTGACAAAAAAACATCATGGCAACATAAAATGCACATGATGACTATGTGCTGTAAATCACAGAGCTCTCACCACAGCAACAGCTTCAGAGTCGATCATGACCTGTGGAGAGATGGTGGTGAAGTAGGCCAGGTTGGTCAGGATATAAACCACCGTCACGATAGGCATTGAGATGATGATGGACAATGGCAGGTTTCTGTCATGGGAGGAAAAGTTAGAGGTCGCTGAGGGCCTCAGCTAATCAAATAATCAAATCTGTCTGTACAAGCCATATTTAAGTCACCTCTCTGGATTGATCATCTCCTCAGTTACATAATTCAGGTAATTCCTAGAAGAAAAGAACAGTGCTGCTTTAGAGACTAGACAAAGATGGAAATTGGTGTGCTGCTAACAGTTAGCTGCTAGGATTGAATGATTTATAGTCTAAAATGGATCACAGATGCCTCACCAGCCTCCAAAAGCAAAGAGACCACTGTACAGAGCCAATACTATGTTATCCACTCCATATTTGCTGCCTTCAAATGACTTTTCCAGTGTCAGGTACGGGACGTCGCCTGCACATAAACAACAAAGGAGTGGGGGGGAAGAAAATGTGGATGAGAAATACTCCATCACACAACTGTGGTTTAAAACATATTTAGTGGACATTCATTCAGGGCACACGAGCCCCACTGTGGTTTTGTCTTTACTGGTATTGGTTTGATTGTCTGTTTCTCTGCTTATTAATAAAAGGTTATGGATGGATTTTCATGTCATGTTTTGGATAGTTGGGATATAAAACGTCAAGGAATAATCCAAAGAAATCTGGCAATGAACTGGATCCACTCATGTGGATCCATAATTCTTTTAAGGATTCTTTACAGGATAAGGACAACAAGATTTTCTTTCCAATAATGTCAATAATATTCTGTATTTGGTGATCAAAATACAGTGTGTTTGAATTTAAGGGAATCATAACAAATAATAGTTTGCAACTAGAGACCTACAATTAGGATTAAATTGTTGTCAAAATTTGTCAAATGTGACCACTCTTTTTTTTCCACAAAAAATGTGAATGGAATTTCTTTATTCTTGAAGAATTATAATGCTGTCATTTATCCACAGCATCTAAAAAATCCATTAGAGTCAACAGCAATTGTAATAACTGAAGTAATACCTGGGTGTTCACCTGAACAATAAACTGGACTGGCGTACCAACACCCACTCTCTCTATAAAAAGGGTAAGAGCAGACTCTCTCTGCTCAGGAGGCTGAGGTCCTTTGGAGTGCGGGGAGTCCACTCCTAAGGACTTTCTATGACACTGTGGTAGCCTCAGCTATTTTTCATGGGGTGGTCTGCTAGGGCAGCAGCATCATTGCGGGCGACAAGAAGAGACTGGACATGCTGATTAGGAGGGCGGGTTCTGTCCTAGGATGCTCCCTGGACTCAGTGGAGGTGGTGGTGGAGAAGAGGATGACAGCCAAGCTGTCATCGATGATGAAAAGCCACTCCCACCCTCTGCAGGGCACACTAAGATCACTAGAGAGCTCCTTCAGCGATAGGTTGCTTCACCCAAGATGCGTGAAGGAACGCTATCGCAGGTCCTTCCTGCCCACGGCCGTCAGACTGTATAACCAGCAATCCTCCCAGCAGACCACTCAAAGAACTCAAAGAACTCAAAGAACCAAACATTCTAAATCTGGATGACCAGTGTAATCTGCAGTCTGTAGTGTATAGTTTTTTGCAGTGTAAATATAACTGTAAATTTCTGATAATATGATATATGTTAATATGTTTACAATATGTGAATATGTATATTTCATATGTTGCATATGTTGATATGTTTGTATATTACTCAAGTATTTATGTATGACCCCCCTCCCCCCCGCTGCCACGATCGCACAAATTTCCACACTGTGGGACAATAAAGGACTATTACTATTACTAATAATAATCTGATAGAACGATACTGAGAAAAGTGAGAAAAGATGGACTTCAAGCAATTGTTGAGGATTTTTTTTTCTCTGCACTGCAATCCTTCTCCTGCTTGTGTGTGTGTGTGTTTTTTATCTATTTTTATTTAACCTTTATTTATCCAGGTTAGCCTCATTGAGATTAAGAATCTCTTTTTCAAGAGGGACCTGGGCCAAGAAGGCAACGGTGTGTGTGTGTGTGTGTGTGTGTGTGTGTGTGTGTGTGTGTGTGTGTGTGTGTGTGTGTGTGTGTGTGTGTGTGTGTGTGTGTGTGTCTGTCTGTCTGTCTGTCTGTATGTATGTATGTACTGTATGTATGAATGTGTAAAGTTCTGGTAGTGCTTGACTCTCCTTTACCTCCTTTTAAATTCAGGTTTTGAACAAATTAACTGACTAACTAGGTTTTAAACTACCTAATTTTTGTACTCACTAGGTTTTAAACTAACTATGTTTTGAACTAACTAACTACGTGTTCAAACAAACTATGTTTTGAACTAACCCACTAGGTTTTGAACTAACTATATTTTTGAACTAACTAGGTTTTGAACTAATTAGGTTTTAAACTAGCTTGTATTTAAACTAACTAACTAGGTTTTTAAATTAACTAGGTTTTGTATTAACTAACTAGATTTTAAACTAACTAGTTTCTGAACTAACTGACTAACCATCTAACTGACCCATTAGTTTCTTAACAAATTAGGTTCTAAACTAAATAGGTTTTTTACTAACTAGGTTTTGAACTAACTCACTTGGTTCTGAACTAACTAGGTTTTGAAATATTATTTAAAATAAACATTATCAGGCAGGATGGAACGGGTGGAGGAAACTGTCAGGTGTGATGTGTGATAGAAGAGTTTCAGCTAAAATGAAAGGAAAGGTGTACAAAACTGTGGTGAGACCAGCGATGTTGTTTGGTCTAGAGACGGTGTCACTGAGGAAAAGACAGGAGGCAGAGCTTGAGGTAGCAGAGATGAAGATGCTGAGGTTCTCTTTGGGAGTGACCAGGAAGGATAGGATCAGGAATGAGTACATCAGAGGGACAGCACATGTTAGAGGTTTTGGAGATAAAGTCAGAGAGGCCAGACTGAGATGGTTTGGACATGTCCAGAGGAGAGATAGTGAATATACTGGTAGAAGGATGCTGAGTTTTGAACTGGCAGGCAGGAGGCCTAGAGGAAGACTAAAGAGGAGGTTTATGGATGTAGTGAAAGAGGACATGAAGGTAGTTGGTGTGAGAGAAGAGGATGCAAAGGACAGGGCTAGATGGAGGCAATTGATTCGCTGTGGTGACCCCTGAAGGGAAAAGTCGAAAGGAAAAGAAGATTTAAAATAAACATTATATTTATATTTATTTTATTTATGTTCATTGTTTATGTTTACACTTTTTACGTTTACACTGTACGTTTTACATCTATACTGCATTATGTGCTTTCAATTACCCCCTGGGGCCTAATAAAGTTTTCTGAATTTGAATTTGAATTTGAATTTGAATTTGAATGAATGTACCTGTCGATCGCGGACTCTAATGTCTTTTCATCAGGGTTGTTACATGCACATTATTTTCTCATTCTGTCATTTTCGCCTCTCGTTCTTAAAGCCCACAGCGTGACAGCGGGCCAGCTAGTTTCCATGGAAACAGTGTAGAGAGAATGGAGCACAATGGTGGCAGGCATGGGGGAGGAGCAGATGTGGCACGGAGCAAACGAGAGCGACACTCTCTTCCCGCGCTATTTTATTTTGAATGTTGGATTTTGTTCCGTTCCATGGAGCATCTGTGTCGGTCCCACATGGCGTCCCCTTTACAAGTGTGACTCACATCTGTAGGAGCTGTTCCATGCTTAAGGTTTATTATAAAGACAACAAATTCTTCTTCCAGTCATCATGAACACTTCTAAATTTTCCATTGTTGCCCCTTTATAACTAGGTCAATTTGACTGTTCTTTTAGAACCAGGTTGTGCAGATAAGAAATGTATGAAGGTAATTAAGCTCAGCGGGTTCACATTTGTTCTGACTCATTCTCATGGCAGACAGACGAGCCTTGTGTTCAAACAGCGGCTGTGCGAACTGAAAGGAGGGCAGTCTGCTTGGTTGAACTCATTAGTGTTAGTCAATAATTTGTTGATCATTAGACACAAATGCAGTAAATCTCTCTTTCTGATGTGTCTCAAGTAATGACACACATAAAGATGAGATAGTATTATTAGATGGTATTAGTTTGATTATATTTCATGCTTCATTAATGCCATAAACAACAAATAAAACAAGTACAATTTGGCTTAACACATACAATTGCTTTCTCAGAAATACACCTTAAAATATTTTTGTTGGCTACAAAAGATAAATGAGTTCAATATCAAATGCATAGATTATTTATATTAATTTTAGGATTAATTGGAAACTGAACGCTATAACTAAAATTCCTTTGTGTTTGCACACAAACACAAATCAAACAAGACATCTTGGCAGTTAGGTGCTAATGAACAAATACCTGTTTTAGGTGGAACTTCATTTTTGTAACTTACCATTTTTTCCAATCATCTTAGAAACACACCCAAGTTTGGATGCTTCAGTTCTGTTCCTGCAAACTACAGCTTTAAAAATTGAAGACATCATATCATCTATGTCACCTATGAGGCACTTACCTTTGAAAATCTGAATGAAGCCAAAGATGATGATGATAATCAGGGCAAGCAGTTTGGAGCCTGTGAACAAGTCCTGGACCTTGGTGGCTGCTTTTACACTAATGCAGTTTACAAATGTCAAAGAGGCTGCAGGAGATAACAAAAGAGAGTAGAACCAGGAGAATGAGGACAGGAAGTTCCATTATGTGCCCTAAGTGAGTGTATTTCTAAAGTTGGGTAACCAGAGTCGACTGTCCACAACTCACCAAGACAGACACAGGCAATGAGCTTGGCAGCACTGTCAGGAACGTTGCAGTTTGGGTAGAGCGGTTTCAGGAGGTAGGTGGCGAATACCAGGGACACTACGTACTGTGATGATGGTCGAATGATGAGCATTTCCACCCACAGCTTTAGGAAGGCCACCAGCTCACCGTACACCTCCAGGATGTAAGTGTAGTCTCCTCCCGACTTGGTGATGGTCGTGCCCAGCTCAGCGTAGCAGAGGGCACCCATAGTGGAGATCACTCCACACACAGACCAAACAATCAGGGAGAGTCCTGCTGAACCAGCCTCTTTGACCACACCGGTCGGAGTGACAAAAATGCCAGATCCAATGATGGTGCCGATGATCATTCCCACACCGTTGAGGAGGGTGAGGCTGCGTTTGAGTACGATCTTCTCTTCTTTGGTGGTGGAACCATCAGATGGGCTCTTGGCAGCGGGACCAGGGACTGTTTTTGTTGTTGGAGATGAAGGCTGCTTTACAATCAGACCCTCTTGCTCTTGGTCCAATTCAACTGACGGGGAGACGGTGGGAGATGAGTGAGAGTTTTACATCTTAGAGACAACCTTTCATCATTGAGAGTGTATACAATAAAGAGAAAGTCATCAAGGTGATGTGTTTTTATAACATTATTTAGGCACTGGGTCTTTTTACAGAATGTAGTGATAAAGTTGCATTATTACATGAGACACATGGCAAAAAGTGCATGCCAAGTTATATGTGTATCGTCAAGGTCTGTAATCAAACAGGCGGTGCTGAATCTGGCACTTGTTCCTGAGGAATGACACCAAACCTGTTTAAACCCGTGAGAGGGTTTGAGTCAAAATAGCCTCTTTCCATACAAATGTAATGCTTAGACACACACACTGAAAACCCAATGGATTTTCATTAGACAGTGTTGCATCAGAACACATGGCTGAACAATGCAGACCTGCGCCATGTGGTGTCTACAGTAGTGTGAGCATGCACAGTACCTACCCTCCATCTTCTCCTGGCTCGCCGCCTTGGCAACGCTCTCACGACTGCTCCGTGATTTCAACTCAGGCTCAGCCATGTTGTCTCCTAATCTGGGTCCTGTTGTCTGTCTTCTTTATTTTCTGTCCCCCTCTTCCTTCGTCCCTTTATGCCTTCGTCTTCCTTCAGTCTTGATTTCCTCTCTAAAGACCTTGCTGTCATACACTCACACACATTCATACACACACACACACACTCACACACACAAAGCCCAACACCTCGACTCTTTTTCCCTCTAAGCCCTCCTGATTCGTCCTTCCTCACACATGTACACACACTCTCTACCGCAAGTACTTCCCTCGTCCCTCAGTCTGAAATGGATGTGACCCTGATCCTCTCTCTGCCTCTCCCTCCCTGTCTCCCCAGGATGCAGGGGAGGAGCTGGATCTTTGTGATGTTGCCGGCCCCAGCCTACGCCCTCTCCATATGAACAATGTGATAGCTCAGAGGAGGGGAAACGGGTTACTGGGAGGCATCATGTGATAGCATAATCCTTGTTTCTGCTGCCTAATCTACCAGCAGACAGCGTGTGTCTGCATAACATGTCAGAGTGCATTAGAAAGGATGTAGTGGCACAGGTGCTGCCCCCAGTGGTGTCATCATGGCACAAAAAAACTAAATGTGTTGTATCACTGTCAGGCGGAAAGGTGACACCACTGGGGACAAGCATGACGCGCTAACCCACGGATGAATTTGAGGGAAGTGAACGTTTTTCTTCCTGACATGAAAATGAGAGAGGGACACAGCCTTGTTTCGTGTACTTGGGTTCTCTCCGACAATGGAACGTGGATGTTTGTTAGCACTCAGCATTTCTGTCTGTCCAGGCAGGTGTCATGGTGAAATATGAGTCCACTCCAAACTAGGTCGACATAAAATACTGGCATGAAATAATTATACCACTGTCTAAGGTTTGGTTTTATACTGAAATTAAGGAATTTACAGTTTAAAGACTTGGTGGTGGGAAATAAATAAGTTACTCCTGTTTATTGGATTCCTTGTTAATTGGTTGAAAAGGTTGGATGTTCTGAATTTGAATAAAAATATAAATATAATTTCCAAGAGCCTCAATTAATCTGCAATAAATCCAACTGAAAAGAATGAGCCAAAGTCCAACTTGAAACCATGGAAATGAAAAAAAAAGAAAACACTCACAAATGCTAATCTTAACAGACACCACTACAGTACTGAGTTGTTTTGTGTAGTGTTAGAGTTTCACTCTGAGCAAAACCTTCTTTGGTTCTTTGAGCTCGGTTGTGAGATGTGTCATCAATCATGGGACAAATTATAGTCCCAATCAAGGTTTACTGAAGAAGTTCAACAGTTTGTGAAGATACAGCGCTGGGATCTTCAACAGTTGCAGCAATGAACCTCAGGAAAGGAACCCCCATTGTTCATTGAGCATGATCTTTATAGTGTTTGGGTTAGACTCTCCTTTAGGGATGAGCTCACTATCAGCCTGACCCAGCCTCATGTGTATCACTTATCTATGTGTTCCGCGTGCTCTGTACTTTTGTGTTTAGAAAATTATGTGGTAGACAAGGACTAAGTGTTGTGCTATCTATGCTTGTGTAACAAGGCACATTTTGTAGTCATTTCCATTTCATTTCCAAATACAAATACTGTAACTCCAACTGGGAAACCTCAGAAAACTGACAGCGTTATAGGCCACATGTGTATGTACAGAATGGAAACATAACGGTTTGTGTGGTGGAGCTTTTAGGAGTCAATCAAATATGAAATTCTGAGGAAATTAAAATTGAGATGAAAACTACATGACTAAAATGATAACTTGTTGGGAATGTAAACAATTTGAAAAAAAATATTTATCCACCAGTAGTGTATTATCTTCTATGGGTTAAACTAACAAGCGCTTTTTGCACGATTCATTTTCCACCACAAGGTGGGGACCTAAAGTCGTTTCAAAAATTGAAAGCATACATTCGGATATTGAGCCCGGTTCTGTTCTGACAGGGTGCCTCTTCGTTGCTACTGACGGGCTCTGATCGCCTGGTGGTGGGGGGGCTCTGGAGGCGGGGTTGTCAGTCGGTGGTGATGCGGGCGGCGGCCAATCAGTCCAATCAAAGAATTCACCGTCGCGACAGTGAAGCGAAGTCTTCTGGCGCCGGTAATGCCTTATCCAGGGGCATTTCCTTTCAAAAAGCCGACACTTCGTAATTATGGTTTCAAACCCAAATACTTGAGTTTTACGGTGTTCCCCGATCATATCGATCCCCAATCATATCGATCGCAGAAAGAACTTCATTTATTGCTTACCGTAAGCTTTGGTTGTTGAATGTAGAAGTTTGTAACTGTAAGGGATCATGGCCAGATTTAACGACACACAACTTCGTTCGAGTGTTAACGTCGTCTATACTTGTAAAATATGAGCTTGATCACTTAAATAAAATACAATAGAGACTAGAATTTGCTTTTTCTTAGTTAAACTCGGGCCAACAAATCTATTCAGTCTATAAAAGTGTCTTGTCTATCGCACTCCTTGTTTCTGCTGCCTAATCTACCAGCAGACAGCGTGTGTCTGCATAACATGTCAGAGTGCATTAGAACGGATGTAGTGGAGCAGGTGCCGCCCTCAGTGGTGTCATCATGGAACAAAAAAACAAATGTCTGTTGTATGACTGTCAGGTAGAAACGTGACACCACTGAGGACAAGCGTGACGCGCAAACCCATGGATTAATTTCAGTGAAGTGAATGTTTTTTTCCCTGAAATGAAAATGAGACGGACACAGCCTTGATTCGTGTACGTGGGTCCTCTGAGAATGGAGCGTGAATGTTTGTTAGCACTCAGCATTTTTGTCTTTCCAGGCAGGTGTCGTGGTGAAATATGAGTCCACTCGAAACTATAGGTCGAGAAAAAATACTGGCATGAAATAATTATACCACCGTCTAAGGTTTGATTTTATACTGAAAAAGGAACTTAGTTTTAAGACTTGGTGGTGGGAAATAAATGAGTTACACCTGTTTAAGGCATCCTTTTTAATTGATTGAAAAAGTTGGACAGTCAAAATTTTGAATAAAAATATAAATATAATTTCCAAGAGCCTCAATTAATCTAAATTGTTAAGAATGAGCCAAAATTAAATTTGAAACCACGGAATGAAACAAACAAACAAAAGAAAACCTCACAAACGATCATTTTAGCAGGCCTCACTTTAGTACTGAAATCTGTTTAACGTACGATGTGGTGAAAAATATTGATATAGATATGAATAATATTGTCATGCCAGTGGAAAGTGAAATAAAAGTTCAGACTTCCAGCTGCTTCAATTTGGTGTTCAGACAGAATCTGACGCTTTGCAGCATTATGAGAATGGAAACAATGGCTTGAGTGGTGGAGCTTTTAGGAGTTAAATCAAATATGAAAATTACTCAATAGGAATCTTGATGAAATTAAAATTGAGATGAAAAACTAAGGGATTAAAATGAGAACTTGTTCGGAAACATAAACAATGAATTAAAGTGAATTAAAGTTTATGTAATTTTTCGTACCTTACCCAGCTGGTTGCACTACTCATATTGCGCCACAAGTTTGAAAAAGTTTATGTTAACTGTGAGCTAAAATTTGCATTCGGAGATTGAGCCCCGTTCTGTTCTGGCAACCGTTATGACGCCATACTTGCATTACTACTGACACTGACAATGTCGACCGCCGCGCCTCGAGCTCGGTTCAGATGAACGTCTTGGTTCGGTTTGGGGGTAGCGGGGGTCGAGTATGGTTCCAGCCAATGGCACTCTCTGCCGTGGGTCCGGGGACTTTCCCCTGGGTATGGGTGAGAAACGGCGTCCTCTGCTTGTAACCCAGATAGCAAGTTTTCCGAATACCGGAAGTGGCTTCGTTCGCGTCCGTTTTTATATCGAGATAAATTTGACACTTTCTTACTATGGTTTCAAATACAACTACTTAAAGTGAGTTTTATGATATTGTCCCATCACATTGATCTCAGATATTACGTGAAAAACTTCACTTACTGTATATTGGATGCTCTATTGTTGAATTTAAAGACACTGGACCGCAAGGCGTCATGGGAAATTTTAAAATCGTAACCACCACATTCGAACGTGAATGCCGTCTATGCTGGTAAAATATGAGCTCGATCACTGGAATTAAAAACAACAGACTGGAATTACGCTCTTCTTAGTTCAACGTGGACTAACAAATCAACTCATTCCGAGAGCAATAGTTTACACTAAGGTCAAGCACAGATGAAAGTAAGAATTCACAAATGGTTAATGATGCATTCCCATGTAACAATTTCTATAGTGTATAAAAGTTGTTTATTGATTTAATAAATTTGATGAGAAAACAACACAGTGGAAAACTTAAAGAGTAAAGAGTTTTTAAATCTCAGTATACAGTATCTAAATGTTTAAACGAATGGTGAAGAAGTCTGTTCTTTGAAAGCCTTGATAATGCTGGAGATTCTACTCGTAAAGGCAGCAGTGAATTATAATGTTGCAATTCTATTTTCCCTTTTTCTTCTATACTACAAGAGTCACCTAACTTGACGCATCTTATTCATCTTTTATTCTCATGTCATTGTCTGTTTATGCTTTCATTTATTTTCAGCGTTTCTATTTTTACTGCTTATCCACACTTATAGTCATATCTGTAGTCTTATTTTATATGCTGTACTTCAATCTTGTTCGTTTTCACCTTTTAATCCAATCAGCTTCTTCTATTCATCTCTTTTCCTTCAAGATTTCTGTCACTCCATTCTCTTCTCCTATTTCTTTTCTTTTTCTTGCTCTCTGATCTTTCTGCCTTGACACTTGCAGCCTGTGTGATGCTCTTTTCAAACAGTGATAATTTAATGATACATTTTTTATAACTAAGCTTCAGTTCTCAAAGGCCTGAAAAGAAGCTATCAGATCTTTAGGGTCCAAAAATAGTTTCCTCTGATGCAACAAAGTCAAAATTCTCCTTTTGCTTTCTCACAGTTTGCAATTAAATGTGAAGAAACAAACCTGTATGGGACTGCTGAAACCCTCTGGTTCTCTGAGAAGGCTTTTGTAATTTGTGAGCATGCTGCAGAAACAGACTGAGCCCCAACTTACTGTCCTCCTCACAGACTTTACTGCTGGTATAGTTGTTGGATTTCAATTTTGTGGGCAGCAGTAACTCAGTCTAATAAGTCCTGGACTAGGGACTGTGGGTTGCCAGTTCTAGAGCCACATGGGCCAAAATATGTGGAGTGTGAACTAGCTGTGGGAGGTAACATTGTCAAGGTGCCCTTGAGCATACATACATACTGTATATGCATGTTTCAAAAAATATACTAACCCAGTTTGTCTGCAGTGCATCATTAAAATCTTTCAAATTTCGTCATCCTCCTGTATTTGTCACAATCAACGATAGCAGTAACAGTGCGCTAAGCAGAAGCAGTTCATCCAACGCAATAAATAACAGAGACACATCATTATCAGCTTCTAGAAGACAAACAATAGTCAGGAAGGCCTGAGTTCCAGAGGAGCTTTGTATCTAGCAGTATTTTATTGTCATTCTGGAAGTGAGCACATCATTCAAAGCCATGTTTGTAATATATTTTGTGAACGATAGCATTGGGGGCAGTTCATAATGGTGGGTAGTGAATCCGGTTACAGCAGTTGTTAAAGTTGCACTGGACCCTCATCAGAAAAGGAAAAGACACATCAGGCTCCTGGGCCACACATTCCCAATCCTCCTGTGTCACATCAGCACTTTGAGCTCCACATCCATTACTATGTTTAATCAAGTGTTCCTTTTAAGTAACGTGCAGGAGTTGTTTTTAGCTGAAGTTATGATTTTTATTTAATGTCAAATGAGATGTGAAGAAATGAAAGCGAGAACAATTACAGTAGTTCTACAGTATATCAGATCCTGAGAGTAATGATTTGGTCTGTAATAATTCTGATGAAAAACAAAAAATTGAAGCCTTTTTTTAAACAGTGTTCAAATTTCAGCTGAGGGTGAAGTGTGACACTACAATCCCCTGCATGTGGCTTGACATGAGGATAAAAGTAGACCAACATACTTGAAATGCTCTTTTGATTTATATTTTAGAGTTGGGAGTGAAGCACAGGTTTGTCAGAACTGAGAAGAAGAACTTTAACCTCATCCAGCAAATGAAATGTTTATTAGCAGAATTAACAGAAACTTCACCCAATGCTGAAAACTGTTTTACTGAGATCTACATCATTAAACTATTTAAACTTATTATACTTAGTATGCTGAGACAAACATCCTCTTATGTCTATATAAAAAATGTGCTAGTAACTAAACAATTAAAACAAATTATATAGTTGAATTAAAAAACATATGGATTAAGTGTTTACACACAAAACACATTGGAATAAATACAGAACACAAACACACACAGAAACATAGAACAAAATATACACACATGCACTCACATAAATTACACAATTCCAGAAATACTTTTTGTGCCTTAGAGTGTTGGTAATTCCTCCTCGATAACATTATCCAAATGATTTGGAAAATGCTACCAAACATGTAACTGTACTTGATCCTGTATTCTTACACCTCCCACTCCATCCATGTGCCTGTGATCTGATTGGTATAAAATACATTTACATATGCTCCCAAATGGTGATAGATCGACACATTCTTACTCTAACGGATACCCAAAATACATCAGTCACATACTTATTGAAAATATTCCTGGGGGAATTGAAACTACAGTAAAGCATTTTTCTTCTGAGATATCTGATTGATGCTTATATTAAAGCATACAACAGATATGTTTTTACACCCACATAGCTGACAGTTTAGTCCCTGACATTTTATGCAGCAGGATAAACCCTCCGGCATTCAACATTTTCCCCTCCCACACTTTCCAGCATGGAGAAAAATCTCTCCATTTTCTACTTTTGAACTATCAGACTCATTAGATATGTGCTAATGTAACTCATAGAGGAAGTCCCTATATGAGAGATGTATGAGGGAGGCTGGGTTAAAGTTACCCTTTAGAAACCTTTATTTTGGTCTTGTGGATTCAGATAGTGATCCAGATTTAAACCAAATCATACATATTCATAAAATTAGTCAAACCACAATTATATATTTACATTTCTTTTAACTCATACATATGACTTAACCCTTCCTATCTCATACACATCAAACATAGGATGATCCGGTAAATCGTGAATTAAATTTTATCTCTGAAACCTTGTAAAATACTGTGAATTATTTCTGAAATTATTATAAATACATACATATTTCGTAATGTACGTTAAAATAATAAACACTGAAATAATTTCTTTATTAGATACTGTTTATGTCAATGTATTTATAAAATTGTATTTATTTGCACTGAAACTTCTTTTGCAAACCATTATACAGTATTCCTACTAAGATAATAATAAACATGAAATAAACATGAGAAGGCCACTAAATGCAACACATCATTCATACCTAACTCTCATGTCTGATCCTCCTGTAGATCAGTTCATAAACAATGTACTGATGATAAAAATGAATGCATCCCTTTATCTGATAAACTCATGAACTTTATTTCATGCCAGAAAACAAAAATAGCATCCACATGACAAGTTGTAAATTCTTCATAAAAGAAATAATAAACAACTGAAAGAAAGAGTAAACGTTATTCTTCCTAAGAGCAAACAAAGGTCAATATTCTGTACATTTAACAACATCCAACAATCATTACTTACATCCTACATCTTTACAACTGTAAACATTCTTAAATGATTTTATCTGTAAATTCAACACCCGACTGTTTCTGCCTCCTTTACTTAGTCAAAATATAAACTATTTGTGTGCACTGTACTGTGTAACTCCACTGCAAGTGCAATATGATGGCTTTTTAATTTTATTTCTAGAGTAACAGTACAAGAAAACTGTAGTTAATTGGTTAATTGTTATTGTCTGATAATGTTTTGCCCGACTTCACTGTAGCTATTGGCTTGTTAAATCTACATTTTCAACACATTTACAATAAATATCCATTCTTAACAATTAGGTCCATGTTTATTCTAAATTGCAGGAGTTGCACACGAATGGTACAAGTTTAGACCGTAATCATTCATTAACTATGTTCTATCTAATGGCTTTCTAACCCATCAACAAAAAGACATTACGTAGCAAAGCTTTGAAGGAGACCAGAAAGCACAAAACCACAGAGGAAACGAGGGAAACGCAGGTTATCCTGCTTTTAAGTCTGTTTTGTCTTTACTGAAGAATGAGGACAGGATAGAGACAGACGGATACATCAGTTATGTTTCTAGTTTTGTGGCATCACCGACATTGAATCATGTTTAAGCAGTTTAGTACATGACAAATAAGAAATCATGCAAATCTCATCTATAAACCTAAAGAAAGAAATGTGCCAATACAATGCAAAACAAAAGTAATCTTGGCACAATTCCTGATCGCACGATAAAATATTGCAGTGCCTCAAATCCTTCTCTCCAAGATTGACTGATTCATCCCATTTTTTCTTTATATAGCCTTGAAGCTTTTCAAATACAAACCTATTCATGCCATGAGGGAAATATAAGAAGGAAAAGCATAAAACAATTCTACAATGATCTCTTCATCCTGCTTTTATTGTGCTGAACAGCAGCGGCAGCTTCAATCTGTCAGTTGTTGTTCATAATCCACCAAGAGGCTGTTAAAGGAAAATTAAATAAGCGTCAGTTTTTATGCTCTGGTTTGTACCACATAAATAAGAAACAACGGGAAAAGAAGTATAATGTGTATTTCTACAATATAACATGTTATCTGAAACAGTATGTAATCACATTGGCTTCTCACAAGCAGCAGAAACTTTACACTTTAATTGCAGTTTACCAGTTTTGGATTTACAGCAAAGTAATTATAGAAGCATCAAAGATTCCTTTAAACCATCTGAAAGCTGTTGACTTCCATGATTTATAATCCCAGAAAGACCTTATGTAAAATTTCAGCTTAATATAATTTAGATTCCTTTATAGCGTTGTCAAAATATCAGAATTTAAAACACTGATATCACATGAGAACGTAGATATACACCTCACAAAATTGTACTGGGCTCCAAAAAAAAAAACATTTAAATGAACAGTCTGAGCTGAGATGCAGTAATGATGTTACAACCTGTATAGTCTTAGGTTGAAAATCTGGTTGTAGATGTGTTTTTTCTTTCTTTCTTTCTATCTTTTTTACAGCTTTGCTCATTTTTATAGCAGAATCCATAAATAATACAAATTGCAGTTACCATACCATGTGCACAACATATTGGAAGAGAATTGATGATGCATAACCCTTTTATCATGAACCAGAGAAAATGTGAGGTATTTTCAATTATATTTTTTGATCATATTTTCTATACTCATATTTCAACTGAGAATTCAATCATCAAATCCTGAAACTGTCACCTAAATCAAACTGGATTCATGTGTGATGAATGAGATAATCTCTGAAGCTCTGCTTTCTACCTGGGAGGAGCATGGTGGATACCATCTCTGGCTCCTCTAGTGACTCGATGATGCAGCGCTGGAAGGTCTTACTAATGGAGGACTGCAGGTAGCTGAGAGGAAACGGAGGAAATTAATGAGACTCCATTTTGCCTCATTCAAACTTGAAGCTCTTTCTAACCCTACCTCATCCAGGAGAGACGGTCTTGCCAAAACTCATACATGATGAAGCATGGTCTGTTCTGGAGGTTCTGGACTGAAATGCTAAAAATATAAGAGACATACAGACAGAGAGAGGGCTCATAAAGAATACAGATAGGGTTACTTCTATATTATGTTTGGGGGAAAATGAAAGAATTTGAAGAGGCTCCATGAAATCAGAGCTCCTGAGGCAAACTACGGCATCAAAACAGAGAAAAGGACTTACTGCAGGTTGTTTAGTTCACTGCCCGTGGCATCTGTGTAGATTTTAAGAGCTTGCTGAAAGTGCTCCACATCCCTTTCCTTAACAGACATTTGTCTTTGGACCAGAAGTATGTTCTAGACATAGAGCATACGAAGAAAGATGAATACCATCAGCATGTGAAGTTCACTTTTAAATTTGGCAATTTTTCGAGCTGTTCTAAACATCATGAATAAAAACACCTCAACAGTACGTTAAAATCTGACAAGATTTCATGCTATTGTAACTGCAGAGTATTTGGCACACATTGCACCTACCGAATTATATGTCCCTGCCAATGTGTCCTCTTTGAGAGGCTCCAGATGTGGGCTCTGAAAATAAATATTTCATTTAGTGGGGTGCAAGTATCAGCAAAAAATGATTTAAAAAACCTCCCTCATGTTCCAGGTTGTCAGTAAGCATTAAGCAAGCCTGACATCACCACATCTCTCCTACAGCATTACAACATCCCTGGAAATGTATGCTGCTTCTATGTTCCTGTCTGCATGGCCAAGATAAGAAAATGTCATCACTGGTGTTATTAACAGGCTAGCTTATTATTTTCGCAGCACTGACATCTAACTCAAGAAAATACCTAATTTAAATACATTTTTTTCTTTTTTGAAATATAAAGAAATATAAAATGCCTTAATGTCTGGTATCACAAATTACCACTGACGGGTTGAATCTGTGCAGTACCAATATTTGTGCAACACATCAAGAACAATACTTGGTCTCATCAGCTATGTGAAAGCTTTTACTTTCTATGTATTATATAGAGGTCAATACAGCCTCAACATGAAAGACATCAGACAAGCAGGAATTTTCTACATATCTGCAAAAATTGAGCAGGACTCAGACAATATGACTGACATTTCTAACTTAATAGCTAACCCTCTGTAATCAAACCTCACAAACAGCCATTCATCCTCATGAGAAGGATCCTTTGGGGGAAAACGTATGTCGATGTAACACATGGAGCTAAAAAAAAAAACATGTTTGTGTGAACACAGCATATGTGGTGCTGTGACTCTCTTCCATAGGACGAAATATTCCAGTGATGCTGCCATTTAAATGACTTATTAGATACCAGATAAATAATAAATAAATAAAAAGTAGGTTTTTAAATGTAAAAAACCGATATAAAGTTTTTTTGCTTGATATCTGAAGTTAGCAATTCAGTTGATAAAATAATCTCAATACTTCAAAAATATGCACCACCTGTATGTGAAAAATAGAACGTTTTTGAGTTTTGCTCAACTAAGACACATCCCTCCTCTCAAACTGAACCTAAATTCAATTTACAGCCATTACGATGGAAAATTACAACTAAAAGTTGAATCATAATAAATGCACCACTGTACTTGACTCACTGTGCAAATTTAAAGCAGACAGAAACTTTTGCTGATATTGGTAAAAATATTCAGATTTGAAAGAAACCACTTGAATAAATTCCAAGTCTTGTAACCATGGAAATGGAAAAAAAAACTGTATACCATAAGGCAGCATCAACAGATAGATAGAAAACAAACCCCTTTCATGCTTTGCTCCATGTGCAGGACAATCAAATCAAGGTATAGACGAATACTTTGGAACTTTGGAGTTTGATGCACTCATGCCTGTCCATTAAATGTCGAGAGAGAAGAAGCAGTAAAATATAAAAATAGAATTCATACAAACCTCACACTCCATTTTGTCTACGAGCTGCTCTAGTTGATTGATCTGAGAAACCCAATGGTTGTCTGGCTCCACGCTGACCCCTAAACACAACACATGCTGTCTGAACAGTAGCTGCATTTCAAACTGAAACACATTTATTTTGAATGACCATCTGAAACCGTTCTTCTGAGTTCATCCATCCATCCATCCATCTCCCACCTCTAATCCGGAATCGGGTCGCGGGGGCAGCAGCTTCAACAGGGAGCCCCAAACTTCCCTTTCTCCGGCCACATCCACCAGCTCTGACTGGGGGATCCCAAGGCGTTCCCAGGCCAGTGTTGAGATATAATCCCTCCACCTGGTCCTGGGCCTGCCCCGAGGTCTCCTCCCAGCTGGATGTGCCAGAAACACTTCCCTAGGGAGGCGCCCCGGAGGCATCCACACCAGATGCCCAAACCACCTCAACTGACTCCACACGAAGGAGCAGCGGCTCTACTCTGAGCCCCTCGCGAACAGCAGTGTTTCTCACCTTATCTCTAAGGGAGACACCAGCTATCCGCCTGAGAAAGCCCATTTCAACCGCTTGTATCCGCAATCTGGTTCTTTCGGTCATGACCCTTCTTAGTTCAATCTCTTTCAATAAGCCAACAATGCTCCTGAGACATACCTGTGGTGAGCATGCCAGAGTAGGGGTCAGTCGGGGAGAGACACATGTTCTTTTGGATGCGTCTGCCCGAGCGTTTGTTCACCCTCTGGAGAGACAGATCCTCGGGCTTCTGCAGCATCATCCTTCCTGTGCAGCCCTGATCATGAACCGCCTCCATAGCGCAGTCCAGTGACGACTGAAGGGACTGCAGCTGGGTGGAGGTCTCTCTCAGCAGGAAGCGTGTCACAAATTGACCCAGCACTGATGAACCCTGATACTCCTGAATGAATGAGGATGGATAAAAATATGTTTGAAAAAGGTTATGGTTATGTTTTTATAGGTGACGTGATTGTTGATTCCTTGGTCTTAGTCTCTTTACAGCCTCAAACTCTTGTATCGGAGCTGTTTGTAGGATTTATGCTTTCATTCCTTTACAAAGAACTAAGACCGTCTTATATTAGGTACCCATAGAAACATTTATGGTGTGATTTCTATATCCCTAAATTAATGAAGGCAAAGCAGTCAGGGTGATAATGGTTTGTTCTGTAAGCTGGAAGCTAATATTATGATAACGTATTAATGTCAGCTGGAGAGGCTTCACTTAGAGCGTTTCTTTTCCTGCGGCGGCTGTTGGGTTTTTTTTGCCAGCTAAGTTTTCATGGGTAATGAAGCATGTCACCGTAACCAGCACCCTGTGGTGTAGCAAAATATAGCTCAGAAAGACAGACAGGGAGACTTTTGAAAACCACCAGAAGCTTGTCAGAATCGCTTTTTCTGTGTAATCTGTTTTGTTGGCAAAAGAGATGCTGGATGATGTGATTAATGAATTGTTTCTCCTACCTCTCTTTTTGAGACAGAGGAGCAACAACACCACAGCCAATGTCTGCTTTTCTTCTCTTTTTCTATTTTGTTTTTAATCTCTGGGCAAGACAGCAACTGCAGGAATGTGATTATTTTTACTGCTTGGCTCGGGCATCTGTTCCGGATGCCTCCTGGACGCCTCCCTGGGGAGGTTTTCCGGGCATGTCCTGCCGGGAGGAGAGCTTGAGGAAGACCTAGGACACGCTGGAGGGACTATGTCTCTCAGCTGGCCTGGGAACGCCTTGGGCTCCCCCCGGAGGAGCTGGAGGAGGTGTCTGGGGAGGGGGAAATATGGGCATCCCTGCTGAGACTGTTGCCCCTGCGGCCCGGCCCCGGATAAGCGGTTGAAGATGGATGGATGGATGGATGGATGGATGGATTTTCCTCAACATCATGCCAACATCATAAACTGGATTGGATATAAAAATTGTACTTTATTGTTTAAAGCTACATGGAAGAATTGATGGACACTGCAAATTGCTATTGGATTGATTTATTTGATTTTGGCATTTAGTAATCAACAACACTGATCTCAGGAGGGTGAAGAATAGCGTCTGCTCAACATGAAATATGCATCCCTGGCATGGGTTAATTAAACCAGAAAGACAACAGAAAGACAGGAAGAACAGAAAGACACAAAAGAGAGAGAAAGAAAAGTGAGAGTTGAAAAGAGGGGAATAGATAGATATCATGGGAGCTGAAGAATGGAAAATGTGTTTGTTTGCAGTTACACGGAGGACATCTGACATCGCAGCTTGGACAGCTGGAGGATTTGTCAGCTTTAGTTAATGTTATCTTCCTTCTATTTGGCCTGATCCTCTCTCTTTTAATAATCTTTCTCTGCAGAGTAAGTAGTAAAGTTTTTTTTTACGTCAAAGAACAATCTCATTATAGGTCCGCATTCACATCTGATCATCTATTCATAGTCTGCACATGTGAGAATTCTCTGGTGTTGATTTGCTTGATGTGTAGAACATGTCAGGGTCATGCATTCGAATGCCCCTGCAACTCCTGGAATTACAGGGTTCTGCTCTACTGGGCTGCATCAGGATCTTCATAAACCTCCCTAATGTGTTCATGGCAATCTGATGAGATGCTGTGTCTCACTATCTGGAAATACTGCAAGTGATATTGTTGCAAATCTTTGGTCCTTTTAGCAGAACTGATCTCTATTTCAACTCAAAAGCAATATTTTTCTAAAGACAAATAATAGTCTGGATCATACATGTAGTGAAACCAAAGGTGCATGCTGTGGTGATGGATGCTGACTTTAAATAAAAAGACAAAAGGTGTTGAATATACAGTCAGATCATCTATTATGTGAAATGTAAGATATAAGAGTTAACACAAGGAAGGACACTGACATTATTGAAGTAACATTGTTCCCTTGTGGTGGTTTAATATTCTATATTAATGTAGAAAACCTCCTCATCCTCCTCATGTTTTAATCTATTTATATCTTAATTATCTTTTCAGTTAGCCATGAGTAGCATGACTCAAGTTATCATACTGGCAATCAGTGGATTCATTACTTTGGTCCACACTGAAACTGTTCAAAAACAACTGGGTTTATTTCTGTCCTTACAGATCTAAATTTGCCCTTCTCCATTGAATTATCCTATTACCTGTATAAAGACTGTGTACAGACATTCATGATGCACAAACGCATGAAGAGTCCTTAACAGGACAAATACCTTTTGTTATCCTGCAGCTGCTGTACTGAGAGAAATGTGTCTTTATAACTGTTGGATGGGTTGGAATAATATTACTTTGAGTGTTTTACACCCCTCAGGAGATGAACTGGAATAACAGAATCTGTTTCATTAATTTCTCTTCCAACACCATTATGAGGAAGTTTGGTATGTTCAATAATTAGGTTTAGAACAAAAAATAAATAAATAAAGACATTCCATTCTTATAATGACAAACATACCAACATTTTTTTTTTCCTTTCTGTGGATATTTCATTCATTTATGAAGAAGAATTTGTCCCACACAAGTGTCATAGTAGTTAATATTTACAATACCAAACACCACTGCTAATTAACAAACATCAGTAACTTCATCGTCTGCCCCCCCCAGCTGATAGTGGTTGCATCTCAGTCCAGGTGTCGCATCCCCTGAGGGATGGTCTGGCCTACGAACAGTCTCGTCCTCATCCCTGCATCACGATGTGCTGCACCTGTTGCCTGGCAACACTGACGGTTGAATAGTTGATGACCCCCAAAAAATGTGGTAAAAGCTGTGTGGCCGAAGTAGCAGTAATAGTAGTACTAATAATAGTTGTAGCAATAGTAGTCAGGTAAATGAACCTGCAGTACTAGTACTGGTGGTAACAGCTTAAATGCATTCTTTTTTTAGTGACTGTAATTTAAGACTGTAATTAACAGAATTAAGTCCTTTGGCTTCACTTCACAGCTGCTGATTGAAGTAATTGGTGTATTGTGAGTGAACAGATAAGATGAGCTCATGTTGGAAAATGTACGGTCAGTGAAGTCAGAGTGCATGTAGTGGGCAGAGTCAGTCAAACTGGGCAGATTTCTGCTGTGTTTCTGTGCGACCTCAAAGACCCTGGGAGAGTTTCAAACTGACAGCTGGGACACAGACAAAATAACTTGCCTGGTCCCTTGGATGCATGCAGAAACCTTACAAATGTCTGAAGGCTGTTGAGAGGAACACCAGTCTGCTAGTGTCTTTTCGCAATTAAAGCGGCGTAAAATGTTACTCACCTCTTTAGTTTGATCCATGGCCTTCAAAATAACCACATTCAGCTTCTCCAGAGCTGACAGGACGTTGACATATTCTCCCAGGTGTGGGGTGAAGTATTCTGGTGGACGGACAAAATTTTGATGTGTTCTGTGTCTGTAAGTGGTGTTTTTCTCAGGAACAACATGTAATATAAATCAATATGACACTGATGGCATTAATTAGATGGCCAAGACAAGGCATGTTTGGATAATGTCATTACTGATCCAAGGCAGACCTCAGGCTTATAAATAAAGATGATGTTATCAGCTGTATAAGAAACAAGGAATGAAGCTCATAATTACCTGACAGTTTGTCGATGTCCAGGTTGCTGGGCAATGAGAACAAGTCAAAAACAGAAACGTCAGTTTTACATGTTAATGTTCTTATCAATGTCTTCACATCCCTTCAGTCTTTTTTGCCATGCCAATCTAAATCTGTACATCCCCCACTTTGGTCTATTTTATTTGGTACCCTGGCCTCAGGTACTCATATTTCCCCAGGAAAATAAATTCTGAAAGCTATGGTCCCCTATGGTCCCCTATGTGTCCCCCAAGTCAAAACATATATATTAAAAAAATTTATCAAATTCATAAAAACTATTTAAAAAAAATAAAAACTATATATCAAGTACAGGCTTTTTGTGCTTATTAACAAATGTCCTCAAGATGATGAGATTAAAATATATTTGCCTAACATCATCATTTTAAATTATTATTATGAGCAAATTTTTTGACGCAAATTTTCACACAACGGCACTCTTCATTTAGATCACATGAAGAATACAGAGTAGAAGAATGTTCTGAATTCATAGAGCACCGTGTAAAATTCAAGTGCCATTATCCCTTAATATCTTTTTCACATTTATTATTGTTTTGTCAAAGTTGACACAAATGAAAATCAGAGACACGTGTCGGCATGAGAGGATATCAGTACAGTAGTGCATTATCTTATTACTGTCTCAAAACAGTTTACCTTTTCCATGGTATTCCCTGTTGTACTATAAAACAACACCAGTGTTTCTATGCATGTAATGAATTGACCTCAGGACAGTGTTTCAATATTTTGTTCAGTTTTTTTCTTTTCTTTCCGGACATATTATTACAGCAGACTTCACCTTCATCACTTTTGCTACATCAACAACATCCGATAAGAAAAAAAAAAGGGTTGACGGGTAGATGCCAATTGGCTTGTAACAATTTTACAATGTTATTGGTGCTCATCAGTGTACAAACACGTCTCTAACCCTGGGTATTTTCAGGACAGGTGGAGGATGACAAATGTGTGCTTACTCTGTTCGCTTCTTGTCGATGGAGTAATACAACTCCTGCATCTGCTCGTCAGTGAGGACGCCATCTGTGAAGTATGACTGGAACTCCTCCAAGGACAGCTTCCCATCATCTGAAAAGACACAATCCAGTGAGGAATAAAACCTCTTCAGTCTGTCCAGCTCACACACTAAATTAATTTAAATGATGAGTTCGGAGCAGGACATTCAAGGAAAATCTTATCACAATTTTTGAATTGCTTTGAATGGACTTATCCATAAATGAGTCTGTTTGTATATGATTTCCTCCTCATCCAACTCAATAACTATAGCCATGATTATTTATAAGTGATCAATAGTGATCAAACTGAGACCATATTCCTGCTGCTTTTATTTCTTCACAGCTGAAGCTCCATCCATGCATTCAGTTCCAATAAAACATGTCATGGATTATGGGGGCTGAAGCTTATCCAAGCCATCACAGGGACAAAGGTGAGACAGATATTGGACAGAGGGCAACCATAAAGTTATAAACACACAATCCCACAGATGCACAATTCAAATTCACTCATTCATCAGTACTGTGTGTTTTGGCTTGCAGGAAGAAAGTAGGACACTGGAAGGAAGACTGAACTTCTACACAGGGAGGCATGTGGATCTGTAGTGGTTTGTGATTGTGATGACCACAGCACCACCATACAGTCCCAAATGGGAGTGGAACTGCAAAACAATTAAAACATGTGAATGAGTCAATGTTCTAGCAGATGTTAATGGCAGCTCAGAGGACAAACACAAAACACAAGTGTGTGCCAAAGGTAAGCGGCCCCTCTAATTTGCAGACGCCAGAGCTTCAACCTGCAGGAACTGCAAGTTTGGGGGAAACTAGGAGCAAAGACTGTGACTTGTTTCAGCACAGTTTAATAATGTTGTCTTCTCCACATTAAAGAGACAATGAGGAGAAATTGCCTCCATCATGCCAGCTTTGCTCTGTAAGCACTGAGCCCTTTTGGGCACCAGCCCTGCAATCTCCACCGGGAAATCAAGCTAATATCATTTGTTGGTTTGTTAAAAATACTTTGACATGGCAAATGCTACTGTGTTATCACTTATCTTTACTCAAGGATCACACCCTCCAAAGGGAAGTCAGTACCTGCTGAATATGTGCTGTGTTCTGGGGATGATGAATAATCCTTTTATCAAACTTTCTGCTAAAACTTTCATTCCACGTGATGTAGTAGAAAACATAATCTGGTGCACTTCTCATTCATGCGCCAACCTCCTCCATCAGGCCTGCTTTAGTGCTCATTTACACCCAATTATAATATAGTTTGAATGGTGTAAGATGGGTGTTTTCTTCATTACTCTGAGCTGCACTGAGAGAATTCTTCAGGTTCAGGCTACAGATTGTAGAGAGCTTCAGTTTTCTTGACTATTGCGACCCTTTGAAATAGAGAATTTTTTTTTTTTTACTCCAGGAAGAAAACTTGAAGTTGTTTAATGCTCTTACAGCTCTTTAACAAAACCGTAACTATAACCTTACGAGGAAACCACATCAGAGACCATGACATTTCATGACATCTTTACAGGGAAATGAAATTGTTTTTTAGATTGGATGATGAATCAGTAGCTCCCAACAGACGGGAGTGTGTTTGCTAGCTTTAATTACCACATTTCAAACTGATTAAAACCGCAGCTGAAATCCTTCCCTCCTCTTGAGCTTGTTTCTTTCCATAAACATTTGCTCCAAATCCTAAAGCTCAAAGTTCTCAGAGCTGAACTAACAATTCATGAAGTCAAACAGAACCTTTCAGGAGAATATAAGAATATGAGAGGTAAGACTGAATGAAAAGTATGAAAAGAATGAAAAATTGAAATTACCTGGATGATAATATTCTGCAAATGTAGTTACATATTTTCTGGGAATTTTTATAATATGAAATTAAATGAAATGAACTTTATTTATCCCCGTAGGGGAAACTATATGCATTTCATTTCATTTCTTTCAAAGTCCCTGAAAATATATAACTACATTTGCAGAATTTTAGCATCCAGATATTTTCAGTGTTATTCAGTATATTTATATGCATCCGCTTTCAGCACATGAATGTACACCAGGTGTCAAATCTTTTACATGTTAATTACTGGACTAATTTAGTTTGCACAAATTACTGCTTCTCACAAACTGCTGACAGTGTTTCTCTCTTTTTCTGCATCACTGCACTCCTGTGAGTATTTTTCTACAATTCTGCCTGCTGCAGCTCTGTATCAAACATAGTTAATTAATATACAGGGCAGAAACTTCACAATGATGTTTTGAGTCTGGAAACAAAGAGCAAAAACACATTATGTACTTTACATTTTAAATATGTTCTAAAATATAATACAAAAGGAATAAATCCTCAGAATCAATCAAATTAGCCTGCAAGATGCTTTTGCCTTGACAAATATTTTTTATCCCAATACTTGCAATGATAACTCGACAACTCAGCTCACCTGAGACAAAACCAAATGTGCAGTGTATTATGTACAGTATGTGTATTGTGCAGTTTTGCATAATTTCTCACAAGCAGCATGGGACCAATGAGTCAAAGCTTTCTGTATTCATCTACACTCTTGGACTAATATAAAGCCTGTTTGCCTTTAAAATATTTAATCCTTCATTATAATAATGAAAAAGGAAAGAGTGAAGTGAGCTGATAGCCAGCCCTTATTGTGTGATAAATCCACAGAGCCCAAGAAGCATCAGCCCACTCCGTGCTGATTGGTAGGAGGTGATTTCCTCTCCGTTGCACAACTTAGTGGGTTTGTGAAGATGAGACAGAGGAGCTCAGCTGCAAAATTAGGTTAGCTGCCATAAACATGAGAGAAAGTTCTCCGTTTGCTTTGTCTTCCTGGAGGAGGGAAGGTGAGAGGAGGAATGAATGCAGGACTTCACATAAATGCAATATAAATCCTTTACCAGCTATGAGTCATCACCTACTTAGAAACACCATACCTATGTTGCTTTTTCAGCCACAATCTCACAAAGAACTTACTCACCATGACATATAACTAATTAAAACTGTAACCATTCCGTTTGGACTCTCATCATCATCATCATCATCATCAACATCATCAGTGCCAGACAGCCATCGCTCATGGCAGCGCATTTGAATCATTAATCCTTTAGCTATGTAACATATTATCGTGAGTAGCAGGATGAAGATACAATATTCCACATGCATTAATAACTCGCCCCTTTTGTAATTTAGATGCTATGAAACTGAGATGTAGTGCATGAATAAAAAAAGCAGTAAAAACATTTTCGTGTTTTTCTGCAGTTTTTCACAAACAGCTGAATGTCTCATGATTTCCCCAGATATTTTTAGAGGAATGACTTCCTTTTCGGTAAACAATGCATTGAAATGAAACATACAATGCATTTATCAAATGATAAAGTGATATGTTTGCAAGAGAACTACATACAGAAACTAATGGCCCTTACTCATTTTTAATACATGGACTATTAAAAAAGCTTTTTTTACTTGGGAAAACAGGACAGGCCACATGTATACAGTGGGACTTTATGCAGTTATGTAGGGTATTCTTAAAAAGGTTCAACTTGTCAACTTAAAGCTAAATGATACCAGATAAACCTGAACTCTCCAGAGTCACATAGGTCCTCTCAGACCACCTATTTGACATGACAAAATGTTGCTTCTCAACATCTAATAACATTGAATGGGTTTTAATCAACCATATAATATAATTGACTGATTATTTTGCTTACTCACCATTTTTGTCTGCCCGGCGGAATATCTGTAACAAGAGGTACAGGAAGGTACGTTTTAGGTACAGGAAGAAATAACACAAGACAATGGAAGAAAAAAGACGGACACACATCAAAAATATTTAAAAGCTTTGAGCAAATACAAAGAGAGTATTTATTTCTAGATGGATGGATGGATGGATGGATGGATGGATGGATGGATGGATAGATAGATAGATAGATAGATAGATAGATAGATAGATAGATAGACAGACAGACAGACAGACAGACAGACAGACAGACAGACAGACAGACAGACAGACAGACAGACAGACAGACAGACAGACAGACAGACAGACAGACAGACAGACAGACAGACAGACAGATAGATAGATAGATAGATAGATAGATAGATAGATAGATAGATAGATAGATAGATAGACAGACTGACTAAAAGACAGACAGACAGATGGACGGACAGACAGAATAGAATGTAACCCAAAAAAATGTGAAGAGATATAATACCTCTTTTAGGAAATGACATTTTTATACACCCTGGTGAAGCTTTGAAATGATAACTATTCCAGATTTTTTCATTCCAGGCATTGAGATTAGTCAGGCAGTTTTGACATCTTTCCCCATTCATGCAAATCCTGCTAGCAGGAAGAAACATCTTTGGTGTTCATTCATGGCAAACATGGGAGAGAGCTGAAGTGACTTGTTGATTAAATGCATGATCAGAGTGGAAGGGAGCACTTAAATCTATCTGTCACCAGAGACACCAGGACACAATCTGTTCACGTCCTATTTTTTAAAACACCCCTTCTCCAGTCAGGATATGTCTCTTAGTCTCATTATCCATTCAAAAAAGCATGGTGTGACAACTGTATGATTGTAAACCATGTACTTGACATTCCCTGCAAATCCATGTACCTTTAACTGCATGAATGCATAGCGCAGCAGTGTCAAACTCATTTTCACCAAAGGTCACATCAGCATAAAGGCTGTCCTCAAACTGCCAAATGTAACTTATAAATGCTACTAAATGTAATTCAGTGTAATTTAAAATAAATGTAACTATTCCTTTATGTTAAGTAACTTATAAGCATTACAGTTGCACAGATAAAATATGTTTGCTTCTTACTCTGTTATAACATAAAGCCTTTTGTCAGGTTATGAAACCCAAATAATTCCATAAGTCAAGTATAAAACTATCCAAGTGAATAAAGAAAAATAACATCAAACACAAATCAAGACATTAACTTTGTTTAAAAGGTTTTTGTCAAAGTTAAAATGGGCTTAGTTACTGTATTGTGGGAAATGTAGTTTTTTTGTCTAAAAAAACTATCGCCTATTTATTTTGTAGACACTCTGAGCTTTTATGCCCTCGTGGGCCACATAAGATGATGTGGCGGGCCACATTTGGCTTACGGGCCTGGAGTTTGTAGCATGTGGAATAGCAAGTCCAACAATTCCCCCCCATCCCTGTGTGGTACATCCATACATACATTTTCATGTACCGCTGCTGTATCCACCGTGGCGGTTCACGGGGAGCTGGAGCCTATCCCAGCTGGCATAGGGCGTGAGGCGGGGGACACTCCGGGCACGACGCCAGTGCACTGCGGAGCCACATACAAAGACATACAAACACACACACACACACTCACTCCTACGGGCCATTTGGGACCGGCCAATCAACCTGAAGCACATGCTTTTGGAGGTGGGAGGAAGCCGGAGAACCCAGAGAGAACCCACGCGGACACGGGGAGAGCATGCGAGCTCCGCACAGAGAGGGACTCAAACCCGGACCCGCCGTGTTGTGAGGCGACAGCGCTACCCACCGCACCACCGTGCCGCCCTCCCTGTGTAGTATCAAATTAATTTTGATGCTTGCTTGTTTAATGCTAATTGATGTGAGAAGTCTCCACTGATCTTTAACACAATAAAGTTTCACTGGCAAAAATGAATGTAGATGACTATGATGGACTAGAAAATAACTTAAGCTAAATTTAAGAGTCACTTAAGAAAACATGATATGATATACTGTAGAAATAAATAGAAACCAGGAGCTGTCAGGATCCAGTGATCAAACGAAAACCAGACAGTTCAAACTGAAAGGTGGAAATGAGCAAATGTTCAACCTGTGTGACGTTTCAATCAAACCCAAAACACAGACTGTCAGTTTCCAACTCAATGATTGGACTGAGGTCAGACTAATGCCATCTAACACCACTGGTGCAGTCCTTTAACAACTCTAGGCTGACTGATGTTGATGCACACAGCCCATAAAAGATGAGTGCAAGGAAGCCGACATGATGCTTCTCCATAAAATCCAGGAAACAAATTGAGAGAAATAATGATCAGCTCCCGAAGAGCTTGAGATTTAAAGACTTTTACTCCTCCTTTATGCTGTTGAGTGGGAGGATGTGCCGCTGCCATTCCAGAGATAACGAAGATCACAGCTACATGAATGCTGCTCAGTTGTAATATCAATCTCAGCCGGCCCCTGGGGCCTGTTAATATGCCACAATGAGTCCTCTTGTGCACAATAAATCTACAGCAGTAGGAGTAAATGGCACTCCCTGAACATCTACACCATCAATTGCTATTTACGAAATGCCTCCCATCAGCCTCTGAAGCAAAAAATTATTTTTCAAAGAACTGAAAAAAGCTTTCATGGATATAAAAGCAAATTGCTGAGGTTTTCTTTTACATCAATAGTCCTTCTACTTGTCTATTTATATGAAGACACCAAGAGATTTTTAAAAAAAAATCAAGAGTAAATGAGCAGTAACAAGTTGGCAGATGGCAAAAAAGCACAAAAGAGGCTCAGTGTTCTCCTCCAAGTAAGAATGTGAGCTCTATTATGATTTAGTTTATGAAGTTTAAATGCAAAAAAGGAGGAGGAGGTTGCTTCAAGGTATCATAGTCGTTATTTATACAGAAAAATAAATGACCATCTTTCTGCTATGGTAATAGCTTCACTGAGGAAATGCCTGTTTGGAGTTCACTAACGGCTGGCTGGAGAGAATGGATGCTAACTAGATTTAAAGCACATGCATCCTTGCTGCAGTCAAGTGTTCCCCTCCCTGACCAATTATTACCCTCAAGGAGAATTTTATGAACAGCCTGCTGTCAGGAAGTCATCTGCGCAAGGGATTCTTGTAGTATCTGCTTTAAAAGGGGTCACAGGAGCTGCAAAGCCATACATATTAATAAATTGTTTCAATGAAATTCTGCATTTATTAACTGGTATCATCAATAAGCAGTGCAGTGTTTTTGATATTGTACAGCCGGCAGCTGATAGAAGAGATATTTCAAACCTCTGTCAACTGTGGAAGCAGTGCTTAAATAATTCACATTACATTCCTCTGCTTTCAAGGGCTGCGTGATTGGCTGGCTGCTCGTTTAAAACGTGCATCTAATCACGATTTACACCAACACAATGAATCATCAAGGGTACAATGAATGTCACGACCCTCGTTATCATCTGAAAAAGGGGAATAAAGCGACTTGAAGCTATCGCAGACCAATAAAAGCAGGTTAAAATGAACGAGAACATTTGCCTGACAGACTGTGTTGTGTCATCATCTCTGTTATTCACGCACCGGTAGATCTCACCTTTCTAATGTAACAGGGCTGCATGTGAATGGGAGGCACAGAAGCATTACTCCCAAAATGAACCATCCCCAAAGAGAGAAGGACAGTGTTTTCAATGGACAATGCTACACAACGAACATGAATTTCAAGAGGTGCGTTGATTAATTCAGCTCTAATAAATACTTAATCATGGAAGAAATCGCACTCACATCCTGGACGAGAGAGATGCCTTGATTTTGGATGCGGTCAAGCTCCTCCAGCTTCCTCAAGTGTTCGTGCTTGGCAGACTGAAGACACATGGTGATCATCTCTGTGCATGCCAGCATCCTGCAGCTCTAGATGCGATTTCTACCTGTCAGACAAATTAGATCCTGTTCGTTCGTCTTTGGGGAGCGGCTGTTCTAGTCGGACTGGAAGGAGTGTGATGATGGTGATGATGATGGTGATGATGATGATGATGATGATGATGGTGGTGATGATGATGATGATGTCGGTCTTGTGGTCCTGCCTGGATGGAGATAAACTCGCTGTTGCCCGTTGCTTGCGCGTCAAAGACGATGTCAGCAGAATGAAACTCCGCCTCCACGCACCAAACAGCAACTTCATCTCAAACCGAGGAATGCACCATCTGCTGGCGGTCACCCTCTGCTGGATTAACCGTTTATGTGTGCTGGCACAGGGAGGCAAGGCTCATCCAGGACAAGAAGAACAGGGGCAGCATGTCAAAACGACAGGCTGCATTGGTGTTAGTTGCAGACTTGCTCTATAATCCATTCAAGTGTTTGGTTTTGTTTCAACATTGGTGAAGAAAAGGGTGTTTTGGGTCCTTTCCTGCAAAATGTTGAGCTCCAAGAACCTTATAGTCTGAATTCTGGTGAATTTCTATGAATCATATTCTGCAACAGTTTTTCAAGTATATTAACATACAAGAAAAAAGAATAGAGGGAGCCTATTTTGAAGTCCAATATTGCTTTGCATTCAACTTTATTGCTTCCGTCTCAGAAGGGTCATCAGCCACCACCACCAGTGTATTGATTCCACTGATGTGAGTTATTTGCTGCTCAGGCAGAAGGCTTTCTTTCACAGTCTCTCTGAGGGATCCCAACGGTAGTGACGCTCTGATAGAATAATTACATTTGCTTCATTCACTTGTCTCCCATGTTGGATATTAACCATGACATAGTCGTTGTAGTGGTGAGGCTTGTCATACATCTCTTTCACTATTGCAGGTATACTCCCTTAACATGCAGACATTGCACAAACATTAGATCAAAAATTTCCATTGCATTTTTATTAATATGGCTCATAGAGCATTTTCAGTATTAAAGTAACATGGTTTGTTAGGAGAAGTTAAATTTTAGTACATGTTAAAACTATATTGAGTTTTAAAATAGTTTCTGAATCAACTGTTGAGAAACTGATGTGGTGCGATACAAATATAATGAAACCATGTCAGTATCTTTGTGTCTCTGCCACACAGGCATACACAAACTGGAAGTCCCCCTCACCCCCCTTTAAACCGAGGGGTGGGAACTGAGCTGATTGCATAATGCTGTTCAACATCTGACCGATAACTGGTGACACTTCCTGACCTGCTGTCTATTTGCTGTTTTGAAGTTCGTCCTCAGTGCAGGTCAACAGGTGCGTTCACTGACTTCTTGACTCTTTCATTGTTATTGTTATCATTACAATATTTATTTCTATATCTCTTTTTTTCCTGTTGTTTGTTTCCTGTTGTTTTCCTGTCATTTTTTACTGGTATTAATATTCATATGAGTTATTTTCTCAGTATTTACAACCTCATATTGCTGCTGTCATGAATATAACAATATTAATATTGATTAATTTATGAGATGAAGATGCTGAGGTTCTCTTTGGGAATGACCAGGAAGGATAGGATCAGAAATGAGTACATCAGAGGGACAGCACATATTAGAGGTTTTGGAGATAAAGTCAGAGAGACCAGACTGAGATGGTTTGGACATGTCCAGAGGAGAGATTGTGAATATATTGGTAGAAGGATGCTGAGTTTTGAACTGCCAGGCAGGAGACTTAGAGGAAGACCAAAGAGGAGGTTTATGGATGTAATGAGAGAGGACATGAAGGTAGTTGGTGTGAGAGAAGAGGATGCAGAAGACAGGGTTAGATTGAGACAACTGATTTGCTGTGGCGACCCCTGAAGGGAAAAGTCGAAAGGAGAAGAATAAGATTATTAATTAATTTCTAATATAAGTGAATAAATTAATCAGAAATTGTTGGACTTGTGCATTTCTAATTTATACTGGAAACAGTGGAAAACTATTCCATATTACTGAATATTTATTTATGTACACAATTTATCTCTAAATATTTGTTGTTGGTCAGTGAAAAGAATCATGTAGATGTAGACATGCAGATACTGAAGCCTACACTGAATAACATTTTTTTCACATGATCAACAGTTGTAGTTCATCAACAAAAATACTTAAAAATAAAGAAATTAACTTTGGATCTGCTGGTGGTGTTTTCAAGACTCGGGTGGGTCTACAAACATGAGACCATTTCTAACCACAAGAAAAGGCCACAGATCCCAAGAACTGCCTTATCTGCTGACCACAGGAGATTTGAGGGTACCGATAACGTTAACCTCTTCAAAATAAACCTGTAGGTCATCATCATAAACTGGACTTTTTTTTCTTTATTTTGATTGTTTACTTTTTTATTTTTGAGTCTGAGAAAATATTGGCATGAAATAGCAGTTTTTTTATCCAAACAATTAGATTAATTTCTGCAAGTTTTATAGAGGATACATTCTTAGATACTGCAGCAATCAGCTGATGACGTCTGTTAGTGCAACACATGAATGCTGCAGGCGGAAGATAAGCAGCAGCAACGTGCCACACCCTGAGGAGGCACTGACTGAGCTGCATAGCCAAGCAGAACCTCAGATGTATCTTCATTCTCAGAGCACAAAACTTGTCATATAGTATTCATTTCACAATTTGTTCTGCTTACCTTATACATGAAGGATAAGGTTTTAGTTTTCTCTTTTTATTTGGAAATTTATTTCTTTATATATTCTTCTGACTATGGTAAAAATGTCTAAGTAAATGTCTTTAGAGTCTGTAGATGTTTTATGGATTGAATAGATTTCCAATCCTCTGTCTTAACCCAGACTAAGAACAGCTGAAGTACCATGGCTGCTTTCCTTCATCACTGCCCTTTCCTGAAGTCTGTTCCAAAGCCAGCTTTGAGGAAGACAGGTGCTGCCTTGATGAATATGGCCGATCAGTGTCCCATCATCACTCGTCAGATCAGTGTGAGCGGACCAGCCTCTCTGGAGGCCAAACTGAGCGTCTCACCCAGTCAAACTGCCATCAAGACTAACAAACTTTCCACAGTTCACCAAAGGAGGTTTGCTCAGACTGCCGCCAAGGTGGCTGTGTCTGTATCAAAGGACTGCCCCTTTGTAACCTCTCAGATCGGGATGGTCAGAGCCAGCCCTGAAGTACAGGAGGATGTCCAAGAAGGTGAGAGAATGTCTCTAGTGACATTGAATGAAATTCAAAAATTTTTAAAAAGATAGGAAAGGGAAGATGGATGTCCAGAAAAATAATAAACATATATAAATAAATAAATAAATAAATCCACTTTTATTTGTCCACACAATGGGGAAATTATGTTTTCCACTCCAGTTTTTTTTGTACATGCATATATGCTCTTATTTCACAGGTTTGATGACGTCCCTGTTGAAGGGTTTAAAGAGTTCCATCCTCCCAAGATCACCACAAACCAATGTGGTCACCCACCTCCTCAAAGACAATATGGGTATGCTATGCAGTTAGAACAAGTCTAACACATATGATACTGTTTGAATGCTTGCTTCATTACTGGCCTGCTCATTACATACTTTAAGTAATTTAAAGTATTTTACTCCTGCAGTTGGGCCCAGCTATGACTATGATCACTTCTTCACTGAGAAGATTGCTGCCAAAAAGAAAGACCACACATACAGAGTTTTTAAGACCGTGAATAGGAATGCTGAGGCTTTCCCTTTTGCTGAGGATTACTCCATTATGGGGCGTGAAGGCTCCCAGGTGTCCGTTTGGTGCAGCAATGACTACCTCGGGATGAGTCAGCACCCAAGGGTCCTCAGTGCTATCAGGTAAACAGGTTTTTTAGAAGTTGTTTTTCCAGTAAGTGTACCCATCAAATATAAATCAAACTTGATATAAAATTGAAGAGGAGATATTCTTATGTTTAACATACATGTCTTGTGGTATGTCCTGTGGTGTCTGTGTTTCCTTTTCTCCTGGTTTATCCAGCATTTATTCATTATTTAATGCCTGAGCAGTGGATATGTGCAATTTAACTCTGGGATTAATAAAATATCTATCTATCTATCTATCTATCTATCTATCTATCTATCTATCTACATGGAAGAATCAGTCTATTCTCACCCTCTATAATTATTTGCTAATGGATGCGTGTTTGAACACCTAATTTGAAGTTAAGGAAAAAATGATGGGGCGTATTTTGTTGAGTGGGTTCTGTAATTATTCTCCATTTGTTGTGGATGATCGTAGAGACGCCCTGGACAGGCACGGTGCAGGAGCAGGCGGCACCAGGAACATCTCAGGCACCAGTAACATCCATGTGTCTCTGGAGAAAGAGCTGGCAACATTACACCAGAAAGATGCAGCTCTGGTCTTCTCCTCCTGCTTTGTGGCAAACGATTCCACCCTTTTCACTTTGGCTAAAATGCTTCCAGGTAAACCCTGGCGTCTGATATCTGACCTCTGAGCCAATGATTATATTCATTGTTACGGCCTTGCAACAATCTATAGTTTATCAAATACTTTTATTTGAACTCTTTTCCATTTGTTTTTTCTTGTTACAACCCCTTTTAACGAGCTTGGTCGTAACATCATAGATATAATTCATGTTGAGAAAACTGCTGCTCATCAATTATACTCTTGTAGATGCTCAGTAATAAAATTGCTTTGCCAGAATTTTGAGACTGAAATGGTTATGAGGGTTTCATCCTGCATATAGAATGAAACCTGCATATTTCATTCTGCATATAGAATGAAATTGTACACCGTCTTCTGTGTTTTGTGTCATACTTTATGTTGATGCAGTGTGGGTCTGAGAAGACTGCAATTTCATTTGTGCTGTATGTCGTGCATATATGGTACATTTGACAATAAAGCTGACTTTGACTTTTTGACTTTGACTTAACAGGATGCGAGATCTACTCTGATGCTGGAAACCATGCATCAATGATTCAGGGTATCAGGAACAGTGGAGCCAAGCGCTTCATCTTCCGCCATAATGACAGCCGACACCTGGAAGAGCTGCTGAAGCGCTCTGAACCCGAGACACCAAAAATTGTGGCATTTGAGACCGTGCACTCTATGGATGGTGTGTACAATGAAATGTCCGTTTAAAGCGGTGGAAGAAATACTATAATTTTTTTATCACAAGTGACATACTCTAACTTAAAAAAGTGTATGCAGGAGAATAAATGTGAATCAGTTATAACTAGAGTGAAGAAATGTAAATATTGTAAGTATTTATTTTACTCAGGCTCATCTGAGTAAGATTTTGTTCACAGTAGTTTTAAAAAGAATGAAATGCACAAATGTATTTATTTTCACATTTATCTCACCATCAATGGGTATATGCAGTTACGAAAAGTTCAATACACAATTTGAGAAGCAAAATAATGAGAGTCTATGAAATGGGCCAAAAACAACAAGAGGAGAATAAAATTGATACATGAGCCTAAAAATGTGCAGAATCAGAATGAATTAAATCCAACAGTGATCATCTTCAAATAGATAAAGCCAGGTTGGGACTCTTTACACTCATATAATCTATAATTATTCATTCA
Organism: Antennarius maculatus; assembly: GCA_013358685.1. Classification (NCBI taxonomy): domain Eukaryota; kingdom Metazoa; phylum Chordata; class Actinopteri; order Lophiiformes; family Antennariidae; genus Antennarius; species Antennarius maculatus. Next base: position 15,367,051 of record CM023607.1, on the reverse strand, counting down.
GCATAACCATTAGACTGACATTGATCCCCGCCTAGAGAATAATCCCCTCCTTCAGCTCCATTTTAACGAGTGATAGTTCACCACTGATAGCTCCGCTAAGCACAAACTGACTGAATGTCTCAACCAAGAGGAGTTTAAAAATTATTTTGATGTAAATGTAGTATGATTTAAAGTTAATGTAGAAATCTTTAAAATTTAGAAGTAGTGTATCTAATTATCTGCATCCATTTCAAGTACATGGTACATTTCTAGATCTTAAAAAATAATGTCATCTGCAATCCTCTTTCACTACTCTTCACCGATAATGTATAGTTCTATTTATAACTCATATTCACTGGGCGTTTCTAGGTGGAATATGTCCTCTGGAGGAGCTGTGTGATGTTGCTCACCGTTATGGTGCTCTGACTTTTGTTGATGAAGTTCACGCAGTGGGCCTGTATGGAGCCCATGGAGCTGGAGTGGGAGAGAGGGACAACATAATGCACAAGATTGACATTGTGTCAGGAACCCTGGGTAAGTAGAAGAAAAACTTGTTCAGTCACTCTGACACTGAAAAAGGCAGGGAAAAAAGTTGAAAACCATCGTAGATAAAGTCACACATCTTCTTGGCACAGCTGCGTTTTAGAGCCACTTGCTCTCACTGACAATCTAATATTGGCAAAACAGCAGTACGAGCTCTTGACAAGTAACAGTCCTCCGATGCTGGTTAAATGAGGTCAGGTGGGGAGTACGTTCTCATCAGTGGATCAGCTGGTTGCCAGCTCCACTCCCTCTCTGCTCATAATGATAACACCGTCATCAGGGAGGTCACGCTGTGGGTAGATTTATGACACCTGCCGCGTTTTAAGGAGATTTGATTCCAAGTTGAGTGCATGACAGGTATGATTTATTTTAGGGGAACAACAAATGACTTTATAAGCCCTGCTTGTGATGTTCAGGAGAAAAAAAACTGAAATTAATCCAACAAAGCTGATATTAGCATTTGAAAATATGTGTGTTTTCAACTTAGCTGTCTAAAATACCACATCAGCACATTTTAACTGCATTCATTATATGAGTATAAAAAATTATATGAACAACAATATGCAATTTAAAAAATTGTATATTAACAATCTTATGTACATATATAGCTCACATTATATTATTAATTATACATTTCTTTTGTGCAGTTGTTATCAAATAACAATTTGTCCTCTGTAGAAAAAGTAAAATAATATAAAGTGGAAATTCAATCCTTCAAACTTTATTTATGAGGTAACTTTAAAACAATTTGTATTATTTTCAAAGTGCTTCACAGGTGAATGATCTTGAGTACACTGGTTCATCTGTTCCCCACACATACCCCCTCATACCATCTGCTGTTCATCCAGGCAAAGCCTACGGCTGTGTCGGAGGTTACATTGCCAGCAGCGCTGCCCTTGTGGACATGGTACGCTCCTTCGCAGCTGGCTTCATCTTCACCACTGCTCTGCCGCCTATGGTCCTGTCTGGGGCCCTGGAGTCTGTCCGAGTCCTGAAGAGCTCTGAGGGCCAGGCGCTTCGTAGAGCCCATCAGAGGAATGTCAAACACATGAGGCAGCTGCTCATGGACAAGGGCCTGCCGGTGGTCAACTGCCCCAGCCACATCATCCCCATCCATGTATGTTGTTTTGACATCGCTGCCACCCGCTACAATACCTTACCTCTCATCTGAAGAAGGAAGTCATAATGAACAAAAGGGAGTCTCTGTTAATGTTAGCAGTAAAGGATGTGCTTACCAATTACAATAATACCATTAATTCTGCATTTAAATTAATTTCATTTTTTTGTGATACCATAAATTTCATTACACTGGTTCAAATTTCAATCTAAATTTTCCTCAATGTAAGATGCCAAATTACTTGATCTAGTTGTAATTATTTCTTTTAAAGCATTACATGACTGTAAGTAAACAAAAATACTCTATTGACACAGTCTGGACTCCATAGACCATTGCTGAATAAAAGCATCCACATGATCTCACAAGATCCATTTTCTAGGTGGGCAACGCTGAGCTGAACACCAAGGTGTGTGACACCCTGCTGGAGAGACACAACATCTACGTTCAGGCCATAAACTACCCCACAGTTCCTCGTGGTGAGGAGCTGCTGCGTCTTGCTCCTTCTCCTCATCATGACCCTACCATGATGGAGTATTTTGTGGGTGAGTGTAGAAATATCTGCTGATCTTGTCAGTATTTTAGTTGTCATCTGATGAAATTGAGGGGGAATAATGGCCAGTACAAGTGATTTATGTTTGTCCTTAATAATACTTGTTGTTCTTCATCGACTGATGGGTTCCTAGGCCTTCAGCTGCAAAGAGAACATTTTCAGACAAATAAGTAAATTAGAAATTAACAATGGAATTCAATACCCTTCCATGCCTGTTTCGTTTACAGATAAATTGGTGGAAGTGTGGGAGGACGCGGGGCTTCTGCTCAACAGTCCGGCCACGGCGTCCTGCACTTTCTGTGACCGTCCACTTCACTTTGACCTCATGAGTGAGTGGGAGAAATCCTACTTCGGCAACATGGAACCACAATACATTACTGTGTCTGCTTAAAACAATAGCATGTGTAGCATGTGTAGGGCCTCTGCATGAATTATGTCACATTTAATATAATGCTATATTTTTTATCCTTTCATTATATGAAGATGAATTTCATGTGCACTGAAAAATACCTAAGTGTTTCAATATTCTTTATTGTCAGGGATTTGGACCAAGTATTGATTTGCTTTCTTGTATTCGTGCTTACTAAATTGTGTTTGCTATCATGGATGTGTTTTAATAAAGTTGTGCATCCTCAATTTAAAAAATATAAAAAACCTGCACAGTGGGCACTTTATTAGATCTTAGTGTGATTATTTTAATTAAACTAATGGATTTAATTTCATGCTGCATGATTTTCTACATCTAATCATCATGTTTATAATGTTTTCATTTCCATAAAAGATTTAATCACAAATGTACAAACTACCAAAGTTAATGGGTCCATAAAATCAAAGATAATAAAACAAAATAAGTTTGTGGCATTCAAAAGATCCCATAAGTTACATGACTCCTCCGGAGCACAGGATTTTCGGCACTAGCACGGCTACATTATAGGAGCTGGACTGGAGCTGCTTCTCTTGTGCAATTCTGAATCGACCCTAGTTAACATTGCAAGGGCTGGATACTTCTCGTTTGACTCTTGCCCTCAGTCTGCGGAGCTCTGTGTTCTCACGGTCCAAGATGAGGCCACATTCGATCAATTTCCAGGTTTGACTGAGTTGTTGCTCCCCATAAAGCAACAGCGCTCCTCGCAGGAAGCACTCAGCCAAACGTTTCCTTCCCAGCCCAGCCTCCACACACTGGATTGCCCAGTCTCTGTCAAGCTCCAATGCCTGGCTGAAGTCCTCCAGAGCTGCTACTTCTCTAGAGCAGAACACCAGGCTGCGGCCTCGACGACACAGATCCTCCACACGGACCTGTTGGTCAATGGAGCAGCCGGAGTCAGATCTACCATGTCCCTGGATAACGATGTCCAGGTCAGCTACAGCCCGCTCATGCAAGCCCAGTTGAGCAAGGCAGGCAGCCCGCTGGCGTAGATACTGGAGTTTATGATTGCCCACTGCTTGTATAGCCACAGTCAGGAGTGTGACGGCATGGTCCCATTGGCCACTTGATGACACACTGCTGGCCTCCTGTGCTGCTGCCTGTTGCACACAAAAAAAGCAGTCTGTGTGTACATGTATATAAATACACACACACACACACACACACACACACACATATATATTTATTTACATATATTTATACTGTATACACTGTATATGTATATATATATATATATATATATATATATATATATATATATATATATATATATGCCATTTATATATGGCTCCAGCTCCCCGCGACCCGTGACAGCGGAAAAGGAGTAAGAAGATGAATGAATGAATGAATGAATGAATGAATGAATGAATGAATGAATGAAATTATGATGATCTCTGTATATGGGTGTACCTGCACCAAGTGTTTTCGCTGGTTGAATGGGATCAGGGACATCAGGAAGCACAGACCAGATGAATCCTTCTCTGACATTTTGCTGAGTCTACGAGCTGCACTGTGGTAGTTCTGCTGCCAGGCCTCCACGACGCCCACCCTGGCTTGGGCCACTGCATCTCTTGGATCCTGACCAAATACCTGGCACAGATGAGCCCCTGCTGCTTTAACATCACCTGGATTAGATCAATAATGACACCAGGCAGTAAGCATTGCTGTGAAAAAGGAGCACCATTCAATGAATCAATTTATTCAAGGAGAAACACAAATAAACCTTTAAAAAAATCTTTTAGCTTGTCTATTTCCAGCAACACCAAGAAAATCAATGAGAATTCTACATTATTAGTATCATACCATGAGCTAACAGTATGTCCACATAGAGAAGATGCCATCTGGGGTCCCTGCAGTTTGTCTTCATCAGAGCTCCACTAATTATAAATGCCTCTCTGAGCTGTTCTTCAACGCACGGGACAGCGTAATCAACCAGGATGTCTGACAGATTGTTCCGACAAATCTGGTGCAGCCAATCACAGACCAGCCTCCGTGCCTTATCCTTAAGTGATGAGATGTCTTTTGTAACTCTGTCAGTGTTTATCTGAAGTGCTGACAGGATATCATGGGTGCATTCCTAAGGGTAGAAAGCAATTTGAATTTTACATATTAATTTAATGTATCACCCGCAGCAGCAGCAGAAGCTGTTTTACTAAATATAAAATGAGTAAATTAATTATAAAAGAAAACAGCATTCCACCCCCAGAGGCCCAAATCATCAAAGTTATTCTAAGTGTATTGAAGTCTCTGCCAAGATGGCAAGTTATATCATCAGTATCTTTTATTTTGTTAGTCAAAATAAGTTTTATACTTGTTATGCTGGTTACTTTTCAGTACCTTGCAGGCAAGAGTGTATAAAACTCCTGAAGAGTAGGAATCGACTGAGTGAAGTAGTGATACAACTTGTTTTGACAGTGTTTCAAGCCAAGAGTACCTTTTGTTGGTTCAACACGAGATACGTAAAGCCTCGTCCACAGAGGGCCGCAACATGTTTTGGATGCTCCCTCAGAATGGCACTAAAATCAAAGATGGCTGTCTTTTGTTGGCCAAGTAGGGCATAACACTTTCCTCTTTCCAGCAAAGATTCTGGAGCGTCACCACCTTTAGAAAAACAAGATGGGGTTAGTTTCACAACATCTGCAACATTACTATTTTTCTTTTTTTGTTGTTTTTACCAAAACAGACATTGATAAATATTCAAAAACATCTAAGCTGTGTGTTGAAGTGCTTTAAGTGTGTGTTCAGATGGACTACTGGTCTTCCTGCTCTTTGGATTAAAAAATCCAGCCTGACCTTCATAAAATCAGATTTTTTTTTTTTTTGCATAACTTCAATATGATTACATTTTTAAGGTTCCAGGGTTGGCTGAGGTTGAGCCTAAAAGCATTGCATAATCTTAATCTTAATAATAAACCCACAGACAGCATTCACTGAACACATTGAGCAGGTCCTTAAAAGGACATGGAATTCACTTAAAAATAAGCACTACAAAACACAGAGTCCAACAGATTTTAGAATTTTGCACCGACTTCAAGTGAAGCCAAAATCTCTTTGTTGCTCAGAAAGATTATAATCACCAGACGCCATGATTGCGAGGGACAGGTATGCCACTGCCTCCCTGACAGCGTGCTCCTCTCTTGTGCCCTCCAGGATGCGTTTTGCAGCAGAGTGACAGTGTGCCTGGAACAGGACCCTATCCTTCTCTTGTGCTATCGCCAACAAGGGGCGCAAGCAACTTGTATCACTGCATTGAATGAGCTTCTTCAGCAGCTGTGGGGAAATAACACATTAAAAAATCACTTTGATTAGGTGGGAACAGAGCTAAGATACTATAACTGTATTATTTCCTCTGGACCTCACGTTGGGAACCATGACCTCAAATCTACAAACCTGATTGGTGTCGTAAAGAAAGCCTCTGTGCAGCTGCAACAGGGCGAGACGTGCCAGGACTGGTGCCCGAGGACTGGTAGATCCAATAGAAAGTAACATCCGGTAGGCCTCCTCCACACGACCAAGCTGGTATAAAGCATCTGCTGCCAGAATCTGAGACCCATCAGCATTGGGTTGGAGCTCCATGAGAAGCATAGCCAAAGACTGGACACCAGCAGGAGTTCTAATTCAAGTGGCAGGAAAATGAGCAACAAGACCAAAAGATGGCTAAACATGAACAAGAATCTTCATCACAAGAGAGATCAGAAACTGAAATGTGTATATGACCACACACCACCCGAAAGACCCCACACCACATTGTCAGAAGAGCAATCTGGTACTGTATATGCAGTCAAATGCAGCAAGGAATGCTCAGATGTCTACATAGGGGAAGCGCATGGCCCAACCCGGAAGAGCCAACTCGTCAGGTCAGGACTCAGCAGTCTTCCTTCATCTCAAGGAAGAGGGACACTCATTTCAGGATACTGATGTTCAGATCTTGGACAGTGGAGACAGGTGGTTTGAGAGAGGAGTGAAAGAAGCCATCCATGTCAGAGTGGAGAAGCCATCGCTGAACAGGGGGTGGTCTGCGACACTACCTTTCGCCCATTTACAATAAGGTCCTTTCGAAACTCCCAAAAAGAATGTCTCAGCATTTTAACCCAGGTGATGTGTCTCATGCTAATGACCCTCATTAGTATACAATGGCTCGGTGAAACGCGCATTTTAACGACCCCCCTTTGACACCCCCTGGCACCTCCATCAACCACTGTTGAGGAGGTGCTTTCAACCACAGTCGTCAAGGAGGTAGTTTCAACTACGGTCGTTGAAATATGAATAGTACTGACCACACCCCTCAGGATTAATAAACTGGGACAAGACCAGCCACCTTCAGAACTGACGAAGCCTCTTGGATGAGAGGCAAAACGTTTTTAAGAAACTTTCTTAAAGTCCAGTGGATCTGTAGTGAGAGCAGGGAATAGCATTGTGATCTGTAGTAAGAGCAGAGAAGAGGTGGAGGAGAAGCTAGAGAGGTGAAGGTTTTTCCTGGAAGGGAGGATGGATAGGATCAGTAATGACTACATCAGAGGGACAGCACATGTTAGAGGTTTTGGAAATAAAGGCAGAGAGGCCAGACTGAGATGGGTTGGACATGTCCAGAGGAGAGATTGTGAATATATTGGTAGAAGGATGCTGAGTTTTGAACTGCCAGGCAGGAGACTTAGAGGAAGACCAAAGAGGAGGTTTATGGATGTAATGAGAGAGGACATGAAGGTAGTTGGTGTGAGAGAAGAGGATGCAGAAGACAGGGTTAGATTGAGACAACTGATTTGCTGTGGCGACCCCTGAAGGGAAAAGCCGAAAGGAGAAGAAGAAGAAGAAGCAGGATTGATTTAAACAGCTTTGGATAGTCATGAACTGGATAACTGAGAACCTACACAGACAGATGTTCAAAATGTCACTTTTATAAAAAGTAATACCATTAAACTATAGTCGTGTGTCAGCATGTCCTATACAAATGGGTTGATCAGGTAGGGTATTATGATCATACTAATGAACTTTTCATAAAACCAAATCTATTGAAATTTGTAGATATTGTAAGGTTAAATATGTTAAAAATTGTATTTCGAACTGTAAATAAGGACATTACTGCAACCATTGAATCCTTTTACAAACTAAGAAAAAGCATATATAACCTCCGAGGTCTATTACAATTTGAGTCTGCTAAAGCAAGAACAAATGTCAGACAAAGATGTGTGTCTGTACAAGGAGTGAAACTCTGGAATGATTTGGAAGATGAAATTAAATTGATAAAAATTCTGCCTAAATTCAAGAAAAAAATTAAATATGACTTCATTGATGGTTACAAATGTTTGTAAATTTGCTGAGGTGAAGTCAATGGATAGTGGTGAATAATTTAATTTATGTGAATGTTGTTAAAAACCAAAAGAATGTCAATGTTGTTGTGATTAAGTTGTGTTAATCAGGGTGGGCTTATATATGCAATTTGCTTCACCCCAGTCCTTTTTTGTTTACTAATTATACAATTGAAATATGTTTTGTTTTTTTAATGTGAAATATGAACAACCAAAATAAATTAATTTCATTCATTCATTCATTCATTCATTCATTCATTCATTCATTCATTCATTCATTCATTCATTCATTCATTCATTCATTCATTCATCATATTGTGCCAAATTGTCTTCCAAAAGAGACCAGTGGAGTAAATGCAGAAAAGAATTCTACCCTGATCTGTGGTTGTCTCTTTTTGATGGAGCCTCAGGCGTATTCCCCTTCTGGGATTGTTTAAGGTCTGCAACGGAATTGGACTTGCATTCATGTTCTCCAGTCCCTTCAAGCATGACCCGTCCCTGTTCCAGCAAAACAGTAATCAGCAGCCCCCGGTAGTTCCATGGCACCAAGCAACGGACTGTCAGGGCTGTCTCCTGAGGCTGCAACATGCTGGCTGTCGCATAGTCTAGAGCTGTGAGATAGTCTGAGCCACTCATCATTCGCAGCAGCCCTCTGCCACAAAGTGCCCGCACACAACTGGATGGGTGAGGGGCCTCATGTTCAATTACAGCCTGGAAGTCTTCCAAAGATCCCTTGTGGTCATTAGAGAAAAGTCTAGCATATCCACGAAGTACCTGAACGGTGTTTTGGTAGCTTTGCTGAGTTCTGGCAGCGGCTAACTGGCTACAGATTGAAAGGGCCTCCTTGAGTTCCCCCCTGAGAAGAAGACAGTCAGCCAATCTCACCCGCAACTCTCTGTGTCCACCATTAGACTCTAAATGGCACAAAGCACGTAACTGAGTGATCACTGGGTCCAGGAGTTCAACCCCTTCAGTGGACCGCAAGTCTGAACGGATGAGGACCCTTTCTCTGTAACCAGTCAGGTCCCTCTCTGCCTGCTGACGGAGGTGGTTACGAGCAGCCATGTCTGTTCCGTGATCCGTAAATAGTCTTTGAAAATAAAGACGAGCAGTTGCAGGGTGAATCTTAAACGCCTCTCCTAGATCCCTGCATGCCTCTGCAGTCTGTCCACCTGCTGAAAAGGAGGCAGCAGCTCTTCCAATTAAGAGTCCAGCTCTCCTCTCAGGAGAGTATTGGAAGGACATTTCTGATGTACTCTCTGGTGTTTTCTGACAATCACTGTGACGTAGAAGAGCAGAGTACACCTCTACACTGTCTTGAAACCTGCTTGTCCAAAACAAATAACTTGCTTGAAGTTCCAGAACTTCTCTGTTACCTGGGGAGATACCTAACATAAACTCTAAAACTGCAGAGGAAGTCTCTTTATGCAGTGTATTATTCTCTTTTGTGGTCACTTCACGCATTCTGTCAAACATTAGAGAAGGATGCATAAGCAATACTTGGTTTGTAAAGGCCCTCACTATTTTGGGCAAATGCTGAGCTTGTCTACTTTTAACCAGCGTGATAGTTTCAGTTTTGTTACTCTGGTACGCCTTCAGGTAAAGCTTCAGCCCCTTGATACTGTGGGGTTCTGCAATTAAGCAGGCCAGGGCACGGGTTATCTCTAACATCATAGTAGTTGCTCCATGTGGATGAGGGTATTGCCTCCTATCAAGTAGAGCACTACAGCGAGCAAATATCTCCTCGCAGCTTTGCCCACCATTCTGCAGAAGAGACTCCATCTTAAAAATTGTAGCTGATAGGTTGTTGGGGCAGAGTGTGGACAGGAACACTGCTGCAAGACCCTTATTGATAGTTTCAGTGGGTTGGCTCTCCCAATGACCATCAAGCCAACGTTCCAGAGCAGAGATCACCCCACCAAGGTTGGACTTTTTTTTCCTCATGTGTGACACAGTGGAGGCAGCATGACACCTGAAGGCAGACATGTACAGGGAGGTTGCCTTTTCGAGTTCTCCGGCATCAAGGAGCTTGTCTCCTTCCTCACATAGCTTTAAAACATTGATGTCAGGCCGGACGACAGCGGTCATGATCAGGCAGCAGGTTCTCTCTCTTGGATAATCTTGTTTCACCTGTTCACAGTGGCATCACCTTCATAGTAACCTGTAAAAACAGAGAAGGAGATTCTTGGTTTTGTTTTTTTGTTTGTTTTTTTAACTTTATTAAGTTGTATGGTACAACTATCAATTAGACACTAATTGTATCCAATTCATCAAACACAAAAATATCATTACATAACCCAGTTAGGGAAGTGTACTAACACACATACACACACGTGTGTGTATGTGTGTGTATGTGTGCGCACGCACACACACACACACACACACACACACACACACACACACACACACACACACACACACACACACACATACAGCAGGTGTTTCATTCTGAAACGCCTGCTGTGTTCAGCTTAGTGAACGAAGCTAAAATGAAATGTTTTAAGTTGTGTAGTAAATGGACTCACCGATGCCGTCAGTGGCAGCTCATTTTCTGTAACGAAACTGGACGGAACAGAAAACCTGGGCCCTTGTTCGGTAATTCTATAGCTCTCGCTTCTCAGTTTCCAGGGCAACACGATTTGTCCAGTCATTAAAAAAAAGCAAACAAACACTTTTTTAGACGTTTGAATCAAACGGAAAACAAATAAACCACATCACGGTAAAGTTGTCCTGGATAAGTGTATGGCGTCGTCGGGACAATCCCACCACAGCTGTTGTTCTCGTGAGCGCGGGTCTGGTTGCCAATGGAAACCACAAACGCTCGTGCTCATATGAAGACCACGGAACCAGCGACACGCTGCGGTCATGTGAGCGACCACCAAACGGGAAGTGCCCCCATATTCTAGGATTTAGGATAATTAATCAAATGCTCACAGACGACGACGTCCGGTTGTCAAAACAACCGGACGGTTTTGCTGTTGTTGTTCTGTTTGGACAAAAATAAACTTATTTGGATGTGCAAGAACAAAGTTGAGCAATGGATAACCAATAGATGATTATAACATTACCCATACACAAATAACCATTGGTACATTTGCTGCATAGCTAATGACATGAGATACAGTAAAGTACCTTGTACACATCAAAATAACATCCTGGAGTGTTTTTTAATAAGCATTTCATGAAATATGCATTTATTCTTCTCACTGGACACACAAACAAGATTAAACATTTTTACTGTCTAGTTCCTTCAGTTAAATATTGATTAAATTACAGTGTAGTAAAAAAATCACTTTCCTCTTAAATTTGACATAATATTGCTGGCCTCAAAAATAGCATACTTCAATTGTCTTTAACTAATTGAAATAAGCAGGTTGTACATATACAGTAAATAGTACATAGAGATAGTGAATACCGTATATTGGTAGAAGGATGCTGAGTTTTGAACTGCCAGGCAGGAGGCCTAGAGGAAGACCAATGATGACGTTTATGTATGTAGTGAAAGAGGACATGAAGGTAGTTGGTGTGAGAGAAGATGCAGAAGACAGGTTTAGATGGAGGCAACTGATTCGCTGTGGCTGTGAAGGGAAAATCCGAAAGGAAAAGAAGAAGTACATGTACATACATTATGAAATACATCTCTGTTTAGGTTTTAAGAAAAACACATTGCTACTGTTCTTCATCTACTTACTATTATTATTATCATTGTTATTATTATCCATCCACCCATCTTCTGCTGCTTTATCCGCCGCAGTGGGTCACGGGGAGCTGGAGCCTATTCCAGGTGGCATTGGGTGTGAGGAGGGGGACACTCCAGGCACCATGCCAGTGCGCTGCGTAGCCACACACAGACAATCATCATTGTTACTGTTATTGTTGTTATTTCCTCGCAGTGTTTACAATGCCCCACCTCACACATTGCCATGGACTGTGATTGGATTTGCTGCTGGTCGGCATCCACTGACATCTTCGTTGTGATCGTCATGATAATGTTACCGCTGGGGGATGTCATCAGGAGGCATGGCATTAATTTCCATAGTTATGCTGATGACACACAGCTTTACATAGCCGTGTCCCCTGATGACACTGGGCCAATAGATGCTCTTTTAAAATGCATTTTAGATATTAAGTTACGGATGGCGGGTAACTTCTTACAGCTCAACCAGGACAAAACAGAAGTACTTGTCATCGGTCCTGAAGCACACCAAGAAAAATTTAATTTAAAACTCAAAGCCCTGGCTTTTAAGGCATCTGAGCAGGTAAAAAAGCTTGGTGTTATTTTAAATTCTAATTTGAATTTTAATGCTCATATCAAAAGTACAGTGAAGAGTGGATTTTATCATCTAAAGATCATTGCCAGGGTAAGACCATTTTTAGCTCGAACAAACACAGAGACACTAAATGCATGCTTTTATTACTTGTAGAATTGATTAGCAATGCTCTTCTTTCTGGTCTCTCCAAAAAAAGCACTAATCCTTTACAACATCTCCAAAACTCAGCTGCACGAGTTCTGATGAGGACCAGAAAGAGAGCTCACATTAAACTAATTTTAAAGTCTCTGCACTGGTTACCTGTACACTTCAGAATTGATTTTAAGATCCTTTTAATGATTTTTAAATCTCTTAATGGTCTTGGTCCAAATTATTTATCTGATTTGCTTTTAACATATACACCCTCTAGATCTCTCAGGTCCTCAGGCACTGCCCTTTTAATTACTCCAAAAGTTTTAACCAAAACATATGGCGAGCCCTCCTTTTACCACTATGGCCCACGTTTGTTGAACAGTATACCTGGGGACCTGAGGAAAACAGAGTCCGTGGACATTTTGAAAAGCAAACTCAAGACCCACATTTTTAACTTGGCTTTTGACTGAAAATGTATTTATCTATTTATTTATTTAAATTTTTTTTTTTTCTTTAAAGTACTACTTTTAACCTTTTAGTCTACCTTGTGTGTGTGTTGGGAATGAGGGGGGGACTTTTCCCGTGTAAACTGTTTTTATATTGTTTTTATGTAAAGCACTTTGGGCTACTCACTTTGTATGAAAAGCGCTTTATAAATAAAGTTTGATTGATTGATGATGATGATGATAATGATTAGCATTTGTCTGTCCAGTGCTCTAAACTGTCCCGTAGTATATACTGTTAATCATTTTCATCCCACATCAAATTCAAGCCATAGTTAAACTTTATTTCCCTCCAAAATGATCCTCGACCCCCCCAAAAAATACAATATACTGTTTATTCCTTCGTGTGACATAGTTATGGCAGGTTTTGAACTGACTGCGAATAAAACACAGTTCATCTTATTTCTTTACCCGAAATGTTTCTAGTATAAACCTTTACTTTGAAAAGTGGATGTAAAAAAGAATGAATCGTATATCTCTAAATAGGGAAGCAGTTCTCTCTCAGGGACAGACGGAGGGTTTGACAGCTGAGTAGAAACTGCTTGTTGTTTCGAGTTGTCAGGAAATGTCTATCAAAGGAATCTGTTGCTTTCGATTCACAGAAGAACTACTCGGAAGGCAATTCTCGGAATATTAATGTGAGAACAGATAATTGAAACATATGCGTTCAAATGCAATTCAGAACATATATTATTAAAGTTACTCGGTTTCACACCTATATGTTCCTGCTGTGCAGAAAATCAGGTGAATGCTGTAGTGCATATAAACATATTGTGATTATTACATGCGTCAATGTCTAGATGCTATGAAGTTTTCTTCAGGCAATTCAAACAATATGGGACAGCTGTTCTTTTTGCTTAAAAAGAATTTGCAATTCATGAGAGAGGTCTAATCCAAGTGAAGAATGAAAGCCCCTCCAGCACCCTGCCAACATTTTATTTGTGAAGGGTCCTATGCTTCACAGTTCACAGCAGCTGCTGCTGTTCAAACACCCAGCTAACACTCCCACCTTAAGGCCAAGACTTTTATTCACACATTTAGGCACCACACATACTGTGTTGACCAACAGCCATGTTGATGTACATTTGTCTCATTTGTTAGAGAGTCTAGTAATGATGAAGATCCAAATCCTGACTGTCTTCATCATACTTAGCATTGCAACAAAATATGCGAGTATCCATGATGGTTTTTAAAAAAAAAAAAATATATATATATATATATATATATATATATATATATATATATATAAAAAATACAAATAATATACATCTAAACACATAGCTATTGAGGTTCAAAGCCAAAAAGCTCAGATTAATATTAAAACATTAATTAAAGAATCCATAATTTGTTATTATCTCGTCTTCACCTGCTTATCAGGCTTGCAGATCATGGGTCAGCTGGAGCCTAGCCCAGCTGGCTATGAGCCAAAGGCAGGGTACCCCTTGGATAAGACGCCAGCTGTTTGCAGGGCTGCACAAAAGACAACAACTATTTGGTGTGATCAGTTCACCTAAGCTGTATGTTTCTGGAGGTAGGAGGAAGCCATTAATGTTAAATAATATGCAGAAAGTCACTTTTTACTCTCAACAATTGAATTGACGCATAAATAGTCTTCACCAAAGGAAAATATCACCTTAGATGAGAAAAAAGTGTGGTTAGGAAAAACCCAACCAACCACACATTGACATCATTTATTTGCAGGAATCTGAAAATCTGACGTCCTGTGGGGATTTCAGTTTTCTTTTCTATGCTCAACAACAATCACAAATTATAGTACTGTATATACAAGACCTTTAACTTTTGGAGAAGACATCAGAAATAGAGAAATGCTCTCCAGCGGTGTTCACACATTATAAATGTACATAGCTATGTCAACAATGTTTATACTGAAGTCTCCACTCTGAAATACAACACCGACAATCAAGCACCAATTCTGTTAGAATTCAAATGAGAATGCTTTTCTTCACCACTTCCTGTGTAGTCTTTATTCACATGCACATTAATGGAGTTGCAAACATTCACATTTTCAATATGCTGTAAAGCCACAGCCATCCAGTTGGTCTTTAAGAGCCTTTATACAAGAAGATGTGTGTTGCTTGGTGTTTGATCAATGCATTTCATAGGACCTATTTTCTACTACAGTACTGTCTGGGCATTAGTGGGTCATGATGTCCTTAAATACTGTAGAAGCTCTTGTTACTGTTGTCAAATGCATATGCAGTCCTCATGCAATAACCCATGCTTCAGTTCTGTGACTGACTCCACACTGCAAGGAATCCATTACTTTTAAGACGTGCATTCTGAATTTCTAGTGTGCAAAATAAAGTTCAATATAATTGAAACTAAAGAAGGGAAATGCAGTACATATTATTTAATTGTCCAGAGTGATTTTATTAAATTATATTTAACTGGTAAAAGTGGAAGGAAAGGATAAAATAAATGTGTGTTTTGTGACATTAATGGAGTATGTGGCTCCAGTCAGTAACATCTGTTCTAGTTTCTATTCTTATTCACTGTTATCCCAGGCTAAATGTGACTGTCTCTCATTTGCCTGTCAGTGCAGCATCCTCATGTAGAGTCTCAGGAGTCCTGCATTCCCACAATGAAAGCATGGTCTCTAAATCCTTGCTGTAGCTCCATTCTCCACTGCATCTTCTCCAGTCTTTCCTGTAGTTGCTGAGCACACGCTGTTAAATCCATGAAGTGCAAGGCAGAGAAGATCGCATTCATGCTTGCAGAGGGGTGCTGGCTCCACAACCTCAGCATCTGGTACTGCCTTTCTATGGAGCCCACACCTAAACCGGCTTCCAGTTCAACCCGCTCCAGGTGTTGATCAGCCACAGACAGGAGACGCAAGAACTCCTTCCACCTACGTAAGGGCACCTCCTTGATAATGGCGTAAAGCACAGTGGCCGGCCAGTGCTCCGATTGCTTATCTTGTTTGGCAGCTGGATGGAGGCAGGAGGAGAGGCAGATGCTGGATGAGTAAAACTGAAAACTTGCTCTGAAAAAGGTCAGATGCTTTCTGTGCATTGGCTGCTGTTCCACTGCATCAACTCAAAAATGTGCTTTTGAACTTCTAAAGTTTCCCTTTTGTGGTTCAACATACAACACTGTTGTACTGAATGCTTGTCCTCTGGTCCACTGAAAGACCAGACTCACATTAAGACAAAGGTTATCAAGATATTCAAGCTGTAGAGGCGCTCTAGCGGTGAGGACACCAGCCCCAGAGAACCAAACAGGTTCTCTGGGGCTGGTGTTTTCTAATTTACTTACAGTCAACTAATCACGTGAAACAACTTTTTTTTTAATTGTCTGTTTGGTGAAGCCTGGCACAGCTTTTCTTCTCTTGCACCATAGAGCTTTGTCATTGTTGATAATGCTGATAAAATGCTGAAGCATTTTATCAGCATTACAGGAACTGCGTTAAATTGTTTTAAATGTAATTTGTTCATTGAACATGCTCCTTTACTGTAAAATTACTGTAAGATGGGTATGAATTTTCAATGTTGTTTGGATAATGATGATTATGATGATGATGATGATGATGATGATGATGATGATGATGATGATGATGATGCAATTATACTCACCACTGAATCCAAATAAAATTAACGAGTTAAACATTTTCTGGAAGACATGCAGATTAAGTCATGCAGATAAAAAAATTAATTGTTGGGCATAAACTATTGTTGGATTAGTATTATCATTATTTTTGTTGTTTTTGTTGTTGCAGCTTTTCTCTAAAAGACATTATCTGATGACATAACTATTCAAGATTGAGATCTAGTTCAGAATATGGCCTTTACCTCCATCATGAAGTACACTTTTTTCACTCATGTAATACAAAAACAATCAGGTAATTTTTGCTAGTGTTGCAGAAATAATATTTTGTGCTACTGTTGCTTCTGGGTCTATCAATGTCGCTCTTTATTATCAGGCTGTCCCGGGTCTCACTAGAACTTCAATAAGATTTCTTTCTCATTAAAAAATTTTACTAGGCAGGGTTTGTCATAGACAAGATGTCTTCCCCACATGTGATATACAGTGAAAACAGACAACTTCCATTCATTCAGTTCAGAGAACCACAATGTTGTCAGCATGACAACCAGGAGGGGGATTTCTGCTGAACTGTAAATGCCAAATGCAATGATATGACATCATCAATTCCAATGCATTTAAGGGCTTACTCAGTTATTTCTCTTTACAGTTCTGCAACATGGGACTGCTACGAGCAATTTATGGAAAATAACAAGCGCGGAGTATTAGTCTCTTGCATTTTGATATACAATATAAGAAACTTGTCAAGCTTTTTTTATTGTCAGTTATAAATAAAATAGAAATTAATAATTAAAAGACAATAATTTGCCAAAACTTATTTCAATGCAGCTTCAGCATGATGTACAAGGATGCAAATTGTTGATGGTTTAGTGACATGCTTTCACTATCTGATTTTCCATTTCCCCTAATGCTGCAGTATAGGCTGATGAAAGTAAGTGAGAATGTCCTGTTTCCCCATTTCCACCTCCACACTGTTCGCCACAGAGCTGATCAGTGATAATAGCTTGCTGAAAAAGCAGAGATGAAACGATGGTACTATTCAGTATGAAAACAATGATAATGTATTGCATTGGTAATTACATGGAATAAAGTCATTTTCCCCCATGTGACATTTACCATGTCACTAAGTTGAAGTATAAAGTAAAAATTCTATGTCCTTCTAAATACTTCAGTCAACAATAATGCAGGGATGTCTAGTTGGTTCGACTGTTTTGTCTGTATCATTCAAAATAAAGATCCTGTTTGGTGCAATCTAATTGATCAACTCAGGTTTCTCTTTCCTCCACTGTTTCCAAGTATGAGTGGTGTTGATAGTCATTTAAATGTCAATTTGTACAGGAAAAGCTAAATTGCCACAATAAAATATATTTCTGTGTAGTGGGTACAACTCTGTCTACCGTCTCAAATGTTAAATTTGAAATATGTTAACATAACTGATTCTAATTGCATTTCAAACATTTTACTCCATCAATCATTTGAACTAGCCTGACACATGTAAGTTTTATTGGTTTTTGTTTATCAGTGCTTTCATAAACTGCATGCTTTACTTCAGTCTTTGACCTAATTCAGATTTTTAGTGATGACACATCTTTTGAGGTTAAAAAGAGTCTCATTTCAGGGAGCTGATCATCTCTCCCCTGAAAAATCAATATTACACATCTATAAATAATTGATTCCTAAATTACTTCAACTCACTTTTGGAAATGTAAAATATGCATTTTTCTCTCTTTTTTTCTAAATAGGCCTTTGATGTAGTTTTTCCTGTCCATTAACATATCACTTTCACTCAGCCCATGTAAAACATGAAGTATCTATATGACTCACAAGAAGGTATTGATTCCACAATAATTTCAGTGTTTTTTTTTCTTACATTTTCTGACTTTACACAAGGACATTTAACTTGACCTTGTTGTGAACTATAAAAAAAATCAATCTTTCTGATGAATGTCTAGGTCTATAAATCTACATTTTAAATCTAGTATTTCTCTCTCTCTCTCTCTTGCACATACACACCCACACCCCCCCCCCCCACACACACACATGATATTTAGGGAACAAGAAATATATTTTACAAAACCAGTAACAATACCAGCAATGAAGTATAACGAATTATGAATAATTCATATTGAGCGGCTACATATCGTACCATGGCAACATGCACTGAGTCTTACCCTCAGGATATGGCACTAGAGGAGCAATGTAAGATGGTTCAGGTGTCCCTGGATGCTGACTGATGTCCATCCCAAGGCTTTCCTCCAAAATTTTAAATGTCTTGACAGAGACAAAAGGACAGCAAAAACATCTGTTGCAACAAACTATCTCTAGAGAAGAGCATTGAGGAAAATACCCCAGGTTTCTTTAATACTTATAACAGCTTTATTTCACTTTAATTACCATTTGTGATTTACATTTGACCTTTGCTTTACTTGATCTTTTAAGGTTCCTCTTTTTCTGACAAGAACTCTCCACCCACAGCCCATCACTATTGTTATCTTGGCAAAATCATACACCTACCAGTGTAGTCAGGCCATTGCCTTCATGATTGCATCGGTCTGTTCAGAGGACAGAAGATATTGTCAGCGCACATCCTGCTTAATTTTTTACATAAAGTTAATTTATGACTTGATATAGGCTTGATATAGTGAATCCTGTCTTTCCTCTTGTACCATCAGTGGTTAAGTACTAAAGTCCTTAAGTAAACGTCCACTGCAAAGAATTAGCAGTAAAATGTACTGGAAGGATTTGGGGTAAAAGATATTTGCTCATTCATGGTGTTGTCATATTAAGAAATATAATAGTGAATTATAATTATAGATGTACTGATCAGTAGGCAGCATTGAAATTTAGTTTTTTACATACTGTGAGGTAGTTCCTGTACGACACGGTCAGATTGACAAGCCGATCATGTAGTTTATTTGTAAATAAGTTCTAAAACCTTCAAGAAAACAAAAAAAAGAAAAAAACACTGGTTACCATTGAGATTGGGCTCCTCATTCTGTGACTGCAGGTCTCTTTTCTTACTCCTGCAGGGACAGCGTGGACATGTGATAGGTTTTCTGTTGAAGAGTGACAGGAGCCATAAGAGCCCCAGAAATATTACTGAAGCCCCAAAGACACTCAACCAGGCAGTTTGGTTCACTTCTGTGGAAACAAAGAAAGGCTCACATCGTTTCACCACCATCATTTTTGCTGAAAACATGAATAGGCCACTGCCGGGGCAGCAGTGGCTTGTGGGGCGGCAGTGGCTCAGTGGTAGAGCGGACAGTAGAGCAGGTTGTCCTATGATTCAAGATCAGCAGTTCAATTCCCGCTCCCGCCAAAAAAAAAAACCCGGAGGTGAGTTGACAGTGGGAGGTGTCAGCTTACCTCCGGAGCACTGCCGAGCCGCCCTTGAGCAAGGCGCTGTCCCCTTTACAAAGATTGCTCATTTTGGGGCGCACCAGGAAGGAGCTGCCCGGCACCCTACTTCCCTTGCATGCCCACCGGCTCCCTTGTTTATGTGTGTGTGTGCTACAGGGGCCTGTACTGACTAATATATGTATGCATGCGTCGAACCATTAACTAATGTGTGCGTTCTTAATTTCCCTTCGGAGATGAAACCAGTATATAAAATTAAAAATAAAGATACGTTAATTTATAGCTGACCACAGAGTAAAAGAGTCAGCTTGTACTTTAGTGGAGTGTATATGGGAGGGAACATAAGGACTATGAATTGTTTTACTTCTTAAAGTGTTTACACATAAAGAGAACAGTAACCTGTAACTGGATTCACAACAGGATTCAACGTGCGGCTTGCAGCTCCGGTCATTGGTGCAGATGTAGATGTTTTAGATGAAGTTGAAAAGAGAGACTCTGTTAATTTACATGTCGTCTTACAATAAGAGTTGTTGAAACACCTGAAAAAAAGAGTGTTTTATATAAGTACAGTATTCAATATCAATTACATTTTTGCTATTTTACAAATACATTTATCTACTGATGCTGTTGTTAACATTAGTCCTCACAGGTTTAACCACCAGAATGTCATCTGATAGTTGTGAAAAAACTCAGTCAATGAACACAGTTTAACTTCTGTCTCCATATGCTTGTGGTATAATTGTTCCTTTCACTGGATCTTCTAAAGCTCCAGGTGTCCATGGTCATACATGTCATGTCATTTCAGTTTGAAGTTTGTGCTTTCTATTCCAAAAGATGAATGTGATTGGCAGTAGATGCCCCTCCTTGTTCCAGATAGCTTCTCATTGTCAAAACCAAAATAAATAAATAAAAAACCTAAGCAAAATACAGTTTTCTTAATGAACACATTATGTCTTGGATTGTGCGCATTCAATCACAGTTGTGGGAAAGCTCGCAGCCGGGATCTTGACTGCATGGCATCCAAGATTGGACGAGATTGAGCATTTTCAGATGGATATGGCCTTCAGCTCTATTGTGTACATTAGAAAGAGATATTTCAATGACCAGCATCGACAGAGGGCTTATTACACCAAACCATGCTGCTACACAATAAATCAATAAATCTGTCAAAAACAACAAATTTCTGTTCATATCAACAAATCATCCAAGGCTAGCAGAATTGATAACGTTGCCTTTTTGCTGAAACTTGAGCATCCGCTCCTGCACCCAGCACAGGTAGAGCAAGACCTCTCTAAAACCACAGGAAATGTCAAAAAGAAATTTGTGGGGGGAGGGGATTTGTAATATATTCACAGACAATCAAGACAACATTCCTTCTGACTTAGCCCTGCAAGACTTTTTAGTTATCAGATAGTCCATTAAAATGTGTTGTTTTGTTCCTTAAAACAGTCAAAAATTAAAACTTTTTCTATGTAAAATAAATGACAAATAGAAGAACCCAATGTTAATATTGTAGAAGCAGCTGACTTACCTCCTGAGTCTTTCAATGGTCAAAATAATTAATGATTATTAATTAATCATTAATAATGATTAATTAATCAACTAAGAGTTTTTGATTGATTGATTGATTGATTGATTGATTGATTGATTGATTGATTGATTGATTGATTGATTGATTGATTGATCTCCTACCTTTGATAATCCTGCTTAATTTCAATCCCTGAAAGAACATACAAGGTTGATTTAGAGAAAGCAGGAAGTTAATCAATATGTCAGCTGTAAATATCAATTCAGGAATTTTTCTGCATTTGACTTCACTTACCATAGGTTTTACTGGGGCACTGATGGCAAAATTTTCTTGAAGTTTTATAGTTGTAGTAGTATCCTTCTTTGCAACCACATACCACATCACTTTCAGCTGTGCAATTCTGTTTTATCACCTCTGAACCTGGGAGAAAATCATAACACCTGGTTGTCTAAATCGCAGCGTGAACTCAGAGCCCTGGTTAGAATTACTAAACAAACTGATGATGAATGAGATGATTGGATAATTATTAATATCATTGGTTTAGATGGTAAAAATCAGCATACAGTGACTTTAAAATTATAGTTTAAAATGTGTGTTAAACCTGTCTCTGACTTTTAAGGGATGAAATCCATTTTAACGTGGATTTAGGGGTTCATGTGGGTTTTCAATATTATGTGGAGGTAAGATGGGAATGCTGCTCAGTCTATGAATTCACATGTTGCTAACCAACATTATGATTCATCCATCCATCCATCCATCCAATCTGCCTTGCCTTGTGAATTAAGGCAAAAGGCAGGGTACACTCTGGACAAGATGCCAGATCATTACACATGAAAGCCACATGAAAAACAAGCATACACACATTCATAATTACAGCTATGGACAATTTGGAGTGATCAATTCACCTTCACTGCATGTTTTTCAAGGTGGGAGGAATGTGACGAGGACCCCGACAGACACGGGACGAGCATACAAACTCCACACAGAAAAGAATCAAACTGGAACCTTCTTGCAGTGAGGCAACAACACTAACCACTGAGCCACCGAGCCACCCCTGATCTGATATATATAGCATCAAAATACAATACAATTGTATTTCGCTAGTGAGAAGTATTTCATCAGAGTGCCTGGATAAATAATGACCAACATACTCATTATCATCAACTTAAAATTTCTCTTTTTTAGTAGAATGAAAAAATGCTAATTTATCTCAACATGAAGAGAAGTGAATGCAGATTGCTACAAAAAGCATCATATTCTGTCAAGTAACCAGAAAATCTCAGTCTTTCTTACGTTGACATTGTCCACAATGCATGCATTTTCCCACCGTATTTTCTTTCGCCGTGAATGTTCCATGAGTGCATTTTTGACACTTGTATGTTCTTGGAACGAGACATTTTTCAAATGCGTAATGTCCTGGGAAAACAATGAGTAAAAGGAGAGAAGAGTGAGTGATCCTTAATGTCACCATAACAGTGTAATGGTTCCTTGTGATGACTCACCTATTGGGCACAATGATTTACACTCAGGATAACTTTGTCCATTGGAAAAAAAGACTAGGATCAATTGGAAAACCTGAGGGATATACACATATCAGTTGGCCTGGTAGCTTGATACCATCTGCTATCACAATCCAATTATTGAACTATTTTTAGACGTCTTTTCTGTTGCACTTTCAAATTTTCAAATATTCTATCAACAATTCTAATTCAGTACAGAGACTGTATCATCAGTCAACATTAGTCAGATACCTAAATACATACTACAGAACTGAGCAAAAAAAGATTGATTTGGATCAATGAATTCTTAATACAGTGATGATAACATGAGTTTCTTTTTTTCATCAGAGGGGAGAGTGAGGGGACTGGAACTCTTGCCACTTACACAACATCTGCCCTAAAAATAAAATTATTATTACTGTTGTTATTATTATACAGTAATAATAATAATAATAATAATAATAATAATAATAATAATAATGGTTATTGATCGTGTTTTCTTGAAGCAGAGATTATCTTAGCAGCTGAACTTTGAAAAATGTTTAAGACATGTAGGGAAGTCTGCAGATTGATGGAAGAGAGGGAAGTACAGAAATCAGCTGACAAAATTCAAGCACAAGCAGGCACAACACAGAAAATTTAGAAAAAGAAGCTAGGTTGCAACAAAGGAACTCTTACTTGAACTCAAACACAACATGTCTGTGGAGATTCTCAGTTATCCAGTTCGCAGTAGACTTCCTTTTGAATGAAGACACCTGGACTTGTAAGAAATGTTTGGAGACATATTGCCTCTCATCCAGGAGACGTCTTCAGTTCTTTTCCAACAAGTCCAGTTGACTTTATTCAAAACATTTATCATATGTGGCATATTTCTTTCAACAAAGTTGTATTCATATCATCCCCTGGATGAAATCTGTTCTGATTTAGTAACCAATGAACATAAAACTATGCACACAAAATTGATGCAGCATGTTTACTTGCACACTTTCATGGTAAGTGCAACTGTTTGATAAAAGGCATGACAGATAGGTACTTCATTGATCCCAAAGTAAAATTTGGGGATAACGCTTCCTGTAAACATGTGACAGACTTGATGATCCAAAAAACATTTGAATTTAAACTTACCCGGAGACAGTCCATGATAGAAGATATGGATGCAACAAAATCAAACAACTAACTTGATACAGGTATTATTTGGAACTAATTGAAAAAGAAAGGCCCGTGATAGCGGTTTGTCACCTCAACAGATGAAGGCATTTGTAGATTTCCTTTAAAGATATGTTGAATAAAGGAAGCCTCTCTCTCCTCCCTCTTTCTCTCTATATGTGTGTGTATGTGTGAGTCACAGTTTGTAATGTTTTGAGTCTTTAGAGAAGTGACGGAAGAAGCAGGAAACAATGAGATCTCATTCGCATACTTATAACTTCTGGTGATGATGTGAGCACCAGAGTACAGTATTTCTGTCTGATTGTTTCTCACTCTCGTCTGACGATAATGTTGCTTGGACTAGTGACATGTAAGACAATAAATCATGTGACAGACAGATTGTGGTGATGGTAAAAATAAGAAGTTAGGCAATCTGGACTTCTCAGGCATTTTATCTTCAGAGGAACTCAATTTAGGTATCAGAAGTGAGGCAGTAAATCCAATCCCTGATGTCAGCGGTGAACATTAAATAAAAACCAAACAGCACTCAGATACACAAACCTAGAAGGTAATTCACTTTTCCCATCAAGGCAGAGAAGTGGCTCTAAAAGCATGATCATATTGATACCATATTAATGATAGGTGTATGGATCCAAATAAAAATCCAGATCCACCAGATTTAAATATTTGGTTGTGACATTAAATTATGGTTTAAGCAAAGATAGGAATTTGATTGGGGATCTGGCTTGATTGAATGGAATGAGCTCTACTGACTATCGGTCTGAGATGTTTTATTGATCCCACCGGTGTTTTATGTTTTACCATTGCACTTTCTCGTTACCGTGTCATCATCACGCGTGAACTACATCCACCCCTGCAGATTTATTTGCAAAATCCAGCCCAAACGCGCACTGAAATGCCGCTTTAGATTCTCACAAACGTGAACTAAGTAGGTCATCGTACAGAAAAAAACACACACAAAAAAAAAAAAACCATAGCAACATTAACAGTGTCTCCCCCCTGTGTGCACGAATCCTGCAGCAGCACCCAGAAGTGAACAAAGCGACCCGGAAGCGGTGGAGCGACTAGAGGCAAGCAGAAAGAACATCAACGTTTTATATGATAGCTGTACTCGCAAGACAATATCTGCAGCCAGGACACAAGGTATTTGTGCATGTCTTTTCGTGTCTTCCCCGGGGTGCATTGTTTGAAATTGCGTTGTAAACGAATGCATCGTCAACAAAATACAATTGCTGTCATTTGATTCGTCCAAAAGTTGCAGAATATGAAAAAAAAAAAGCGGAGGTGAAAGTGAAATTTGCTGAAGATGGCACGGCGTGTGGCTGGAGAGGTGCAGCATTACGCAGCTCACATTTGGACCCCACAGCGTTCGCACGGCGGTACGGATCGCAGCGGTGTGGAGCTCCGGTCTGCATCTTGCCCGTTTCCGTGCTGTTTTTGCACGGCATGGTTGTTGTAGGAAGTGTCAGTTTTTTTAAGAGGTGGGGAGGCCGGGCTATTCAAACCTGCAATTCGCCGTAAACAATCATTCATGCCGTTGACGCGATAAACACACCTTTGTGTTCGTGTCGGCCGCTCCTCATCCCCGGCAACGTCCCCACGATATGATGTTCATGCTCCTAAAATTTTTGGGGTCTGCAGAATATGGCGTCCCGCCTTATAAAAATAAGGCTGCCATTTTTGTTTCTCTTTTGTCTGGAAATGTTTAAAGAAAACTGTCTGAGAATGTCTGAGGCGCACCGGGAGGGTCGATGCGTGAAACCGTCCGTCAGTGCGGGTCCACAGGGATCCCGGACGGGCGACGCGCCCGAAAAGTCAAAGACCGGAAAGTTTTATTGGCATTTATTTGAAAATTTAAAGCGACGTCCATTTATTTGCAGGAATTCAGTGTCTAACAAAAGGAACTGAAGGGCTAAATGTTCAAGCTAGGCGGCTAAGGCTCCGTCAGACTGCTGTGTTTTCACAGGTGACATATTTAAGGTGCCGTTATTATGACTGAACTGTGTTAATTTAATGTGACACTGAACGCATCATTTAGACACATTGGCTTGAATGTAACACTGGTTTAATAGAGCCTTGATGCATGACTTTATTATCTTTGATTAAATAATTATACTTATCTTGTAGGCAGCTCAAGTGTAAAAAAAATTGTATGTATTTGAAATATAATGAATATTTGGAGTTAACGTAGCTGATCTACATTTTTTTGACTGCTGTTGACACCTGAGCAAATCTTTGGTGCTAAAAAATACCTGGAGGACAAGAGTTACAATCTTTCCATGAAAAAAAAAAAAAAAAGGATTTGTTGAGAAACCAAAGCTTCTTATGGTGTTTGATTTAAAGGTAAAGTACAGTGATGTCAGGACTTGTGATTCACTCTGGACACGATGGTCATCATCCAGTCCCAAAGTGAATTTTGATATTCTGTACTGAGACGTGTCCAAGGTCAAGTGAAATCAACCTAAATTTCTTTTTAAATTCATACTTTAAATGTTAGGCTATTTTTTTATATTTACAATCTTACAATTCAGCAAAACAACATGCCTCTGGGTGTAGCTTTATGCATGCACAAGCTTTTTCAGTAAATCCGACTATTTTTTATTACTCACATATCACAAAAATGCTGAATATTATTAGGATCCAATATTTGTAATTGGTCTTTAAACTTGATTTGTGATTTGTCAACTGCATCAGCAGTATAAGCGGAATATATTGAGCATCCTTTTAATTTTTGAAAGTTTAGCAGTTCGTGCAAACCCAGACTTAAAACTTAACTACCTTTTATTATTTTGTTATTATTGTATGCCATATTTTGAAGTCAAAGAAAAGCCCTAACTGACACCTGCCAGTCGATGGTGATTTCAGTGTCGTCCTGTCTGTCAGGTTAACGTTCTGCCCACACATTTGTTTCACAATTTATACTCTTTGCAGTTTGAGATCCTGAGTTGTACCATTAACTCCTGTCCAGCTGTGACAAATGTGGAGTGAGTTAACAGCTCATTAAGTTTAACTTGACTTTTGATTACATCTCCAATAAATGTTGTATGTCTCAGGATGGCAGAGCCTCGATTTAACAACCCATATTTCTGGCCACCACCTCCATCAATGCCAGGCCAGGTAAGTCCACTTGCAACGTGACATTACTGTGACATTTCAGCCATTAGTTGCCATTTGATTCCATGTGTGAATGTTTTTTCTGCCATTCAGCACCAAGAATGTGTCACAGTTGGTTCCCATAGATGAAACAAAAATATCTCCTGTATGGTGCACTGGTCTTTGTTTTCTGTTCGGGGATCTGGTTTTTTGGGGGCGTGAATGACATTCACACACGGTGGCTGTTTTCTGTTGAGCATGACCCGTTAACCCTTTCAGCTGGATAACCTGGTGCTCATTAACAAGATCAAGGAGCAGCTGATGGCGGAGAAGATTAGACCCCTGCACCTGCCACCTACCTCCACTCCTTCCCAGCAGCCTCTGCTGGTGCCCACATCGTCACCGGATGGAAGCGCTCAGCACAGCATGTCGGTGCCAAAGCCCCAGCCGCAACAGGTGCCGGGCCACCACCCGCAGCCACAGGGGTCTGGACAACCCGACATCGCTCTGCACGCCCGCCCCGCCTCCAGCTCTGGACCAGGTACAGCCCTCACTTCATTGTTTTTTAGGCCAGTTTGACTTCACGCTGTCTCATAATCGTTAACATGATCGTAACAAGTACAAAGTCCATTTTAACATGTGTCCTCTTGTTAAAATGCCAACTTCCAGATGGAAATATGGACGACAAGTCAGCAGTGAAGGCCAAAGGACTGTGGGAAGACTGGCACATGAGACAGCTCAGCGAACAACCTGGCCGGATGAACCATCGCTCAGGTGCTGCAGCAGTCTATGGTCTGTTGACACAGGGAGAAATCAACAAGAACATCTTCCGACTTGTTTATAATGGCAACTGTGTGATCAAGAAAACTGTTAAATTATCTCTGTAGGCTGGGATATTTAAAGTCACAGAGTGGTTGCTTTGTATTTCAGGTGCCAATTACATTTACTGTTCAGGCTGCATACAGGCAGGCAGAATGAGAAACCACTGAGATATTTATAGCATCAGTAGTTAGCTGATTGAGAAACAGCAGCACTTCAAATATGATATTTTACCAAAAACCGCCTGAGGCTTAAAGCAGGGAAACAGACTGTTTTATGCAGGCAGAGCAGTCCCAAAAACTGTGTGTGAACACCCAGAGACACACCTGTTGGTTTTCAGGCTGGTCGTATGACCACACTGAGCTGGTAACCCGACAACAACCAGCCTTGTGCGATATGACTCCAGGTCAATGTCCCGATCGTTTTAAGCCTCGGTTGCCAGTAATGAAGGGTTATTTATTTTACATGTTTGTTTATGCACTGCCTGCAGAGCTCTCCTATTGTGTTTGGACTGTTAATGTGAATTATTGAACTATTAAAACTGGGTTGCTTTTTCTTTTCTTTTTTTTTCAACAAAACCAGAATGTGCCCAAACGATGGACATGGCTTTCTTTTTGGGTACGCCGCCTCACTGGCTGAGATCTTTGTGTTTTCACTTGTTTCATCCTTGTTGCATCGTGTTGACTGTTATTTTTGGGAGGGATCTTACATTAGTTTGACGGGGGGGAGGGCACATGGAAGAACATGACATACTGTAATAACGGAAGAGAGCATAATAAAACGAGATAACAGAAGATTGAGCCGGCGTTTGGATCTTGTCAACTTCAATTCATTTTTTGGTTCTTTTTCCGGTTCTGGCTCGAGGCTGTGGAGCCGCCACAGCAGTGGGTTTGGTTAGGCAAATATTCTGTCAGTCACATCTAACCGTTTTACAACATCTGTGTGTCATCTGTGAATTCTATTTGCAACTTTTCGAAACATTAATAATAATTGTAATACTAACTTTATTTATATTGCACCTTCACACAGTAAAATATAACTAACAGTCTGAACAAGATTAAGTATTTTAAATGAATAAAAACCATCACCATTAGTTGAAAGTGTGTCATTAAAAATGTGTTTTATTTATAACTTTAAGGATTATTACTTCTAACTGTGAAGCATTTAGAGGTAGAATATTAACAAACAATGAATCCAATAACCACAAGTCCCGAGTAGTATTCTTCTGGACGTTGGTGTTGATATGGTTCTGTATTTTTCTTCATCTGCAGGTTTGGCTCCTTCGTCCCGTCCCGACAGTCACAACACCTCAGAGGCTCTGACCCCCACGACTCCAACCTCTAGCAGCCACAACCGCCTTGGCGGTGCCCCCTCCGTGAACATCATCTCTGGGCTGGCCAGTGGCCCTGGTATGGACCACATGAAAGCAGGAGGCCTGGCTGGCCTGTTGGGCCCTCCACCTAAAACACCCCGAGGACGGAAGAAGATCAAAGCTGAAAACTCTTCTGGTCCCCTGCTGGTGGTGCCGTACCCCATCCTAGCCGACCAAGGCTGCATTACTGTCGCACCCAAAGAGGGAAAAACCTACAGGTTGGACAAGAGAAGCTCTTGTTTTCATTTTATAGTGTTACACAGAGAGAAGGACTTCTCCTTTTTACTGCTGACCTTGCAAAGCCACGACACAGATTTAATTGTGAAATAGAAAGATTGATATGTATTCGCTGGAGACAAAGTAGATATTTAAAAAATGGTGATTGAAACATGCTCCTCCTGACTGAGACGTCAATATAACACTCCATATTATTAGATGAGTGCTTCACTCAGTTGGCTGTTGGTCGATGTTTGTCTCAATTACGACATGGAACTCCTTCTGTACGAATTCAAATTTAGTTTTTAATTTGAGTTTGCAGAGGGAGTGAGTCACATTGTCATCTAAATAGACTGTAGTCCACTGCTGCCATAATCGATTCCCCACTTTTGTTTTCAGCATGAAAACTAAACTCTGAAGCTTGCAAGAACCAATTTGTCTGAATATTTCTATCTATCTAGATATACATAAGATCAAATAATTAAATTCAATTATATTTATATAGCGCCAAATTGTTACAATAGTCGTCTCATGGAACTTTACATGTGGTGCTGAAAACCAGTCTCTCAAGTCTATTTACTGAAACCCAACAGAATTCTGGAGCAAACAGTGGCAAGAAAAACACGTACTTTTAACAGACAGAAACCTCGAGCAGACCCCAACTGCTACGGGATGGTTGTCTGCCTTGACTAGTTGGGATTATAGAGAAGAAGAAGAGGGGGGGGGGTATTGTGAAGGGGGGAGAAGAGGGGAAATAGGAGTTGACACATGTATGCATACTGCAACTGTCAGGACATAACAGAGAACTCTACCATCTAGGTAGCTATATCATAAACGCTATTACGGCTGCATGGATAAATGCATGTTGATGACAGATGAAAGAAGGAAGCAGGACTCCAGCCGATGGATAGATGAGGAATGATACTGGTGTCAGTAGAGGAGCAGGCCCGCATCGGATGGAAAGATGAGGGGTGAACCTGGGAAAACCCGTGAGGACGTAGAGCGCAGAGACTCCTGGGAAGAAGTCGAATCAGTAAAATGTGATTGCTAGGATAGAGGGTCAGAGAGGAGCAGCAGTAACAGAGAGGAGACCAGACAGAACGAAGAGCGGAGAGGAGCTCATTGTGAATCTCCCAGCAGTCTAGGCCTATAGCAGTGTAACTAAGAGAAGCCTGAGCCACTGTAACTATAAGTTTCATCAAAAAGGGAAGTTTTAAGCCTACTTTAAAATAAAGAGCTTACACTTCTTTAATAATGATGGCATGGTAATTGGATTTTGGATTATGATTCAGAATTGTTATTGTTTTACTTGAAATGTCTCAAAAATGTGTCTTTTCAGAAAGTACAGTTGTTCCTTTTTGACATATTCTAACCTAACTTGACTGGAACAGCTCGATTTGATCATATTTATTTGTTATCTTTTTTCTGTCATGTAGATGCAAAGTTTGTCCGCTCACCTTTTTAACTAAGTCAGAGATGCAGATTCACTCCAAGTCCCACACAGAGGCCAAACCACACAAGTGTCCCCACTGTTCCAAGACATTTGCCAACGCCTCCTACTTGTCTCAACATCTGCGCATCCACCTGGGGATCAAACCATACCACTGCTCCTACTGTGAGAACTCGTTTCGTCAGCTTTCACACCTGCAGCAGCACACCAGGTACGACACATGTTTTAACAGTCTTGTTTGTGTAAGGAAAAAAGTATTTAAAAGGTCAAGTGTGTGTTCTAGTAGATAATTTATTTGCAGTCATGCCAAATTCATCTGCAGTCGGACAGAAAACCAAGTTGAAAAAAAAAAGGGGGGGGAATAAAAACAAAACACAATTTAAAGTCATTAATCTGCTTCATTTGTCCTAGAATCCACACTGGTGATAGGCCTTATAAATGTGCTCACCCTGGATGTGAAAAGGCTTTTACCCAACTGTCTAACCTCCAGGTGAGTACATGGTCACACCTCTTCATGGTGGTTCATGGCTTTGCTGTGATAACAAATGAGTAATTTCTGTCTGTTTCTCCTCTCACAGTCGCACCAGAGGCAGCACAATAAAGATAAGCCCTATAAATGTCCTAACTGCTACCGTGCCTACTCAGACTCTGCATCATTGCAGATCCACTTGTCGGCGCATGCCATCAAAAATGCGAAGGCCTACTGCTGCAGCATGTGTGGCCGTGCATACACCTCAGTGAGTAAAACGGTGTTCTGGCTTCGATGGCTTTTTTAACTATATGAAAATATAAATAATCCTTTTTAATGTTTCAAACTAAGCAGTCATACAATACCTGCTACATTCATCTTGGACCATGTGTGGTGTGTTTTCGTGTTTTCGTAGGAGACCTACCTTATGAAGCACATGTCCAAACATACAGTGGTGGAGCACCTAGTGAGCCACCAGTCGCCTCAGAGGACAGAGTCCCCCAGCATCCCCATACGCATCTCCCTCATCTAAAGCGGTCAGCGGCAGGTCGGATTCAGAGTCTTGCAGCTGGACATTGAGGCCCCCGCACCCACATCCATCTACATAACGCTTACATTAGCATTATGACAGCTGACATAAGCATTCAGTAAACTAGCTGCCTCCATCCACCTCGACACAGGCCGTCGGTCAAAAATGAGCACAGCGTTATTTTGTGAATGTAACAATACTAGATGTTTTCCGGATGATTGAGTAGCAAAGAATGTCTTGCGTCAGATTTAATAAGCACTTTCGTAAGCGTCATATAAACTGGGGGATGCATTGACCATCAGAAATGTCGTGGGGTTTTTTTTCTCTTTCTTCCATTAAATGGGTTTTCCAAAATATACCAGATGATATTTGCCCCTATAAAGAATTGAGAACATGGAAAAACTGTTTGCTGGGTGTATGGACGCATCCAAAGATGATCTTAAAGCACTTTTAGGCCTTGTGGTTTTTGGCTCAAATTGTTTCGATCTTGTTGGATGGAAAATGAAATGCCAAATGGCATTACTCGTGGCAGCTAAGAGTACTGACTGTGTAGAAATAACAGCCTTTTTTCTGTTACTTTCTGTGTTGTTACTCACATGAACAGGGTCATCTAAATTTAAAAAAGGCAATCGATAGATGACGATTTTAATGATTGTATGTTGGAGTTGTATTACTGACTTCAGGAGGTAGAGGAAAAGAGTAAGGGAAGAAAGATGAATGTTTTTTGTTTGGGGATTACAATATATTTCACTCCATATTTTATCCATCTTTTTTGGCACCTTTCTGATCATGGCATGTGATCAAACAAACACTGCATTTCACATTACGCTTTTTCCTCACGTCCCATTAACTAGTGCCATATATGAACCGTGTTGGGGTTCGAAGAAAAGCGCAAATCATGTAAAAGGAGAGTGTCTGCTTCCTCTACTTGGCTTAGCTTCGACTCTTGTTCTAGTATTAGAGTGAATAAATTGCACATGAATCAGTGCCAGCTCTACGCTACTTAGCCCTTATTTTAAAATAAATCTCCAAGTTATTAAATTGTACTCAATTTTAAACCTAAACATTGGACCAAAATGTGAAGTTACTGTACAGTTACTCTGACCCAGTTGAGTATTTTTTTAAATTCTTGATAAGCTTTACCCATTTGTAATAAACTGCAGTATAAATCATGTTCCATAGGATTATATTATGAGTTTTTGTGGAGATGATGCTTCTCCTTTTGATTTTCCTTTTTGTTTTTATTATTCCTTTTATTGTATACAGTATTGTTGTATTTTTACTGTAACTCTAACCTCTGGATGGTACTAATAGAGTACCCTGTTTTCTTCAGGGGGACTTCAGAAAAGGTGCTACGGCTATATGGTATGTTGAGATGGAACTGAGAATAATGTAAAATACATATACAGTATATAGTATGTTTTCAAAAGAATAAAAAACCTATTACTCAAGCCGCTGGCCTGAAAACATTTACACCAACAACAGACCCTGCCTCTTCAACTTACTCCTTTTTGAGATAATGGGAAAATGTTCATGTTTCTGTAACATGTTACTCATTTATAGTACCTACTACTAAGTTTGCATAAACATGTTCTGTTTCGGTTTTCGTAAAAAGTTTATGTACGAGCTTAATGTGATATTTTAGTTTACCCGTATGTTATTAATATTCATGTTTTCTATCAGTTATTACATGTAAGCCTTAACTGTTTATCATCCCTTTTCCATTACTCTGTATTGTTCTGCAGTATTCAGTCGTGTTGACATTTTCTTTTTTTTTTTGCTTCCGCATGGAGTTCCTGAGCTGTAATCTGTATGATAACTGTTTAACCCATGTTGTCTATGAAAAGATATTGCGTAGATTTATTACACTTTTTCCTGTCTTGCATTGTGGTTTCATATACAGTTTCTAGAAAACTACTTATGCACAGCCAACATTGAGAAGTTAAACTAAGGTTATCAATGTTTAAAAAAAGAAAAAAGCTTTGTATCTTTACCTTGTTTAATAAACAGACTGTTATAAATTCATCACTGACTGGTTTTAAAGCTGTTCCAGCCAACAAAATTTTTTTTTAGAGAGCACATGAAAGGAGGAAAAAATTTTTTTTTCACTTTTGTTACTGTCTTTTACTATTTGATATACCCTGTAGCAGCAATACAAAAACAAACACTCCATCATTTCATGGACAATGAAAATAAATATACATTTGTGTGAAACCTTTATTGAAACAAAATAATAGTATAGGTACAAAAGGGAGGACACACCCATTGACCCATGTCTTTCGGAGTATCGATGTGAAAGAACATTCAGGATGCCTGAAACAAACAAACGTTCCTGGAATACTAGGTTTTCTTGTTCAATGTTTTTGACGAATAGGATGATGCATATGTTGTAAATACTGGAGCGGTTCAAGTTCACAAGCAGCCGGAGTGATGGCACCCCAACATGTAGACTCCATTTAGCAGACACAAAGCTGCTCCACAGTATTATAAGTGCTACATTTGACATCAATGACTGAAAAATTTATTTTTTGACACACCAACTTGCAGATATAATGCCATTATTTATTATATAAAATACGAGCCATCGACAGTGTCATGGCCACTCTAACATTCCACTTCGGCATTTGACCAAAATGTAAACAAACAGTCATAAAGTGCTCAGTACAAACCAATCTCACTCAAATATTCCTCCTGTCTGACAGTCACGTGGTTACTTTGCATCATTATTTTAAATAAAAATAAGCTTTCCCATAAACCAACATAAGGTTTTTGCTTATTAGCTTTGGTGTGTGCTGATGCAAAAAACTGCCATTTACTCCGGACATGCACACATCTGCATACAAATAAAATTATGCTTAACAATATTTGGCACGGGCATTTTTTGATAAGTCCCGCCCACATTTACCTTTGCTCTGAACCCAGTGAAACAAATATTGTTAAACAAGAACCTGATTTTCAATCCTAAAGAAATTTCACCCTGAAACTGAACTGTAGTGGAAGCTCCCATTCACCTATCCTATGTTTAAACTGTTTGCATTGTGCATATTTTTTTTAATCCTCTTAATCCTTTAATCCTCGGATGCTGTAGTGCCATACATTGACATCCATCCTCTCATTCTTGGTCACTGTTATTAGTGCTGCTCTCTCTACCTTTGGTGCCTTCAGGACCTGATGGGGAGGTGAGGTTCAGGTAGCTCTGCTCGGAGGGCTGGCGTATGGAGACAGACGGTTGGGTGCTGTCCAAGCACTCGCCCACCTTCACACGACAGATAGCATCCAAGATGTCCAATTTCCTACATGAACCTGGGTCCAGGCTATGGACAAATACATATCAGGAAATTAATATGTTAATTCTAAGCAGAAATGTAATTACATGTAAAAATCAATAAATACAATAAAGGATGCACCTTGTTTTCTCAGAACCGTCTCACCTGAGCGAAGATGCCTGCAGGATGCGGTCACAGAGACTTTCAGCAGGGAGCACTGTCTTGCTATTCTGTAGAGAATTTGAACCAATTCTGAGACAATAACTCACTGTACATTTTGGCCAAGGTGCTTCTGTTACCTTTAAAACATCCTAAGGCAAGACAGACTCCACATTTTCATCATTTTCAGACATTATTGTTCACCTCACTAACATCGTGGAAGCAGTTTCCTAAAACCTTGAGTGGCATGTCAGATTAAGGCTTGATTGATCTGTATGGTCTTACCTCCAGGTTATAGAATGATTTAGCGTTCCTCAGGGCCAGCTCTGAGGCACACACTTGATTGGAGAGCTTCAGGATTCGATCCTGAAGTTGTCTGTTCTCCATTTCTAAGACACTGGCCCTTCAACACAAGTGGTTTTTCAATACTATTCATTTCCAGGTTCAGATCCTGATCATCAGCATCAATGAGACACTGAAATCATTTTAAAATACATACATTTCTCCTAAAGACTCAAAGTGTCAAACATCATCCAGAATGTATGAATTGTCACTCATTCAGATACCTGTGTTGGACAGTTGAGGCAGTCCTCATGCTGTTGCTGGCCATTTCCTCTGTCTCGCTCATCTTCGTAAACAGCTCTCTCTTCTCCCTTAAAAGCTTTTCGTTTTCCTCCGTCACTGTATGGATCCTCTCTTTCTCCTGAAACCCACCAGGAGGAGAGGAGAGGCAGAAAGATATAAAAACAAGTATTCTGAAAGAACTATCAAGGATTAATTTTCCATCATGTGTGAGACCTTGTGTGAGAGGCTGGATGCCAGCATGAGGTCGTTCTCCAGTTTCTGGATGATGTTGTCCTTCTGAGCCGTCGTCTTGAGAAAGATTTGTTTGGCGTGACGCAGCTTCGTCTTGTACTGACTTTGCTTTTCATTGTATTTCCTAATTAGAGGTTTCAGAGGACAGTTGCATCAGGACCAACAACTTCTCCACATCGTAAGTGCTGATTATAATATAACTTTGTTACTTTTACTGTCTTGTCACACCTGACATTTGAATCAAGCTGGAGGAGAACCTCCTGCATCTCCTCCTCCAGCCTAGCACACTCCTGCTGGCTGCCTGCCAAGTCCTCCAGCAGTTTGTGACTTGACTTCTGGGCCTCTCTCATCTGCAGGACACAGTATAACACACATCCAAACTTGAATTCAAATTGCATGAAAGTCACTTTTGTGTATGGATACATAAACAAAAACTACGACTAGCAGTCATGTGATGTGGTAAAGACATACAGTGACTCTGCCAAAAGTCAAGATTTTTGGTGAACCATGATAACATGGGACTATAATAAAATTCATCCCGCTTGTAGGATGTCGTAGAAACTTGGAACCTTCCAGGTGTAAAAGGTGTATCAGGCACCAAAAGCACTGCCTTACTAATAACATGTGATGAACTCCGTAAACAGTGTTCCTTACTTCCTCCCTGGACTTGGTAAGTTCAGTTTCCATGATGGCCAGACGAGTGTCAAGCTGCTGGGTGCGCTGGTTGAGCTCTGCATTCATCCTGGTCATGGAGGCCTCGTTCAGCCTCAGGGAGTGTACCTGCTGCTGCAGCTCCTCCTCACGCTGCTCTAACAGCTTCCTGAGCAGAAAATGGAGGAAAAGGCCTGTTACTTCTCGTAACATTTCACCAACACAAAGGAAGTCAAACTTGAGTTGACTTCAGTAGCAGTTGGTGTGACCTGGTAAGGTGCTCCTCCTGCTGTTTGACTCTCAGGACTGATAAGGCATCAGAAAGATCCCTGCTTTCCCTCTTCATGCGATCACACTCAGTGGTTCGTGCTTCCTCCACCCGCAGCTGGTGCTGGGCGTTCTTTAACTGCTGCTGCAGCTCCAACACCTGCCATCACAACAGAGCTGCCGCTTCACTCAGCACCACATACAGAAATCATCAACACCAAAAGTGTTGATGATTTCTAAAGGATACCATGATTTGCTTAAGGCGTCCATCTGTCTGCCTGTCATTGGACAAATACCTTGAAAAAGGTATTTGGGGCGGCAGTGGCTCAGCGGTAGAGCAGATGTCTTGGGACCAGACAGCGCCCAGCCATCGGCGCCTCGATTCCCGCTCCAGCCAGATATCTGCGGAGTGTGAGCTGACAGTGGGAGGTGTCGGCTCACCTCCCAGCCACTGCCGAGGCGCCCTTGAGCAAGGCGCCATCCCCCCCACAAGCTGCTCATTGGGGCGCACTCCGAAGTCGCGACCCATCCCTCCACCTCCCTTGTACTGATTGTCATTAACTGCATGCCTACAGGCCCCTAGTGTGTGTTGTGTCCGGGGGCCTGTATACGATGTTTGTGTGTGTGTATTCTGACTAACACATATATACATATACAATATATGCATGTACAAAACAAAACTGGAGTGGAAAACATAATTTCCCCATTGTGTGGACGAATAAAAAAAAAGTGGATTGAAAAAGACTTGCACATCTTTTACATGAGCTCTAGAGAAGTGACAACCAAAGAGGAGACCTATGCCTCAATGCAAGATCACAGTTTTTCCTCTCTATTTTGTGTGAACAGGATACACTAAATCCTGGCAGCTTTTGTAATTTTAATCCAGTAATTTGGATACTGAACTGGGCAAGGAAAACACAGTTAGCATTACTCCCTGAGGAGAAACTGTGGGACTGCATGATCACTGACCTTCTTGTCAGCAGCAATGAGCCGCACCCTCTCTGCCTGCAGGTCCTCCTGTAGACTGGTGGTGGCACTGTGGTTTGCTGAGTTGCGTACCAGTTCTAACTCCAGTTCTCTGATTTTGTGCTGCTGACGTTCACATTCGGCCTCCTGAGAGTGGACTCTCTGCTCAACCTGCACCAGCTTGGCCTGGACCTGCTTGAGCTCAGCACACAGCTGAAGGAAGAACATGACATTA
Source organism: Antennarius maculatus (assembly GCA_013358685.1). Lineage (NCBI taxonomy): Eukaryota > Metazoa > Chordata > Actinopteri > Lophiiformes > Antennariidae > Antennarius > Antennarius maculatus. The sequence continues at coordinate 15,328,806 of CM023607.1, read as the reverse complement.
CAGTGTGAACACAGACTCAGAGGATCAATCCGATCTTTTTGTATAGCACATTTCTTCCCTGTTCAGGTTCAGGATACACTTATAAACTGACTGATGGGAATTCACACTGACAGTGCAGTATCTGGTTGACTAAGAACATGTGGATGAACTGATAAATTCAGAGGTGTTCACCAATCCCAAGTCTGTTGTATAATTTGATACCTTGAGTTTTTCCTGCTCCAGCAGGGTGTTGTGTCGCTTCAGGTCGGTGCTCTTCTCCTTCTCGTAGCGCAGCTCTCTTTCTGCTGAAGAGAACAGGCTCTGGGCCCTCTGCAGGTCCTGTTTCATCTGTTTCGCATCGTCTGCCTTCTGGCTCAATACCATGTCCTGGGACTGAATATGCACATGTATAAGATAACTGTCCCTAGTTTAATTTCTGACACCATTAAGCCAATCTTGCATGTGATAATTTTAATCAAGAGAGTCAGATTTGATAAAAGGATGAAATTGAGAGAACGATTTTTTTAAGCCTTAATGAAGATGAATATAATAGATTAAAGACTGCTACACATGCTACAGGCTAAGCTACCAAAATGTTGAATGTAAAAAAAATTACCAATATACTTTTGTGTTGTTGCTGCACATTGATGTTTACAAAAATGAAATAAAGTATAAAGGCACAATCAACTGTGGCAAAATGTTAAGACAAAATAACCTTAGTATGTGCTTAGATAAAAAACACAAACTCAGAGATCAAAGATGATTACTGTATTTGAAATGGCAAAGAGGTGGCAAAGATCACACACCTTGATGTGTGCCTGAGCCTCATTGGCCTGAGCCTGCAGGGCCAGTTGGTGCTGAGAGGCCAGCTGCTGCTCCACCACCAGTTTAGTCTGCAGTTGATTCAGTTCCTGCTTCAGACAAGAAAGCTAGAAACACACGCACGCACACACACACACACACACACACACACACATACACACACACAAATCTACTTCTGGATGAGGGTATTACCTTCATTCACCTCTATGAACATGTAAATAACTCAAGTTTCAAGATAATTTTTACACTTTAAGCTGCAGACAAATCGAACGACTCCACCAGACATGTGATCCAGTTACCTGATCTGAGCTCCCATCCTTGCTCCTCTCCACTGGACTGAGTCTACATTCTATATGAGCTGTGTTCACTTCAGACGACTGGCTGCTAATAGGGGCTTCCTTTGTGAATGAGAGCTGCTCTTGATGCCACTTGAGCAGGTCTTTGAGGCTTTGTACCTCAATCTTGAATCGCTCCCTTTCCCCGTCTGCTGCTAGTTTTTCATGTAGATTGGAGTTCAGCTGAGCCCGGAGCTGTGCAGTCTGCTGTCGTTCAGAAGCCATCTCAGACCTGGGACGGATGCATTTATGTAAAAAACACAAACTACAGGGCTCCAGTCCTTGAGGCTGGCTATAATACCAGCTGCAGCAGTTCTATCACTTATCTCTTAACACTGATCTATTTCAACATAACACCTCTAAAATATGACCGCACAAGCCAATGTAATTCACACTGTGACTTCTGATATGACAACAACCTCAAGGCATTGTGTGCTGTCTGGAGGGTGCTGAGTTCAGCAGTTAACCCGCTGGCCTGCTCTTGCAGCTGCTGGACTTGAAGCCTGTTTTCCTTGCTCTCCTCCTGGGTCCAGTTACCATTCTTGTAGAAATCCAGCTCTTTCTGGATCCTGTTGTGGGCACGCTCCATCTGGGCCAACTGGCATAGAGGGAAAGACAGAAAAATCAAGAGAAACTCATAATGAAGTCTGTAAATTCAACATTTTGATGTTAACATTAAATATAAATTTACCGCTATATATTAAATGTTAACATTTAATATACAGCATTGTCCTATGTTGCTCATTCTTTTCCTTGTGATGTTAACACTCATCCACTAGAAGACAGTGGACACACATCTTACTTCTAAATGTTAAGCTCTGCTGTGTATTCATATCTTAGTGTATTTCTAGTATATAAGTGATTTTTCAATATTCAGTCATTATTTACCCCATAGCAAGAACAGTTTCTCAGGTTCATCATGTTTTAAAACACTATGCCACATATAAATCTTCATTAGAACTTAACAAACAAACCTTTTCTTCAAGAACTGCTTTTTCCCCCTTCACTTGGGTAAGGCTCTTGATGAGTGTTTTCCCTTGTTGGCATTCAGTCTGGAGACTGTTCACCTCAAGTCTCAGCTTCTTCAGCTCTCGCTCACCTATCTGCAAGGTCTTTAGTGTGGAGAAACAAGAACTCATAATGTCTGTTTGGCTAGAACTTCACTGATTTTGTTATATCTTCGATTCAAAACTACTGATACTCTTGCTTCTGAACAAAATCTCAAACTGTAAATTGCGTGTCATTCATGACTGCTTTCTATTACAGGGAGCATACGTATATTTACAGCTTTTACCTCTTTGTCCTTTTTGAGGGCAGTCTGGGCAGCACACAGGTCCACCTCCAGCTGCTTCCTCCAGTCCTTCTCCTCAGTCAGACGGGCCTCAAGCAGAGCCATTCTTTCCTGGCTGCTGTCTCTTAGGTGCTTCATATGTCATCAGAGTGAGTCATGAAATTCAAAGAATATAAGACTAATTTAATCTTCACATGATGAGTGTAAAAGTTTGTTTTCTTTATTTTTTTCTTCATAAATTCTAATGGCAATGTGTGGTAATAGTATAGCAATGTCAGAGAACAGCATTGTAAGAGTGTTTTGTGTGAATAGAAATATTTTATTCTACATGTTAAAATGACATTTTTACTAAGGGTAGTTACGTATTTACAGTAAATTATAAGAATTTGGATTGGAGCTCTGTCTCCATAAAGGGACTTAATACTAGTGAATACATTATACATGTGTGTGTTTTGAATATCATGTAAATTAATATCCATCCATCCATACACCCATCCATCGCAGGGTCGTGGGTCCATGCAATCAAAATTATTGTTATTTTTTAAAAATACAATAGTGCTATTCAAAGTAAAGGATGTCTCACCAGCTGTAAGTATGACTCAGTGGGCTTGACCTCTTCTCCATTACTAAGTATTTTTTCTTGGGCAATCTGCTTCTTCAGCTCTGCCTCCAGGTTTTTTATCTGCATTGACCAGTTAGTTCAGAGGGTCATTCGGTTATTAAATAGGTATTTTCTCTATTTAATTCAAAATGTGAGAAGCTAGCCTCTCAGGTGAAATATTACTAAACCACAACATTGATCCATCACACCTCTATCCAGTGAGATGGATTCTGAGGAGCACTTAACCTTCTTCATTACCTTTCTGTGGAGTCCCTCCATTTCTGCCTCATGGCGATGCCTCTCCTCCTTGCTAGCATTCTGAGCCTCCCCCAGCAGAGCCTCCAGCTCCTCATTCCTTTCCTCCAGCTCTTCCTGGGCTTTGCAAAGCCTTTGTTGCTGACGTTGCAACTCCCTCACCTGTACAAGCCTGTCCTCCATTGCCTCACGACACCTGAAGGAGAATGCAATTTCAGTTCTCTTTATGTGTACACCTGTCGCAGAACTGACAATAAAGCTGATTTTGACTTTGATGAGGCTTAAAATAAGCAAGAGCAGCTGGGGATTTTATTTTGACATATTTCCATGAATCATTGCAATCTATATTTTTCATAGTAACTATGATGCAGTTGTTGAAAGATAACTACTTTACCTTTTGTGAACGTGATCCTTTTCGGGGCCAGAGAGATTGTTTTGTGATTCACTATCAGTGCTCTTGTCTTTTTGATCCTTTTGTTCTGCATCACTAACCTTAACAAACACAAGACCAAACGATGTCGAATTACTGCAACAACATTTGATTTTAATTTTGCAGTGATTCATTCAAATACCAACCTGCTTCAGGACATCTTTCTTTTCAGACTCTAGACTCTGGATTCTCTCCCTCAGAGCTCTGTTATCAGCGTCTAGTCTGTTATTGTGCTCTATGGCTTGCTGCAGCTTTATCATATCTGTGAAGAGACAAAACTATGACCATGAATGTCTAAAAAAATTATATTAGGCATAAAGCGTTATTTTACTGTCTTTTGCTTTACCTGCTTAAACCTTGCAATATTTCAACCTTATTAAATATTTCTAATTTGAGGGAAGGTGGTCAGTGTTCCAGAGTGGTGTTAAGAAATATTTTTAACCTTGTTTCAAATTTGCTTGCAAAGGTTTATCTCAATCTCAACACTGTGTCACACAAGGAAAGCTGGTTTCTAAATTAACACCAAAGTCAGTCTCACCACAGTGTTTCAGTTTGTCCACTTCCTTCCTCAGGTTCTCTACTTCCTGGACCGTTACCTCAAGATCAGACCCTGAGATTAAAGTGGCACTTTAATTCTGAATATCTGACTATATCATTCCTGCGGCATCACACAATTCACAGCATTTCTTTCCACGTGTTATTGTTGTTGACTGAAAATAAGTGATACTGACATGTAGGAGTGAAAAATATTTACTGTATATAGACATAAATTAGGGTCAGAAGAGCAATTGGGGCTTCATGTGTTAAACTAAGCATTCATATGGACTTTGCATTCAATTCTATCAAGGACTCAACACACCATTTGGGTCTAGATTGTCGTTCTTAGCAGCATCCAGCTCATTAGTGAGTCTGCGGATATCCTGATGAGCCATTGCGAGTCTCCTAGACGCCTCTTCCAGGTCCCGCTCCAGCCGCTGGCGTTCATTCCTCTCCCGAGAAATCTCCTCAACGTGGACCTGAGGTAAAAGAAAGAAGTGCAGATAATCTGAGAGGGAGGAGTGTGGTTAAAAGTAGACAGTTATACATAACTGAAAATGTAGTAACCCAACATGCTGTGGTAAGAAACATGCATCCAGATTGAGATTCACCATCACTGTAGGCCTGGAAAGGGTTGAGGGAAATGAGTTATGATCTTATATGTCTGCATTCACCTGTGCAAAGAGACAAGTGGGACAAAACTTACACATGCTGTTACCTGTGACATGCCATTCAACACTCCTTGTTGTTAGACAATCACATTCACAGAAATGTTACTCAGCAAGAGATGCTGTCTGCATCAAAGTGCTCATGCAGATATGGAGGTTTTTCACAGCTCCACTCTGAGAGAAGCCAGTGCTCACATAATGTATAATGTTACTGTTAGTCAGTAGGTTAGTATATTCTGCAAGAAGAAAACCTACAGGGGTAATATTGTGTTTGCTCTGACCCAACCTGCGCAGGCCAAACAGCTTCTTCAATGGACTCTGGGATGAGGACTGGTGAAAGGAAAGACCCATGTGATTACCTGTACTATACTTTGTAAAAATTTGGAATCGCATCTTCGCCCCATTCAGCCTAAACTGAAAACTATCTAGGACACAATGACAGTCCCTCCATCTTTGCCATGCTATCTACAGTTTTCTGCAATATTCAATTCTTGATATTTGCGTGATAATTTGATAACCATCCATGAGGTCCAGACAAGTTTGCTTGAAAAAACAAAGCAACTGAAGACCATACATTCAGAGGCTTTAGGCTTCTGCTAGAACCTCAGAATCACAGTCCGAATGGTGAAAATTAACTACACAACCAGTATGTAGATCAGTACTTCACCTGCTGCTGGACTTCCTTCAAGTTGTAAGTGAGGCTCTGACTTTCCAGAGTCCTCTCAGCCGCCTCCAGCCTCTCCAGCAGTGTGGCCCTCTCCACCAGCAAGTAAGCAACCTGCTCACTGGGAGTACTCAAGTCCATCTCCCCGAGACCCTCCTGAGCCAACATCTCTGCCACCTCCTTGCTCTGACTCTCTAGTAGAAAGAGTTTCATCATATAGATCTTCAGGCAAGTCAGTGTAACAACATTCAATACAGAGTATTGTTGTACTGTCACAGATTACGGATGAAATTGACTAAATATTATATTATAATGTATTATATAGTAAATAATCATGCCTTTGACATATTCACAGACATATTTTAAACCATTCCTGACAAATAGAGATTTAAGTTCATGTGTAAACCTTACTTGGAAAATTATAACTATTGTTTCCGATTGTGCTTTTCTGGATTATATTTGATTAAAAAAATAGTATTACAGTGCTATAACTACTACTATTGATTATAAAAGCCTTTCTGTCAGCCTCTAAAAAATGTGCCAGCATTGTGAAGTTTATTTGCAATGATTCACCTTGTTGTTGTCTCATTTGGTGGAGCTCTTGTCGTATATGTGCATTGTCTCTTTCATAGTCTGCAGTCAGACACTCACGCTCTTCCAACAGTCCACGAATATGAGCAACATAGCTCTCCACCTAGCAGCATAAAGATGAAAATCTAAACTTAATTCAGCTGTGATGGACAAGCCACTTTGAAGCAATAATTATTTTACTGCACTTGTTTCAAAAATGGATGCGAATATTTTTTAATGTACAGTACTGTAATAATAGGTTATAGTGTTTTTATATGTCCATGGTTTTGGTGTAACAGCTGAACATTCTGTGTAAAGACTGACATGTCAGACAGCTGGCCAACTACAACTCCAAAGACTCCAAAGTGTTCACCTCCTCCATTTCATTGGCCTGCTGGGTGCGTAAGGTCTGCAGCTCCTTGTTGGATGACTGGAGCTTTGCCTCGCTGTTGAGCAGCTGCTGCCACAGGTGGCGCTGTCGCTCCTCAACACTGGCTTCTGGAGACAAACCATCCTCCTGAAGCCTCTTAGACATGTGGTCCAACTCTGTCCGAACCTGAGAGCCCAGGGAAAGAATAGGTGAGGGGTAACGTTAGGGTTAAGGATATTCATCCCTGAGGACATATTAAAATGCTATAGCAGAATAACTCCTCAACAAACTTCACACAGACATGGACAAAATAAGAGTAAAGCTACGGCACCAATGAGAAATGTATTCTTACCTACACAATCCTTTACAAAGCAACGAGGCATCAAACTACTGGGTAATCTCCATCACAACCAAATCTATTCAAGATCAAGGTTGTTAGTCTCACTGAAAGCTAATCCGTTTGGTGACACAGACGACAGAACTACAACATTAGTTGGGCATGCCAGCACTAACACCTGTTGCTGAATTCAATACTTTACATTGTAGGTCTGGTAACATGAGCAGATCCTCCATGCAGCGCTTTAACTACTCCAGGACTGATGGCTGCCCCAGCAGCATGTACTACACTGCCACAAGCTTGGTATCAAGTCTCATGTGCCTTGTTCTTCCACATCACACCAGCTGTTCTTTGCTCTTGCCATTGTCAAGTAACTGGCTAAAAGATTAGACATGAACCACCATTCACTACCAGTGAATCTTAATTTACTGAGAGCCACTTTCTCTTGTTCTTTATTTTTATGAAATTTTCTGCTGTTGACAACAAAACCAGGCAAAAGGGACATCCAAGAACCACAAAAGAAAGTCACAGTTTCAAATAGTTTTCACAGTTAGTTTAAATATTTCTAGCGTGTCAAAGGTGGAACTATCTTATCTGTGAGCAAATTATCAGATAAGCACGTTACCTCATCATGATCCATGGTCAACACGTCAAGTTTGATGAAGTTGCATCTGTCAATGTTGAAGTTTCTCCTCAATGGTGAATACAGTGATCCCAGTCATCAGCTGAGTCTACATGGTACCCACTAGAACACAGCTCAATAGGCAACACTGTGGCAAAGATAATCAGATCCTCCAGGTTAAGAAACATTCCTCTTGTAGTACTTCATCCATGGAAACGCCTCATGTCTGGAGCTCCCCTGCAGAACAGGAGACTCATTAGAACAATGCAGTCATGTAAGGACCTGCAATCACAAGCTTGGAGACAGTCCTGGCTGGTGTCCCTCAGATGAAACGGACATTGTCCAGTTTAAAAGTTACATTTCTTCACCTGAGGCCATGCAAAGCATCTATCTGATAGCTGGGTTTGCTCAGCAGCTTTGTTTAATAACAAGGAGTGTAATGTGGATAATCTGCATCTGAGTGCGTTGGATTTACCGCCGAAAATCTACTCATACCTTCTGCAGTGGCTACTGTTATTTCCAAAAAGTAATGCAAACATCTTTGTCTTCCAGCTAACTATTCTTCCCAAAATGTCTGACGAGGAGGAGCAAATGAGTGGTTTTGTAGGACAACAGCCACTTGCATTCCTTTTGGCCACGCAAGCCCTCAGGTCAGAACCATGTTGAGTACAATCATACAGGGTAGCCCCCGTCGTTGTTGTAAAACGTTTGTCAAATAGCCATCAGCGACAAACGTGATGATCTGCAGCGTGCAGCGGTGGATGATTAGCAAAGTTAGTTCAAAAGTTAGCTTAGTACAGTATTGGTTCGCATAAGGCTGGCGCTAGCCGCCTGGTGTTAGCCGCGGATCTCTACAGTGGCTTCTGTGCAAAAACGGTGGAGCTCTGCTGCTAACAGGCTAACTTCTTTTGTATGTTGCAGTTCAGTATGCAGCGTAGTAAAAGTTTTACTCACCCTTTAATAGTAAAAGCGACATAAACCCAGATACGCTATGGACAGGCGTGGAGGAGTGACTTGGCTTCTACTAACACCTAGGCAACGGACCGTACCATTCTACCGACGAAGGGGACATTCGATTTGTAATACTAGAATCAACTAACTGTGCTTGATTTGATCTGGCAAATCAAACACAAAAAAATATATTTTTGTAAACCATATTCACGAATAATATGCTTTTTGTTCATTATTATCAGTGGTAGTTAATATATATTGTTTATTAATCAACGTTTCATTATCCCTGAATGTAAACACTGGGAGGCGACAAACCCAACAATCCGTTTAGTAGAAATACTATTATCGACATTTCAGCATGTTGCCTACTCATCCCATAATACTTGAATTTTTTTCCACCGATAAATTAATGATTTATACAGATATTATTACAAACTTGTTGTTTGCTGCTTTTTAAACTTGTTTTGCTGCGCGCTTGTCTGACTCTAGATGAGATGAGGCTTGTTTACGTGGAGTTTCTCACCACCCACATGTTTTCTGACTGACCAGTGCATCCTAAATTCTCTCTATGTATTGTTGTAGTAATGCTTTAACGGTGTGTTTATTTTCATATCTTTCCCACAGAGAGTTGCAAATGAATGAGGTATGGTTGTGCAGTAATTATGCTGAAGAACATTCCAAAATGGACTGTTTGGGGAGGAGAACTTCTCATGTGGTTTTATGAGTATTTACTGCCCATGGGTGGGTCTCATTTTAGTCTTTCTTGGATGATGATGTTTTACTAAGGGACTAAAAGGCAGAGCAAAAGGGAGCTCTGTTCTGCTCAGAGGAAATGGGCGTTCTCCTTGGAAAGTTTGGATGAAATGACCGAAAAAATAAAGGGGTGTGGCGAAGCTACTAAAGGAGAGGACCACCTAGAGGGGCACAATATTACAGACTGGTGAAGCTGCTGCTAAGCTGCTCCTGAGATCTCATTCAGTGGAAAAGAATAAATCACAAGTAAGTAAACATTTCCTTTACTTTTTGGGGTAGTTTTATGAGATATCTTTGTTATAGCCGTTCCTTAAAATAAAGATGTTGCTGCACTGTATTACATCTTTTGAAGTATCTCTGTAAGAAAAAATAAAATCACATGTCATCAAAATATTAATTTTTGAAGCTTTTGTTTCCAATATCAAGGCAGCTTATTTTAGCACTCCTGTGACTTAAAAATCTATTTTTGTCTTTAGAGTTTCCAGTAAAGGATCAGATTGAGTGTAATGATATAATTTGACAGTATTCGCAGCCTCACCACCCACACAAATGGGTCTCTCCACAGATATAGATCTACAGAGATTTCATCCTGTCTCACATTTCCTCTTTTTTTTAATCTCACTCTAATTGGTTTGCTTGAACTCCTGCAGTTACAATGTCCGATAGCTCTGTAAAATCAAAGGCTTTCCTTCAGACTTTAATTTCCTCTAAGTTTATAAGTTGATCAGCCTTAATGAAATCCAAACGGACTTTGAATAACAGACTTGAGTTCTGCAATGGAAAAAGCAACTACTCAGAAGGGCAGAGATTAATTGGGTAAATATTTTGGAACCATCTAGATTTCTGTAGATCCGCCCAGGTTTTCTGCAGATGTGTTGTATGATGGCAACACACAGGCCAGTCACAGAGAAGTCTTAGAAACAGCTCACTGCTCTCAGCTTTGGGACGTGGTCTGAGGTAAGTTCACAGCTCCTCAGATTTTCCACTTTCTCTTTCAAAGCAAAACAGGCAGGAAAGTTCAACGGGCAAAGCTGCTTAACTGGTCACACTCTATTGCTGCTAGTACCTTGTAAACTATCCCAATTGGTAACCCAGGAAGCCTAAATGTCTTCTTTTTATTTATTTTTTCCTTTTTTTCCTCAGGGAATTGAAAATGGCATACCTACTCATGTTTGTGACCTTGTTGCATCTCATCACACTGGCAATGCTTCTCATTGCAACCATGGAGAAGGTAGTGGCCCTGTTTAGGATAAGATAGTTGATCTTAACTGGAACATACTGAATACAGCTGTGTAACTCATGACTAATCTCTTTTTAAGTCCTGGTGGGAGTGGGATGGCATGGAGAACTCTGACCTATGGTACAACTGCAGGTTTGACAATTTCACAGGCACCTGGTTGTGTGCATCTTCCAAAGAAAGTGGTAAGCAACCATTTATTGCACCTCCATGAATGGGCTTTACATGAAAGTGTTAAGCCTGATTAACTGTGACTCTTTCTTAGATGTGGTACTGTTTTCTTTTCTCAGAGTGGCTTCAGGCAGTGCAGGTCCTGATGGTTCTCTCCGTGGTTTTCTCTTCAGTCTCCTTCTTGGTGTTTTTGGGTCAACTGTTCACCATGTCCAAAGGTGGACTTTTCTACTTCACAGGCCTGTGCCAAGTCTTTTCAGGTAACAGAGGCGTGAAGCAATGTGAGCTTAAGCTGCTCTGTGTGATGAAACCCTCTGGAAATGTTAAACCTTGCTTAGCTGAGGGAGAAGTCACATCTCTAATGTAAGAACAATATGCAACACGTTGATGTGGAGTGAGCCTTCAGTGTGTTAGATAAAAAAGAGCTAGACAGTTATTGAGTTTAAGGTTTTGGGGGTCTTGGCCAGAAGCCCACCAGAGTCTAGTTTCACCACTGATTGAATAGGAACAAATGTGTGAAATAAAGTGCATCAGGCATACATTTTAGGCCTGTTATCATAATACTGTATTAATATTATATAAATTCAATCTAACTGACCTCTATTTATTGACAATCTATTTTGAGTCAGCAAGGCAAACAGCAACACAGATGTAGCATATTTTAACAATATTAACTTTTCTGTGACACAGCCCCATTAAAATTTATTTTGTTTTTCCCATCCAATGTAGAACATGTGCAGGAGGGAAGGGATTGTTTTGCTGTCAACCTGTTGTATATGCCACTAATCCATGCTTATGAAGTGAAACTTCTGAAACTGCATTTATTGCAAACATTTTTTCATGTATCACTTTCTCACAATAGGTGTAATATTTCTTTTTTTTTAGGTTTGACCGCCTTCTCTGCAGCACTCATCTACACTTTGCACAATGAAGAAATCCTACAGGACTCCAGAGAACTGACGTCAGGACACTTTGGCTACTGCTACATCCTAGCCTGGGTGTGTGTCCCTTTGTTGCTGTGTAGCGGTGTCATATACATCCACTTGCGTAAGAAAGAGTGATCAGAAAAAGAGACAAAATTGCTATGATTCACTGTGGATGAAAGTGACCTCTTTCTCATTTCATTGCCAAATCAGGTCGTCATCTTGACTGTTTACATTCATCTTTGAATGTGACCCACATCTTTTATCATTGTGAACAGTTTTAAACCATTGAAAACAATCAAACTACTGAGTGAGTTGCACACTGGCATTAGAGTCATCATCAGAATAAATAAAAAAGGTGGGCAAGCATCCATTTCTCAATTTATTGTTTGTGGCAGTTATGTGTTTTTACTCTGAACCAGGAAAGTTTAGAACTCAAGTTCTTACTCAAGAAAATCCAAAAAGTGCTTGGACTAAAGCAATTACTGTAGCTGCTTTAATTTCTATCGTCACCAGCCATCATTGCAGCTCTCTCTGTTTGACTAAGTCCACTATTGCTGATAATGATGAATAATAATTGATTATTGATTTAAAATGAAAATGAGCTCAGAAATGCTCAGAAAACAAAACATTCCCTTCTGTGCATTCCCATCACCAAGAATCAAACAATGTGACCAAAGTCCCCTAAATCAGAACTAAGGAGACCAAGTGCCTTGTGATGTATGCTGTACTCAGTAACTGAAAATAAATCAGACATGTCACATTCATCCCATTATGTGAACATAGCCAATGTCAATAAAGAGACAAACAAAAACATTACAAATAAATTCACTTGACATCTTGCTAATCAGAAATTACAAAAAAATTTGCAGGAGGCCTTCATTATTATTAATGTCAGTCCTTGGTTAATGCGATTATATTTTCTGAAATGATGATCATGTATGATGAAAAAAATTACTGTAGAGAAATGAATTATATTTCAAACCATTACAGGATGCTCACGTTTTGTTTTAAGATATGTTTACATTAGGAGATTGTTTTGTATCCACTGCTCTGTTCACATTATGGAACTATGAATTATATATATGTGTGTGTGTGTGTGTGTGTGTGTGTGTGTGTGTGTGTGTGTGTGTGTGTGTGTGTGTGTGTGTGTGTGTGTGTACACACACACATATATACGTTGTAGATTATATATATATATATATATATATATATATATATATTATATATATATTTTATATAGTGTATATGTATATGTAGTACTGTACTGCGGAAAGATCATACACAAAACGTATAGGAAATTTCATAGCTGCTGTTAATAAACATTCCATAAACACAAAATGTGTAGAAATTAATTGTCAAGATGAAATAGTTATTTTTACCCCCTCCAGCATCAACTTGGAGGATATAATTATTGGTCTGTCTGTCTGTCCATCTGTCCTCATTTGCTTTTATTACAAACCATCCATCCCAGCCCCACCAAACGGAGGCCGTTGCCATGGAGAACATAAACTTCCTCCAGAGCTGCGTCATTATCAGATCTTTCTCACTGCGGGAGTTAGATAATATTCGTCGTGTTTAATGATTCTACCTTTCCTACATGGACGTTGTAGTGATAATGGCAGCCAAACCTTTTTTTCTTGGCTCAAGAGCAAAGATAACTCCTTCCGGCTTACAGGGAGGAACAGAAAAGTTGTGTGAACTCTGTCGAACCAGAGCCCACCTGCAATGCCCTAAGTGTCGGGTCACGTTTTACTGGTAAGTTCGTCCATCTTAACTAGTTTGGCAGGAACATTCGCTTTGCCGATGGCTGACGGAATATTTCAAAATGCCAGGAGGTAGTTTTGTGTTTGGTTTGCGTCCATATTTTCAGACCCACTGCGTGGACGCTAGGTGGCAGTGTTTGCCACAGTCTTCCACTAGCTAGAACGAGCGTGTTGTGTTGTGACTGTACCTCCTGGTGGGAGATGACATTATAGCTAACTATGTGTGGTCACGTGACTGTTAGGGAATTGTTTCCTGCGTCATCGCTTCCGCCAACATTAGCGTGAAAACGATTGGTGTTGCTCGACGTCTCTCCAGACTTAATTAGGTTTGATAAGATGGAGCTGGGTGGAATCCTCTCCGGCTCAGCGTGGGGCGTGAGGAGGAGCAGGAGGGGACGGTCTTGCCTGCAGGGATTTATGTGAGGGGATGAACCATTAAAGCCTTCTTTCAGCGGGAGATTACAGCAATTTATTGTGCTCGCATTCCTCCTAGTCTACATGTCAAGCATATTTTCTTTCTAATTTAATGCAAGATTCTCAACTAAAAATCAGTCAGCTGCATTTGGAAGCAAAATTTTTCAAACTTGATGAAAGCGTGGGTTTGCTAGGAAAATATGTTATTTATCAGACACAATAAATAAGCAAAGAGGAAGCGTTTAAATAGCTGAATTTAACAGATATTGGAAGGATTTTTCCCAAATGTAACACAACTTGCAAAGGTTTACCAACTACCATAATCTCATAATTGTCCACTCTTAAGAATTCCCAGTGTTTTAGCATACCTTTTGACCGTAAAGGTCTGTTGTAGATGTGATACATAGCAGAATGTGAGAGGCTGCCACCAGTCTAGAGAAGACTTTCTGTGGGATTCAAGTCAAGCAGTGAAGGTCGACTAGTCTACATTATTCCAGGACTGCATCTGAAACCAGGCCTTTATGGACTTTGAGGTCTGCTTGGGATATCCAATGATCCCCAAGTTTCAGCCCCCTCACAGATGATAACATGTTTTCTTCTAGGATTTCCTTACATTTATTGTAATCCAGCCTTCCCTTTACATATGCTGCAGTGAGGAAACAAAGCCTCCCCAGAACATTTCTGAGCCACCATGTTGCACTGTAGGTGGGGGTCTTCTGAGCAGCTTCAGTCTTCCTCTCCTGTACTGCTGATCCACAGGCCAGGAAAGTTGGTTTTGTGGCAGTGATGGACATCCTGGAACTAAAAAACTATAAAGCACTTGTGATAGAAATAATTCAAGGGTATCATTTTGAGTGCAATAGTCATAAAACATAACATCTTCTGTTGAAAAAACAAAGTTTGAGGCATTTAACTATGATTTTTCGATGTAAGTAGCTGATGAATAACATTTTTTACCAATAAACATGGGAATTGAATAATTTTGCTTCATCTGCATATCCCATAACAGATAATGGGTAGCAGAAAGAAAGTTTTTATACATTGTGTAGAGGAAGTGGTAGAAGGACTATGAGAAGAAAAAGAGGAATTCTTTAACACACAAACACAATTCAAAGGGCTATACACATTCAAGTAGATGGAAGGCAGAGTGATGAAGTGAATACAGTTGAATATAGTTGAATATGTTGGTTTGGTTTTGTGATCATTTCAACAATTTTTCATGCTTTACTGTATTTCTTTTGTGTAATTTTGACTCAGTAAAACATGACTGACATGGTCAGTTATTGAAAAATCAAAACTGTATAAAACTCAGCATATTCTTTTTTCTGTAACAAAACTCCTACTTTCTTCAGTAATGCAGAGCACCAGCAGGCTGACTGGGTGGGGATACATGAAAGAATATGTGAGTTGCTTGTTCCCATTCGCTCTCCGACAAACTCAAGTCTCCAGCGTGCTGGACGTATTGAAATGCAACTTAAGAAGGTGAGGGTGAATGTGATGATTGGGATCACTATGGAAGAATATGAACTATACGGTAATGTGTAGATATCTTGTTTCGCTGTTAAACATGTATTTTACATAAAGTATAACTCCACATCATGAAAGGTTTATCATTTTCTTCTCAGAAGTGTGTGTATAGTTCCTGCCTCTTCTGGAAGAAGAGGCAGGAACATAGGGTGACCTATAAGAGTGGAGGTAGGAGCAAACAGATAGACTACATCTTGTGTAGACGGTGTAATCTGAAGTAGATCAGTGACTGCAAAGTAGTGCTAGGCGAGAGTGTAGCCAAACAGCATATGATGGTGGTGTGTAGGATGACTCTGGTGGTGATAAAGATGAAGAGGGCAGAGCTGAGGACGAAATGGTGGAAGCTGAAAAAGGAAGTGTTGCATGACTTTTAAGAAGATGTTAAGACAGGCTCTGGGTGGTCAGGAGGTGCTTCAAGATGACTGGACAACTACAGCTATTGTCATCAGGGAGACAGGTAGGAGAGTACTGGTGTGTCATCGGGAAGGAAAGTAGATGAGGAGACTTGGTGGTGGAAAGAGGATACAGGAGTGTATACAGAGAAAGAGGTTAGCTCAGAAGAAGTGGGACACTGAGAGAACTGACAGGAGTACAGGGAGATGCAGCAGGGAGATGCAGGTAGCAAAGGCCAAACAAGGGGCTTATGATGACTTGTACGCTAGGTTGGACAGTAAGGAGGGAGAGACTGATCTATACAGGTTGGCAAGACAGAGAGATAGAGATGGGAAGGACGTGCAGCAGGTTAGGGTGATTAAGGATAGGGATGGAAGTGTATTGACAGTTGCCAGTATTGTGATTAGCAGATGGAAAGAATACTTTGAAGAGTTGATGAATGAGGAAACTGAGAGAGAACAAAGACTAGACGAGGTGGCTGTTGTGGACCAAGAAGTAGCAAAGAATGAAGTGAGGAGGGCAATGAAGAGGATGAAAACTGGAAAGGCACTCAGTCCTGATGATATACCTGTGGAGGTATGGAAGTGTTTAGTAATGGGAAAGAGTAGTTGAAGCTATAGACTAAGGGCAGAAGTAAGCATTTGTGAGCAGCAGTATGGTTTCATGCCAAAAAAGAGCACTACAGATGCAGTATTTACTTTGAAGATGTTAGAGAAGTACAGAGAAGGACAGATGGAGCTGCATTGTGTTTTTGTAGATCTGGAGAAAGCTTATGACAGGGTGCCCAGAGAGGAATTGTGGTAATGTATGAGGAAGTCTGGAGTGGCAGAGAAGTATGTTAGAGTAGTGCAGGACATGTATGAGGACTGTAAGACAGTGGTGAGGTGTGCTGTAGGTGTGACAGAGGAGTTCAAGGTGGAGGTAGGCCTGCATCAGGGATCAGCTATGAGCCCCTTCTCGTTCGCTATGGTGATGGACAGGCTGACAGACGATGTTAGACAGGAATCTCCATTGACTATGATGTTTGCAGATGACATTGTGATCTGCAGTGAGAGCAGGGAACCGGTGAAGGAGAAGCTAGAGAGGTGGAGGTTTTTCCTGGAAAGGAGAGGAATGAAGGTTAGCTGCAGTAAGACAGAGTACATGTGTGTGAATGAGAGGGAGCCAAGTGGAAGAGTGAGGTTACAGGGGGAAGGGATCAAGAAGGAGGAAAATTTTAAGTACTTAAGGTCAACAGTCTAGAGCAATGGACAGTGTCAAAAAGAGGTGAGGAAGCGTGTACAGGCAGGATGGAACGGGTGGAGAAAAGTGTCAGGTGTGATAGAAGAGTTTCAGCTAAAATAAAAGGGAAGGTGTACAAAACTGGTGAGACCAGCGATGTTGTTTGGTCTAGAGACAGTGTCACTGAGGAAAAGACAGGAGACAGAGCTGGAGGTAGCAAAGATGAAAATGCTGAGGAGTGACCAGGATGGATAGGATCAGGAATTAGTACATCAGAGGAACAGGGCATGTTAGAGGTTTTGGAGATAAAAGAGGCCAGACTGAGATGGTTTGGACATGTCCAGAGGAGCGATAGTGAATATATTGATAGAAGGATGCTGAATTTTGAACTGACAAGACGGAGGCCTTGAGGACGACCAAAGAGGAGGTTTATGGATGTAGTGAAAGAGGACATGAAGGTAGTTGATGTGAGAGAAGAGGATGCAGAAGACAGGGTTAGATGGAGGCAACTGATTCGCTGTGGTGACCCCTGAAGGGAAAAGCCGAAAGGAGAAGAAGAAGAGTGTTTAGCTTCCTGGTTTTTAGCTTTATTAGCTTTAGCATAGTTGCCAAATTCAGTCATGATCAAATTATAAATTTGTAGAGTTGACTACCAACAACTTCAGCAGTTGTAAAAATTGTTCTTGCAGGTGTCTTTGAAAGAAGCAGAAATACATACTGTATATATTTTTTAGAATTTATAAAGCACACATACATATTTATAAATGTCTGTCTCCTTTTCTTATTTTAACTTTCAAGACTCAGTGTAGAGTATATGGAGACTGAGCAACTAAATGAATGTTGTAGTTGATGGTGACAAAGAAGAGAAGACATTTTTATACACTGCCTGGCCCAAAAAAATGTTGCCGTCACACCCTGTCATATTTTGTTGGACTGCATTTAGCTTTGATTACAGCATGCATTAACTGGAATATTGTTTTGATGAGTTAATGCAATATCACAAGAGTTATTTCCATCCAGTGATGCGATATTTTTTTCATATTTTTCATCAAGATCTTGCATTTATGATGATGGGGTCTGACCACTATGTAAAGCCATCTCCAGCACTCATTGAGATTCTTCTTTCAAAGAATTTCAACAAGTTTAATTAAGGTCTGGACTCTGTGGTGGCCAATCCATGTATGAAAATGTCTCATGCTCCCTGAACCTCTCCCTTGCAATTTTAGCCCAATGAATCCTGACATTGTCATCTTGGAATATGCCCGTGCCTTTAGAGAAGAAATAATCCATTGATGGAATAACCTGGTCATTCAGTATATTCAGGTTATCAGCTGATCTCATTCTTTGAACACACACTGTTGCTGAACCTAGACCTGACCTGAACGGGCATTTAGGAGATGGCTTTACATAGTGGTCAGACCCCATCATCATAAATGCAAGATCTTGATGAAAAATATGAAGAAAATATTGCATCACTGGATGGAAATAACATTTTTTTGGCCAAGCAGTGTATGAATGTTGCTCCAGTGATTATGAAAGCAGTTATGTATTATTTCTGTTTTTACTGTCAATAAATGGACTGAGCAGCAGTTGGGTTTGGTTCCTTTCTTAGGCAGAGCTGATAAACATTTGTAGGTTGGTGGCTCAGAGTAAGCTCTCTGAGGGGAAATATCAGGAGTCTCTGCCTGCTGCCCAGTTCTGCTTGCGCTCCTCCTTAGACGTCCATGGTCCCAGTTGTGTTCAAATAGTCCCTGCCTACCTGCTGCTGGCTGAAGCAAACATAGGTGAGGAAGAAGCAGTCTTTCAGCTCAGCGCCCCCCCCCCCTTCTCCTGCATAGATGTGTGTGTGTATGTTTATTCATGCACATCCACCTTCATGTTTTTATGTGTTGTTCTAGGTTTGAGTAATCTATCCATGGCAGCAGAGCTCCTGTCTCAGGCAGAGTGGGCGGCATTTAAGAGTCCAGAATGTGGTCCCGCTGTCCGTCACCAGCTTCACAGAAGTCTGGGCCGCCTCCACGTGGCAACAGGAAACCTTGAAGCAGCACTGCTTAACTTTGCAAATGATGTGTGTGTCATACTTACTAGACTTACTATAAATGTTCCAGTACAAGAATTCAACTGTTTAATAACTTTAGTGACATTGTGAGGAAAAAACATTAAAGCCACCACTGTATTTCTGGGCTTTTCTTACAAACAATAGAACATCCACTCATTTCTAAGTATGCGATGCATGTTTTTCATTTATGTTGTTCCTTACCCATCATCTAAACACTCACAACAGCGGAAATTGTCAGTATACATATATAACTATAACCTTTAAAAATGTAATTTCTCTCATTTTTCCAGATATACTTTTCCAGTGAAGAATACGATCTGGATAGCACAGTCACCTGCGGTGGCTACTTCCTCATGGCTGAAGTGTTTGTCAAACAGGGAAAGATGCCCATTGCTCATTCCTTGTACTGTGAGGTGAAATAAAATACAGCACTTGTAATGTAATGATGACATGACAGTCTGACAATAACAACTTATGGGTTTTAATGCTGTAACCATTACTGCTTGTATTGTAGGTGGCACGTATTTGGCACTGCCATTTGACAGAACTTGTCAAGACCCACAACCAGTATGTCCGAGATTCTAATGTCTTGGCAGAGTCCCCTATTGGTACGTACTCATGAACCATACAAAACCACTTTAAAGTAATATTAAATCATGAATCATTAGCTTTGAGCCCATCATCTATTTGTATCATACTATTTAATGTCAACGCATGATGACAAAATCTAACTAGTCCGTCATTTACTCCACCCACTTAATAGAAGAGATCTGATTTTCTAAAGTATCACTAAAGAAATAAGGTCAACAGTTCTATATTTAAGTTAGCCGTATTGCTACGCAATCCGTAGAGCTAAAGCTCAGATTTACACGAACGTCCTCAGAACAGTGCTAATACATGGCTCTGCAGCATCCGCACCACTACCCTCTATCACAGCTGTTGGCCTACATATGATGCTAAACCTGTTAGCTGCTATACAATGTCTGAGCTTTTTGAACTATTTCTTACAGAAAAGGGGTTATGGAAGGGAGGAATGCTCACATAAAACACACAGAAGATAAAGCTAGACATATATATTGGTTTTTTTCTTGCTGTCTTCTCTTTCATGTAAAATTACTGATTTTGTAGAGTACAGTGTATTTACATCCCTGGTAACATACTGTTAGAGATGATTTGGACAGGTGTATATTTGTTCCAACAACTTTAAAACAGACAGAGCCCAGCGAGCTGATGTTGACAAGATGCTAAGAACCATGTTGGAGTTTGAGCAAAATGACTTCAGAAAAGACTCAACCCAAACTGCACTCGTGGCCCACTGCTTGGCCATGCTCTGGTTCCTGGGAGAAGACTCCTTCAAGGTGAGGTGAACCGGTGCAAAACATTCAGTGTGACACAGTGACATATTTCCCCACTACCCTCGTAAGACAGCTGTCTCAAGGTAGGATTATCTCTAATTGGTAAAGCCTTAGTGAGGAAGGTAAATTAGCCAATTAGACTTGACACTTCCACCTTGGTTTCCAATCTCTGTGTAATACCACTGAAGGCTATATGTGTGTTTAAACTGTTGTGCCAGCTGAAGGGATGAGCCACCAATGTCTTAGTGAACATGTCTGGTCCATTGACTGCACAAGAAGTTCTGTAGTAGAGATGCTACTGCAGCAGACTTAATGTCGTGTTGTTGAGATTATACTGTATGTGCAAGCATGAGTAGCCTTATTCCAGCAAACAGTAAACACACAACTACACCCAACACCAGACAACTACAACAGAGGCAGGTCATTGGATTGTTTCTGGTGGTTTCATGGGTTGTTGGGGATTAACTTAATACTCTGGCTTTATCAGCTTCATGAGGGGTTTTATTCTTCATGAGGGGAAAAGTTCTAGTCAGATCATTGTTTTTGTTTGTTGGTTCCTTGTTAGTACACTTAATATAAGTCTTAGAAAGGTTTGTCATACCTACCATGATGGAGTTTTTTGACAATGGTGGTGATGGTTTCCCCTTCCAGTAAACAAAGTGATCAGGTCCTCACCGTCTCCTTAGCTGTGTCCCAGTTCAGTGGTAGCAACCTTCCCATAACCCAGTCTATCAAGATGTGTCCTTCCAGGTCACACTGAACACTTTTAATGGTCTGGTGTATGGAGAGATTCACCAGCTCTTCCTGCTTTTATCATCGTGTTACAAAGCACCATGCCTGTCTCCTGGTAGCATTGACAGATGAAGATAAATAGTTGCTAATTACTTGAGTTAAAGTCATTTTAATGAAAGATCTGCGGTAAAATAAGAAGAAAACTTTATTGTCATTATACAATTATACAATGAAATTGTGAGATCAGATTGAGAGTTGGTCGGGCTGCTGCACCCTGGGCGCACTTGCCACTGTTGGCCAACTTGACCTAAGGGTGCTTACATGCATGTTCTTCATGATGTTGGGGGGAAACCGGAGTACCTGGAGAAAACCCATTCAGACACGGAGAGAACACGCAAACTGTTACAGCAAGGCTGGTGGAAATGCTGGTGTTTGAACCCATGACCTTCTTGATGTGAGGCAACAGTGCTAACCACTACACCACCGTGCCACTAACAGAAGTAGGAGCTCTGGCGTAGTAGTAATAAGAATGTTTCAGATGGTTGTAGTAAAATATGAAGTGGTATTAGTATTAATAACAGAAGTAATAAAACTGTGGGCGGCACGGTGGCGCAGTGGGTAGCTCTGTCCGGGTTCCGGGTTCGAGAACCCAAAGTTTGCATGTTCTCTCTGTGACTGTGGATTCTCTCCCGGTTCTCCGGCTTCCTCCCACCTCCAAAAACATGTGCTTCAGGTTAATTGGCCGTTCCAAATTGCCCATAGTGTCTGAGTGTTAGCATGCATGGTTGTCTGTCTCTGTGTGGCTCCTTGGCGCACTGGTGTCGTGCCCAGAGTTTGCCCCGCCTCATGCCCTAAGAAAGCTGGGATAGTCTCCAACAACCCGTGACCCACTACGGCGGATAAAACGGTGGTTAGAAGATGGATAAAATTGTTTAAATTGTAACCATAGTGGAATAAGTAAGTGTGGCGTAAAGATGTGTAATGAACCGTGGGATAGGGTGGATTGCATTTATGTAACACCGAACAGTTGAGTATACCTTAAACACACATTCCCGGATAACGCAAAATCTGAAGACACTGAACGTGTTTGGTGGTAACAGGAAGGAGTTCCACTGGCCAACGATTCTTTAATATCCTCATTTATAACTAGACATCACTGTGTACCAGATCAGATTGTCTAAAGTGACATAAATTAGGGCAGATAAGGTTGCAGTCCAGTTTCCAGTGATGTTATAAAACTCAGCTTTGCTTTTTCTGTAGAGACTAACAGCTGTAAATGTTTTTTTTATTTGTGTGCCAGGCACGAGGATTTTGCAACATGGCCTTGCAAGCCAGCCAGCTGATACCAAACCACGACCTGACGAAGCCTATCTGTGGCCTGCTTCAGCTTCTGCAGGGGCTGCCAACAGAACCACTCTCTGTTTCTGACTAGTCTTTGCACCAGCCCTGCTTATCCCTCCACCTGCAGACTTGCTTCACCAGGATGTCTGTGTACCGTAATTGGAGAACCAACTGGAATGGTAAAAAAGAAAACATCTAAAGCACTAAGCCTATCATGAGCCTTGATATTATGAGCTTTCATTATAAGCCACAGAAATCGACATTGAAACAGAAATCATACACATGGAAATTCATTTTCATGTTGAATTCTATGATAGGGCAGAAAAGATGGTTTAAGACAATTTTTATTGGTTTTGAATGATGAATTGTCTTTATTTTCAGCTAAAAAAGAGGGAAATATATTTACATCATTTTGGACATCAGTTTCATAAAAATACAGAACAGAATGATGGAGAGGGCATTTGCTAAAAAAAAAAAAATTACAATTTTTTTGCTTAGTAGTCCATTCTGCATATGCAGATAAAATCAGATTCCTATGTCTACGTATCAACAGAGAGCTGCATTATTTCATTATTCCAAAGCATAAACATTGCTTTTTCCATCTGCACGTCAAAATATTTAGAACTTTGGGTTCACTTCCAAAAACTGACAGAAAATGTATCAAGTCATTCCTGTGAAATCCTACAACTTATATACAATTCTGAAACGTTTATTCATCACATCAGATCGAAAAATCACTTGTCAACGTATCTCATTACAAGTGTTGTTAATACTGAATTATACAGCAAAATGTGTCTTTTTGGCATTCAGATTCATTTTTTATGAGAGGCAGCAAAAAATAGAAACACATTAAGTTTCCACATATTCCCTTTTTATTTATGAGCCAAATATACTTTAGCAGCAGCTTGTATTTAAATCGGATCCTTGTGCTCTTTCATGTACACAGTGCCTATTTCATTGAGTAGCTCCCATGTCTTGTGACATCTATTCAGATCAAGCAGGAAGAATCCACCTGAGCTGGGATCTACATGATTCTCCAATCAATGTTCCCATAGTAAACCAGAGAATGAAAAAACATTTGAGAAAGTAATTGGGGCACAGTCAAAGAAATGTTGGTCAGATTAGTTGTCTGAAATAGTTAATGTATAAAATATATGATTAATTGACACAGGCTGTTCGAGAGACATTTCATTTTCCCTTATATGGGTGCTTGTGGAAAGATATATTATTTTTGATTTACATTAAAGAACAATGATATACAACCTATCGTGAGACAAGCTTCAATACAAAGACAAAGACTTCAAAATTAGGGGACAACAACTGAAGGTAGTTCACTGTTACGTTTTAATGCTGGCATGTAGCTAGCTCAGAGGTTGGCAGTCTTTAACACTGAAGAGCCATTTGGACACGGTTTCCGTGGAAAACATAACTGGGACCCACAAATACATTTGGACTTCTAAAATGAAGATAATAAAACTGTATACAGTTGTACCTCTACTTACGAAATTAATTGGTTCTGGAAGAAATTTCTTAAATAGAAAATTTTGTAAGTAGAGATGCGTTTTTGATGCAAATGCCCCAATCCGTTCCAAGCCCCCCAAAATTTAGACATAAATGTTTTATAAAGCATAAAAATACATCAAAACATGTAGCAAATAATGTTACAATTACATTATTACACAATAACTGAGTTGTGTATAGTGTAAAAAATAAAGAATTTACCTTTACCTTTTAACTGCTGTCCTTGTTTTTTGCCCTCTTTGGTTCATGCGCAACTTGCCTCACCATGCCGAACAACAGAGTGAATTCCAGTCTTCCTTCTGAAATTCTCAAACCACCCACGCAATGCCTTAAACTCCCAAAGTTGGTGTTCTTTTGTGGACTTTGGAAGGAGTTTTAGCTTTTATGGCTTCCTTTTGTTTTAGTAACGTGGCGATTGTAGATGCATTACGGCCATATTCTTTAGCGAGATCAACCAAACGCATCCCTGTTTCATGCTTTTCTATTATTTCTTGCTTTGTTTGTATGGACAAAAAAAGTCTTTTCTTCCTCTTTTCTCCATCACTTTCTTGGGGTCCATAGTGAATCCTCTAAAAGTTAATATATTTACGTAAAACTATCATAACATGTCATGGGTCGAGGGCCGAATGACGAGGATGCTGCATAGACACCTATCTAGCTACACATAGAGGTCCCTCTTAGCCAATGGGATGCCAGGAAGATGCTCGGTAATAGCCAATGGCAGAGCAGCTATAAGAATGCTGCGTTCAAGGAACTTTGGGAGCTGCGAGTAGCAGCCCTTACGGTATTTTTACCTTTCGTATCCTGAAATTTCTTTCGTAACAAGAGGCAATATTTTCCTGTTGACGCGTTTCATAACTTGAAAATTTTGTATGAAGAAACATTCGTAAGTAGAGGTACCACTGTACTGTATATTGTTTTTTCTACCTTTATGATTTGTATAAACTATAGTTTGTTGCTTACAAAATCCATGAAGTGCTACAGGGAAAATGAAATTTTATTTACATAATGAAGATTGTTTGGACATTCTGAACTACTAAAATGGTAATAAAAAACACGCCAAGTTGAAGGTCTCTTTCAAATGAATTAAAAAGCTTAAATTATACATTAAGCAAACAAAAAAGAAACATTATATTGAAAAATATCGGCATTGGTTAATGGCACTTCTGCTCCTACCAGCGATCGGGGAGTGTGACGCATAATTTGAGCAACGAAAAATACTAAAAATAGTAAATACAATTTTATTTTAATGTTTCAAGATCACCTACAATGATCTGCCAATTTACAACTACAATTAAAAAAAAAAAAAAAAAGGAAACAAACTTTAATTGGACAGCATCATGATGAAAGAGCCATATGTCGCTCAGAGCCACAGGTTGCCAACCCCTGAGCTGGCTGGTAATCAGGGCCACTGTCCACCTCAGGGAAACGGACTTCAGCAGATTTCACAGTTTACTTGTCAGATACTTTGATTATGGTACAGTACAGATACCAGACAACATCACAGTAGTGTAAATGTTATTATCTCACTGGAGCCACTGTGGGAGCAGAATTTAAAATATAAAAGCTGTCTTTTCCTGTTGACTGGTAGGTTTATATTTGGCACCCAAAAACATTCCTCTTCAATTCCAGATAGCAAAATACGCCAAAACAAAATTTCATATCAAACTTCACAACGGTTTCACTTTTTCAAGACAATATTAGTGCACATAAAACACTTTTTTAAACTTTAGAAATACCATAAATTAGAAAGGAAGGAACAGTGTGAAACAAGAAAGAAAAAAAGTGCATTGTATACACCACATTGTCTTATATTGTAGTTTCACCATTGTTTCATTTTGTTTATGTATATTTTTGTCTGCCTCTGGGAAAGTTATGTTTTTGTCATGCGTTCAGCTCAGATGGATATATCATAAGCCTTTTTTGAGTCAGGGGTGAGATCCAGGCTGCTTCCCTGAGATGTGCTCAACAAAAAGGGTTATGAGCCAAACAACATGGCATTTGTGCTTTTGATCAACGCTGTAAACTATTCCTGATGTATGGCGTTAACCCCAGCATACTCTACCTACTCAGAAGCCTTACAGGAGGTATATCAACAGTAACAAAAACCATAACAAATAACCTCTTTGTCACTGAAGTACATTAAATTCCTTATAGAAAGAAAATGTAACATTGTATTCAAAGAGACTGCAAAAATATATTCCGTTTTTCTTTGTACACTTTGCAACATATGTTGTAGGATGTTAGCGATGTTATACTTTATGTGTATCCAAAAACCATATGCGAATAATTAAGTTAGTAACTACACAAGTATGACTGAGAAATAACATCTATCCAGATCCAGAAATGTTAGCACCACACTTCAGTTTCAACCTTTCACTATTGTAAGTCTATACAAACACATTTTTTTCCACAACATTTTGTGAAAAGCTCAATGTTGGAGATTATTTGAGCCTATCTGTTTGCATGAGGTGGGTATGAATATGCACTGATGCTAATTCACTAGCTAAATATTTACAAAAAAAGAAATAAAGGTAAGAAGGAAATAGAAAGTACTATTCAACTACATTTTAACTCTTAGATATAAAGGGAAGGAACACCTGGTATTTCAAGGGCCATTTGAAAACCACAGATATCACAGCTGATATGTCTTGCATGTCGGGATATTAATGTCATCCTATGGCAGGAAATAGTCACTGTTATGAGGTATACTTTGTTCACACTCCCATTTTTTTTCAAAATAAATCATCTGTGAGAAAACAAATGCATCTTTTTATCATAAAGTGCTAGACAACTGAATGTTAAAAGGCAGTAGACTGCTGCCAGCAGTAAGGCTAATCCCAACGACTTATCAAGGAATGTACAATTGAATAACAAGTAATGGCATGAGGCTGTGATTGAACAGCACTGCTGTTGGTAACTTCTACCACTCTTTTAATTACATTAAGTTTACCTTCATTCAGTGAACAGAGACTTGATTTTCTGACATCATATTAGCACCCAGGAACATTTTCAGTGCTATTGCCATGTAAACAATTACTATCAGTCTCACGATTATTCGTGCTGCTCCAGCTACATTTTAATACCTGTGATCTGATGTTTTATTTTTAATTTGTTACCCTAGGTAGAAAACCCAACAGTGTGTATTCAATGTGTTTTAGTTGCATTTAGAATACAAGACCTATTGTACATTTTATGGAGAGAATTCTTCACCTATGAATTATGAATAGTATTGGCTATAACATAACCTTCTCCAGTTGCGGCTCTGTTTTTCATTAGCATCCTACATCAGAACTAAATGAGTTGTACCTAGCATGGTGTAGACTTCTTGTCATGATCACTTGGAAAAAACAATATTTAAGTTCACCTTCTTTCTTCCCAGCAGGAAACGTTCTTGTGGAAAAATACTAGACTGTTCTTTAAATTTGAATGTTTTGTGAAGACAGAGATGTGGCAGGTGTGTGTCTAACCTCCATCCTCAGTGTTACAAAAAAGAAATAAGCAGAGGCCAGTTTGTGTGTACTATATCCTACTCTCATTCCCTTGCTGCAGTATAAGCTGATTTGGGTTAGTGAAGTTTTGGAGTTGCAAACCAAGGAGAGTCAGGGGAGCAGCCTCAGATCTGTTTTTTGTTTGAATGTATGTGTACGCTTGTCTCTCCTCTTGTTTTGCATTGAGCATCCTACATTTCAATAGTTTTTGGATTGATATAATATCAGTGTATGTTGCTGTGCATAAAGGTGTGTGTACATATGCATTTTACGTTTTTTTGAGGTGTGAGGCAGCTCACATCTCATTCACTAAATAGCTTTATCTCATTGGCGAGGAGAGTGTTAAAGTTGTAGGCTGGATCAGGGAGGTCAGGTAGATCAGGGGCTGTGGATTGACAGGGTGAGGACTGGGAAGGTTCGGCCAGCTCGGGTTCACTCTCACTAGAAGTAGAACCGACACTCATGTTGCAGGCAGCCTCCTGTAACAAACCGCTGCCAGTGGGAACGGAGCACACCTCGGGCTCACTGCTGGTCTCACTGGTGCTTGACACGACGGACAGAAGGGACATCTTTCGGGTGAGACGGCTAGGGAGCATTGACAGGGCGTAGTCGGCAACGATGCCCGCAACGTCAATGCCACAGGCCTGGTCGAAGGCAATGAAACCCACGTTGGCATTGGCCTCGCAGACGACAAATGAGCCATCATTGAGCTGCAGGAGGTCAATACCACACACATCCATGCCAAGGATGTTGGACACTTCAATGGCCAGCTGTTTGCCCTGCTCACTCAGTGGGCACATCATGCCTACACCACCTAGCAACCCAGAGAAACATCAACATCAAAGTTTAGGTCTTTTACAGCAATCACTATAATTGAATTGGCTACCACATCAGATCCATCCACACAGTCCAAGTGCCCACATTATGTTACATAAACACTAAACAATTTGGTGGCCGATGTCCTAAATATGTCACTGCACATCACTGCTACAGCTACACTGACATTGCTCATGCTATGCTATGACACTGAATATCAGTTGCATCAGCACCGACTTAGCCCAGAGACCCTAGCTACTATCTACCGGTTCTGTGGGGATGGATAGTTGGCCAAGCGTAATATAATTCAATATATGGTTTGGTCATGGAGCTACTCCTTTATCTGTACCTGCCCCAAAATTCAAGGGGTCCTTGCTCAAAAAGGTGGAATAAATACGGAAGGACTCAATAAAGACTACAGTAGCTGTAGCTCTACTGAGGACGAGGGTCAGTGAGACCAGTATTGGAATAATATGTGTGATGTTCAGTAGTTCAGGTGTTTACCTACCCAGAGAACAGTTGCTTTGCATGCGGCCATCAGTGGAGCAGCGTAGCATTGAGCCAATAATGCGGCCGCCCACCAAAACCACACGCACATCACGGCCGTGTGACTCCTTGACGTACTCCTGAAATAGGTAGGGGGTTTCATGGCGGATCAAGTGGCACAGATCTGTCAGGTGGTGCTTGTCCCGTGCCAGAAAAACAGCCTTACCTAGGACAGGGAAGAAGGCAAACATGAGCTACACATCAGACTGTCTGGATTATTAGTCTGCTTTATATTGTCACAGCAAAAAAATGATTGCATTGTCTAACAAATGAATTTAAGTTGGGAACACTTCCTCAATGTCTTCTGACAAGTAGCTGCTTCTGCAGTTTCCAGACCTCACTTCTCAATTAATAGACCGGCCACACCTCTTAGCAGTCACAGAATGTTCTCTCACACAGGAGAGAAGACATTGTTTAATTAGCACCTTTTGGCTGTCTGGTTGACAAACCCTCTAACCCCAGTTCTAATAGTAAGGACAATCATGTGCTTCCTGTTTGAGTGTGTGAATGCTGTGTCTGCATGACAATCTGAATGGGGTGACAGTCCAAAGACCCAAGACAAACATCACATTGTCATGTCATCAGATCCCAACAACTTGTTGGAAGAGCTCCAATTAAAATGTATTCAGAGCCTGTTGATACAAGTGATTCTCAACATTTTTTAACACTATATACTTGTTTGTATGACTTGTTTGCTCATGAGAAGGAAAGCAGGTTGCAATTCAGCCAGTATGAAGGGACAATCACAGAAAGGAGGAAAGGAACCATGAGATGCCAAACTCCATAAAAAGGGTCAAGTTACTGGTTGACCACCGGCTGCTTTCCCTAACAATGCACTGTGATGACAGCATGGGACAATCGAAGCCCATTGTTGTTTCTTCAGTAATGGCAGAGCCAGTCAAGTGTTGATAACCACGAATGGCAAAGGATTGGGTCAGCAGACACAGGAAGTACAACATTAATACAAATTCTGAAACCTTCCACAAATATCCTCAGTGAGTTTATATAAAATGAGGACATGATGATCAATACCCTTTACACACTGCTATGGATCAATGCCGCAAAAGCAGTGAGCAGCTAAATCAAGAAAAAAGTGAAAGTCCTCAAGTTGGGGCAAAAACACAATGACTTCACAACCACAGAGCAGGGAAAGGTACTTCATTTGGGTTGTATTATTCCATTGTTTACAATCGAATATGACAAAACATATTTTTTATGTCACGCACGTTTTCCGCAAGCAAAACAAAGGATTAGGTACATCATTAGCATTAGCATTAAACTGAAACACTTAACATAGGTATCATTTTAAAATAAAAATTTCCCTCCTCTGTAGCATGGCAGTTGAAGTCATCTCCCTTCTAAATTTGAAGCTTTTTTGATTGATTTTATTCTTCCAGTTAGCTGCTGGCTACTATTAGCTGCCTTTAAAACTTTCAAGCTGTTGCACATATTGCAGGTTAAAAGGTCGCACTCCTGTCCCATCCTTGCCTTCACACTCCTTTGAATAACATTCCCTTAGCATGTCACCATAGTATGAAGCTATTTAACATGTAAATTAGCTAAGAGGAAACCAATACAAATAGTCCTCAACATACGCTAGAGGTAAGATCGGGCCTAAAAAATCCAGCCCAACCCGAACTGAGCCCGAGGGTATTGAAGCCCAACCCGAAAGTAATTATTGACTTTTTGAACTCCTCGTGCTCGAACTCGGGCTCGGGCGTAAGATCTTACCTCTAACATACGCACATAATTGGTTCTGAGAGGCTGTTTCCAAACTGAATTGTTCGTACGTCGTTTTTTAATTACATTTCAATATATAATCGCCATTTGAGGTCATTTAAATTCCATTACGACTATAAATACAGAAGTACTATTCCCTAAGACTTATCAGAAACATTTACAAGCCATAAAAACAACACATAACAAGAGATATTCCACCTCTAATGTGAATGATGCGCTAATGTGCTTCCTGGTAATCAAAAATCCGACACACCACTTTGTTTGATTCCTCCATTTAATTTCCATTTAATTTCTCAGTTAACTCGACCAAAAGTTAACATCTAATAGCAAAACATTCCCAGTTCATATTTTTACAATGTCCGCATTAAATTATTGCACACTCACAATATCAATTTTACACAGCTTGTTTGTGTTGGTTTCAGGCTTTTCAGGCTTCACTCATTTGTCAATGACCCCATCCTAAAAACAGGTCAAAGATTTGCATCTTCTGCATTCACCTTCACAAAGGAGTCAAAAACGAATGGGAAGGAATTGAACTAAGATGATTTTGCACTCAAATTACTGGCATTCTGCTAATGAATGTTGACGGATCAGTCAAGACTTTATGAAATTGATATGACATCCTTCCTCCAATTCTGCAGAAGTCTGCAAATGCTTTTTAAAAAAAATGAAATTTAATAAAGTTCTATTTAAGTTCTATTTAAGTTAAGGTATTTCAAAGTAACTGAAGATGCAAAAAAAAAAAAAAAATGATGGATTTATATGAATTGTCTCTTCACATAACATCAAAAACATAATAAAATTTTGCAGAATGTTTATTCCTCCTTAAATGTTTCATTTTGGGGCGTCAAGTCCATAGAGCTCCATTCATTTTGGACTAACACACACAACCCAGACTGACAGTCGACTACTTCTATACTATCTCTGTACGAGTGGAAGATCTCTGGTATCAGTGTACTCTGATGTCAAAATGCTTAGAGTCTGCCAGGTCGGCTTTTATTCAGATTTTTGGCTTTCACTACTTCCTCTGCCAGCTCAGAGGTAGAACAAGAATGCTGCTACTACCACACCCCAATCTGCTTTCACACCTCTTATGATAAACAGACAGGCACAATAAAAGCGCAGCTGTCCCATGCGTAAAAGAGGCATGTGTTTGTTTCAACACCAGTCCTAATCAATAACACTTCTGACCTGAGATGCCATTTGGCCTTGTTCAGACTAGTCGCCTATATCCAATTTTTAGACCATCCAGATTGATGTCACATATCTCGTGTGTAGTCTGAACAGTCCCAATCAGATTTTTGTGGAACGAATTGAAACCACATTCGGGAGGTAGTTTCGTGTCGGATAGGGACAGAGGTGTCTGCTGTCTGAACAGCTCCCAACACTCCTATCGGATATGGCGGACAGTGACGTCATATTTGCGACGAAAGAGGGACGCGCCAGAAGGAAGGGCGTCGCGCATTACGGAGCGGTAAAACACGGAAGAAGAAATTGACAATGTGTGGTGTGTGTGTTTTCTCCACCTCATCCAGACAGAGATACCACCAATACGCTGAGGTAACAAAACTTCACGTTCGTCGTCGTTGTTGTTGCCGCCGTTGCAATTATATGACCTCACACATTACGCGCACTGAACGACGACTGTTCCTCGACGCCGTTGCTACAGCAACCTGTCAGATTGGCCGATAATGTGGTCCAGTCTGAACAGAGCCAGATCGCATTTGGACACTTGCAAAAAACAGTGTGACTAGTCATCCCTTAAAATCGGATATGGAGGGAAATCTGATATGCCTTTCTGAACAGGGCCTTTGTTGCCTGCAGTGTACAGACTGTTGAGGTGTAAATAAATCTGGTGACAAGAGGAAATAGTCTGATGCTCTTACCTCTGTGGCCACGTGCGTTCTTCACCACCACAGGGTAGCCCAGTGGTTCTGCCTCATCAATCATCTTACGGAAGTTGTCGTGTCCTCCTGAGAGCATGCCCACACACACAAACACACAGCGGATAGGCGTGCGCGCACACACACACACACACACACACACATACACACACACCCATACACAAACATGTGTCCACACAGAAGAATAAAATATATAAAAGATTTGACCTTCCCTTAATTTAACAGAACACGTCACATACCACAGTCAACTGGGTAGGGTGGGGGAGGGAACAAAACCCGTTGATATGGCAACAAAAGTGACTCAAAACAGCATGGCTGTCGATGCGTTGTCTTGAGCTTCTACTTATTCTGCTGCTTGATTTATGGGATTGGAACAGAACAGACACCAACAGATGCCTTTATGTGAAGCAGTCGATCACATGAGATTCAGGACAGCAACTCGTAGGAAAAGCTAAGCTTCTGTTTTCTGTGTTTTCACTGTGTGATAGAAGAGAAAATGTGCATCAAAATGACAAGAGGCCTTCATTTAATTTCTGATCTCTATGTTTAAGTATCTGTCTAGTGTCATGTGGATGAAAACTGCCCCGCCACATGGCTTTTCACCCAAATGCATGCATTCACAATCGTTTCCAGTGAGAAGGAGAGAGACCAGAGGGAGCAGAGGCAGGGTAGGAAAAGATAGCAACTGTGGGTCCAACCACATAGTGAGCTGCTGCAATGGAGAGTGGGAGGGAGGCGGTGGCATTTTTTATTTTGATAAATCATGAGGAGGGCACTGGGTGGGGTGTAACGGGGCGGGGGCTGGCATTACATAAGCGCTTCAGCCACTCTGCATGCATCGCCTGGCCCACTGTGCAGAGAGACGAATGGAATGTAGGCCAAACATCCTATCCTCTTTCTTTCTTTCTCTGTCTATATCCTTCTCTTTTTGTTCTCACAAAACACTCTCCCACAGCTATGTGGATTTTTGGAAAACAGAAAGAAACGTGCAGTGTTCTTTTTTTTGGATTTTGTTTTGTCTCTTAAAAGCAACAAGCCACAACAAACACATCAGACTGCCAGCTGTGGGGGAAATATTCACATATTCCCTGCTTTCATCAACAGCCGATTCAAATCAGCAGCTCGTGGGCAAATGGTGACTACAGATGTATATGTAGACAACAATGAGGATTCAATCTGATGTGAAAACAGTATTTTCTCTGCAGTTTGAGTAATTGCAGTGGACTAATGATCATCTGACTGATTGCTTATTAATCTGTGATAAACACATGTGGGCTTAAGCTTGTGATGTAACTAATGCGATTGAAATGTAGATTAAAAAAAAATCCCACTTGTCACAGGAATACTGCCTTTTATAAATTTCAATTTATATTGGACTCACAAACAAGTACATTCTTATGTTTTTACAAACTTGGTAAAAAAATTTACATGAATATGTTCCTCATAATCAATAATATATTGAGTTCAGTCACTCTTGTTTGATTATGTTTGACTAAAAATTACCTGAACAGCAAGCTGTCAGTACTTTTTAGTAAACACAGATCAGAAATAAGGTATTCATACAGTTGTATGTTTGTGGGACTAGAATATATTTGTTTGAGCACAACACATGTTACTCAAGGAAAGACCATGCGGTGCTTCCTCCAATGATTGACGACATGATTATAGTCATGTAGTCAATACATAGTAGCTTCAAATGTCTTGGTCACAAGACATCTGAATTAAACAATATCACTGAGAAAGAGATAAACATTAGGTACTGATTTACCGTAGGAGTAGGTGTCAGGAAGAGGCACTCCATGACCCGCCAGCTCTTGAAAGGTCCAGAACTTGTTGACACAGTTGAGAATGGCCTGGGGGCGGTTGATCAGACGACAGCCCATCTTCTCCAGGTGCCGCAGCACAGTGATGTCACTGTCAGACTGCACCCAGGGTGTGGGTACACGCACCACCACGACCTGTGGATAGGATGTCACCGACTCCTGCTCCACTCGCAGACCTGGTGGTTGTAGAAACAAACGCAAAATCATTTATTTTTCAAGCACTGATTTGCTTTGTAGCTTGTGGGTGTAAATTAGAAAATCAAGGGACTTAAATCATAACAAATTTATTAAATTCTTCATCGTAACTGCAGACAGGCCATTATTTTACAGTCACTATTACACCTTAATATCATTTGGTAGCTGGGAACCTTGTGAAATAGGTGGGTGAGATTTGAGATTCATCGTCCACCAGCATGCTGTTGATGTTAAACCATTCATCTGGAACCTGTCCAGGCAGATGATAGGAAATTACTTGCTGCTTCTATCCATCTACAGCAGTCTGTACTGCAGTGCTACTACTTCCTATGGCTCCCTCCTCTTCTCCTCTTCATCCTGGCTGATACACCACTTTTCCTCAATGTAGGGCAGTGGGGTAGAGAGACACGTTGGAACCCCAAGGGTGCATATCTGAATTTAATCACACATGAACACACTTCTGGGAGAAAAGCACGATGACACACACTCTTTTGTGCTAACTATTTATTTACTGTAATTCAGGTCTTTAGAGACTAAGGGAATAGATACTGACAGTAATAATAATAGTGCTTAATTCTGGACTCCACCAATAAGTACAGTTACTTTTTTTGGTGAGTGGCATCTCGAAATGATGGTGCTTGATTTCACTGAAAGTCAAAGAGACACTGGACTTTAACATCTCAGCCTGACATCACTTGTATTAAGTAAATGTGAGCTAACTGAATGCATCTGAACAGCTCACTGATCAGCCATTTTAATTAAATATAGTGAGCACAAGCCATGGACAACAGGAAAGACTTGATAGAGAGCAAATAGTAGTCTATATTGGTGGAAATAAAGTTGAATAATGTATATTAAGGTTACACAAATCTTAACATTTGGAAGATGTCACCAGTCATTAGCCGTGACAGCTCTGGATTGGCAGAACAGAATAAGATGGAACAACAGGAGACTTGCTTTGCCAAACACAGATGGCATCAGCCATAGCCAAAGTTCTGGCAACACGTACTAGTGAATGGTGTTACTTCGTCACTACAGTTAAGGAAGCAGACAGGCTGTTAGACTACTGAGCAGGCAATGCAACCCGTGAATGAGGATGAGTGATGGAAACACATCATCTCACCTCAACCATGACCTGATACTCATCCATCTTTGAATCTGCTGGCTCATGATGGAGACAGCATCACTAGTTGAGATCATGAGGGACCTACAAGATGCTTGCATGCTGCATACACAGCGCACAACGTAACAGCTCCTGGTGTGTCAACGGATCCACTGCCTGGAATGCACACAATATGGGTGGGGCCAACACTTTGCTAGGTAAATTGAGCAAGAGCGGCAGCAGCCAGAAAAGGTCAGAGATGTCTGGTAGTGTACAACGGAGGAAAGAAGAAGTGGGGGAAAGGGAAGTATAAGTGCATGAAAGAAGCAATATGAAGACTGCTGCCTTGTCCTTTTTCTCATCCTGCTTACAATAGAGGCAAGAGGAGTCACTGTCTCTGCAGTCCCATTGAGCATTCTCACACACTGGTGTGATTGTGCAGCCTGAGAGAACTGTGAGTGGTGATACAGTGGGAAGTGTCCGGGGATGTGGTCTTATGGTTTTGACAGACATTATTCACTTTTCGTGTTGCTTGTCTCCATCTCTAGGGGAACCAAACAGACTAACTAGGCAGCCGAATTAATCTGTCCTATTCATGTCTGCAAGTGTTTGTGTGCCCTGCACTGCCTGTCATGTGACCACGTCTAAAACACAAACCCTCCCAACCATTTTGGTGATCCACAAAGACAACATAGTTTATTGAGTGACAATATCTACCTCTACTGAATAATTATAGCCTTTGGATTTTTTTATACTGTATGATGTTATGTTTTGGTCCAATGTCACCACGAAAGGCGACATTTACAAATGAAGTTTGGCTGATGTATCTCGTCAAAACTGAATGTTTGACAGGATGCATCACTCTCAGTCTGAGTTTGTGTCACCGAATTACAACCAGTGGTTTAAGCCGTGTCTTCTGTGGGCCTCTTACAGATGTGACACACATCAGATTGCAGGCCTTCTCTGAGCCCCCTAAAAACATTGTATATACACTATATTGTCAAGAGTATTCCCTTGCTTGCTTTCAAACATGTATGAAATTGAGTGGCACCTCATTCTTAAACAATGAAATTTAAAACCCTTTGGAGCAGTAACAGTTTCAACTCCCCTAGGAAGCCTTTCCACCAAGTGGGATGTATGTCTTTAGGGGTCTTGCTTTGTGTACTGGTGTGCAATCATGTTGGAACAGGAAGGGGCCATCTCCAAACTGTTCCCACAAAGCTGGGAGCATGAAACTGTTCAAAATGTCTTGGTATGTTGAAGTATTGAGAGTTTATTTTACTGCAAACAAGGGGTTGATCCCACCTCCTGAAAACTATCCCCACACCAGAATTCCCCCTCACCAAACTTTACACTAGACACAATGTAGTCAGACAAGTACCTTTCTCTTTGCAACCGGCAAACCCAGAATTTTCCATCAGATTGCCAGACGGAGAAATGTGATTCTTTACTCCAGAGAACACGCTCTAATTTTACCTGGTCTACCGCGTCAAGGCTGAGTTGCTGTTATTCCTAATTGCCTCCACTTTGTTAGTGTACTACTAGAAGTTGATTGTGGAATATTTAGTTGCAATGACATTTCATCACTGACATTAAATTTTCGTAACTCATGAAACTCATGTAAAGAAGAAGATGTAAACCTGCACATCCTTTGTGAGTTAGGGTATGTACCATGTAGCTCACAGCTATTTTGGTGTGTACAATATGTGAGCTGACTAATGCAGGTAAGACATACACGTGACTGTTCTTAGCCTGGTTTAGGGCTAAGAACTATATTTTAAAGGAGATTTGGCAGAGTCACATGGTGATGCTTTAGTATGATGACACACACTTATATGTACCAAACCTTATACATTTTCAAAACAAGATATCAGTATTCTCTCACCTCACAATTAACATGTGACCATTACTTTTTATCCTAAGATCGTTATAAAATACACAATTTTTGCAGTGATTTTGCACAGTATCTACAAACCCCCTGTGTACATTTACAATGTCTGTACATCATTTTTTAAACAGTATTACTGTTTGTAGAAAATGTGTTTAAACAGTATACACATACTAATTCTACGCCTGTGCAGTATAAACACTGCAATGTAATGCCTTACTGTGTGCACACACGTGTGTGTAAAAACACAAGTATCAGCAATAAAACCTTATATGAGTTGTTGCTGATAAATTTTCTCATGTTGG
Organism: Antennarius maculatus; assembly: GCA_013358685.1. Classification (NCBI taxonomy): domain Eukaryota; kingdom Metazoa; phylum Chordata; class Actinopteri; order Lophiiformes; family Antennariidae; genus Antennarius; species Antennarius maculatus. Next base: position 15,291,151 of record CM023607.1, on the reverse strand, counting down.
CGTTAATCACTAAGCCTACCCTCTTCCTGTTCATTGACATGGAAGTGTTGTATTTGTCATCTTAGAGGTAAAGTATCCCGTTGGAAGGCACACAAATAACAACAGATTAGTTCATCTCTTTAAGTCCAGTCCCTGTTTTAATTTTGTGCAGTGTACATCAGGGGAAATGTGAAATGCCTCTGCCCAACCGAGCACCAGGTTTCACTGTCTTATGTTTGTGAATATCACTGCTTACTTAAACTTAATGGTTTATGTGCTGTCCATGCATGTTCTCTTTCCACAAATACACTGAACCCAGTACACTGAAATATTGACTTTAACCTGACTCAACATGGCAGCTTGTTTTGGGATTGTGTCCCTAAAAAACAAATAAATAGTACAAGTGGAGTTACTGACTTGCTTTAGGTTATTAATGTACCTTCCTCTAAATTGACTGTGTTTGAAAGATTACTGGTATCACAATCTCCTTCTTACATATGTTTGCCATGTGTTTTACATTGAAATGCTATTTATTCATAAATGAATAAACACCCAAAGACACCAGGGGAGGGGATTGATTGCCATCACATAAAGAGGTGGTCTGCAACCACAAGGGATTCATTGATCACTTGCTGGTAAAATACCACATATGGATCCCGTGAAGAAATAATGAGGATACTAAACATTCACTGACCTCTAGGTCAAAGCATTTCCTGCGTGCATATGTGATGTTTTATTTAAATTGCTGAACTGCTTTAATTTTCTTATTACATCTCTGTGATTGCAAATATTTTTGATTGAGACAATCAGATTAGTATGTAATTCATATGCAAATAAAAATTCCATGTAATCCAAGTTTTCACAAACAACATGCTCATCGTGACCCAAAGCACAGTCTTTATTTAACGACTTCCTGTCTGACAGGGTGGTAAATCTGTCCACTGGTTGTTAATCTGTAATGTCAAGTCAAGCTTCAGACAACCTTTACAATGGTGTTTTGGGACTGAAATAGATTACAGGTCATGAAATCTGCCCAGGTCTAAGTGCATGTGTTTTGCTAAGATACAGGTCTAGACAGTTATTTACCTACTTAACTTCATCCAGCCACGCACTTATTCTCTCAGTCTTCAGAATAGCCTACCTTTGGATGGAATTAACTTCCTACGCTATAGTAAAACCGTTCATGTATTGTTTATGTTGTAGTTATTGTGTATAAATGAAAAAGTACACAGTACTTTGTTGTGAGAAACACATGCACTTTTTATAATAGCATACCTTCCCCTTATGTACTCTACTATTGATATCTGAATTTGAAATCATTTCATCTCTATCAGTGCCATCCTATACCATTTATTTCGCCTCTCATCTGGCAGCACCGGCCCCACTTCACACTGCTTTGATGAATTCCATGTGAGTCTGTTCACTGCGAGGTGTTCCTGTTACCATCACTTCACCAACCAGTCCTGAGTCAATATTACTACAAAAAAATGTTCAGGACCAAACAATGACAAAATGAAAACATCAAGACATATATACATGGGTATGGTTCAACAAGTTAAAGATTTGTTAATAATTTTCCTTCGTTTAGGGTTGGATGTTTGTGTGTGTGTGTGTGTGTGTGTGTGTGTGTGTGTGTGTGTGTGTGTGGTGGGGGGGGGGGTTATTGGCAGATATCACTTTGATTGTTGGTTACTTCCGACGAACATTAATTTGTTGTAAAAAAATAAATGCATTTGGTTTAATATCTTTCGTTCGACTACCACGTGTAAAGTAATTCCATTCCGCCTGAAACTAGATTAACTGTGATCCGTGGCTTGTAATGAATGTATATCGAGCCAAATGAAATGCTGCTTCATCGCTCCCCTCCGTCTCGAGACAATCTCGGTGGAAAGTGGGTTAGGCGGTCACGGACGTGGCGACACACTGCTACATGGTAGCAGGCTAGCTTAGACCCAAACAATGACCACCTGCCGCTGAAGGATGTCGTAGAGCACAATTTATCCAAAATTATCCTATTTACACTTCATTAGCTTAATGCTAATACTGATAATAACCATAAAATGGCTGCAAAGATTAACTGAACAACTTACCTAATTGTCCCTCTGTGATCGTAACCACAATTTGATCCATGAGAAGTGAGCGGAATTCAACATCCTCGTCGGCGCAGCGCTCCTTCAGCGCCCGGAGGATCTGAAGTTGGGGATATTCCTGGCTGATACGCCGGTCAGTCACGAACCAAACCCGAGAGCACATTTTGAACGCGGGATTTAAAAAAAAAAAAAGCAGCAAGCTGAAAACACTCAGTAGTAGTGTGGGAGGCTGCAGGTGCAACAGCAGTGAGTGGGTCGGGAGGCAGTGCAATAACAGAGACGGTCACACAATGGAGAACTCCGCGGCGAGCGGTACTAGCAGGCGGTGTTGTGGCTAAAACCACTCTGACCACGGGTCCACCGTTATCTGCACCTCACCAGCTAAGATGAAGGACCGTCTTTATCACCTCCGCTTCCCTTCATTCGCGGCCATTTAGTCCTCACGACGCGCAGTTAATAAATCGGTCCAATTCAATGCAAACGAGAAAAAAATAGGGTATTTTTTTAAAGCTATCCGCAAGTAAAATACAGCCCGTGGCACTATTGCCCACCGGGGCAAACAAACCTCAAGCGGTGTCGTCTGTTATCTGCTACTTGCCGACCAAACTAACAATAAAGTTTTCCCGCTATCCCAGTGGTTAGCGGTGCGACAAGTGTGCTAAATCACGGAAGCTATCTGAAGCTACGTCTGGCTGCTATCCACAAGATGCTGGTGCTGAAAAGTGCACGCATTTCGTTTACAACTCCACTTCTCATCTTACCAAAGGTTTGGTGGGGCATGAACCAATCACAAGGCGTTCTGTATCCTTACCCAAACAGCACGCAGGCGGCAAGGGCGAGCCGCGACCGTCTCAGCCAATAGGTAGCTGGAGATGAAATGTGGGGCAGGGCTTAGTGAGGGCGCGCGGAATGTTGTGTGTGAATTTGTGCGTGATGTCTGCAGTGCGCACGAGACCGCGCGCTTTCCGAACCGGTTCAGACCAGACGAATTGAGGAGGTTTGTCATGTAATGATAGCAATGTCTCAGTGGCAAGGTGGCAGGAGGAGATACACGCACGACACAAAGACACGACTAATCTTTATTTGGTGTTCTTATTCTTTTATTTAATCATTTATTTTCACAAAAACTGCTTTTCTCCAGATAACTTGTGTTTAAACCAGTTTAGTGTTCAGAAATAGCATCAGGTCAGGTTCTGCGTAGAAGAAAAACGTTTCTATGTTGTAGTTTTAGTCAGTCTCACTAAGGAGGGGGTTAGGGTTATAGTTTAGTGTATACCAGAACCTTTATGGCTGAGAGAGCCAGGAAAGCCACATATTTTTAAATATGTTTCCGTGAGAGACATATAAAATAAAACTGACCACAATTAAACATGTGAATTTTACAGATAAATCTCTGAATTTATTCTTTTTAAATATGTTGTTATACTTTAGCAAACCAATACTAAAATAAGATACTTCTTACCAATAATGCAACTTCTGGTGCTGCATAGTTTTACTAATGGCATTGCAGTCTGGTTGATAAGTGGTGAGGTTAAGCTTCATGCAAGTGTTGAGGTTTTTATCCGTTAATCGTAGGTTCATTGCGAGATCTCGCAAAGATGGACCTTTATTTTTTTTCTCTCCACATCCCCTAAGGGACTCCGTAGGATCTAACTCAGGTCAGCTTGATACATTGAACACCCATGTGGATGGGTGATAAATTTAAAAAGATCAGTGCACTCAAAAAACTTTCCCAAGCGTACTTTGAATGACTGCAGAAGATTAGATGTGAAGTCAGCTAGCTGCTGGAGATTCAAACACCGAACAAAGTCTCTTGCCGTGCACGCATCTTTAAATTCTCTCTCATTTTCTATGATATCACTTAATATAGTAGAAAATGACCAGTTTCAATATTGACGATAAACAGTACTAATTTGTTTTCAAATGCAAACACTGTTTTTTAATGGGTAAGACTGTATTTCCAATCCCTTGTATTTCCACATTGAGCTGGTTCAGTTGTTCAGTTATGTTCACGAGATAGTAAAACTTCAGAAGCCACTCAGTGTTAGCTAGCATAGAATCTTCAATGTCTTTCATTTCAGTAAAAATTCAGATTTCGGTCAGGAAATCCGCTAAACCTTCCCTTTGGATAACCAATGCACATTGCTGGGCAAAAGCAGATCAGAATAATTATTTTTAAGTTCATCCAGCAGTGTTTAAAGCTCGCGCAACAATAAACCACACGAATGACCAGCAACATCACCTCACCAAGCTGCCCACCACACATTTGAACACAAAGCGCCTCCGGATGAGGAATGAAATGAAAACTTGAGATGGGTCTGTTTTTATGTTTGTGAAGAGGCACTAAAGTGCTACGAATCCTATGTTTTTCCCTACCATACACGGAGCACCAGCAGTACACAGTGCGCCCTAGCGCATTCGCGCATCAACACTCGCGACTTCACTTCATTGCGGATTTTTAGTAGGCAGTCACGTGATATTGTACATGCATTCTATTGGCTGGCTGCATCAGAAAGTGGGCTATGTTTCGTGAGTCTTGGACTTTCGTGAGACACAAAAGTGCTTTAAACAGTTGACAAGAGTGTGGGAAAAAGTAATACAGATATGAGGTGGTTTAATATCATTATGGGGAGGGTCATAAACGTTTAAATTACCATAAATATTAAGATAAATAGTTTGTCGCTCTATCGCGGAATTCGTTGATCGCGTGTGGTTCTTGGAATGTATTAACTGCGAGAAACAAGGGCACACGGTACATCAAAATAACTTTATCCACCTGTAACACTCGTGAACTTTGCAAATTGTTTGCTGCTTTTATAACAATTGCACAGTACTTATAGGCCAAAGGAGATATAAATATTGATAAACAAAAATCAGACAAAGACACAAATCCGATAAAACAAATGTGCTAACAGGCTAACATTTGCAGGCCCAATGCAGGTATTTATAAACTTGTGTGTTTGAGGCCAGCCTAGGTGAACAACAAGTAAAATGCACTCCAAGTGCCAATGACGCTTGCATGTGGATGACTCTTAGCGGTGCACACTCTTGCCAGCTTGAGTGTATAGTCTTTTCATAGATAATAGCAGACAGGAAATAATTTACACAACTGCTGAAACAACTTATCCTTGAATTGGTGCCCCTGGTCCATATGAGTATGTTTTGATACTGCATAGACCTAAAACCACTCTTCAGTCACTACCAGTGCTACAGCCTTTTGGTCTATAAGCCTGAGAAAATTTGGATTTTTTTTCCTCCATCAATAGACTTTTCCAATGTGGTGACGTTGATGGCTAGAATTTCTGAAGGCCTGTTGCAAGGAGACTACCCATGAATGTCCGTAGCTTTTGCCATTAAACATAGTTGAAATTCACGATACAGGCACTTGATGTCTTTGAGCAACTCAATTAAAGGGAAGCTTCACTTTTTCCACCTAAGGTAATAGGTGCCAGTGAGCAGGACCAAGCTGAATTTTCCTCACAAGTACCTGCTACACTTGTGCATCCTCCACTTTATTTGCCATCATGATGGTATGATTGCAAACAGTTTTTGCTGACAAAGGCACATCTTTTATTCACTTGATTATCTTATCATTATTGGAAAAGTCATCAAGAACTTCATTCACTATTTCAAGCATGATTTTTTTGGAATACTTGCCATCTGTGAATAACTTTCCAGTCCTTACTATTGTTAAAAAAAAACAAAGAAAACCAGCTGGTGAATTTCATTCACCTTGTTGGGTCCACACACGGACTTGATGTTGACTAGTTGGCACTCAGCATAGCTGCTCTTGGACATGCCTTCTTCCTGCCATCCCTTGCTGGATATTTTGATGCAAATGTAGCATGGTGTGTGTCAAAGTGTCATTTTATATTTCTCAGTTTCATTCATGAAACTTTATTATTGCATATTAGACACATCGCAACACCTGCTCTCTCCACAGAAGTGAAATCCGTTGTCCATTTGGGATGAAATGTGCGATACTCCTCATGTTTTTTTTCCTTTTTGGAGTCTTCTTAGTTAGAAGGGTTTGCACCTCATAAGTTAGTTAGCTGAATATTTAATTAAAAAGAGGGAAGCTTATTTCTTGACCTCACAACAACTCATGTAGGCTACCTCATTAGCCAATAAAAATGGAGTTTTGGTGTTGGACTTCTCCATACAGCTGGAAGGACAACTGGGATTGGCTCCAGCCATGCGCAACCCTGAACAGGTGCAGTAGGAAATGAATAAGGTAGAATGCACGGGAGTGTTCTTTATTTTGAAAGTTATTTTTACACTGTCATTTCTGTAATATTTTACTTTAAAATGTAAGCAGAATTATGCATTAGTTATTGTCTCAAATGTCAGCTAATTTTTTATCTGTTAGCCACGTACAGTCATCAAGGGAGTCACATCTGTACACCATAGCGGATAATGTTCAAAAATTTGTGGCAAGAAATGGAGTACGAAGACCAGCGTAATTGCCAGTGAATTATGATTTCTTTTTATTTATTTACAAATAAAATTTATCCTTTGAAAAATACTTGCATGTCCATTAAACATCGTAATAAATTTGACAGGCATTATCGGCATTAATATGAAACAAATATAAATAATTACATTTAAAAAAAGCGTAAAAATCCGCTGTAGCGTTTCTTATTATATTCGGCAAGGCATTATTGGTGTTGTAGTTCAAAACACTGTGGAGACAATTGATAATATGTTGTTTTCAAGATTAACCCATGAACAACTGTAGTCATCAAGATTAAATGATATATTCATGTGAAAATGAATATATCATTACAACAAAAAGATACAGGGTAAATAAATATCAATCAATCAATCAGCCTTTATTTATATAGCGCTTAATCACATCATCAGACATTTCGAAGCGAAATGAAGAAACCCAACAGAAGCCTCCCGAGCAAGCATAAGCGACAGTGGCAGGGAAAGACTTCCTCATTGAGGACGAAACTCTGGGCAGGACCCACTCTGGAGGGCGGTCATCTGCTTTGACTGGTTGGGTGGGAAAGGAAATATACAGGGGATGGAGACAGGGCAAGGAATGTAATCAGCAAACCAATACTAATATTTCCCAGTAAATTACTGAGAAGCTTTTCAGGGCCACGGGTGATTTTCACTATTCACAAAAACCCACCTTGCACCTTCATTCAGAGATTGGCCACATGCTTTAATTTGTGGTTTATTCAGCAATTCAAATTTACATTCATTATTCTAGTCTCACTGAGTGAGACCAAATTAGGCTAAGAAGCAAAATCATGAAGCTGCATAATTCAAGTATAAATTCTTTTCCACATACTCCAATGAGCACCAGTGCCATCCCATTAAAAATGTTTATGATTTGATTTTTAATAGCTTACCATATTTACTTGTGGACTGATCCTAATAGATGAAATGTTATTTTTAGTTGTGAGCTCTGAAGCACACAATTTTTGGTTCACGTTGAATATATCATCAAATATCCTAGTTTGTACATTTCTGTGTACACTCTCAGCAATCCATGTATATATATCTATAGAAATAATTAGACTTGAGATATAGGTATCCTAAGTACAGATCTGACAAGTAGGCAACAGAGATGAAAATAGCCAAACTGGATAATTTCTCACCTCAACAGGGTCCTTGTAGGGTCCTTGGCACCAGTAAGGTCAATATGTCTGTTGAACAACAAGCCTTTTAATTTGGAGACTCGGCATGAGAAAAGAAGCAGGAGTGATATTGAGTCTTACTTGATTCACTGAAAGTTGGTGATGAAAAAATCTGCACTCAAAATTCAGTGAGCGACTACTTTCATCTCAAGTTGTCATGACATTTCATATTGTTGCCTAGGAGATTGTGCACCAGAGTGAGACATGTAAGATGTGATTTATCTAAGCAAAGATCAGTTTCTGGTACTTAGTGCATTTCCTCTCATTGGCTTCCTAAATAGACTCTTCCCAGGTTACCGCAAGTTCCAGTATGATCAGGTATGATTGTGAACCCTCAGGAGTAATGATCATATGTGGACATAAAGTTGTTGTTGCAACTTGTTGGCAGATCCTCAGCTACTTTTCCAGAGTGACCTGCAGTTGTCAGTCAGATGCTGCGTGGAAGAGGCCTATTGTTAGATGTTGTCACACTCGGGGTTTTTCTACATCTTTGATGAAGGGGATTTCCTTCTTTGTAGCCGAGGTAGGTGAGGAATAAAAAGCCCAGCATTATTCTAACAGTGTTTACATTTGACAAGAAAAAAAGAGGTTGAGCATCACAATCACAGGGATTGAGAAAATTGAAATGTCCACCAGAGGGGGAGATATTCGAAAAAAACTGGCACAAAAAGAAATGCAGTGGACATATAGACTCAACACTCAGACACCAAATGGACTAAATGATGATTATAGCTTAAAATGTTTTTTGAGTTAAAACTGTCTATAATATTCTGGCACTATGTATTGAAAGCATCTTGTTAATCTATGCCTCAAATTGTCTGTAATCTAATTGGAGCTTGTTGATTATCTCAGCTGTTGGTTACCTCCCTATCCCTACCCTATAAAGTGAGTTGAATTTATGTGATTTGAATGCTCTGATGAAGGCTCATAGCCAAAACGCGTAAGCGTTCATTTTTTGGTGTGTGCCAAAATAAAAGAAGTGGAAATGTGAGTACTTTGTCCTCCCTTTATTAATTTTTTTTAGATGTGCTACCTTTTGGGAGTTTATCCCTATTTTTGAGTGTTTACATTTGATCAAATCAACGTAAAACACAAAGGGGGCACACTAAAGAGGCTCCCTGCAGCGTTAAACACATTATTTTATGTTAGACAGCCCTCTTGTGGTGAAGTTATATATTACAACCTTTGGCCGAAGACAAATTCTAAGATTCTTTTCTATTTCATTTTAATGTCTGCAACTTTAAAAGAAGAAGAAAAAAAAAGGCATAGCTTGGATACTTTTTCGATCATAGTTATTATCACCGACATAGTCGTCACTGCATTTCTCACACTGAATAGACAAGGTCAAACATTTAATAAATCACGAAGTGTGCCAGTACCGCCGACATCCAGACGAGTGTAGCACTGACTTATTTCTAAGCCTAATGTGAAAAAGGAGATGGAGTATGTATGTAACACATGCATATCATCTGAAACTCATAATTCAGATACAATGTAGTGGATTTAAAAGCTTGGGAAAGAAATTGTACAAGGTCGTTTCAGGGAGCTTAATCAGTCACCTCAATATATATTAACTTGGAAATCAATTACTTAAATTAAATTAAATTATAAATTATATATTTGGTCTTGTTTAAGGTCCACAGAAAATTAATATATAAATATTTTTCACGTTATGGTTAACCATGAAAAAAGTTGTAAGTTACCTGACTTCAAACTTTCTTATTACATTTGTGTTATAAATATTTTCGGTAAATCAAGGTTTAACATGAGCACGGATAAGAATGGTTAATCTACTTCAGAGTATAAACTGTGACTGTCAAAAAACAATACAGGGAGCCAAAATGTCAACTTGGTCATTATAAAATAGTTCCAGTCAATAATGTGTTACAATATGTAATGGTTGCACATAATTGGTTTGTTTTTAGAATCACGCAGAAATGTCTAGTATACATCTCTGAACTTGTGTGTTGTTAATGCTGTAAAACGAGCATATCAATGCACTCAGTATGTAAATTCTTTAAAAATTTTGACTAATGTTCTGTGTTTCGGTTCTGTATCAATCAATCAATCAATCAATCAATCAATCAATCAATCAATCAATCAATCAATCAATCAATCAATCAATCAATCAATCAATCAATCAGTCAGTCAGTCAGTCAGTCAGTCTGTGTCTGTCTGTCTGTCTGTCTGTCTGTCTATCTATCTAACTATCTATCTATCTATCTATCTATCTATCTATCTATCTATCTATCTATCTATCTATCTATCTATCTATCTATCTATCTATCTATCTATCTATCTATCCATCCATCCATCCATCCATCCATCCATCCATCCATCCATCCATCCATCCAACCGTCCGTCCGTCCGTCCGTCCGTCCGTCCGTCCGTCTGTCTGTCTGTCCGTCCGTCCGTCCGTCCGTCCGTCCGTCCGTCCGTCCATTCGGCTGTCCGCCTGTCTGTCTAATAGGATATTATGAATTAATGAATGAATTATGTATGTAAATATATACATACATACATACATACACACATACTGTATATACATACATACATACATACAGACATTAATACATACGTACGTACATACATACATGTATATTATTTAAGTATTTATGTATGACCCCCCCGCCACAATCACACGAATTTCCCCACTGTGGGACAATAAAGGTTTTATTATTATTATTATTATTATTATTATTATTATTATTATTATTATTATTATTATTATTATTATTATTATTATCATTATTATTATTATTATTATTATTATACATGCATACATACATATAATTTAATCACTCATTCATAATAATAATAATAATGATAAAATAATAATATAATGCAATAATAATAATAGTAATAATAATAGTAATAGTAACAATAATAATAATACAATAGTCATTCATAATAATTAATTATAATTAATGTTATGGTGGGACTAGGTTGCGTCCTTGTAGGGTCTCGCTAACATTTCAACTGGGAACTAGTTAAATGGATGTGATTTCATTTTTCCTATTGTGGTGCATGAATTCATCTTCAACGTGCTCCGGCTGGCGTTGGAAGTAGTTCCGGTGGCTTCGCAACGGAGCGGAGCGGAGCACACAGACCCGGGATCTTCGTGCTGCTGCTGAGCGGAGCGCAAACGCGGGTCGAGTTCTCCCCTCATGACTGTGGAGTGACCGCAGGAGCGGTCAGTTTGACGCCCGCAGAGGAACGACATGCAGCTGGAGTGACAGCGACGAGGCACCGCTGGGGCTTTTTGTCTTTGAGGGAATTTTCAAGCGGCGTCTTGAGCTTCAGAGGCAGACTGAGGCATTCTTATTCACCTCCGACGGTGAGTAGTGTGTTGCAGAAGAATTTATGAACGTCAGTCGTGAAGGTTTGAAACAAGAAATGCTTTTGCCGGGACAGAAAGAAGTGTTATTCAAAGCCAGTGGGGTTGAAACTACTTCGTGGCAGCATGTGACAAGTTTGCTGTCTGTCTTTCTGTGCGTCCTGTAATCTGATGGATGTCCCGAATATCCGTCTGATAAAGTCAGCTCTAAGTTGGACGCGTTCTGACGGAGTTCCGCTCAGTCAGGGTCTGCAAAGGGAAGAGGTTTCAGTGGAGCTCCTGTCATTGTGCTGGTCGGCCACTTACTGATGATCACAATACTTTTGGACAGAAACAGTGGAAGCTCATAGCTGATCTGAGGCTGATCTGACCGGTAATGTGGTCCAGTTGGTGTCAGCCTAACATAAGAGGGAACAGTACTCCGGACTGGACTGTATTGGACTGTCATCTACTGAATTTAAAGCATTTTTATTGAGGTTAATTTGACTGTTTAGGTACAGAATGGATCTAAGGATGCTTAGAAAAACTTAAAAGATTTATTGGACTTAAGTAACTTTGTTTCACGGCCGTCAGTGTTTTCTATTTTATGCTAGTTTCTGAATGTATGTTCTACCAACACCGTGACAGCTCTTCTTACGTGACATTTTTCTTTGTATTGTGCAGTATGTCTGCATCCATGTTAGTACCTGATCACTACAGGATGTGACTGACCCACATCTGGTTTACACTTAAATTATCAAATCACATTGACTTGCGTATCATTGCAGATCGGTTTTTGTGTGTGTCTGTTTCTGTGTCTATTAGTAGAATTATACAAAAAAGACTTAGCGGATCTTTGTGAAACTTGGTGGGAATGTTGGGTATTTGACAGGAAGAACTCATTAAATTTTGGAGTGCAGCCTGAGAATCCAGGAATAAAAAAAAAACCTTCTTTGAACATTTTAAAATGTGGCTTTTATAAAATTAATTTGGAGATGGAAGTGTTAAATCTCAGAGTGGACCTGGATAACATTGTGAAATCAGGATTTTCTTGTCAATTTTTTAACATTTTGAGGTAGAGTTTTTTTTTTTTTTTTTTTATGTTTTCATAAATAAAATGCTTAAGATATTTTCCAGGAAGGCAAATGAAGTGTGAACATTGCCCTAAAGAAGAAATTTTGGCATTCTGGAACATACTGTATCTGGACAAAGGGGTGGATCCATGACTTAAAAAATGCTTTAAAATTCGGAGAGCAACCATTTTGACAGCACACGTGTCTCGACTGTTGACTGATGAATGTGTTGAAAATTCATGTAAAGGTTTGACATTAGCATGTGCTAAGCTGGGTGAATCATCATCACAGCTGATGCAGAAAGATGAGCTGCCATTATTGCCCACGAGAGTCTGTTTCTCTCTCGGTCTGTGCAGATCACGTGTATTTGGTGTTTACCAGTAAACTGAGTGTGCTGATGCCACAGTTATGTTGAACTTCTGTAGATTTGGGTCCAGTCCTCACCAAGAAGGGAAAACTTCTTATGCTGCAGTAGTAGTCAATATCTTTAATCATACTGCAGTTTGGAGAGCCAGCCGATACTATACAATTTCATCTTTCCAAAAACAGACAAGAGGTTTGTGTATGTGTGTGTGTGTGTGTTTTTGTGGATGAAAGAACTGAGAAATCGTTGAGCGAGTACCCTTCTCGTGATTTGGATGCACCTCTAATTCCCATCAAGATAAGAGCTGTCTGAACAGATTTCTGTCATCATTATTTGCTCTAAGATTTACTTGTGCTTGTAAATGGTGTTGATTGAGGGTAATTTGGCTTTTTAATTGCTGAACAGCTGCCACACTCACCGCTGATTGCCATTGTAGACTTTCTCAGTAGATCACTCACAGACCCCTAAATGCCTCATTAAAACATAACGCAGAGTTGCATGAAACGTGAGGAGAAGGAACTCTTATAATGTTTTACTGATTTTTGTTTTATCATCGGAAAGGTCGTTGTAATTATCTTCAATGTCAGCAGATGCAAATCCAAAAAGCGACTGTAGTAATGACTTTTTGAAAGTTGAATTAAGAGCTATTTACGGGTACATTACAGGCATTTCAGGTTCTCTGGGAAAGATGAACATATGCTGGTGAAATGGATGTTGGAGGGGGGACTTAGATTAGGATAGAATTTCATCCTTTACTGTGTTTTCTGCAAGAAAACCATTTTACATGCACATGAAATATTATTTCCAGGGTGGTCACTGCACTTGTGGAAATCTTAAGCAATGAATCTCTAATGGAGCGCTGCAACAGTCCACTGATACTCCATGCTTTTGTCAATGATTCTTCAGTGTGTTTCTGATTTTATTTAATTATATGCCAATATATACATTTTTTTTTTAAAAAAAGAGCAAGAAATTAAAGGAAATAATGCATGAAAATGTCAACCAGTGCAACTTGGTAGAGTGGAGCCCATAATACACACCTGTGTAGTGTCGGGTCGATCATGTTACATTTGGACTTATATTTACACAATAGCAATATACACACGGAAATGGCTGTAAAATCTCTGCCAGTCATGTGACACAACACCTGGTGTGGTATGAATGGTACTCGTTGAACATCACAAGTGGAAACATGGAGAAAACTAACGTTAGTAGTCACACAAATATAGTTTGATTGATTGCTTTATCAAAGACAGCAACACACTTTCATTTGCATAGCTTACCTTCACTAATGTAAATCAAACCAGTGAGGGCGGTGAGGGTAGCTTCCTTCATTAAATATGAAATGAAATTGTTAATTGTGATTGTAAACTGACAAATGTACGCTTTCAAAATAAAAGTAGGGACCAACTTCTGCTTTTTCTTTTCATTTATACTGTAACGGACTTTTAAAGAGCTGCTCTCAGATTTAATTATAACTGACCTGTGAGCAGCTTTAACTTTTGACTGACTTGCTGTCTGGACGTGATTTAGTCTCAGCCCATTTAATGGTTCATCAAGGCAATCAAATATCAACGTGTGCTTTGGAATGGGCAGGGTTACAAATGGGTGATGTCCAATCAATAGCGGATTGAAAGGCTGTTGTGTCGGCTGCCAGGTTTGGTGTCAATGCAAAGCCAGACATCACTCTTCTGCTGTCTGGTCTTCTGCTATGTCTGACATTTCCTAAGGTGCTGAGGCCTCATTTGTTTGTCATTAACGTCCACTTGTGACAGATTTTCTACAGACTGTAATCTATGCTTCTCCTGCCAGGCTGTGAATCAGTTTATCCCCATCTCACAGTTACAGCTGAGAAAAGAGTTCTCCAAATCACTCCACACTCCTAATTCCCATTGGATGGTTGGTGTTTCTTGACATGTGAGGCCTCATTCAGACCAAATTGGGCATTGTAGCGATTATCACTGGGTTGTGCAGCGGTGTGTCTTCGTTTGATTGGTGAGGTCTGTCTGGATAATAGTTGGTTTCTAGGTCCTGGTTAGGAACCAGCTCCCCTTTGTGTAAGGCTGTCTCCATTCGTAACAAGTTTGTAGGGTTTTTTTCCCCCGCCAGTGCATTTTCCTGACAGCACAATGTTGTTTGAGGAAAAAACATCATAAGAACTAACAATTAAATGGACCTCTGAAGGTGTGAACATGTTCAGTATCCTTTACGGCTTTGTAGGCAAGTCTGATTTACTCTAACGCCAAATGTTTCAAGTCAACCAGAACTTATGATAAAACATGACTTACTCCCATTATGTGCGTTACAGCTGTAGGTTATATTTAAAATGTCATTTGATTAATTTATTGTCGTCAACTTGAATAGCAATATTGTTAACCAACTGGTCTGATCAGCAGCTTATGTGATTAGTCACCACAGCATTGTCAGATTGTATTGAAGTCGATTCTCTACATATTGTGTGAATATCTGAATGAATATAACACTGTTTGTGATTCATAGGTTTACACACCAGTGTGTGATTTCTACTTAGCTTTCAACTTTCTTTTAATGTTTACAGACTACTTTAACCTGCTGACCTCAAACAGCAATTAATAAAAGACAGCAACTCAATGCAATTGTAAATGAACAAAAGAGAAAACAAAAAGCGCAGCAATATGACTACCTACCAGAAAAGGCAATTGGATTTATTCAAAGTTCATTACAAGATTTTTGATTTTCTTATACTGGTTTTTTCACCACTGAGGGTATATAGAACTTTAGCTTCCTGTTTAGAAGATGGCCAGTGGATTCATCCGATCAGAAGGACCTTTGTGAATGACCTTTTTTTAACTTTAAGCTTATTGCAGCATTTTTAAACACAATCTCCCCACCTATATATTTGAACAAACTCACTTGAAAACCTCACGCTGTCACTCTTTTAACTCCACCCACTACCTGTCAGTCACAGCGCCCAACCAATCACAATGCCAGAAGGAATCACGTGAACAATATGGCTTTTTGTTGTGGTTACGTTTTTCGTCCACCCAATAACGCAGATCCGGGATGAAAACGCTGGCCAAAGTGAACTTTTTTGAAAACGCCGGATCTGCGTTGTCGTGTGGACCCTGTATCTGAAACTTTTTCTATCCAGGGAGCGTCTCCCTGCAACGAAAACCGCTGTGACGCTAGTGTATGTGACCCGTGTCTACATGTACACACAGAATGGACGGAGTTAAAACTGGCTATTTTCTGTCGTATAACAGCTCCACTTGGAATACGCGTCGATAAAGATATTTGAGAGTTGGATACTGTATTTGTTCGTCTGTTTCTTTCTTTATGAGTCATAAAGTGAATGGCGAGAATTTCCACACGTCCCCATTTTTTGAGCAGAAAGTCCAAACAGCAGGAAAGACACAGAAAACGGCAATGATTTCTGAGTGAACTAGCTGGCTAGCACAAACAGTCTGTCCAGCTATGGTTTCCGTTTGGAATGGGACAATTGATGTCGTATCCAAAATGCTCCTCGGGTATCTGACAAAAATGGTCTTCAGGTAACTACATACAGTTCTGTTCATGTAGTCAGCTAACAGAACTATCACTTCTCTAAAATTTCTTTTCCACTTTCTCTTTTGACAGGTGCCTTTTCCTTTAACGTTAGCTCCTTTCCCAATCTCACGATTAGTTAGCTTTCTTTCTCCAGTTAGCCTGCTAATGTTCATCTACGGCTTCACAATGCCCGCCCAGAGCAGTCCATGATTTGCCAACACAAAGTTGTTACGTCACCGCGTTGGGTGTGCTTTGTTTATAATACCAATACATTTGTTTTGATATGTTTGTTATGAAGTCTGATATTACTGATTTATCATGGATTTCCACGGGTTCCCGCTTGTATTAAAGTATATTCTGACACTTTCCCACAATGAAAGTGGGACAGAAATTATGATGTGAATTTCATAAAATGAATATTAGCTGTGATGCATGCCAATGGACCAATATATTGTGTCACTAATGTTAGCGTCAGTATTCATTCATTCATTCATTCATTCATTCATTCATTCAATCGTTCGTTCATTCATTCATTCATTCATTCATTCATTCATTCATTCATTCATTCATTCATTCATTCATTCATCCATTCATTTATCTTTTTATCCGTTTTTCCTCATGAGTTGCTAGTGCTTATCCCAGTGCATTTACAGGCGATAGGCAGAGAACAGTTAGGGCATGATTCTGGTGCACCGCGGAGCTTCAGTTTGAGCCGTCTATAATGGACATTGGGGGGATCAAGCATTAATGTTCTTAAGTGGTCTGTAGCTGCTTTATATTCATCAGCCTTAGAAAATGAATGATATGCTGTGGAAGAAATCCTTTTTTCCAAATGCTGTCAAAGCAATAAATAAAATTAGGAAGTGGCAGACCAGGACTGCATCATTGTGCTATGTTGTATATGGCTGACATGTTGTGAGTTGTCTTTTATTTTTTTATGATTGTGTACACTGAGATGATGGGTGTGGTGCCATTTAGTGAATTATATATATATTTTTGACTGTGACAGTGAACGACACCAGCATGCTTTTATGGTGAAACCAAAGGCAGAGCTCCACATAGTGAACAATACCATTTTTCATAATCACATTTCTATATGTGAATAAGTATAAAAATGTCAATAGTATCAAAAAAGATTTTGAATCTTCAGCGGAAACATATGTTTCTCCATGAAACACTAGATATGAGTGCTCAGCAGTAATAACATATCGTCTTTAGTCTGTACAGAAAATATACTCTACTGATTGACAACTTATTTTGCTCATAGACAATATCAGCATGAAAATATTTAGTGAACCTACTGTTGGATGTTTGTATTCTATTCAAAAGGAAATGTTAATCTTAACCTGGACTGGGCTTGGCTGGCTAAATTGCCATGGTGACATAGCTAGATTTGAAGAGCGCCACAGTGGTGACACTGAAAAACCTCAAATCAAATTTATGGTGGAGTGTGTTGATGTACACAAGGAATTTGTGTCTATTTTTAGACTCCACATACCTCATTAACCCATTAATCTCTTCCACATACGACTCTCTGTTCTCCTTCCCACAAGGAGAACAAATGCACACAAACACCTCTGGTCTCTTTTAACTGTGCACACTGGCTTCCCCACCTCTTCCTCCAGCTCAGGATGCAGGATGTTTGAAAAAATAAACACATAAATAAACACAACCCACATATATTTTCTTCACCCACAATTCTGTTTTCACAACAGCACCATGAAAGAGGCGTGTTGATAATGACATAGCGTAGCATAAACAGGGTATGTTATAAAGCAATCAGTGAATTTACAACAGGGACATAAGATCGATTGTCTCTTTTTCTCTGCAGAGAATATGTGATTATCCATAGAGAGAAAGGCTAGAACAAGGGAAGCTTGCGCACTAATGTATGAAAAATGTTCAAATGGGCTGCCAAATATATTTTAGCAACCGTTAATATCCATATACTAGGCATCCTGCCAAAGTAAAATTTATATGTGGGAACACATATAATGTTGTGAGAGAGAATGAGAGAGAGGGTCACACAGCTCCAAAAATGGAAAATATATATGTGGCAGTCAGTGTTGCTAATATGGTGGGTCGCCACAAATGCTGCCAAGAATAGATTTTTTACTGTAGCCTTTAGTTGATAAAATTTCAGTACTCTCCATCTCCACTGGTCTATGGTTGACTGTCTTGAATCCCTGACATTGTATACTGATGGGTATTTTCAGTATACTATACTCTTTGTTGAGGTTTGACAGAAAAACCTCCGTTTTGTTGAGTTGAGGCTCCTGAACTTAGCCTGACCGCTGGAAGCCCTGGACTAGATTTACTTTGTGAGCTGCTCAGCAAGAAGCCTTATCCAATTAATGGCTCTTAATGTCTTCTGCTTGTGAATGCCCTGGCACCTATGTCTGCATTTTAGTCATTTAGTCACTCTAGTCCAAAGGTGAGTGTTTGGCGACAGCGTCACCTCTGTATGTCTGCGAGTCTCTGACAGAACATCAACTGTTTCATGGATGTATTTTCATAACGAGTTCTATTGTCAAAACTAAGGGCCATCTTGGACAATGAGTACCATCAACTGTACGGAACACTGATGGGACAAAGGAGTATATTCAGTAGTAGGATGGAGCTCCCTAAATACACTACTGAATGCCATAGGAAAACTTTCCTGTGGCCATCAAACTATACGAGTTATCTTGACATGTGGTGATTAGGAGGAATGAAGCGCCAGTAAATTTATATCTGTGCATATATTTATATTCTATCTTGGCCCTTTTTCTGTCTCAATTCTAAATTATCTATTCTTGCTGTTACTTTGTACAGTATTTATGTTTTGCAGTGGAGCAACTGTAAAAAAAAGCAATTTCCCCCTGGTGGGTTAAAAAAGGATTTTGGTTCTAATTCTGATTCTCAATGGTGAACCCAGCCTTTTGCTGGCCAGCTGTCTTTCCTGTGTGTATTACATTACCTGACTTTGTAGCACTGGGCTTGCACTAGGAGCTAGTATGACGAAGCCACTGTGGCTCATTGTAAAAGAATTGAGCAAGCCACAAAAAGCCACACTCTGTGTCCAAGACAGTGGCGCAGCACGCAGACGTCCATTGCTCGTTGCGAGTGGGGGGGACCTCGCCCGGGAAATTTTTTAGAAAATGGTGTTGTTTTCCTGCAATTTGGTGCATTCTGAGGGCAAAATCTTCTGTTCAGTTTACCTACAAAAATACACTAAAGTCAACAGTTCAAGCTTAACTATCTTTATTTCCATCCTACTTTATACAGGTATTACTTTGAGCAATTAAAAACTTGCATTCACTATGTGAAGATACAGTCATACAAAATATTACTCAATGTTTACTTGTAAGTTTTACTTGGACTAGAAGACATTTAACTTTGACCATCACCACCAACACCATTGGTATGCCATAGTTTAGTTTAGTTTTTGTTTTTAATTCGATAATATGATTTTTCATTTAAATTTAAAAAGGCATGAAAAATAGCAAGTGAGGTGAATATACATTTACATGCATCGCTGGTTATTCCTGCCGGTCATAGGGATCAAAAGTCTAAGACTACAAAAAAGTATTGATAATATCTTTCATTTGCCTTCTGATCGGTCTGTCACCACTAATACCCCCTCTCAGCATTCACCATTTGTTGTTCAATTAGAATTTTAACACAAACTCTACTATATAACACTGGATTCTTAATTTCCTTCGATCGATCGTCCTCGCCTTGTCGTCACCAATTCGCGGTTTTAATTTGTAAAAAATAGAATCTTTGTTTTTCATTGGACGAGAGGAGGTCATGAGAGGAGTGCATATTCAATGATCGGCAGCGTTCGGGTCACTTCAGCTATTTTTGTCGGCTATTTCCGTCGGCATGCGCCGACGGAAATAGCGGCGCTAGCAAGAGAGAAAGTTTGTTATCGCTCGGGGATTTTCGCGAGTCCTAAAAAGTTATAAGTTTTAGCCTTTTTTTCCTAAAATTACGAACGCCACTGTGGCTACAGAGGTTAAAAACCGTGCAGGCAATTTGGGATTTACTTCGCCTATGGCGATGTGGCGAATGGCTAGTGCAAGCCCAGCAGCAGATACACCCATATAAGCAGGTAACAGCCTTTTAGATGCAGGGTGGCATCAGTGCTACTACTGGGTGTTGAAACAACAACACCCAGCAGGGGCGGCACGGTGGCGCAGTGGGGAGAGCTGTTACCTGACAGCAAGAAGGTTCCAGGTTGAATTCCTTTCTGTACAGAGTTTTTATGTTCTCCCCGTCTCTACACGGGTTCTGTCTGGGTTCTCCTGCTTCCTCCCACCTCCAAAGTCATGCAGCTTAGATGAATTTGTCCACAGGTATGAATGTGAGTGGGACTGATTGTCTGTATTTCATGTGGGCCTGTGATGACCTGGTGTCTCTTCCGTGGTGAACCCTGCCTCTCACCCGTAGCCAGCTGGGAATAGGCTCCAGCATAACCCGTGACCAAGATTTAGTTAAGTTACTGAAGATGAGATTCATGATCGCTGTTTACTGTATAATATTTCATTACAAGAATAACAAACAGTTGTTGAGTGGCTTCCCTGTACTGTACTGATTACTGAGTATGAATTACTCACTGCTCTGTGTTAGCTAGTGTTAGCTTCTGTAAACAGACAGGTGGTAGGTTCATGCTTTTCTTCCCACTGCCATTAAACAGAATTTGTAGTTGAGGTTCTCATAAAGAGCTAAAAAAGGAATCCTGCTGAAGACGCTGGCTCCTGAACACTAGTGCCGACTCTGTGAGGCAGTACAGGGTGGTGCTAGGAGCCGTCTTTGCTCTTTGTCACTAACGATTTGCTGGAGATGCTGTCAGTAAAGTGTGCAGTTTGAGCATAGCTTGGATGTAGCTTTTAAAACTGTTGAGGAAGCAATAGTTTGCTAAAAGCCCTTTGATAACCCTCTGCTACATCATTAGTAGGTCAGTAGGACATAGGAATTACTTCAGGTGATATTAATAAACAGCAGGTTGAA
Source organism: Antennarius maculatus (assembly GCA_013358685.1). Taxonomy (NCBI): domain Eukaryota; kingdom Metazoa; phylum Chordata; class Actinopteri; order Lophiiformes; family Antennariidae; genus Antennarius; species Antennarius maculatus. The sequence goes on along the minus strand of CM023607.1, from coordinate 15,270,158 downwards.
TCATTATTCAGACATTGTAATCATTGAAATCGTATAGATATAATTACTGTGACTCTGCAGTGGAATCATTTGTTCTTTAGATATAGATTTGCCAACATGCTGCTATTATCACCAAGCTGGGAAGATGAGAAATTTGGCAAAGCATTAGAACAGAATTGCTCTCTTTGTAAGTACCTCTAAATTCTCTGAGTGCTCCCAGTCATTGCAATTTTCATCTTGTCCCCTGGAAAGTACACATAATTTGAATTCAAATGCAGCAAATCCTTTATGCCAGGATTGGGAAGAGGAAGATGTCAAAGATAATAGAAGGCTTGATCACTTTTAAAGGGCTGTCATTTAAGTTGAACTCTGCAGCGATGCTGCCAGCTACTAGGGTTGAGAGCAAAGCTTCTACTGTGAACCATATGTAAATCCTGTGTCTTACACAGGCTGAGGTTGTTGTTGCACTCTACTGGTTATGTTTTAATGAGTAACAATTGTTAGCCAATTTGCATGTAAAACAATGTAATTATAAACAAGCATCAAAAAGCTGTAATACTTCTAAAAAATGTAAATTACTCTCCATTATCAAGCGCAACAAACGCCATGCCTCTGAGCCTGGGCCTCGAGGTTTTTGGATGCTCGCTTCCATTATTAATGCTATTCACAAGCCAAACTTTTGAGGTTGGTGCATTCGGAGGCTTTAATCTATTTTTGCTGTAAATTAATGAATTTTTAAAAAGGACTAGTCCTTGTTGAATAGGGCTGGATGTGGGAATGTAGTTTTGAGTTGTGGTGACACCATGCTGTACAGTAGCCCCCTTTACTGTGCAAAGCATGACTTCACTAACAGCATCCGATTTCTCTCTCGGGACCGTTCGTTGAGGGAGTTTGCCGAAATGCTGCACTCCTATGTTTTATTTATGACAAAATATGCCTTTTTAACTCCGCCGTTGTCAGAATTCTGAATTGTGATAGCTTTTTCCTCGTCGGCGGTGGGAAGTCTTCTGGGTTGCTAACTCCCTCTCCCTTGACAGATGTTTTCAGGTGTTATGTTCTGTGTGGGCTTAGAGAGTTAAATATTTTATTCTAGGCCTTCAGGTATTCAGTAGAGCCCACTAATTTTCTTGCCATTTTTCAGTAAGATTTTCTTTCAGGAAGAGAAAATCAGAATCTTCATTTTTATTTGAAATGGCTTTTTGACCAGTTTTCACAAGCTCCTGATTTAAACGATGTCATGTCATGGATAAATTATCAACCTCTCTCTGGGTTATTCATTTATCCCTTCATTTTTCTTTCAAGAAGTAGTTGCCTGACCACAAGCTTTGAGGAGTGAGGACACAAAATGTATCTCAGTTTGAAACGGTGCATTACATTGAAGACTCCCCAGGTCTCCTTTGAGAGTAAGTAGACAGTATCAAACGATAATTGCTTAACCCAGCTCCATTGAGAGATGAGCCAGCAGCCGCCATAAGGGCAGCTGATTTTCCTTGATATTTTATAATTGAACCTTTTCAAGGTTTTCTTTTTCTGGCACTAACGCAGAAAGTAATTAAGATGTTCAATACTGCTTTTTGGACCTTTCCTCCTTCCTTTGAACGGTCCACACTCCGAGACATGACAGCGTTTGGGATGCCTTCAGACTTTCTTTTGACACATTAGCCTCACCCTTTGCCGAGGCAGCCCTTCCCAGAAACCCTTCTGCTCTGCATGCTCCGGTTGGGTATTTTGTCATTATTTCATTTTCCAGAAAATATTTTGATGCCTCTTTCTTTTGGCTCCCCCCACGCCTCCCTTCTCTCACCCATCCCCATCGCTCCATTCAAAGTTCTTTATTAAAATGCAGAACTGTAAAGCCTCTCTGTCTGAAAGCCTGCTAGCAGCAGGGGACTGCTTGCTGTGATGCATAAAGCTGAGTGAGTGCATCACAGCCACAAAGTCTAATGGGTTACATTCAATCACACACAGACCCTCAACTCTTTTAAAGGGACAATGTCATAAAAGCACCATCCACAGTGCAGGGAGTGATATATTTAAATTCTTTGGAAAGGAGAGATTTTTTCTTCATAAACATCACATGCCCTTCTTTTCTTTTCATATTAATGCTTGTAATCTTTTTCTGGAAGTGCCAGCTAGTATCTCATAACTTTCAAGTTAACATAGTTAACTTTTAGCATGGTCTTTTTGTTATATAAAAGATTAATATCTGCTGTTTCACATGTTCCCAATGTTGTCATATTTGAACCTCTCTTGATTCTTACCAATATCAGTCAAACATCTATTAAATTACTATTTAAATGTTAAATTATTGGGTTATTGTGACAGTGCCCAGTCATTGTAAGTTGTTACCTCCTGCCATGCAACGAAGCTGACCTCTTTTAGGGACAATGTTCTAATGAGATTATATAGGATCATATACATGAACAGTCAGATCATTTGTTTGTCAGACGAGCTACGTCTTAATTGTTAAAAATAACACAACATCACTATGGTAATGTTGAAATTGATTTCATTCAATGTATGTTAAAAAATTAAATATAAGGTGAGGCCGACACTGTGTAGAAAGGCTCATTTCATCACAATCTAGGTTTCATCACAATCTTTCACCAATGAGTTTGCAGGCAGCCTTCTCCCTGTATACAATATAGTGTTTTCTATAGAAAGCTGACATCTCTAAGACATACTGGAAGCTGTCTGCTTTGCTGTTTTTCCTCCCTTGATACCATGAAAGCCTCTGAGGCTGTTGTCAAACAAAGCAGGTATCAGAAACAAAAGGCACAGAGCTGAGGTTAGCCCAGTCACTGTGGGACCAGTTGACTGAGTCGACTTGGTAATTGGTTGCGTCTACCCATCCAGCAGGGCCCATTCTCCCCCAGAAGCCAAGTCATGGCCCCTCCTCTTCTCTCTTTGCTTTCTTCTATTACTCATCATCCCATTGCCTCACCAGGCTAGTGGCGTGAAGCTCCATCGCGCCGCCATGCAGCCAGCCCACGCTCCCAAACTTCTCATCAACAGTCACGGCAGCACAGCAGGTCAGGGCTTGTGGCAGGCTGATTTGCAGCTTGAACCTAATTTTTAATGAGGGGAAAATAAGAACTTGTTGTTTTGTTTCTTGTGTGTCACCACCCCCATCACCACCTACCCACCACCACTGTAACTAGCAATGTTACTTGCCCTACAGCAGAAAAAAAAAAAAGGTGCAGTAATTAAGATGGCTTCCTGGGATTTGTAAGAAGAAGGTTGGCGATGGCATCTCCCACAGTGGCAGAGCCTGAAGGAGAAGATGGGGGTGGTGTTGTGCAAGATGCCTCGTTGGGTATATTTGTTCTCTTGGTTCCTCCTAGTCCCACTGAGTGACTTGTTTGGCGAGATGCGACTGCTTCTAAACATTTGTTTTTTTCTACTTGTAATCAAGCAAGTTTTTTTTTGAAGGACTCGAGTATTTCCCTCTTTCCGTCTTTATTCCAACTCTCTGGGGGAAATGAAAAAAAAAAAAAGACAGAGGGGTTTGTGTTCCTGCTAGTTGGGAGGCACATTGACGTTCTCCCACCTTGATTATATACAGCGAGCATGAATGGAAAATGCGTGGGCCAACAAGCTCTTTGTTGTTCAAGGATGTACCAAGGTTACTGAACGGGATGGTGGATAAAGTCTTAAATGTAAATTTTTGTATCCTGAGGAGGCTGAATTTTTCTAGACATTAACTCAGTTAACTCTTCAATGGCCTGCTCTGTTTCCACACCTTCTATAAAACACGTGTTTACTTGCATTTCCTATTTTGTACAACGTTTATCTTTTGAAAACACCAGACACGAAACACCAGAATTTTCTTTACTGAATCTGCAACTTGTCAGAGTGCAGCATCTCTGTTCCAGGGATAAGTTAACAACTAAATAACATTCTCAATCCAGCTGTGACCGTTCTGTTACTGACTTATGTCCTGAACAACTGATGAGTAAGTTTTATCTCATAGACTCAATTATAGTTTTTTTCCTACAGTCATTTGCAATCACCACGGAAGTTTTCTATAGAAAGCTGACATCTTTTTCAGGATTCAGGAGTTGTTTGAAACAACCTCTTCCTAATGTCTGAATTAGCACCATTTTTTGCGATGTATGAAAAGCATTTGTTACCTTTTGTGCTTTTCTTTTTAAAAAGCACTTTTTTTTTTTTTTTTAGCCAAAGACAAAATAAAAAAAAGTGCAGACAAGGGCTGCATTTTTAGGTTCATTGTGGCTCTAAAAATAGCTGCCGAATTAAGATGTGAGGCTTCTTGAGTAATTTCATTGTTTGTGTCTGTCTGAGCAGGAACTGCAATGCTTGTTTGGTGGGGGGTGGGGTTGGGGTAGGGAACTTGAAGGCAAAGTGAGGCACGTCGACAGTCAGAGAACATGGTGTGGAGAGGCTACACGGAAAAGGAAAGGGGACAAGCCTTTCGGCTCCGCTAGAGGGTTGGAATTCCTTGTGAGCTATTCCCCCCATTTGGCAGGCACTTGTGAAAACAATTCCCCAGCTTTTAGTCACTCTGCAGATCCAATTGCCATTTCCACTTTGGAGGGAACGAGAGTGGGATGAAATCCAGATAGACAGAACACAGAGAGAGAAAGAGAGGAGAGTTTTAATCGGGTTGGAAAGATGCCGAGGCCAGTTGAGTGGCTGTGCGATATTAATATCTTATGAGGGCTGTCTGGCAGTGCGAGCTCACCGTCTTGTGTGGTTTTGTGTTTGTGTGATGCAGCAGCGGCCAGCATCGAGGCTAAATGAAGAAACCGTGAACATGCACGAAGGAAGGACTCTACCTTTCACTTCGCTGACTTCTGCAGATGCTTTGGTCAAAAGAAAGATGGAAAGGAATTGGAAGAGTAAGACACTTTACTCAAACCTTGCACCCCACACTGCTTTGCTTTTCACTGTGGAATGAAATATAACTGTTGGATTGAAGTTTTTTCTCTTTTTTCAACCTCACTTAGATCATACATATGGGCAGTGTTAAAGACCACGTGGTGAACATGCCAAAATATTTAGTTTTCCATTATACAAAGCTTCACAGTATCTGGAAAATAATGTGCAAGTTAACATCTGTGTGTGTCTGCCAAGTGTGCTTTCTGCTCCAGTTAAAGGAGATGAATAGGCGTAGTAAATAAACCTCCTTCTCTTCTAGACTTGAGCCAAGGCTGCTGCACAGCACCCATTCAGTGAGCCAACAGGTGATCCTCCATACGCCACATCACAGAGCCTCTCACGCTTCCCGTTTGATTCCTCAACCTACAGGCACCATGACCTCGGAGCTGGAAAGTAGCCTGACCTCAATGGACTGGCTGCCCCAGCTCAGCATGAGGGCAGCCATTCAGAAGTCAGATGCAGGCCACCACCATGGTCACCACCACGGTCACCACCACCACCACAGTCATCATCACAGTCAGGTCCCAGGCAAGAAAATAGCACATCTGGACCCAGGAACAACACTGGACCAGGAGGAAGCTGCACAGCACCGAGATGGTAAACCACCCTACAGCTACGCCAGCCTCATCACCTTCGCAATCAACGGCTCTCCACGCAAACGAATGACCCTCAGTGAGATCTACCAATGGATCTGTGACAACTTTCCATACTATCGGGAGGCAGGCAGTGGCTGGAAGGTAAGAAGATAAGCTACATTATATGAAAACCTACGCTATAGGTTTAAGCTCCTTGTCCTGGTTCTAAAACGAGTCTAGTCCTCAGTAAAATCCCAGCTTGCTAAAACGGAATAAATCAATTCCGTGATAAGGTATGGAATGAGAACTGTGAACTTTATAATTAAGCAACAGAGTATCATTTGAAGTTAATTTTTTGTGTATCATTTAGAGGTTTGCATGAGTTGGCAAAAACTTTTTTGTCAATGAAAAAAAATAGAGGATATTTTTCATTCTTCCAAGTTTGTTTAAAATGTTCTCATTGTAAAAACTTGCTTTTGTTAATAGCATATTATTTTTCAGGATTCAGGAGAAGTTTAAAACAACCTCTTCCTAATGTCTGAATTAGTACCATGTATTTTACAATATACGAAAAGCTTTTGTTACCTTTTGTGCCTTTCTTGTTAAAAAGCACTTCTTTTTTTTTTTTTCCAAATGGATTTTTGAGTCTGTTTTTGTGTTTCTACCTTGCTGATGTTGATCTGTTGTAGCTTGCTAGCAAATATTCTTTGTATTGTTTTTGGAGATTTTTGTTTGAAGATGGCAAAACAAGGTAGTCAGGCAGCTTTCTGCAGTAGTTTGCAGGTGACTAGCCTGTCTATACGTGCAATACTCCATCTGACCAGTCTGCACCAGGCAACAATTGTGAGCACATACAGTGATGTTTTAAACTCTTTTTTTGGAATTGGAGTGACACATTTCATAGTGTCAACTTGTACATTGATTGATCGACCTTTCAGATATTATCATATCAACATGTCAAGTATCCTATTGACATATCCTCCTGCAGGTGGGTAATATACTGTATCTCCTGATCAGGTGGTTGCTCATTAACTATTTAGTATTTTGTATATTGTAGAAAGTCAGTTGACAGAGGAAAAGGTTTATGGTATGAAATGAGGTTGGCTTTGGTTTTTGATTCACAAATATTTCACATGACTTATGTAATATCTTATTTTTGATATCAAATTCTATGATCTTTTTCTTTTGACATGATTTTCATATTTTTTTCCCAATTGACGGTGTGGTTGTCATCATGGGGCTTCTGGGGTTGTTCTTTGGCCTATTTTTAAGAGGAAATATTTCTATCTGTTTGGATAGGTTTTCCTCAGGGCTGTTTTGAAATCCATCTCCGTTATCAGTTTATGATGTATGTTCATATATGTATTGCATCAATAATCTTAATTCATAGCCAATTTATAACCCATTTTTGTATTCCTGTCTTGGAGCAAGTAGCTTGAGGAATATAAGTTGTGTTGAAATAATTTATCAGTGTTTCATTGTGCTTTTCAGATCAGTTAGTGCTTCTGCCTTCTCTCCTAAATGAAAGTGATCACTGGCCACAAATGAACCATTAAATAATTTATAACTTTTTGAAGACCAAACTGATATTTGATGAGCCACTAAAAGAGCTTGTATTCAGCAAGAAAATTCAATCCTAGATTAAAATTTGAAAGGCTATGAAACCTGAACACGGTTGCTAGTGCTCAAAATGAACAAATCCATTGCAGGAATTGCCTGGAAGAGCGCAGAAACCTTTTAGTGAACCAGGAGTGATTGACAGATGTATTTCGTCTCATTCAGACGACATTATTACATCCTTATGTAAATGTAGCTATGCAAATCCTGGCTAATATCAGCAGAAAGTGGCTGTGTTATTGGAGACAAATGAATAGATCCTGACGGTTGTGTCTTGGGGATTCTCTACCTTATTAGTGAAGAAGGGAATACATATAGTCCTTCCACCAACACATTGAAAAGGCAGCAAACTATCAACCAATTCATCACTCTGATTCCGTCTCTCATTATTTCTCTTGCTTTGCTTTTCTGTCTTCGTCTTCCAAGTACTTGCACTTCACCCTCCTGCCTTCTATCTCTTAGTAACTCTCTCCTCTCGTCTCCTCTTCCTTCCCTTTCACAAACCTGTTTGTTCCCTATCTGTAATCTTCAATTCATCATTCCCAATGCAGAGATGTATGCCAGAAAGGGAGACAAAAAGGTGCTGATACAAGCCAGGTTGTGTTGGCAGAGCTTCCTACCTGTGTGTAGGATTCAGTCAATTTGTTTTCCGCTGCAGAGGAGCAGGGTAGGGGTTATTAAGACCATTCATACTTTCTCTCGCCTCAGCTCACAACTACCTCCTCCTGCTGGTTGTGAGTACCAGGATGTTTTAGTATCCCATAATTACACCTCTAGATTCATTGATTTTTGTATGTGTTTATGTGTGGCTGCATTCTGGTACCATCATTAAAAGTTAGAACTGATGGTATTGTGGTTATGATTTTACATGTTCCGGCATTAGACCACGACATCAGTATGGAGAATTTGCATAAAGCTTTCCAGGCCGTGTATGCTAGTATATTGAGTTGCAGGACTACTTTACCCGTGCATGATCTGACATTTTAGAAGCATGTCAAATGACAAATCTAGCAATTCATGGTGAAGAATGGGTTTTGTTTCTGTGTCTTAGAGAGATACATGTAAACTTCTCTTTATTGAAATGACCTACTCAACATAAAAGGGGCTGATAATACCAGTCATGGCCGTCACAGGCGAAGTTACATAAGTCCAGTTCATTCCAGTTCAGGTGATTGCTGTCAGCTGTACAAAGTGGGACGCAGACTCAGAGATGGTCTGGCTGCCACATTGGGCAGACATTGTTGGCTCTCTCTCATTCACTCACTCACACACACACACACACACACACACACACACACACACACACACACACACACACACACACACACACACACACACACACACACACACACACACACACACGCACACGTTGTAAGCACACACTTTGAAATGTTCCGACTCCAGGCAAGCACTCAAGCTTCAAGAAAAACGCCTCATACATGGTCTGCTGTGCTCGCCGTCTCCTTCACCCTCTTCCACAAATGCGTGCACACACACAAGCTCGTACATCCACAGAGACTCCCACTCAGGTCGGCGGCGTACGTGTGCAGTCTACAGATTACACATGGGGAGCGCAGCAGGAGAGGAGATGAGGTGGGGAGGGAGGAAGGGTGAATTGGAGAAGAGAGAAGAGACTGTCAGAGAGCAGGGAAGAGTTTTACTACCCTGCACACGCACTCTGTCTGCTCTGTATGATAATGTGAGAATGCAGGAATCGCAGAGTTGAAACCAGGACAACACAGTCATACATGCTCATTTCACACACACACACACACACACACACACACACACACACACACACACACACACACACACACACACACACACACACACACACACACACACACGCGCACGTGCGCATGCACACACAGCAGATTCCATCCTTAAGAATAAGTGCTACCATGAATGAAGTTCAGAAATGTTATAAAGGAAAAAATATGCAGAAATAAATACTGTAAATAAGAATAATCGAGGATCCTTCCAGTCCCCTTTCACCAAAGTTAACCTTACGTAAAATGTATTTATTATATTGACGTCATGTATTTCTGTTTTTCTTAATGTCACTAATCACATCCCTGTAGCATCTCTGTACTTTAGGTGTTACTGTTAAGCAGGAAACAGATCAGTTTTAGCTCAAATATTCATGTTGCTTACAGCATACATTATCAGAAGGTATTTGTCTTAGACTGTTAAATCAAACTATGTAATAAAAGCACTTTTACTTCGTAGGGGGTATGTAGCATTATTATTGCCTTTCTATATGTCTGTATACCTAACTGCTTTAATCCGTACATGTCAGTGAAATTACACAGAAAGTAATCAGTTTGTCTTTGAGTTATTAACTCTGCCATGGAGGTTAAGCAGCCAGTTAGTTTGTTTGTCTTCTGGAAGCATTACACTAAAGCTACACAGGTTTTCATCTAACTTGATGGGGAGAAGAAGCCATCACTTTCTGGATTGAATCCAGATGAGGATTTTTTTACTACTTTTAACTTGACAAAAGATTATTAAAAAAAGCCAGATCTACAGGAAGCACTGATTTATATGGAAGAGCTGTTTTCACAACTAAATGTGGCGTGCCTCTGTTTCATGCACACCTTTAGTTGCATTGTTTCTTTTACGTTATTGGGTAGACAATTCCATGATTTTCAAAAGTTAGGAAGCACACATTCCCTTTCACTTGTTCTCTGGAATCTGCCCACCCCCTGGCACACATACTTTTCCAAGATTGTGAAATATTTGTGTTGTTTCCTGGAAAAGAGCCCTTTTCTTCAGAAAGAAAATCATTTTCTTTTGACCCGAGCTATGGAGAAACCTCAGGATCTATCACAAAAAAAAAAAAAAAATGAAAGAGCATAGAAAGCATTGGCCATTTGTTCATGGAGCTTGTCGACACTTGTTCATTAATCTGGTAAAACATGCTTGCATAGCATTAAGTAGACTGGAATTATAGCGCACAGGAAGGGAACCCATGTAGAGATTCATCTGGTTGTATCATTATTCCTTACCACAAAAAAAATAAAATTATTTTCTTTCGTCTCCCCCATCTCTTCATCTGTGCCCTGCACTCTGCACCACTCCATTTTCCCATGCCCTGATCCTCAGCCTCTTCACACCCATGTGTTCCCCCAGTGTAAGGTCCACCTTTGCCATGACTCATAGTGAGTGCAGAGTGGGAGACCAAGGCCACAGAAAGGTTTTTCTGTTCTTTCTCTTCTATTTGCCATATTTTACCAATGAATCATCTGTTTTAAAATCAGTTTGGGGTGTAATAGGAATTTGAAGCTCTAAAAAATCTAGAAAGATTTTCATTTTGTATTTCACTAACTTGATCAACTTTTACCTGAAGGGTTTTTTTTTGAATGAAGATAAAACAATTAGCCAGTTAGCTAATTTTAGCAATGAATTAATAATGGTGTTACTGTGAAATTGTTATTAATAGTATTATGAGGTAATGATGCAAAGCAAGCTCAACGTACCCTGGATGTCCTCCTGCCTTTAAACATAAACAAGACAACCACTTTCTCTCAAAGCAGTCACATAAAGACAGTTATCAACCTGATAAATCAAACCAGGTTTTCTGAATATTCCCAAGAACAGGCTCACATGAAGGTGGCACTGTGTGCAACATATGGCAGCAGAGCGACGTGCATTATTTTACATATCAAGTCACGGTATAATTAAAAAAAAATTAAATACATGAAAGCTGTAACCCACACAACTACAGCTGCCAAATGCAGCAATTGCAGCTAGAAAAAGCATCTTTAGATTAACCTGTGTGTAGTAACAGTGGTCTGACATCAGGACGAGATTCAAACTGATGAATTAAATCACTGTTTTCTTTAAGTAAACATGTTTGTCATGGTGAATATTCCATATTTTGGAAGTTTTTCTTTTGGATGTAAACCAAAAATGCTGTGCTTATATTCTTTAAGTGAAACAAGCACCAGTGTTTAGTTCTTCAATTAGTCTCTGTTGTAGGGTGGTATCGGTAAACAAGAGCACAGTGAACTAGCTTTGACATTCCTTGCAGCCAACATGGAAAAAAACAAAACATAAACAAAACAGGAGGGGGCCCTCCTACACAAACGTGCACCTCTCACGATTCACACCGAGCCTCAGGATCCTCTGTGAATGATATTAACAATTTATGCAGAACTGATTGATCAGTAGGCAATGCTTTTATATATTTTGATCCCTTAACTCAAGAGTAATCTGCTCAGGAGCAATTTACCTTGGTAAAAAAAACGGAGTTGTGACCTTGAGAACCGCAAATCCTGCTTTGTAGTCCAGACCTCAGGTCTGATGGAATGAAAAACCTTTTTTTTTCATACATTTCTGGACACTACATGCAGCAGATGTCCTTGTTCTGACCCGTATTATCAATAAAATCTGATCAAAGCAGCAATATATTGAATAAAAAGCTATGATAGTGATCATAAAACATTTAAAAGAAATTTTAGTGCCATGTGTTCTTTTAAACTCCCCGATTAATAAATAATCTATCAATTCATTCATTAATTTCTTTTTCTCAACCCGATTCATCCGCTTGCACAGGTCACGGGGAGCTGGAGCCTATCCCAGCTCATCTTAGGGCGTGAGGCAGGGAAACTCCGGGCGTGACGCCAGTGCACCGCAGAGCTACACATAGACACACAAACACATTCCTATGATCAATTTGGGACGGACCAATTAAACTGCAGTGTATGTTTTTTGGATGTGGGAGGAAGCAGGAGAACCCGGAGAGAACCCACGCAGACACGGGGAGAACATGAAATCTCCGCACAGAGCGGGACTCGAACCCGGAATCGCCTTGCTATGCGGTGACAGAGCTAACCACTGCACCACCGTGCCGCACATAATAATCAAATGAAAGACTATTCTAGTCAGCCTGGAGATAATGTTAGTGGTCAGTTACTAAAACCTCAGTATAATATGACTGAAATGCATAGTCTAGTTACGGAAATACAGTGTATTACTGTATTTCCATCAGATAGCTTGTGCTCGCTAACCTGACTAACCTGCTCTCTTGTGACCCTGTTGCCTTGGGCCAGCTCCCATGCAGCCAGGCTAATTGCCAACAAATTAGCAAGGCCTAATGTGACGTTGTAGAGGGCAGTGCTTCCATGATGGCCTTTGGCCTTTGGCTGAACTCCACATGTCACAGAAAATCTTCTGATATCAATCAGTGCTGGGCGATCATCCTGGCTCTAATCCTCTCCTGCCAGCTCTGTGGGAGATCTGCGACGGAGCAGGAGGGAGGTCAGTACACACTGTCAAGTGTACTCATGTTGTTGCTGGAAGTCATTATGTGGCTGGAGGTGCAGGACGCTCATGGACTTGTGTCTTTGGAGCACAACTGAAATTGTACCACTGTATTTTGCTTATTGTGAGTCATGTTTGAGACATTTGAAAGGAGTGCGTGTGCTGTGTACTTTTTCAGTATGCAAGTCTTCTTTGGATGTGTGGGTGTTCATGTATGTGTTCCCATTGTATTGTTACAGTGTGTGTGTGTTTGTGTGTGTGTGCTCTCCTAATATTTTCCATAGTCATTGTAAGAATGTGATATTGGTGACTGGAGAAAGCCCAGACATCTGCTCATTTAATTGAATCTCACCTTTTGACTGTGTTGATCTCTTGTCACTAAGTAACACACACAGAAATGATACATGTAACCCAACATTTCCAGTTTGCATGTCACTTTACAGTCTGCTGTCCAGATGTGTGTGTATGTGTGTGTCTGTGTGTGTGTGTGTGTGTGTGTGTGTGTGTGGTCAAGGTGAAAGTCTCCCTTGTGAGAGATTTCAATTCAGCTGGACAACTCTCAGAGTGAGAGCACACCTCATCCACGGCAGCTCTTTTCCCCATTATATCAGTGGACCTAAAAGCAATAGTCTCAGGGTAGTGTGACCCTCATAATATAAGTGTAACCATGACAACCTGCCCCTGGACTTTAGAATCATTATTGAATTATTAAAGAAAAACAGAATTTCACTGTTTGACACATCAAATTGGAATCAAAATAAATCAGTTTCAGCTTGTGTTTGATGTTAGTTCAATTCATTATCATTGTTTTTGATATTTCACAATAGTGAGTTATCTGTGAGTGCTGTAAATATAAACATTCACAATCTATAAATATTTGGATCCAGATCAATACTTGCATTGTCAGCATGATCCATGTATGTATCCATGTAGTTAGAAGCAAAGATCTAATGTAAAGTATTCATGATCACCACCGAAATGAGGTGAATTGTTCCTGAGGGCAAACCCCACCACTTAGACGAAATTCACCAAAATCCATTAATGACTTTTGAAGTTGCTGCATCTTGTTGACAGATGGACAAGCAACCAAATGAGTGCTGGTGAAAGCGTTACCTTGTGGGTGGAGGACTAAAATTAATTCTTTGATACTTTACAAAGAATTTGTGTGTCTTCTCTGCAAACATTCAGGTCTAGTGTAGCTGTATTAATCATTTTGATGGCTTATAAACTACAGGAGTAAATGGAAATTGAACAGTGAATATAAAAACCTTCTTGCTACATTTGAAACCTTAGCAATTAAATTGCACGGCTGATAGAATTGTATTACGAAGGGAGAAAAAGACACTGACTGCTGTTCACATTTTCTCTGCTATAGTCCTAGTCAGCTGGAATCTATTGCTCTTTGTATTGATTTTATTTATTTTTATTTGTTGATTGTAAAATGGACTTTGTGTAATCTTGTATGGTGACCTCGAGTGTCATAAAATGTATTATTATTATTATTATTATTATTATTATTATTATTATTATTATTATTATTATTATTATATTATTTTTAATATTATTGGCCTTATTTTTCAACCTGAACAGCAACAAAAATCTTTTTCTTCCACACACATCTAATGTGTCTAAGGCTAGGACTTTTAGCTGTGGACAATTTTATTGAACAAGGAAACAAGAATAGCCATCTTACGCTGACCTTTCAGTATATAATAGGGACATTTTCCCTTCATCCCTTTTGTATTCTAATATAAACTGTAGCTATCATTGGAAGCACAAATGGAGTTCATCATTGGAGTGTCATATTTAGGCTCTCTCCATACACATGGACACATATATAAACAGACGCAGCAGCTATTAATTATGTTGTATGTGTAACACTGCTAGAGATTTTAATTACATGCTAATCACTAATAGAGGTCTCTGTATTAAATTCGTAATTAAAAGCAAGGCATTTCTTTTGCTATCTCCTTGAGGATTTGGCACCCGCCCAGAACTGTGTTTCCCTCTCTAACCAGCCAGGCCTGTAGCTCTCTCCATATGGCTAATAATAGGCTTAAGGCTGGTTTTTCTAGCGCTCTGGAATGCAAAAATTTCACCACAGAATGAGCTAATTTTCTAGATGCTGGTTCTGCACACCGCATAGAAACATAGGCCTGTGTTCTGTCAGATCATAAATACCTTTACTAATTCATAGAGCAAAAGTTGGCCTAATCTAACACCTTGCACGGGAAGATTTTTGTGTCAACCAGTGTAGAATGCCTGTCAGATAATATGAAGACAGTTTGGATTTCATGTTTATTTCAAGTATATATATTGAGATAGTGGAATTGATAGTAATGATAACTTTGATATTGTAACAATTATTGGCCTTTATAAGTATAAACATGTCCTCCACAATTAGTCATTAAGCTTGTTACTGATCCGAACACCATCAGAAATACCTACAGTCTTACAGGAAACCAGCCAATTGAAGAGAATAGTCTACTGTACACTTGTAGGTGAACGACAGACCTTCATTTTTGTGGCAGTTGCTGTTTCTGATCTCTTCTACTTCATCGTATTTGGGTTTCTAAAACAATTATAAAGCAAAAAATTGTGGGTCACAGACAATGGGATGTCATTGACACAGTCTGGTGATGAATTGAACTTGGCTTCTGAGTCTCTCATTGTTAAAACTGTTTCACTGCTACTGTTCAATTGTCTATTTTAATGACAGAGGGTTAAAGGTGGAAGAAATACCACATCAGTTTCACCTGGTCAGGGACGTGTCTGAGCAAGCTTATGTTCACCTCTGATGAATCAATAGTTCATAACTCATAGCAGAGTAGTCTTCATTTCATTAAGTCAGAACTGGCTGTCAAGAATGATTGGGAGGCAGGAAACTATCTGCTGTTCCGTGTTTCCCTCTTCCTCCCTCTTTGCTCACCATCTATTCTCTTCTGAACACCTGGTGACAGATGTTGTCACTTTGCCAGGAAAAGTTGCTCCAAACATCCAGCAATAGGAAGTGTGCCATCATGACCTCCCGCTGTTACTTATAATTCTTGAAACACTATATTAGAATAGCAGCTTAAAGGATTTGTCTTTCTAAATAAGTTACAAGAGGAGAAATCCTTCTGCTGTGACAGGAGAAGTTTGTAGCTGTAGAGGATGAGTTTTTGAACCTTTACAGAGAGAAAAATCATTTGAGATTGAGGAAAAATAGCCATTCTGTCTGTCACAGGCCGACCACTAATCAGGGGGTTCGATATCGAGGTATCACTGTATGTCAACATCATTGGGAAAGATAATGAGCCCCAAATTTCTTCTGAAGGCTCTTTCATCTGTGTGTGGCTGGCTGTGTGAATGGATTACGTGGGATGAGCTGGCTGCTACCAGTGTGTGAATGCGTGAATGCTGACTTGTGTTGTGAAGCTCTTTAAGTAGACCTCTGATAGAACTACAAATGCAGTATTTAAAGTCAGTGTTGTTGTTTCACACCCTTTGTTAGGTCTCCTAAAAGGGTCACATGATAGGACTGCTGGTTCACATGGTAGACAAAACAAGTTCTCAACCCTTTTATTGTGAAAAATTATATGGTTTCACTTGCTCCATCTTATAGTAACTACTTCAATGCACTCTGGTTGAGCTACTCTTGTGCCATCTTTTGATAGTTGTGACAATATTTGCCAATTTGAGCCCCTACTGGTAATTCAAGCTGTGCTACCATGAAATGAGAGGTTTTTCTTTGTACAGCATGATGATTAGTCAAAGAAGTTACTTACCCTGACATGGAGGTATGTGAAAAAATGACCACATGTGTTCATGTAACACATCACTGTCTTTGTTTCTGTTTTTTGAATTGGCAAATAAGGTAGTATTTCTATTTACAAAGGTCTCAATTGCACTGTAGCCTTATTATAGTTACTGTGGATGAAAACATTTGCTAACTGATTAAATATAAATGTAAAAGTAAATATCACTGTTAATTAGCTTTGGTAATAAACAATGAATTTCTCATAGCCCTCTATGTGTTAACTTGGAGAGTTTCATGCATCAGTAGCTCAACAGAGTCCTGACTTGCTCGTTTTGACTCAGAGGAGCAAGGATTGAGAAGGAATCTGAGGAGCCACGAGGGACAACACCTGTGAGTGGCCTCGCTAAGGGCCACAAGCTATGAATACTCTGTCACCACGTTGGACACAATTCAACTAGATGGTACAGAAACAGTATTTGAGTGTTTGAGAATTACTGTAATTTTGACTTTGATTTTGTTTCATCCACAAATTGTTTTGTTATAAATAATAGTCATTAGTAATGAAGGTGCTGGATGAGTGCTACTGTTTGTACCCAGTGGAATATAAACTTATCTGCCGATGTGGTGCCAAGATATGGATCAGAATGACCATCAGTTCACGTCATGCTTCAGGAGTCATTTCTTGGTTATGTTTTCTTGCTTTCTTGGTGGTGGTGGGACCAAAGACTGATTTATACTGATTTATACTGACTTCAATATCTTGTCAGTTTCAAGTGGTGTATCTGTTGATTCACTGACACTTAAACTGCGTTTAGACTGGCAGTCAAAATCCGATCTCTAGCCCATCCAGATTGACGTCGTTGCTAGGACAACCTGTCAGGTCGGCCAATTACATGGCCCAGTCTGAACAGAGCAAGATTCCATTTGGACACTTGCTAAAGACAGTGTTTACAATCAGCCCTAAAAATAGAATATGATATGCAGTCTGAACGCAGTCTAATTCATCCACTACGTAACAGTAGACTAGAGTTAAAAGTTTCAGCCACAGCAAAAATGATGACGACTCCTGAGAAATAAAAAAAAGAAGAGATAACTGCATTCGGCAGTTGTCTATTAGGCCACTTCTTGTCTTTGTTGTGTCTGTGTTCTTTTGTTATGCCTTACTTTAATTGTGTCTTCTCTGTCTCCAACTATTCCCGGTAGCAATGCTGAGTCTCGTCTATGTTCTTAAGCTCTCAAGGGTGTGTTCAGACTGCAAGCAAATCGGATTCCAGTCGTATTTCCTTCCATATCCGATTTTTAGGGCTGACCGTCCACCCAATTTTCAGCAATTGTCCAAATACGATCTTGCTCTGTTCAGACTGGGCCACATTGTTGGCTGGTCTGACAGGCTGCCATAGCAATGATGTCGCGGTAGGATGCATTGACTCTCACGACGCATAGAGCGACGTCATGGACAAAAAGAACAAAACCGATTGGTGTGTTTGGAGCTGTTCAGACTGAGATGCATCTGTCCAAAAGCGATATGAAACTATATGTGGTTATATATATATCAATCTATCCCGCAAAAATTGGAATTCATATGGTATGTGACTATTAAGACTACAAACAAGACATCTGATATTAATCTAGATGGGCTGAAAATTGGATTTTGCCAACATGTGCACATAAATATGAAATCGATGCAGATTACAGACAGTTCTTCTTGTGTATTGCAGTTTTGCTTTTTGATTTTGTTTTTCTCCTTTATATTCAATGGCCACTATGAGGATCAGCTGTATTTTGATCGACGTGGTGCTGATGTTTTTTAATTGCTGGGATACCATGTCAATTGCCAATCTTTATAGACATCTTTATTTTGGAACACGGAGCACACACTTTCAGACAGTCTTTGTAGACAGACCAGAACTCCACGTTTGGTCAGCACAAACAGGAACAAATGAGAATAATCCCAAACCACATTATTTCAGTAAGAAAATACACAGGTGCTTGTCAAAACACAGATTTTTCCTCAAATCACCAGGACATATGTTGATCTCTGGTGGACACAGCTTCATTGAAAAGTGACTGTCTTGAACCACAACAGCACCGCTCAGATTCCCCTGCTGTGAGACCGCAGCTTATGTTCATTGCAGACACAATAATTAAATCAGATCCGGCCTGTGGAAATTCAAAGCTAGACACATGTAACCTATGACATTTGCCTGGAACAGACAGTCATCTAGTTGATGTACCACGCTGTGGTGTGTAGGCCTGCTGTGTGCAATGATACACTTCAGAATACCCGTATTGTTGTGGAGCTTCCTATGAGAGACAGTAGCGCCACACTGCCAGCTTGAGATGGCTTTGTGTGAGACGCATTCATGCCCTTTCTCTTTTTTTCTGTGCAACATGCATGCACCCACCCACACAAACACACGCACACATGCACATCCCACACACATTTATGTGCAGGTGCATGCATAAGCAATATTGAGTGAAATACATGCATACACCAGCCAATAAACACACATTGCACAGTCACACACACACTTTTCATCTTATAGATGCCTTGTGTGAAGTGCATCAGTGAGGAAGTGAAGAGGACTTGGGAGGGAAATGAATATGTATTAGAAGGGGTTTGAAGTAGTGACTTCCATTCAACCTGGCATTCTGGCGAAGTGTCTGTCACTCCGTCACCGTCAGGATATAATAAGACATCTCAATGATGCTCGAAACCCAAGAGACTTCACATCTAAGGCACCTGTCCGTATATGCACATATCCCCATTCTCCCTCTCCCACTCAACTCCAGCTTTTTATTTCTTTGCGCCTTCTGCACCCTCCCTCCTCCCTGCTCCTTCTTCTTTGCCTTCCCTTCGAAGTTTAACACATTTTACCCTCTCTTTATGCAATATATGGGTTCTTTTGAAAGTTAATAAAATCTCCTCCATTTCTTTTCTTCAGATATCCCCACTTTCCATCTATTCTCTCCTTTCCCCTATTCCTCTGTTTTTTTTAAATCTCTTGTTCTGTCTGTCTGCAACTCTCTAACAACAACATACATTCATACTGAAGGGGCTCAGATAGATTAAACTTCATGATCCCTAAATTGGTCAATGTCTTGGTAAATGACTAATGCGGGTGAGGTTGGACCCAAGTATAGCACAGACAGAGACCAGAACAGGAATAGTCCAAAGGTTTACTCAGAAGCTTCGTACGGGATGGCAGCAATATTACAGCGAAACAGTCTCAGCAAACAGGTATCCAGCAGACAGGTAGCAGACAAGGGACGAGCAGGTAGAGGAATCAAGGACAGAAGGCTGGTCAGATTACTGGGGCAGAGACGAGGAAGACGGGTCGAAGACATGCAGGGTCGAAATCAGGGGAGCAGTCCGGAGATTAACGCGAGAGAGCTTTGCATGATACGAAGACAATCTGGCAGAGACTGAAAGGAATGGGAGGGTATATGTACTGAACAGACAGGTGATGATCAGGTGAGGAAACACCTGATCATCAAGGTGGTTGCACTGATGGTTGGTTGCACTGATGAGGTGGGAGTGGCAGGCGGGCAGAGCTGGGCAGATGAGAGGAAAACCAGGAGCGGACTGTGACAATGACTGGTTCTATGACCTACACGCTCTGCAAACACAGTTAAGCAAGGGTCTTAACAGGATGCAACAAGAAATACTAAGAACAATTTTGTGTTTTTCAAAATTGAAACAATTTGCATGAAACAGTTAACAATACAAAACCAATTTTTATCCCTTTCATTTAACATTAAGTGCTGGCATGCACATTTGAAGTTGGCGTGTAATCTGCTCATAAACACACACACAAGAAAGAGAACAAGTTGTCATCTGTCTCAGGACATCAAGCTGCTACATTTGGATGGAGCTACAAATATGTTGACTCGAGAGCCAAACGTGTCATCACTGTTGTGGTCTTTTTAGATTAACCACAGGAAGATGGCTTGAGTCTAGTTTGTAGTACATGTCCTGCAAATGTTCAGAGATGAGAGAAAACACAGCGAAAGAGCAAAGGTGTTAGTGAATACTAAATCTACCTCCTATTTGTCACTATTTTAGTTCCTTCTTTGTGTTTGCATGACCTACAGATTGCTAACTTCTTTTTGAAATGCAACATTGTTAAATGATCTGTTTCTTTTATTGATATCATCCATGAGAAACATGCTGTTGTTTCATATTAGACACAGACATTAAGGATACCTGTCTTCTACTTGTCACACCCTTTCTGCTACAGGTTACTTAGTGACAATAACAAATTTATTCAACAACAAAAAATTCTTTCCTTCATTCCCCAAACCACAATGATCCAGTAAGTTGAATCATTTTAATTTGTTCCCAGTTGTCCTGTGTTATTGTTTTCTAAAGAGATTCTTGAGAATCTCAAGACATCCTAAGATTTGATGTTTTATAATTTATCTTTGCAAAATAAGGAGATCTGATGTTGGTAACTAATTTGTGCCTCATGATGAAGCTAACTTATTTAGTAATTAGTCAACGCCATCCAGTCAATCAAGAATTAAAGGTCCCATATTATGTATTTTTAACCTAATGTCATTCAGCTGCCAGATGTCCAACTAGACTGTATTCCAAATATTTTGACCTAAAGTGGTCTGTGGTCCTGAATATCAGCTTTTCAAAATCTCTCATCTGAGCTACTCACGAAACGCTTCGTTTCAGGCCTCTGGCTGTAGTATGCTAATGAGCTCCACTGGTCAACGCCTCCTTCACCTGGGTCACGCCCCTCTGAAGGAGAGCGTTAGGCTAACGGGACACTGACCGGCATTACATTTGTTATCATTATGGCATTCGGAGGCCCCATCGGGTCGCCGTACATTTATTACCCTGAGTCGGACCCAGAAGCGGAGGCTCCTGAAGAAACACCGACTGTGCGGCTGCAGCAGGACGTTTTGAATGGTTAGTACGTGTGAACGTTAATTATTTGGTTCTGTGTTTTGTTTTGTAACCTACGTCATCACAGGACCGGAGCATCGTCCGGTAGCTACTTTTTTTCTACTCCCGCCTCTTATCACACAGTAATAATGTCATATCTGTCTTATTATGTATCTTGTAAATGTACAGATGTGTTGACTGCTAAAATGTTGCTGTACATTAAGTGACAGTAAAGTCTGATGGTGGTTCTGATAGTTATTACCATGTGGCTAATGCTAGCTTCTGCTCACGGCTATGTTACTTTATTTTTATATCACATTGATTTAACCCGTTACTAAGCTGCAAAATATTTTTGTCTTATTAATAGCCATTAATAGCCATGTTGAACATTTTTTGGTATTCACAATCCATTTTTGTTGACATATACAAGCATTTATTTACATAAAACAATACATCCAATAACAATAATGAGAACACAGGGCCATCCTATCAGGAAATCAACAACAGTTGTAATACTCAGAATTGAAAACATTGTGAAATAAATAATTTTGTGTCCTTTTTCTGTAGATGGTGCAGACATCTGGCCTATCACACCTTTGTTGGCTGGTGCTGGGGCTACTTAGGATGCAGAATCTGGGTCGTCATTCCAGTCTGTGTGGTCCTTCGCATACGCCGAGAGTTTCCTGAAGACAAAGGCCACTACCCTGGATTTAGACTGAGTCTTGGTTGAACCTGGTCATGTAGCTGGCAATGACCTCCTCCTTGTCCGGACGCTCATACTGTGCAGATGGATTCCTGGGGACAAGAATGGCCAAAATCTCATTTGTGTATGGCATGGGGTCCACCAAGACTTTGTCAAATATGAGGTCCAACATGTCAGCTACAAAACCTGTTCAATAAAACACAAAGATATATCTTTACTGTTATTGATATTGTTTGATTCATTTCTTTGTTTAGAAAAAAGTGTGTTCAAAATACATCCTGGTACTTGCAACTAATTTATTTATTTGTATGGTTACTTTTTACTGTGTTTTGTTGAGAGCATACCAACAGAATTTCAAAACACGTTTGTTTGAAATATTAAAATATTGCAACACTAACAGAATGTTGGCTCTGTCTTCTGAGGTTTGACTCTGCATTGTCCCTTCAAAAGCCTTTGGAAAGTGGATCTTGTAGAGGGGTACACCAAACGTAACGGAATAAGGATGCAAAACAATATCATATGACATACATGAATCTGTCTCAAAAATTTTTATACTAAACTCTTCTCTTACTGTCTTGCTGAAATATTCTAATACACAACCATATTATTTTTTACTGAACTACTATCAACACATGCGCATTCACTAACACCAATAGACAACAATATTTAGAAAATTAGTCTATTTAACCAATTTTATTCAAACATATTGTATGGAATATGACTTGTAAATACCTTAACTTCTATAGTGGGAATGAAGAGTCCTGAAGGACATCTGTGTACCAACAGTATGGGTGTCCACTGGGTCAGTTTGGCACGCCACATCCTTTGAAGCTGTAGGCTGAATGGATGCACAAGGAAGAGGGACATTAATTTCAGGACACCAATGTTCTGATTTTGGATAAGAAGGACAGACCCATGTGTGTTGTCGCTATGACACTGAACAAACAAGCGACTCTAACACGTGCGCGCGCACACAGTACGAAACAAAGCATAACCCCCTACGTAGCCTAGCATAATTTGACTTTATTTATGCTGACAGATAATAGGAAAGAAAATATGAGACCAACTTACGTGCATGTTAGCTTTATTCTGTAGGCTAGCACGCACACACGTGTTGGAGCGTGCGCGTATACACGCAATACGCGAAAGTCATGCTAACATGCATTTGTCATGCTAACAGACAAATGCAAAAAAGATAAATGTGGTGAGACTTACCCGTAACCAGGGTAAAGTTCCTTGGTCCGGTATGGTTGGGAGTGATCCTTGAATGAAGATCAGTCTCAGGCAAAGCCCCGTCTGTACTGACCCTCATTGCTAAAACAGGCTGGAGTGAAGTGGTTCCATACACAAACAAACGTGCAGGTGATGTAGCTGACACATATCCATTAAAATGAAATGCAACCACGCTCTCTTCTGTTCTTCTTTGGATGGGATGAAAAATAAACACTGGTGTTGATTTGTACAATCAACAACTGAGCAACTTTCATGTCTCCCTCTCACGGACGCCATTTCAACAGACTGCTGCCTCATGTCCGACACAAAGAACTCTGTCTTGGGGATGGCCACGCCCTTGAGCATGTCAACCAATCCATATCGAATATTGAATACTCTGTTCAATAGCACAGTGTCTAGTCTGACGTCAAGAACGGGGAATCTAGCGCAATATGATCGATTTGAGTCGTTCAGAGCCATGACTTCCTAAAACTCCAAATATTTATTGATACAGGGAGTGTTTGTTTACCAGATTCTAGGAGTTGGTCGGGTTAGAGAGGACCACTATGTATATGTAGAGACCTGAAAAAGTGTGATTTTCATAATAGGGCCCCTTTAAGTAATACCATGGCATAACATGGGGCCAAACATGTCTACAGCCTGGCAGAGAAGAATAGTTTGTTCTGTATTGATTATGTTTTCATTATAAAAAAAAAACATTACAACTGAATGCTTAATTAAGAGCATTGTCACTTTTACTGCTGGCATACGTCATTCGACCTACCTCATCTCCACCACACTCCATGTCACCGTTTTCAATCATGGCATTAGGTGGAGTAAAATTTGGCTCAGATTTATTTATGTTCAGTGCAACATCCAGTGCAATCACAATCACTAGCTTTTTCAACGTAATCAGCATAATTCTCAACTGTGATCACTCATCAAGACAGTTTAATTTAGTTAGCAAGAAACGGTGTCTCCTGATGGCCCGAATCTACTCATCCTACCAGCTTTTGTAACTGGCATGTGGTCTGTTTCCTGGGTGTATTCACACACATATCCACATATGTGCATGCACACACACACACACACACACACACACACACACACACACACACACACACACACACACACACACACACACACACACACACACACACACACACACACACACACACACACACACACACACACACAAACACACAATCTTACACCTTTTCACTTTGTCCCTGCACCCTAAAGAATGATCCTGAAGCCCAACTTTTTGTCACACATCACATTATATCACATTGTATTTTTCCCAAAAGCCACCCATGCTTATCAAGCCCTACTTATATAACTAACCTCTTCAGGTCTGGAATGCTGCTCTCTATGTTAAGTAGTGGCAGCAGGAGCAGCAGCAAACAGTTGTATGACCTTATTCTTCTACAACATTGCTCTTAATCTCCCATCTCTAAAAATTGCTCATCAAATCAGGAAGCATCATGGGAAATGTCCACATACAGTAGATTGTAAAATGAGTAGATGAAGATGCTCTCTAGTCTGCGCTCACAATGAAATGTACTCTGTAATGAAATGTCTATCCCCAAATTATGACCCTTAGTCAAAATAAATATATAGTGCCTTGCACAAGTATTGGCCCCCCAAAAACGTTTTGACATTTTGCCACATTTCAGGCTTCAAACTTAAAGATAACAAACTGAAAACATTTTTCAAGAATCAACAACATGTGACACAATTGTGAAGTGGAACCAAATTTATTCAACATTTTATATTGTGTTTACAAAAAAAACCTGAAAAGTAGGATGTGCAAATGTGAGACCAAATGACACATAGGTGCACTCTGTTTGTCATTGTTAGTCATTTAGGTCAACATTGGATCATTCAGAAGTCATCAGGGAACTTCTGGAGTTGGTTAGCTTAGCTGAGAGAACAGGGGGCCAATACTTTTGCACATCCTACTTTTCAGTTTTTTATTTGTAAACACAATATCAAATGTTGAATAAATTTGGTTCCACTTCAGGATTGTGTCTCACATGTTGTTGTTATCTTTAAGTTTGAAGCCTGAAATGTGGCAAAATGTCAAAAAGTTCTTGGGGGGGCCAATACTTTCATAAGGCACTTTATGTCTTACTTTACTACATTTGCCCCTATATTTTTGTCATGTGATATTGGGCCCGTTTCACAAAGGCAGGGTCAACATACCCTGAGGTAAACCTGTGGTTCTGGGTTGCTTTACCCTGTCCTTGGAAAAACCAGGGATTTCGGTTTCACAAACGCATTTCAGGATTAGTTTTTCTAACCCAGAGTAAGTTGACCCGCAGTTTAACAGACACGACAACTCGAAAAAAAGCCATCATCAATGGAGCCCCGCTTTGACGATTCACCATGACGACGGACCTGAGGTGCACTGCAGCGCTTTACGGCAGTCGGAGTACAGATTTTAATTTATGAATATGAAGACTTTGAGGACATTTTTAGAAGAAAGAGAACAGCGTTGCAGCTGCAAAGAAGAGCGAGATGTTGTGGGAGTGAATTGCTGTTCAAGTCGATGCGTAAGTTTAAATGTAGTCCGTTGCACTCACGGCAAAAATACGTAGATAAACGGCTTCAATAATAGTATATTAATTTATTTTATTTAGGTGCGATCCAGTGGGGGGGAGAAACGCACGTCATCAGCTGACAATGAAGTATAAAAACATTGTTCACGCAGGTCAGACTTCTGCATCATGTCGTTAGGGATCTTCCTCTTACTCATTATGTTTGATATTGTACAGAAAATATTAAGTGGATGTTTGACTGTTCAGTTGTTTTATCGCCAACATAACGCTCTTTTCACACACATAAATGCGCTGTCATCTATATCAGGTTCTGTTCAATAAGGAAATATATGTAAACGTTTTATTGTTATGTAACTAAAACAGTAAATCGGCATATGCACGTTAGAAAAACAGTTGAGAAGGATATTCACACCATTGCATACACCTATATTATGTAAGACCTGAAATCAAGAGCTGACATATAGCTCGTTTGATACAGTAATAGCCAAAACTGCTTTAGTTCGTACTTCAGTGGCTGTGACACTGTTCTGCTTATAACCGCTTTAAGGTTTTCCAAGTTTTATTTTCTGTCTGTTTTAGTCACATGATACACACAGGAGTTAATAATTGATAAAAAGAAAAAGAAATTAACAAGAAATTGAAGAAAACAAAGGTGGTCTAATATTTTATGTTACTGATTGTTCTCTTCCCATTGCTTCACATTCTGGTGGAATACAGAGTAACATTTATCATTCACTAAGTATTAACAATACTTTTTTAACAGAGCGTGGATGGACAGTAGCAGAAGGGTCCCAAATGCACAGATTATCACAGTGAAATAGACGCTCAGTGACCACCAACGGTTCATTCTGTGGAGTTCATATGCAACTATGTTTTAATCCTCCTCATGTATTCTCATCTATCTGCTGAAGAAGTTTATGGAATTTACTCTCTAAAAAAATACAGAAAATAGAAATGGTTTACTAGGACCTCCAGATTAGGAGGACAGATTTCGACATAGAAATACTGGAGCACAAGTTAGAGGTGGGTAATGGTCATAGGTGAATCATGTTAACTATTAGAATGTTAAGAATTGTAACGATAAAAAAACTAACTTTGTATTTGTCAGAAATAAAGGTGACCACAGGAAATGCGTGTTGTATGTTTTTATTGCCCACTGTGATGGTGGTGATGGTGACTCTGAAATGATTCTGGCAGATGGTGTCTGTCACTGCTCCACCATCCTGGATAGCAGGAATCATCCTGAGGTGTCATAGACTCTCTCCTGTAATGTATAGTGTATTCATTAGACTGGATTACACAATGAAGACAAGTGAATTATTGTGCAAATCTTTAGGTTACTGACCACAATACAGTCTGCTGCTCAGGTAAGTCCATATATCCAAGAGTCAGGAACAGACCCAGACCTCCACATCAGAAATGTAGTCTGCAGCATCACATGATCTGGACAGATGTTTGTTTATCTATGATGCAGTCTTTAACATGTTGAAATAATGTTCAGTCTACAAGTACCTTGATGGGAATGACAATCTGTGCAACCAATTACATTGGGAAATCCTAAAAGAAATTTAATAATCCAATTCTGAGGTTGTAGGACAATGTCATTAAGAGAATATCATTTGAAATTCATTTATCAGATTTCTACATCATTCACCTGCAATCCTGTGGAACTCCTCCTTGATGATTCTGACGGGTTTATCTCCAGGGAAATAGAAAACTGGGGTAAACGTTTCAAGGCGAGGTGCACTAAGCATCTCTCACATTGTATAGAAAAACTACCGTTTGCAAATAAAAAATCAAAAACTGACCGGACCATTACCTACACACAGCACTGCTGTGATCATAAAGAAAACTGTCTGGATATGACTGGACATCTGAACGCAATACAAAAAAAAAATTAAAATCTCTGTGAATTAATGTAGAAACTCTATCAAGGGGTTCCTCGTCAAACGGACATGCCAGGTTCACCTCTGAAATACGGAGTTATTTATAAAACCCTAGTTCGGTCAAACTGTCCGTCCAACAGGACAAGGAAATGAAGCCGCATGAGCGGCGGTGAAAGGGGGCGGAGTCAGAGAAAACCCTGGGTTTGTGGAAGAAAACCTGCTCCCGACCAGGTTATGTTCAGAGAGTCTGTTACTGCGGTAACAAACCCAGAGGTTCAGTTTACCTCGCTTCATGAAACAAGTCAGGGTTACTGCTCTAACTCTGGGTTAAGTTACCTCCTTTGGTGAAAATGAAAGCCGTGGTTTTCCCTGATTTCACGGTCAACTTACCCAGGTTTTCCACTAAACCTACTTTTTGAACGGGCCCCATGTCACGAAGCTGGGCTAACGAACCCCGAGTACAACCTTTGGTTCTGGGTTGCTTTACCCTGAACTTGGAAACCCAGGCTTTTCGGTTTCACAAACGCTCCTTGGGGTTAGTTTTTGTAACCCAGGGTAAGTTGACCCGCAGTTTAACAGGCGTGACGCCACTTTAAAAAGCCATCATTAATGGAGCCCTGATTCGACGATTCACCATGACGACGGACGAGACGCGCTCCGCGTTACTTAACTTAGTTGAAGTACAGATTGTAATCTACGTGTATGAAGACTTTGAGGACATATTGCGAAAAGAGGAACAGCGTTGCAGCTGTAAAGAAGAGAGAGATGACTTGAAACTGCTGCTCAAGTCGACGCGTACGTCTAAACGTAGTCCGTTGGACTCACGGTAAAATTATGGAGGTAAACGGTTTGAATAATAGTTTATTAAATTATTTTGTTAGATGCAATCCAGCGGTCTAACAAAATAATTTAATAAACTATTATTCATCTAAACTATTATTCATCTAACAAGAGATGCTGGATTGCATCTCTGGGCGGTGGCAGTTCAGAGTATCCACCCTTTTTGGAGTCCTTGGAGGGAGTGCTGGAGAGCGCTCCCACTGGGGACTCCATCCTTCTGCTGGGGGACTTCAATGCTCACGTGGGCAACGACAGTGAGACCTGGAAGGGCGTGATTGGGAGGAACGGCCCCCCTGATCAAAACCTGAGTGGTGTTCGGTTATTGGACTTCTGTGCTTGTCACAGATTGTCCATAACAAACACCATGTTTGTAAGGGTGTCCATACGTGGACTTGGCACCAGGACACCCTAGGCCGCAGTTCGATGATCGACTTTGTGGTCGTGTCATCGGACTTGCGGCCGCATGTCTTGGACACTTGGGTGAAGAGAGGGGCGGAGCTGTCAACCGATCACCACCTGGTGGTGTGTTGGCTCCGATGGTGGGGGAAGATGCCGGTCCGACCTGGCAGACCCAAACGTATTGTGAGGGTCTGCTGGGAACGCCTGGCGGAATCCCCTGTCAGAAGGAGTTTCAACTCCCACCTCCGGCAGAACTTCACCTACGTCCCGGGGGAGGCGGGGGACATTGAGTCTGAGTGGACCATGTTCCGCGCCTCCATTGTCGAGGCGGCCGACCACAGTTGTGGTCGTAAGGTGGTCGGTGCCTGTCGTGGCGGCAACCCCAGAACCCTTTGGTGGACATCGACGGTAAGGGATTCCGTCAAGCTGAAGAAGGAGTCCTCGGTGGCAGGGCCCCGGGGGTGGATGAGATCCGCCCGGAGTTCCTAAAGGCTCTGGATGTTGTGGCGCTGTCCTGGTTGACACGCCTCTGCAACATCGCGTGGACATCGGGGACAGTGCCTCTGGATTGGCAGACTGGGGTGGTGGTCCCCCTTTTTAAGAAAGGGGACCGGAGGGTGTGCTCCAACTACAGGGGGATCACACTCCTCAGCCTCCCTGGCAAGGTCTATTCAGGGGTTCTGGAGAGGAGGGTCCGTCGGGAAGTCGAATCTTGGATTCAGGAGGAGCAGTGTGGTTTTCGTCCTGGCCGCGGAACAGTGGCCCAGCTCTACACCCTCCGCAGGGTCCTTGAGGGGGCATGGGAGTTCGCCCAACCAGTCTACATGTGTTTTGTGGACTTGGAGAAGGCGTTCGACCGTGTTCCTCGGGGGGTTCTGTGGGGGGTGCTTCGGGAGTATGGGGTACCGAACCCCTTGGTAAGGGCTGTTTGGTCCCTGTACGACCGATGTCAGAGTTTGGTTCGCATTGCTGGCAGTAAGTCGGATTCGTTTCCAGTGAGGGTTGGACTCCGCCAAGGCTGCCCTTTGTCACCGATTCTGTTCATAACTTTTATGGACAGAATTTCTAGGCGCTGCCAAGGCGTTGAGGGTGTCCGGTTTGGTGGCCTCAGTATTGCGTCTCTGCTTTTTGCAGATGACGTGGTGCTGTTGGCTTCATCAAGCCGTGATCTCCAACTCTCACTGGAGCGGTTCGCAGCCGAGTGTGAAGCGGTTGGGATGAGAATCAGCACCTCCAAATCTGAGACCATGGTCCTCAGTCAGAAAAGGGTGGAGTGCCCTCTCCAGGTTGGGGATGAGATCCTGCCCCAAGTGGAGGAGTTCAAGTATCTCGGGGTCTCGTTCACGAGTGAGGGTACGATGGAACGGGAGATCGACAGCGGATCGGTGCAGCGTCTGCTGTGATGCGGACTCTGTATCGGTCCGTCGTGGTGAAGAAGGAGCTGAGCCGAAAGGCAAAGCTCTTGATTTACAGGTCGATCTACGTTCCTGCCCTCACCTATGGTCACGAGCTGTGGGTCGTGACCGAAAGAACGAGATCCCGGATACAAGCGGCCGAAATGAGTTTCCTCCGCAGGGTGTCCAGGCTCTCCCTTAGAGATAGGGTGAGAAGTTCGGTCATCCGGGAGGGACTCAGAGTCGAGCCGCTGCTCCTCCGCATCGAGAGGAGCCAGATGAGGTGGCTCGGGCGTCTGGTCAGGATGCCTCCTGGACACCTCCCTGGTGAGGTGTTCCGGGCACGTCCTACCGGGAGGAGGCCCCGGGGACGACCCAGGACACGCTGGAGAGACTATGTCTCCCGGCTGGCCTGGGAACGCCTTGGGATTCTCCCGGAGGAGCTGGACGAAGTGGCTAGGGAGAGGGACGTCTGGGCTTCCCTGCTCAAGCTGCTGCCCCTGCGACCCGACCCCGGATAAGCGGAAGAGAAAGGATGGATGGATGGATAGCAATCCAGCGGGGGAGAAGCGCACATGTCAGCAGCTGAGAACAAACTTTAAAAACATCGTTCAGACTTCACACAGGTCAGACTTCTGCATCATCTAGTTAGGGATCCTCCTCTTCCTCATTACAACATAATGACATTGTACAGTAAATAATAAGTGGACGTTCAGCTTTTCAGTTGTTTTATCGCCAACAGAATGCTCTTGTCACACACATAAATGTGCTCTCATCTTTAGGCATTCTATGTTTAATTCTCTGTGTCTTTTATTCAAATAATGCATTATTGATAAAAAGAAAAAGAAATTAACAGGAAGTTGAAGAACAGAAAGGTGGTCAAATATTTTCTGTTACCGATTGTTCCTGTTTCTTAACATTCTGGTGCAATACAGAGTGACATTTAGCCTCCACTGAAGGATCAACACTTTCTCATCTTTTTTTAACAGAGCAAGCTGGACAGTCCATCATATCCAATGTACAAATAGACGCTAAGTGAACACCAGCGGTTCATTCTGTGGAATTCATATGCAACTGTATGTTTTGATGTCCTTCTCGTGTATTTCCAGCTATTTGTTAAAGAAGTTTATCGAATTCACTTTCTATGAAATACAGAAAACAGATAAAAAATGGTTTCTTTGGACCTCCAGATTAGGAGGGCAGATTTGAACATTCAAATAGTGGAGCACAAGTTAGAGGTGGGTGTTGTTCACAAGTGAATCATGTTGAATATTAGAATGTTCACCACTGAAAAGATCTAAGAAATAATTTTGTATTTGTAAGTAATAAAGATAACCAAATGAAATGTATATTGTATGTTTTTATTGCCGCTTTGGTGATGGTGAGTTAGACAGACTGAAATGATTCTGGCAGATGGAGTCACTGCTCTGCCACCCTGGATAGCTGGCAGGTGGACGGGGTCATTATTGGGGTATTCAGTTTGTGGGGTAGGGTGTTGTTCTCCTCTGATAGTGGTAATACTACTATGAAGAACACAACTGCATCACAGGTCCTCTCAGACATCATCCTGAGGTGTCATAGACACTGGAAACAGCCTTTCAGCAGGCCTATGGTTTTCTCCACCCGGGCTCTCATCCTGCAGTGAACCCATTTGAAGTTCTGTTGGAGGCCTGGGTTAGTAAGGGGTCAGCAGCCTCGGTTGGCATGGGTAACCCCTGTCATCCAGAAAACATCCATCAGACTCTCCTTTGATGGAAAGTAGATCCATTAGAGTGGATTAAACGATGTAGACAAGTGAATTATTGTGCTAATCTTTAGTTACTGCATTAGTCTGTTGCTCAGGTGAGACTCATCATACACCTGTGAGTCAGGAACCGGTCAGGACCATTCCGTCTCCACATCAGTACTGAGGGGAGTTCCTCCCCACCGCTGCCACTTATGCTTGCTCTGGAGGGTTCTGTTGGGTGTCTGTCTGTTAAAGCTCTTTGAAATGTCTGCTGATGTGATTAGGCGCTATACAAATAAAGGTGGAAAATGTAGCTTGCAGCATCACGTGACCTGGACAGATGTTAGTTTATCTATGAAGCAGTCTTTAACATGTTGAAACAGCAGTCAATCTACTTGTACCTGCAAATATTTGCTGTGAATTGACATCCTCTTCACATCATCACCTTCATTATGTAAGGGAGCCTTGATGGGAATATGGGTACCATCTTGGCAGCAAATTACATTGGGACATCCGAAAAGAAATTAATGTTACTAACTCAAGTCTGAGATTGCAGCACAATATCATTAAGAGAACATACTTTCAAATGACTTAATCAGATTTCTACATCATTCACCTGCAGTCCTAAGAGAACATACTTTCAAATGACTTAATCAGATTTCTACATCATTCACCTGCAGTCCTCTGGAACTCCTCCTTGATGATTCTGACAGTTTTCTCTCCGGGGAAATAGAAAAACTGGGGTAAGAGTTTAAAGGCGAGGTGCACTGGGCATCTCTCACATTGTATTGGAAAATTACCGTTTCCAAATAAAAAATGAAAAACTGAACGGAGCACTACACCCAGCACTGCTGCAGATGTCAGGATGGATCAGGTTGTGTGTGTGTGTGTGTGTGTGTGTGTGTGTGTGTGTGTGTGTGTGTGTGTGTGTTTGATCAGGAGGTGAACCGATATCGATCATAAAGAGAACTGTCTGGATATGACTGGACATTTGAACGTGATACAAAAATATTTAATTCTCTGTGAATTAATGCAGAAACTCCATCAATGGGCTCCATGTCAAACCAACATACCACGTTCGCCTCTAAAATACCTCTAAAATACGGAGTTATTTATAAAACCTTATGTCGGTCAAACTCTCCGTCTGACAGAACCAGGAAATGAAGCAGCGCGAGCGACGGTGAAAGAGGGCGGAGTCAAAAGAAACCCTGGGTTTCAAGAATAAAACCTGCTACTGACCAGGTTATGTTCAGAGAGTCTGTTACTGTGGTAACAAACCCAGAGGTTCAGTTTACCTAGCTACAAGAAACAAGCCAGGGTTACAGCTCTAACTCTGGATCAAGTTACCCCCCTTTGTGAAATGGAAAACGCTGGTTTTCCCTGATTGCTGGGTTAACTTACTCTGGGTTTCCACTGAACCTGCTTTGTGACACTGCCCCTCCTCTCGACCAGGCTAGCTTCAGAGTCTGTTACTGTGGTAACAAACCGAGAGGTTCACTTTACCTCGCCTCATGACACAGGCTTGGTTTACTCCTCTGACTCTGGGTTAAGTTACCTCCCTTTGTGAAACCGGAAACCCTGGTTTTCCCTGATTTCAGGGTTAACTTACCCAGGTTTTCC
This sequence comes from Antennarius maculatus, assembly GCA_013358685.1. Taxonomy (NCBI): domain Eukaryota; kingdom Metazoa; phylum Chordata; class Actinopteri; order Lophiiformes; family Antennariidae; genus Antennarius; species Antennarius maculatus. The sequence continues at coordinate 15,236,843 of CM023607.1, read as the reverse complement.
ACTAAACCGGCTTTGTGAAACAGGCCCATTGAGCTTCTGCTATTGTTTGATCAAATAATTATTCAGTATTATTCAGTATTATTTGTTATAAACTTGCGTAGCAAAATTCTCTAGTATAATTATTCCATAACAATAGGATGCTATTCCAACAAAGAAAACTTAATTAAATTTCATGATTGCCAAATATCATATTCTCTTTGGTTTCAAGTTTTTCTTGAACAATTTCCCTTAACATGATTAACTATAGTATCATATTCCTACGAATTATCATGTATCTGCTTATTTGAATGTATAAATGAAGCTGAGAAACATCCCCTTCTTTCACAAAGCCAGAATCACTTTGAAGAGATGACTCACATTTTGAGCTGCCGACCAGTACTCCAGAAGGCTGTCTTGTAGGTCAGCATTTGTATAATTTATGCACATACTACTTCATGACACCTATGTTAAGTTGATAATGTTTATTTAATGTAATTAAAAGGGACTGGTGAGCCTTGGCAGAGGTATGAGCTGGTTTCCATCCTCTCTGTTGCATGGGTAATGATTCTCATGCTGGGGCTTAACAAAGTCGTCTTCATTAGAGTGTTTATTATGTTTCACACATGATGCTTGTGACTGTGTCATCCATCAGTTACTGAGCAGGAATGACACGGCCGCAGCTAAGGTCATTAATCAGACAAGGTGAGGTGTGGATGGAAGGACGACACAGCATCGGATCTCATCACCAAACTTCACAGCACCCTTAACTATCGTGTTTATTGATGGTCACTTCCTATTCAGTGGTTAAGTAAGCACACACACACACACACACACACACACACACACACACACACACACACACACACACACACACACACACACATACACATACACACACACACACACAGACACACTCATTTTTTTCTTCTGGAACATTTACCTTATTACTGCTATTTGAGCAATATAAATGTGGAAGGCTTTTGTGTCCACCTTAATGTTATTGACAAAAAGAAAGTTCTGTCATTGACCTCTTTTGCGAACATGTGGGCGGCTTAGATTATGAGTGAGTCTGCACATGTTTTATATGGACTTCAATCTTACAAAGGTTCCCTGCAAACCTTGAAGTCCTAAATGGAAAGAAAAATATCAAAATGCTGCTTGGTTTTTCACCAACCTACAATCCACATGTGCTGGAAGGAGCGTGTTGAACAGCGCGTCAGGGGCATTCATTGTTTCATTCACTGAACTTTAATAATGGCATTCCCATCAGCTTCAGTTGTGCTCAGAATAATTGTAACAAGTAATACAATGCCTGTACCTCAAAATAAGATTTAGATGTTACTGGATCACCATTATCATTGTGAGGATGTTAGCTCTGGTGGTGTTAACATTTAGCTCACAGCTCTGTTGCGATGATGATGGGGACTTTATCGTCTTCACTAATTTTTGATTATAATTTTCATATAGAGGAAACATAAACAACATGGCATGATCTTCTTTCAGCCATCATGTATTACCAAATGATAAACACACTTTTCTTCATCGTCATGATATAAATATCCTATTTGCCGGTGATTTATCAGATGGATTCACACCATGTGGTCAGTCAAATAAGCATCAACACCATCAGTTAATCTTAGATTAATTGGTTTCAATTAGATAGTGACCATGAGGTTAACTACTCTACCCTGATTGATATGCCGAACTGATGAAAAAGAAAGTTACAACAGAAAATCATCAGTTTCTGAAAGTCCCACTGCTTTTGGTTTTGGGTTGATGATTTTTTCAAAATCACAATCAGAATCAGTTTTATTGGCCAAGTTTGTGCACACAAGCAAAAATTGGATTAATGGGATGGTAATGGGAATTTTAACGTAACAAAAAAGGAGTAAAGATAAAAATGACAAAAGATAACAAGTACAGTAAAGAGCAGAAAATGATAGTTCAGTGGAGTGGATGTTTTTATGGACATGACATAGGGCTATCATAAGAAGCACACTCTCTGATCTAAACCACTTCCATTTACTTTATGTGTAGATTTTATGTGTTTTTAACCCTTTACCCAACTTAAACCACATTTCTGGTGTGTACTGCTCAGCTGTAGTCTTTATCTTACCATCAGCAGTCAAAGGCATGAGCAGCTGCACGTCCTCCCCCTACATTAGGCATAATAATAATTAATATAATATAAAAATTGTAATGGTTACTAAACTGGCTTTGCTGTTAGATTGTAGTGACTGTTCCTTTGTGCTGAGAACGGTTTTCTGTATGTGACACAGGATGACCTTTCAGTACCTACATCTGAGTTGGCACTGAACAGTGTGTATTAGGAACCAGGTGGTTTCTACCTATCGGACAATCATAAAAGGCAGTTAAAGCCGGGTCGAGTGGACACAGTGGAACAACACAGTGGAAAGTGGGCTTTAACGACATCAACAAAACACAAATTGACAACTTTGTGACTTCCTGCTGGGGCTTAACACATATGCTTGGGAGCAAACACCCAGATTGAACTACACTGTGTTGTGTGGACTTTGCAAGCAGTGCACAGGTGTGAATAAACTTCTTGGGTAACAATAAAAGTAATGTGTAAATAAACAAAGCTGGATGGGCTGGCTGTTGGGGCGACAGCAGTCGTGGTGTTAATGATCAAACACCTACTCCCATAGAGTTTATGGAGCAGGTGGTTGCGTTTGTGTGTTGTACACAAATGCAAATGTACACACTATATAGATGCATGTAAAACTACTAACCTGTGTGTAGAGTGGAGTCTTAATTTTCCCTCGGGGATTAATACAGTTAATAATTTTTTTTTTTTTAAAAAGAGCATTTCTGTTTGCCATCTTCATCACCGCACACTTCCGTGGTGGATGGTCTCAATCAGCCAGTGACCCCCGGAGCAGTGGGACCATTCTTCAGGAGGAGGTCGCACAGGACCGAGGTGGACCGGGCTGTTGAATGCTATACTAGAGACAGTTAGGGAAGAGCTGCTTTTGTATAAGAGAAACAAAGATGATATTGAGCTGAGAAACATCTCCCAATCCCCATGTCTCCTCTCCACCTCCTCGTTGGCATCCTCCTCCCCAACAGTATTAATTAGCAGCGGCAGATGAGTGGAGAATGGAAGCCTGAAGGGAGAACAGGTTCAAGTCAGGTTAGCCTACACAATGTTTCACTTTCTGTCTACCCTCACAATACACATACAGTACACACACAAAACACACACACACACACACACACACACACACACAAACACATTAGTCTGTACATTGCAAACAGATGACATATTAGATTATCAGGTTATTGGGGCAGGATTTCCATATATCTATGACCTCCAACACGGACAATCACTGTCTTGCTGTCTCACACACAAACACACACATACGTTCCCCCAAAGCGTTTATTAATTTTTGCTAATTTATGCAACAGACATGACTGTCATAGTGAAAAGTTAACCTGGCAGCAACGCAATGGCACAGAAGAGTTTTTATTAAATAACAACTGTATCTGAAAAAGTCTTGCCTTCATTTGGCTTCCAGGAGAAACCAGCCAGTATTTCACATTTATTATCAATATTTGTAGTACTAAATGACATGTAGTTTTTGCATAATGATTTGTTGTATTGGAATCATTAAACTGATTCTTAAAGTAAAAGTAGAATGAGTAAAGAAATGTAATGTAAATGTAAATGACTTGAAGCAGGATGTAATTTGAGGTGCAGCTCGTTGTGGTTGTACGAAGTGAGGAATTTTATTTAAATAATTTGTGATCAGTACTGAGATGGAAGCTCTGGGATTTTTTTTTAATCACACCTATAAAGGTAGTTTTATGTTGAAGTACGCAAATAAATGTAAGGCACTTGTTTTTTCCACTTGTAGTCCCAGAAAACTAGAAAGTGTCAGCACTAAGAGGATCCTATGAGATACTCCCGTCTGAGTGAATCAGTCTGTGACTGTTTCTCTGTTGTATGGGTTTCAGTAGAAAATGAACGAATGAATTTTGATTGTTTTTTTAACTATAGTTTTATAAATGCGTTTTGTTGGGCAATTTTTATTTTTAGCTGTTAAAAGTCATGAATGGGAGATGTACTGCGACAGAGGGATGCTGTGTGTGAAGACAGGTGAATTAGTGCTTTCTTATTTAACCCTTTGTACCCAACCATTTGTTACCAACCAGGTATCCCACTGCTCGGACTGATCCTTGTTGGGTTTATTTATTTTGATACCTCAAGTCATCTGCCATTTCTTTTGCTCGTCTTGCAGATTCTCAGTCGTCTTTGTTTGGGATGATAGCAATTAAATGTAATAAAGTGAAACAGGTAACCACCTCAATCACTTTGCCTGTGTTCCTTTGTACTGGAAGTATTGGAATCCAGATTGGATTGTTTGTGTTCCAGAGGAATGAAGTTCAAAATTTACTCAGAGGCAGTCCTTGTCAAAAATGTCTCATTAGTAGTTCATCCAAAAAGATCTTTCTCTCTCAAATTTCATTAAATTCTAATATAATGGATAAAACCATTAGTATCTCTCCAAAATAGTTGAAATATGCAAGGACATGCTTTTACTCTCTTCAAATTAGGCCTGTGTTCTTTTGTAATAGAACTGTGGTAAATGCAATAAATGTGGTAAAAAAGAACCAGTTGAAAAATGGATGCGCATTTTCGGATTGACTAGGTGTTAAATTCCCCCATTTCTTTGTTTCCTCTCATTTTGTCGTTCTGTCCCTTCTCTTTTTTTTCTATTTCTCCCTGTCTGTACCTCCCTGCAGAACTCAATACGACACAACCTGTCCTTGAACAAGTGTTTTCTCAAAGTGCCTCGCTCCAAAGACGACCCTGGAAAAGTAAGTATTTCTTCAACAATGTAATGTGACTGAAAAGCACCATTTAAATTACGGCTCTTTACACAATGACAATGCAAGGCTATCTCAGCAAGCTTTACAAATGAGGCACGTGTGCACACACTTGTTCCTAAATACACCCAGAGACACTCACACTCACATGTCCTGTAGTCACACACACACACACACACACACACACACACACACACACACACACACACACACACACACACACACACACACACACACACACACACACACACACACACACACGCACGCACGCACTTAAACTAAATTTGTAGTTCCATAACCAGCAGAATACTTAATGCTGCTTCTTCTGTTTTCTGCGCCTGTTCCGATATTGATTCTGCCACGTAATAATGTGGTACAGACAGTAATGAATAATAAGTGTATGTAGGTACACTCCTTCAGATGCAAGGCCGTCTATGCATCTGTTATGCTTTATTAGGCCCCGTTCCACTCTCCCACTCGCTCTCACACAAACACAATCATATAGAGTATCCCCTATTTTTCACTACTGCCGTCAGGAAGCACAGTGGCCACGGCCACTTCAGCAGCACCGGTTTGATAACAACAGTTTGTCAAGTCCTTGTTTGTGCTGAATCAAAGGAATTGCTCAGACGGGAAAAGTATGTAATTACAGTGGATCACTGAAGCCTGACCTTTCAAGATTTTTTAATACAAACTCAAATATGTGCATTTCAGCTCATCACAGGGTTAATGTGGGAAGCAATCTACCACTTTCACAAAGCACTGACAAGCCAAAAGTTTTCACAACAATCCAAACTTTGCTTGTTTTCTTTTGAAGAAAGTGGAAGAGGGAGTTTCTCCAGACTGAGGGGATTTTGGAGTCATTGAAAAATGAATTAGGGGGGAAGAAGTTTTAAATAATTCAAAGAAAATCCTTGGGTTTTAGACACAAAGAGATCAGCTCTCCTGATTATCTTGACTCGGACCTGACCAGCACCTTAACTCACACTGTGGATCGAAGTGGTCGATACCACGGCGTGGGGGGAGGCCATGTGTGTACAGGGAAGTTGAATGTATAAGCTCTGTTTGAAACCATGGAGAGAGCAGAGGAGCTAAATCATGAATGTGCTAACGTTAATTGGATGTGTACTGTTCAGTGATGTGGGACTGAGAGACAGGAGGAGGAGAGGAGGCTAGGAGAGGTGGGGGTAGGTGTGTGTGTGTCTGTGTGTGTGTGTGTGTGTGTGTGTGTGTGTATGTGTGTGTGTGTGTGTGTGTGTGTGTGTGTGTGTGTGTGTGTGTGTGGCCTAGATGAACCTCCTGAATTCAGTCTGCACTTCTGGACCACCTTGGGAGAGAGAGGAAGGGGGGAAGTAAAATCAGAGCAAAATCAGCAATCTAAAAGAAATTGATTTCCTCCAGAAGGATTGCAGTGAAATTTCTGGGGAATGGGAGTTAGAGCGTGCATTACAACAGACTAATACTCTAGAAAACTGATTAGATATGGAACTGGAAAAACAAGTTGCATCAGTTGGATTCAGATGGTTTGACATCAGCCTATTGCATCTCTTTTAGTTGCATGGTGCTACAAGAGACTGAAGCGGTATCGGAAACAGATGTAATGGAAATGCTATTTAGAATGGAATGGATTTTGTTGCAAAGAACGACAGATAATAAGCTGAAAGGGACTGTTCATTATTGATGAGAGGGGAGGGGGAAGTGCAGAACAGGGGAGGCACTTCAAATAATTTTTTAACCACTGGGGAGGTGCTTTATATTCGGCTCAGGGAGACACATACAACTTCAATTACTTTTATTTTGTATGGATAATACCCTGTTGTAACATTTACAATTAACAAAACCAGAGCCCTCCTAAAACCTGAAACTAAATCAGATTTGTTCTCTTTGATGATGAGACTTGACAAATTGTTGTTAAATCATCTCTAAAACTCACAGTCAGTGTGGTGCTAAGGGTTTGGGTCCATCCTGAAGGATTTTTGTCCATAATGGAGGTTTGGGTCCATCCTGGAGGTTTGGGTCTGACCTGGAGGTTTGGGTCCATCCTGGAGGTTTGGGTCTGTCCTGGAGGTTTGGGTCGACCCTGGAGGTTTGGGTCCATCCTGGAGGTTTGAGTTCATCCTGGAGGTTTGGGTCAATCCTGGAATCCTGGAGGTTTGGGTGTGTCCTGGAGGTTTGAGTTCATCCTGGAGGTTTGGGTCAGTCCTGGAATCCTGGAGGTTTGGGTGTGTCCTGGAGGTTTGGGTCTGTCCTTGAGGTTTGTGTCCATCTTGGAGGTTTGAGTCCATCCTGGAGGTTTGGGTCCATCCTGGAGGTTTGGGTGTGTTCTGGAGGTCCTGCAGACTGCTGCTGCTTTAACCCTACATAGTTTGAGCCTAGCTGGTGGTACATATTACTTAGTTAAACAAAATGTAGAGCTTCAGAAGGAGGAGAAACAGGGATCTGTTCATAAAGACAAGGGTAGCACATGCAGCAATAATGAGATGAGTGAAGTTACTTCTACAGTGAGCGCAGTCGCCTCTGAGGCTTTTCCCCAACATTCATCTTAATACCTGTTGTTGCTAAGAGAACAACAGGTATTAAGATGACTCAAGCAGGACTGAAACAGGTTTTATTAATTTCCGATTGTTCCAGCTTCGTTCACTGGAGGAGTCTGGGATTTTTTCTTTAATTGACAAAACACCTACAGCATCACACAGCAGATGAATTTCATTTTTAATAGTAATGTTTTACTTGTGAAAACAGATATTAATGTGTGCTAATGGCTAATGGTGGATGCGGGACACCTGAATGGCTGCTGGCTTCAGTAGCATTTTACAAATATACTTAAAAAAAGCTAAATTTTATAAATGTAAAGCAGCCTATATTATTTACTATTTACAGTATTTGTAACTATGAGGTGCTTTCCTCCAAGTGTTGTTCTGAGTTTGGTGTAAATAGTGGAACAGGTGTTTAACAAGGAAGGAAGGAAGGAAAGAAGGAAAGGAAGGAAGGAAATTTTAATCATGATTTAATGCAGAGTTAACAAGGAGGCAGGAATGATTTAGAATAATTTGTCTTTTTTAAATATTTAACTCATTCAATTTTGAAAATTATTTGGTACATAGTATTGTGCATTTCAAAGTGTACTCAGTTTTGTCTTTTCTATCAAATGTTCAGTGTATGTTTCCGTGGATGAACATTATAGTTCGCCTTCCTACAGCTAATAATCTGTCAACTATATTCAAACCATCCCATCTGAAAATACATTTTTGTATTTATTTAAATCTTTGAATTGAACAGTTTTAATTCTCCAGATATTGTGTTGCTATTTTAGAGTGGAATTACTCGTGCCATCGCTGAGTCATTGTTAAAAAAAGATTCAAATGAGAATATGACGGGAAAACTAAAGTTGCAAAACGATGAATTGCACAGGAGAAATATACAAACAGCAGTTTCCATCAAACTCAAACTCTTTGTTTTATTGGCGCACTCTCCAGGGTTCCTACTGGGCCATCGACACCAATCCTAAAGAAGACACAGTACCAAGCAGGCCAAAGAAGAGACCACGCTCTGGAGAAAGGGTAAGCACCTTAACCATTAATTTAGAAGATCTCATGTTAAGGCTGGAGGTGATTTGGCATCATACAGGTATAAGCCCTATTTGGAGGTTCAGTCACTTAATCTCCAACTGGCATCTGTATCTTCAAAGTACTCGGTGAGGTTTTTGCTGCTGCAACATTTTCATTTCACCTTCCAATTTCACGTTCCAAATTCATAACAGAATTTATTTCATGACTGTGTCCCATTGCTGAGACTCTTGTTTTTTAAAATGCTCCTGATTCAACATATTAAGGAGGAACTCGAGGAATATCTGAGACAGGAAGAAAAAAATCTTCCCCATTCACTTGAGATGCTAAACAAATGTTTGTTTAAGAATTTCCATTATTATTCCTTTTTCCACACTATAATTGTACCAGGATACATCAGCAGGCCTAGTACCAATGTGCTAATTGCTAACAGTGATATGCCATCAGGCTAAACAAATGTATTTGTGAAAAATTGAGATTGATGGGATATTATTCATTTAGCAGGTACCATATCTTTAAACCTAGTTAAACTTTTGACTTGACGATGACTTGATGATGAGGTCAGGAGGTTACAAGAGTGACACATATATTTTTGGATGAACTTTCAGAATAAAAATAAATCTAATGTAAATTGAGATGCTGCAGGAAAAATTACAGAAGGACAGTGATATTCAGTGTTTTCATGGTTTTATTGAACAGGCAGTAAGACATGCCTGTAATCGATAGAAAGATCTGAAACATGTGCAAATAACTACAAACTACATGGCCAAAAAAGAAATTGGTAAGATTTTACAGTATGCATTCACTGTGGCATTGTTTTGATAAACTATGCAATGTCACAGTATTTGTTTCTGTTCAGAATTTTAAGTTTTCGTAAGGCTAAACAGCTGTTTAGTCCCAGTCTGTTGAGTTCTCTTTGCATTGTGTATGTAGAAACTTTCCTTATGAAACATTGTTGTGAAACATCCATAGCCGAGAAAATAAGCAAACAGATTGAGGACTGGAGAACCCGGAGAGAACCTGAGCAGACACGGTGAGAACGCAAAAACTGAATGGCCCCAGGTGGAAGGTGGACCTTCTTGTTAGAGACAACAGTGCTAACCACTGTGCCAACTTGCACCCGCATTAAGATATTGTTGTATGAAATGTTATTCGGTTTCAGATTGTTATCCCTTGTTAGTTTGTGTCTTGCTGTGGTGGGTGGATTGTGATGTTTGATTTGTCATCTGAATTGCATGATGTTTCTTTGACTGGTGATATGGTTGAATTTATTTACAAATATATGTGAAAAGTGAAAGGGTAATTTCCCATTATTTTACATGAAAAAAGTTACAACCTACTGCTAATATCTGTCAATCTTTCAAAAATTAAAAGGTCCACTTTGAACAATGGACTTTTCTATAGTGATGCAGGTGATGACAAATGACAGAACAATGATGATGAGTGAGAAACTTATCGGTACAAACAGACTTCAAGTCAATGCTTGATAACAGTGGGTAGCTTCTCTATGTGGCAGTAGGTTATGAGTGAGGTTCCGTGGATGAGAGAGGGCAGCAGTAGCTGTGTGGGAGCTCAGCAGAGGGGACATTAGCACCAAATAGCCAACTGCAATGTGTCATTTATCCTGCAGCTTCTCAGTACCAACAGAAGTCTTGTACATTGCTTTCTTGTGTTTATTTCTGATGTCTGATCAACTCCAGGCGTGGATGAAAACCAACATCCCACTGTAAACTTAGTCTATAGGCTGGTTAGGAAGATCTTTGACTACAATCTAAGTGCTGCATTCCTAAAGGTCTATGATCAGACACGCCTTCATGCCACAGCATTGTGTGAGGATTAATTAACCCATTTTTATTTTGTGAGATGAAACAACACTTTTTTTTTCTCTTTGATTCAAGTTTTATTTAATCAAACATTATGACTCTTATAGGCCTTCAATTACAGAAGACATATGCATTTAAAAATGTTAAGACTATCATAGTTGATGGAAAATTTATATTTTCATAGGGCACAAACACAGATTATGTAAGAATTAATTTGTTACTAAACATTTTACGGTGTGAAATTTTTGTGTGTGCTTCTTAATACTATCCTTTCAGGAGAGTACATACCTCTTGAGAAAAAGTTAGAGATTCCTCCTATAATGGCTTTATAAATATTCAACACATTCAGCAAGTTCAGACATCACTTTCGCTCAGCTTTAATGATCTGACAGTTTTGCTCCACGATGTGCGCAACAGCACACAAGCAAAATATCTTAATTGGAGTAAAAATATTCAAAGACGTCACTGTTAGAAGCCCGCAGCGACAGGTTAAAGATGCAGCTAGCTTTAAGGTAACATCACAGCCCTTCTGCAGCCAAGCCAGAGCAACCAGTCTCTGATTTGAGTAAAAGATTGTGTGAAATTTTCCTCTGCCTGTTTCACAAGGCAATTTTAAATCCAGGTTCTGATTTTCTTGCACGCTGTACATCTTTGTAACAAGCAGCTGACCCACTGAATTGTTTCTCAATGGGCACATGACTGTTGTTGTGGTAGAGGAAAAACCAGCATCATTTTCATCACAGTGCAGCACAGCTGGTCCTCTACCTTCCTCTCTCATCCTCTGCATCTATCCCTGTGTATGTTGATCATTATCTCTCTGTGAGTCTGTTTTTCTGCCACTCATTTCTCTCCCTCTCTCCTGTATCGCTGCTCTAGCCTTCCCCTCTCCAGGGAACTCAGGCAGACGGGGAGCAGCACAGTGCAAAATCACAGCTGCTCATTGGAGGAAGATTTGAGGTAAAGGAGAGAAAAGGGGGAGAGGGGAGGGTGCAGTGGTGGGAAAATAGAAACAATTGTGACAGAAAGGATGCCGAAAAAGTGGAAAAAGACATCAAGGTAGGGGGAGCGGAGAGGGAAAAGCCAAGCTGCAAGGGGAAGGAGGAGAAGAAGTATGAGGGAGTGGAGGGAGGAGGGGGAATATTCTTGTGTTCCAGTTAATTACCACAGAAGGCCCCGGGGCTGCCGTTAGACATATTTTCTTCACCATTTTTTTGTAACAAACATTAATTAATTCAGAGCCATGTCATTTCGTCTTACATGGATGGGCCCTTCGACCCCTTTTCTTACGCTTCACTTGCGGTGCCGGCAGACACGCTGGGGGCTGTCACGTGAGCTGAGGGGAAACAGGAAGGTTTTAAGTGCTGAGATTTATAGCAATGTTGCCATCTGGAAAAAAAAGAAAAGGTGAGGTGAATATGGTGTAGGCAAAGTCTTTAAAGTCTCCTGATGACAGCAGCTGAGTGAATGAAAAGACTGGAAATTGGCAACGAGGCTAAACCTCAGCTGCACAGATGTATTGTATAAATGTGTTGACAGCCACTGTACACTTAGTTTAGTACCTGCGTCTCCAGTGCCCTTAGCATAATCACTCTCTTTCATTTCCTGTTTGCCACTCTGTCTGCTTGTGTATCTGTCTGTCACCACTCAACCATTTCCCTCCCTATTCTTCCTTTTCTTTTCTTTTTTCCACAATCCTTCCTCTCTTCTCTCTTCACCTCTCCTCTTGTCTTTTTTTTTTTGCGCTCTGCCAGAGAACCGACAACCCTCTTCACTGGGAGTTTATCATAAATTAAAGATTGCATTGTTACCAACCAATCCTCTTACTGTAAGCAGTTTGGGAAGGCAGGCAAGCTGTCTTGAACCTTAAAAGGAGTCAGACAAGGAGAAAAAATATTGTCCTCATTTTTTTGCAGGCGTCAAACTCGTCCCTCATCGATCTCTGAATAGTTACGCATATCCTCACCCTCGGTTAACCCTAGTTTAGCAGAAAATTAACTGCAGCTGAATACATTTTAGACATTTGAATAATGCATGAAGATGGCTTGATTTATCTTATCAAATGCAAGTAATGTGGGCACTTTTCAGTCTGCGCAAGTGTCCGGTAATTTAAATGAAGAGCACCTTAACTGGTTCACATAGTTGGAGCCTGGGGCATGGTGATGATTCAGGAGGCTCCGCACAAAATCATGAAGTGGTAGCATTCAGAAATTCTTCATAACCTCAGTCACATTTCATTTCCTTCCCCATTTTTACCATCAGCCTCCGCATATTCCAATAGATGGAGAGCACATTCAAAACCCTTTTTTATTAATTACTAGGAATGAATGTTGCGGCGTAAAAAGTATTTGTACATATTTTTTGAAGTTGTTCAATTTAGTATCCTTCCTACAAGTGACACAGGCTGAACAAACTATAGCAGGTTTATGTTTATATCACGAATCATTAGAGATATGAACCTTAAGAGTAGAGTATAACTTTATTTATCCCTTAAGGAGGTTCCATCAGGGAAATTAATTTCTCCGTTGCACACAGCACAGTGAGTACACAAAACACAGAAAAAGCACACAGAAAGCACCAGCACATAGAAAGTAGTACAACACCAAATAGAAAGATTAGTAAATAACCCATAAAGAATATACAAATAGAAAATTACAAATAGGCATAGAAATAAAAAAATAAACAGGCCTAGTTAAGTATAGGTATAGTGTTTGCATTGTTTTTGCTGAACTGTTTGTGTCATCCCTCAACTCTCGTGTGGACTCTTTTCTTCTTCTTCTCCACCAGAGAGGAGTTGAGCAGTTTAATGGCTCGGGGGATGAAAGAGTTCTTAAGTCTGTTTGTCCTGCATGTTGGAAGGCACAGCCTCTGGCTGCTCAGACTTCTCAGGCTTCTCTGGTTGTTGGTAACGGTGTGCAGAGGGTGGCTGACATTGTCCATGATGTCCAGCGGTTTGTCCAATGTTCTCTTCTCTGCCACCGTTGCCAGAGGGTCCAGCTTCATCCCAACCACCGAGCGGGCCTGCCTGATCAGCTTCTCCAGCTTGGAGAGATCCGCCTTAGTCACGCTCCCTCCCCAACACACCACAGCGAACGACAGGATGCTGGCGACCACAGACTGATAGAACATCCACAGGAGCTTCCTACAGATGTTGAATGCCCTCAGCCTCCTCAGAAAGTACATCCTGCTCTGTGCTTTCTTGTACAGCTGCCTCGTGTTGCTGGTCCAGTCCAGCTTGTTATCTAGCCACAGCCCAAGATATTTATGGGTCTGCACAACCTCCACCTCCTCCGTTCCTATCAGAACTGGTCTAGGTTGGGGTCTGTCCCTCCTGAAGTCAATGATCAGCTCTTTAGTTTTCGAGGTGTTGAGCTTGATGCTGTCACTGTGACACCAGTCAACAAAGTCCTTCACCATGCATCTATACTCCTCCTCATTGTCCCTGATACATCCCACGATAGCTGTGTCATCTGCGTACTTCTGGATGTGACACAGTTCGGAGTTGTAGCAGAAGTCTGCCGTGTACAGGGAGAAGAGGATTGGGGACAAGACAGTCCCCTGTGGAGCACCGATGCAGCTGACCACAGTATCAGAAAGTATCAGTCCTTTAGCCTGACGAACTTTGGTCTGTCAGTGAGATAGTCTTGGATCCAAGCAATCAGGCCGGGGTCCACTCGCATTTGTAGGAGTTCTAGACCAAATGATTAACTATCAAAAATAAGGATAAACTCCCAAAAGGTTTATCCTTTTGGGAGTTTATCCCAAAAGGACAGGCCTAGTTATTAAAAAATTAATAAAGGGAGGACAAAGTACTCACATTTCCACTTCTTTAATTTTGGCACACACCAAAAAATGAAAGCTTACGCGTTTCGGCTGTGAGCCTTCATCAGAGCATTCAAATCACATAAATTCAACTCACTTTATAAGGTAGGGATAGGGAGGTAACCAACAGCTGAGACAATCAACAAGCTCCAATTAGATTACAGACAATTTGAGGCATAGATTAACAAGATGCTTTCAATACATAGTGCCAGAATATTATAGACAGTTTTAACCCAAAAAACATTTTAAGCTATAAACATCATTTAGTCCATTTGGTGTCTGAGTGTTGAGTCTATGAAGGCTATTAGCCGAAACGTGTAAGCGTTCATATTTTGGTGTGTGCCAAAATGAAAGAAGTGGAAATGTGAGTACTTTGTCCTCCCTTTATTAAATTTTTAGATGTGCTACCTTTTGGGAGTTTATCCCTATTTTTGACAATTTGTTTGGACTTTTTTAAATAACACCTGATATCCCATCTCAAGCCAAAAGATTAAAAGCTGATTTACCAAATGTGCCACAAATCAATTAATTAACAGGACTTGATGGCGCATTCAGTGGCACCATTTAAAAATGAAATCTCCTTGGCCAGGTCATTTAAAGCAGGATAAGTCTCTTTTTGCATTTAGTGTTGCATTATGACTGCTCGAGGAATGGAAATGAGTGATTGTGCAGACTTGATACCCACTTGTGATAAAAAGCATTCATTGTATTGCCTACTGATTTTTATTTTGTTTTATTGTTCATTACATGCAGTGTCTTAGGAAACAGGAAATTGGTCTCTGCTTTGTCATTATTTTATCATGTTATCTGTAAATTACATCAATCTCCCCAGGGTGGAACAATTCACAGATCTTAAAAATAGGTACTGAGCTTATTGCCTGAGATGCAACAGCACTGATACTGCAGCCCAGGCTCAACTCGTCAAAATGCTCATTGTGAAAGGCGCCTTTGGCTTGTGATCTACTGGAGGCACAGATTGTTTTGGTATCTTCTTTATTTATTTGGTATGCTGATAAATAGAAAAATGAATCCCTCCCTTCTGTCCACCACTTTTAGGCATCAACTCCTTATAGCCTAGAGTCGGAGTCTCTGAGAATGGACTGCATTATGGCGGGAGGGACGTCCCCAACTCTGGCAATCAATGCTGTAACCAACAAGGTACGACACCCGTCACTCCGGTGGGAAAGTTTGCTGCAAGACGCTCGATAAACAATATAATATCTAAAATATTCTGCTACATGTGTATCTCAGAGTGCAACACTACCTTTATCTCCTATAACCTATTTGGAACAGGCTTGATAACGATCTCCACCCCTTCTGGAGGTTTTATTAAAATCCATCCAGTTGTTTTTGTGTAATCCTTTCTAAACTAACCAAATGTCCAATAAAAATAGAGGCACAGATGAAAATGTCCTTGATGGAGGTTATAATCATTCATTGCATCCATGCTGAATGTTTGGAAAGGCCTGGTTCATTCTAATTCTGCTGCTGACTTCAGGGCTTGGTGTGGATGCTAGTATTAGCCCTCTGGCTAGTTAATAATTCTTAGACGTGTTTGAATGACTTTGAATCAGTTTCAGCTGATCAGGTATTAGAAACATGACATGTGAAGGTTTAAGTAGCTGAAAAATCTCAAAAAGGCACTACTTAGTGAACATTTAGCTGTCATTAATATTCATATCTTAATGATGTGTAATGGTGATTTTTAACAAATGAATTAGTCAAGATGATGCACTCATTTGTTCTCGAGAAGAATGTGCTGAACGTTGAGGGGGCGATAAATAATACTCACTGGATAGAAGAAATAAGACTGCAAACCTGCAGGAGGAGTCTGCTTTTCTCTTTAACCATCAGTGGGCTGGAATGTTTTACAGCTCCTCGCTTGCAAGCAGAACCTGTGCAATGAAACACACACACACACACACACACACACACACACACACACACACACACACACACACACACACATACAAAAGCTAAATATTTTAAAGCTGAACAGGGTGTGACTGTCTATATAGGGTCACAGATCAAGAGATGACCTGGAGCTCTGACACCTCTCTGATCTCACACACACACACGCACGCACGCACGCACACACACACACACACACACACACACACAGGGATGATGAGATGACGTGTGGAAATGACCCTTTCGTCTGACCCCTACCAAGGAAAGACTTTGTCCCACAGCTTTAGTTCACACAAGTGTTTGGCTTTCCACTCTGTGTTTTCACAGACTTGGGTCAGACTTCCAGGAATTTGACAAAATGAAACCCATTCAGTCTTGATTTTTAAAACTTCTTGTATACACTGTCATTGAAAAATATGTACTGTTTCCCAGCATCATGTAGCCACATATAACCAATCATTTGTTATTTGTCTAAAAACACATTCTTAACTTCTGCTTCTGTAATATTGAAAATTGCTTCTATTCTCTGCTTCAAACCATTTAGTATTTTTGAATTTTAGTTAGGCAGAAAGGAAAATATCTTGTTGGTCTGGGATATTTTGTCAGTTGGTAGAACTTCAAGAGATTACATATAATCATAGACAGAATGTAACTATGACAGGAAGATTATTTAAATACTTGGTATATTTACATTCTAACCAAACTAAACACTATGCATTGGTTTTACCTATCTACTATATCAGGGGTATTCAATTAAAAATCACAGAAGTCCAGTTATAAAAATTTCCTCTTAGTAAAAGGTTCGAACCAAAGTCCAGTTTGTGTCTTAAAGCTGGCTCCTATGTCCACATTTTCATTTATTATCAATTTTCAGTACAGGATATTTTTAACTGAGTGCACAGCTAGCTCTTTTACCATAAATAAAAGTAGACCCAGGCAAATAAATTTCAAACCTTTGTGTTAGACTGAAGAACACACAAACCTCAAAATTAAAAATAAAGCGCAAACAGAGCTGAATAATCCTTTTTCCTCGTAAACTAAAGACGTCTCTGCCTAAAGAACTGAAGGCCTAAACTTCAAGTAAAAAAACATTAACATCTTCAGAAAGCATAAATAAAAACTGGCTCTTTCAGGGGAAAAAAACAAACAGAACTTTCTTCATGAGAGAAAGATGCATGTGGCCTGCAAGTGCACAAGGTGTGTCCTGTGCATAAGATGTGCACAGGACACACCTTGACTGTTTGGTATAGCCCCCCTCTCTTTTCCCACCATGACAAGGTCCCCATCTGTGGTGTCAGAGACCACCCACTTCAAATATATGTCCCTCTTTGTCAGCATCTCTCTTACTGCTGCATGTATTTCCTCTCCTTCTTGTGTGTGTTTCATAGTAGCGTTACACTGAGCAAAGATCTCCTTATCTTTGTGAAGAAACCTGACACACCAAAAGCTACAACTCTTCATTGCCCAGAGAAATGCATGGTGCTCTCTGAATAGCTGCATCATTCTGTTAATATTTCTGATTTTCTGGTTGCTGTCAAAGCTGACATCGGGATTTGTTTGATTTTTTTCACACATCCCATCTTTCTGTTTTCCCTCAAACAATGTCTCAACAACAGCTTATAAGCACTCCTTCACAACTGTCCCATCACTTAAAGATGTTTTATGTTGTCCCAAAATTCACTATGCCATTAGTGAACATTCGTTTGCATTTTGCTTGGTTATTTTGCCCTCAGCTTAGCCTTCAGGGGATAATTCTACTCAAAGCTCTGTGCTTTGTTTCGTCATGGCGCTTTACGTTACAATTTTTAATTAGTGCTACATGTTCAGACCATATGAGGTAAAATGGTTTTGAACTGCCTGACGGAAGAATAAACATAAATTTCTCAGTCCACTTATTGTTAACCAGCAGTTTTCCTCATTAACCTCCCTTTGTTTCGAGCAAGCTTGCTGTCCTCACTGTCTCCCTTCCTCTGTGCTCTGCTATAACGGTTTAGCTCACAGTGGTATCGGCACTTCCATGTGAGTTGATCGCGCAGGTAAATAAACGATCTGATTGTCTGGACTGAGTGGTGCTACTATTGTGTTAACTGGAGTAGCAGCGCCTACTTCTATGGCCGCAACAATCAGTAAAAATTCGCCAAGAAGATCTATTCTCATGAATTCATCATAGAGTGGTCACAGGTCCGGACAGTCTGTCATTTGTTGATGCCTGTTATATCATTACTGTTCCCTGAAGTTCCATCAGTTTGCCCCGTGAAAGCACAATGTTGGCATTTACATTAGTGACCAGCTCTAACTGTTTATACGGTTTTATTCACAGACACATTATTAATACACATTAAAAGGGATTCATTTTAAAAAGCAGACGAAGACCTTGGTGATAATCATGATGAGGCCCACATCACTGATATCCACCCACTCCAGCCACAGCAGTGCCTCGGACAGTAAGACATTTGTTTCACTGTTTGGGCTGAGGTGATACTTTGTTGTCACATAAGATCCAAAAAAAAATAAAAAGTGTTTTATTTGAGAACAGTTGTGGTAAACATTTCTTTGTAACTGAAGTCTGAAGTTAAAAAAAAGTTTTGAGGTGGTCATTATCTGTTCATATTTTCATTAAAAATATATTAATTATATATAATTAACATAAACCTCATCTGCTCAAGTTAAACCACATTAAGCTCATTCGTCACTGCAGAAAAGCGTCATTTAGAATTGCATGTTCACTGTGATGCCAGCAATCTTCCAAAATGAGATTTAAGAAGTATCAAATAAAAACATACTTCTTAAAGCACTTCTTTTCCACCTACAACATGTTCTACCAGGTAGGGCACTGCACCAGAGACCCTTTGATGTTGTCTCACCCGAAGGCTATGAGTTCACATTTGTCTATACAATTAAATGTAGCCTGGAGGAAATGTCGGCGCTTTGTTTCATAAGCAGTGGCAGTCAAACAAAACAAGAGGAACACAATTCATCGCAATCCTGAGGCATTTCTTTTAGAAGCTTTGTGATCTGTCACCACAAGGCAGTATACAATACTCTGAAGCAGAACTCGTGTCTTTCTCTGTGCTGTCTGAAGTCACCCACTGGTCTCTGGGTCAAGACATTTAATCAAAATCACCATGTTCAAGGAAAAACATAGTCATTAGTGTAGCTTCTGTGCATTAAAGCGACAGCAAAACCAATTTGCATTGACCAATTTACATAAGCCAGCACTTAAATTTCCATTTTACCTCATGAGCTGTCTCATAACTTAATGGTGCAAGTGTAACTTCTTAAGGTGGGCAGGTTTTGCTTTAGCATTGATATGAATTGGCAAATGGATAAAAATGAGGACAATTAGAAAAATTGGCAATGAGGCAGAGCAAAATAAAAAAAATAAAAAAATCAAACTGCTACGTTTAAATCTGGTCATCACGTGGATTGCATCAAAATGTAGGTATGGTGTGGCTGCCTGTCACTTTAACATGGACCCCTTGTTTGTACATTTGTAGGTAGCATTGTACAACCCAGAAGCAGAAGGCAGCGAGAGCCCTGGGAGTCTGGGCGGCAGCCTGAGCAACAGCCTCTCAGAGCAGAGTTTAGCTGCCGTCAACCTTAACAACCTGAACACCGGCGGCAGCAGCGGCAGCAACGTGCATGGCTACACACCAGTAAGAACGCTTCTTTATACCTTACCTGACGGTCTAATGATTCCTGCAGGTTGTCTTATGTCAGTTTGCGCATGGACAGCAGATGATTTCGTGCTGCTGCTGAACAACACGTTTAGGGACAGGTAGACTGGAAATACATCTGCTGTCCTTTCATCGGACTAAAGGAAATTCCCAGAAAAAAAGCGACATATTTGATCAGTGCAAAATCAGTGAAGTGACAGAAAACAGGCTCCTTTAGTCACACTGAGTTCAATGACTAAGTAATAAGAAATCATAGTTGAACAGGTCAATTTATCACCAATGTGCTGGATTAACAAGCAGTCAGACAAGCAGTCACAAGGATAGTTGAAGTCAACATACAGACAAATTATTCTAGGGGAAAAAAGATTCAAACGCAGTTTTGTAACCAATCATGTTTGCACTACATCTCCCCTCTCAGGATTGACAAATAAGAATAAACCTGAAGGATATCCTGGAATTCTTTGATAAAAGAGCAGGACAGTATGAACTTCTTCTTTTCCTTTCGGCTTTTCCCTTCAGGGGTTGCCACAGCGAATCAAGTGCCTCCATCTACCCTGTCTTCTGCATCCTCTTCTCTCACACCAACTACCTTCATGTCCTCCTTCACTACATCCATAAACCTTCTCTTTGGTCTTCCTCTAGGCCTCCTGCCATGCAGTTCAAAACTCAGCATCCTTCTACCAATATATTCACTATCTCTCCTCTGGACATGTCCAAACCATCTCAGTCTGGCCTCTCTGACTTTATCTCCAAAACCTCTAACCTGTGCTGTCCCTCTGATCTACTCATTCCTGATCCTATCCTTCCTGGTCACTCCCAGAGAGAACCTCAGCATCTTCATCTCTGCTACCTCCAGCTCTGCCTCCTGTCTTTTCCTCAGTGACACTGTCTCTAGACCAAACAACATCGCTGGTCTCACCAAAGTTTTATACACCTTTCCTTTCATTTTAGCTGAAACTCTTCGGATGTTGTTGATGATGTTTCAACACTGTTGAAAGTGAAATATGTTGTAATAACATATCTGGAAAGAAGAAATATAACCTGAATAAATAAATAAATAAACTCTTCTGTCACACATCACTTCTGACACTTTTCTCCACCTGTACCATCCTACCTGTACACGCTTTTTCACCTCTTTTCCATGCTGTCCATTGCTCTGGACTGTTGACCCTAAGTACTTAAAATCCTCTACCTTCTTGATCTCTTCCACTTGGGTCCCTCTCATTCACACACATGTACTCTGTCTTACTGCGGCTTACCTTCATTCCTCTCCTTTCCAGAACAAACCTCGACCTCTCTAGCTTCTCCTCCACCTGTTCCCTGCTCTCACTGCAAATCACATCTGCAAACATCATAGTCCATGGAGATTCCTGTCTAACCTCAGAGCTGATCCCTGATGCAGTCTCACCTCCACCTTGAACTCCTCTGTCACACCTACAGCACACCTCACCACTGTCTTACAGTCCTCATACATGTCCTGCACTGCTCTAACATACTTCTCTGCCACTCCAGACTTCCTCATACAATACCGCAATTCCTCTGTGGGCACCTTGTCATAAGCTTTCTCCAGATCTACAAAAATACAATGCAGCTCCATCGGGCCTTCTCTGTACTTCTCTAACATCCTCAAAGTAAATACTGCATCTGTAGTACTCTTTTTTGGCATGAAACCATACTGCTGCTCACAAATGCTCACTTCTGTCCTTAGTCTAGCTTCCACTACTCTTTCCCATAACTTCATTGTATGACTCATCAGCTTTAGTCCTCTGTATTTGCCAGAACTCTGCACATCTCCCTTGTTCTTAGAAATGGGCACCAGCACACTTCTCCTCCATTCCTCAGGCATCTACTCACTATCTAAGATCCTGTTGAACAACTCAGTCAGAAACCCTACTGCCACCTCTCCTAGACACTTCCAAACCTCTACAGGTATATCATCAGGACCGACTGCCTTTCCAGTCTTCATCCTCTTCAATGCCCTCCTCACTTCATCCTGACTAATCTTTGCTACTTCCTGGTCCACAACAGCCACCTCTTCTAGTCTTTGTTCTCTCTCATTTTCCTCATTTATCAACTCTTCAAAGTACTTTTTCCATCTTCCCATCTCACTACTGGCACCTGTCAATAGACTTCCATCCCTATCCTTAATCACCCTAACCTGCTGCATGTCCTTCCCATCTCTGTCTCTCTGTCTTGCCAACCTGTATAGATCAGTCTCTCCCTCCTTACTGTCCAACCTAGCATACAAGTCATCATAAGCCCCTTGTTTGGCCTTTGCTACCTCTACCTTCATGTTACGCTGCATCTCCCTGTACTCCTGTCTACTCTCCTCAGTCCTCTTGGTGTCCCTCTTCTTCTTAGCTAACCTCTTTCTCTGTATACACTCCTGTACCTCCTCATTCCACCACCAAGTCACTTTATCTACTTTCCTTCCAGATGACACACCAAATACTCTCCTACTTGTCTCCCTGATCACATTAACTGTAGTTGTCGAGTCATCTGGCAGCACTTCCTGACCATCCAGAACCTGTCTTAACTCCTACCTAAAAGTCATGCAACACTCTTCCCTTTTCAGCTCCCACCATTTCGTCCTCTGCTCTGTCTTTGTCCTCTTCATCTTCCTCACCACCAGAGTCATCCTACACACCACTGTCCTATGCTGTTTGGCTATACTATCTCCTACCACTATTTTACAGTCACTGATCTATTACACCGTCTACAGAATATGTAGTCTACCTGTGTGCCTCTACCTTCACTCTTATAGGTCACCCTATGTTCCTGCCTCTTCTGGGAGAAAGTATTCACTATAGCCATTTCCATCCTTTTTGCAAAGTCAACTACCATCTGTCCTTCTACGTTCCTCTCCTGGATACCAAACCTGCCCATCACCTCCTCATCACCTCTGTTACCTGCACCAACATGTCCATTGAAGTCTGCACCAATTCAAAGGTTTTCAAAGTCATTGATGCTATATCAACAGTTTTCATGATCAGTATCTTGGTTTATTTTAAGTTTTCTTAAACTTTGTTGATTATCCTAATGTTTTTCTTAGCTGTATATTCTTTCTTGTAGAATATCTATTTTTGGATGACCCACATTCTTAATATGAGGGAATAAGAACATCCATGCTCTCCAGAACAGTTCCATTTGGACACTTTATTTTTCCTCTTGTAATTTAATTAGATTCATGCTCCCAGGGGATAAAGAAGTTTCATTAAAGGTTGCTCTATTGCTTTTGTAAATCTTTTAATTTGTTTAATTTGAATAGTAATCTGTTTTATTCTGTAACTCAAATGATTCCACCTATAGTCATGAAATCTCCATTCAGTCTAATATAATTCTAGAGCATTTTGATAGACTCGTCGTAAATTTCTTATTTCCGCAGAATGTTTCTGCTTGTCCCTTTAAAGCAAATATAAGACAATCTTAATTTAATTTTATACACTGTTATAATCCCCGAAGGGAAATTAAGAATGCACACTCTAGTTTTTTTTTGTTAGTCTCAATCACACGCATGCATATTAGTGTGTAAGCCCCTGTAATACACACAACCACACACAAGGGGGCCTGTAGGCATGCAAGGGAGGTAGAGTGGCAGGCAGCTCCTTCTTGGTGCGCCTCAAATGAATAATTTGTAAAGGGGACGGCACCTTGCTCAAGGGTGCCTCGGCAGTGCTCCGGAGGTGAGCTGACACCTCCCACTGTCAGCTCACCTCCGGGTATTTTTTGGGCGGGAGCGGGAATCGAACTGCCGATCTTGAATCATAGGACAACCCGCTCTACCTCTGAGCCACTGCTGCCTTTAACATCGTCTATGGCATACCAATGGTGTTGTCTAAGTCAAAGTTAAAATGTCTTCTAGTCCAAGTAAAAAGTTCTAGTTCAAGTAAACATTGAGTAATATTTTGTATGACTGTATCTTCACATAGTGAATGCAAGTTTTCAATTGTTGAATCTCACATTTATACCTGCATAAAGTAGGATAGAAATAAAGATAGTTAAGATTGAACTATTGACTGCAGTGTACTTTTGTAGGTAAATTGAACAGAAGATTTTGCCTTCAGAATGCACCAGAATGCAGGAAAACAGCCAACATTTTCTAAAAACTTTCCAATGGTGGGCCCCACCGGACACCCCTGTGGGAGGATATCCCCCCACACCCACCTACGACGAGTGTGGTTTTACACCCCCCAACAATTGAAAACTTGCAATCACTATGTGAAGATACAGTCATTCAGAATATTACTCAATGTTTACTTGTAAGTTTTACTTGGACTACAAGACATTTTAACTTTGACTTAGACAGTTTGATTTTAATAAATTTGATTCTTGGTATTATTCAATGTTTACTTGTAAGTTTTACTTGCTATTATAGCAAGCCGCTGTCTTGGACACAGAATGTGGCTTTTTGTGGCTTACTCAATTCATTTACACTGAGCCACAGTGGCTTAGTCATACTACCTCCTAGTGCAAGCCCAGTTAAAGGCTATTCCCGGTACAACAACATCCCGCTCAAAATTATAGTAGCGCTGAAAAATACCAAATCTTAATTATTTTCCCTTGTAACAGCTGCTCACCTTTTTACCATCAATCAATTTTCCCCACTCACCTCCCACCTGCATTAGCAAAGGTCAGCGCAATCTCATCTCGTTAACCTCTCATTTCTAGAGGTCGTCCTTTGTTTTCATCCCTCCCTCGCCCACCCTCTTCCCTCTCCTCCATCTCCTCAGACCTTGTCTGCGGTCTAGTCCTGTGGGATCAGGGTTAGTTCTGCCTCATTACCCGCCACAGGTGATACCCCCCCTTACTGATGGTCATTACTGGTGGCATCAGTGGCAGAGATCGCTCATATCATCCAGAAAGTTGATGGAAAAGCTGCCCGTGTTTGGGGAGGCTCACCGCTCACAGCATATTGCTCTGGTCTACAGGGTGGATGTCGAGGAAGGTGACAGTTGGGATTAGATGGACGCTGGAGGAAGAGAGTGTGGAGCAGAAATATGAAGCTTTGTTTTTTTTGTCATTTTATGAATGAAATGAATGCCAGCAGACATTTGCATTCCAATGGGCTGAAACTGGATTAGTCATCACTGTGCACGTCTGAAGTAAAAATTTAATTAAATTTGAATGGAAAATTGGGAAATAATTAAATCTCTTGAGACTGAATGTGATTATATTTGAATTTTACTTTTCATTTGTTTTACAGTGTAGCTTTCCCAATCGGAATAATTGAGATGAGATTGACTGAGATTCCTTAGTTGTTACAGCATGGTATTGATTTTGTCTGCTGCCTTAGTTTTGTGTCAGAAAACTCTCTTTTTGTCATTTTATTCATATTTTACATCAGGTTTGTCTTCCCATTATCCAGTGATTATCTAGTTGAATAATATAAACGTATCTTTACAGAAAATTAGATGTGAATTTAAGAAATATAGCCAGATATTGTAAAACAGTCGTCGGCCCAGGTTTCTTCGGTCTTCACCCTGCACTGGCATACTTCACCATCTTACAAGTTCTATAGCATTGCCTGTGTTCAACCTTCCTAACCCCCTGTGTGATGACCTAGTGGTAGTCCCATTCCCAGGCGACCAGGATCCATTTGTTTATTTAGTTTGATAAAAATAGAGATTTAATCTTTTTTTTTTTGACCATGGAACAGTTGTTTTTGGCAAAATTTGTTTAGATAGGGAGTGGCACAGCCACTCTAAAGTCACGTATGAATGATTTTTCGCAATAAATGATGAAACCTCAGTCCTATCATGTTTTACTGTTTAATCTATGGGAAATGTGCGGTTAGCCTGTATTCATTTGCAGATATTTTTGAGTATTTCTGTTCTGTTCCCAAACAAGTACCTTAATTGAGTTCCCTCTCATTTCTCTCTTCCTGTCTCACTTGAAGGTGAGCAGCCACTCAGAGACCCCTTCCCAGTCCCTGAGCCTTCAGCCCGCCCAGCAGCCTCCCCCGCATCCCCCTCCTCCCCCACAGCCCCAGTATGGTTTGTCTGTCTCGGAGTCGCGGGACAACAAGCTCTGTTTCTCGGACTTTGAGGACCTCAGCGCCTCTTTCCGCAGTCTTTACAAGTGCGTCTTCGAGCATTCTTTCACACAGCAAGGTGGGTGTCAACTCTTATTTTATATGTGAATTATCTCTTTGTGTGTCGCTGTGCAGCATCTTTGACATGAGTACACGCATAAGAAATTCTTGTAAACCTGTATGTTAGGCTTCATGCACATAATGAACTGTCAAGCTTAAGCTTCTAATGAATTGCAAATAATTCAACATTGCTTTCTGAACAGTGAAACTATTCCAGTATTAACCTCCACCACACTACTCCTACTTTATTGTATTTTAATAAACAAAACAATCTGTTGTTCTGCATATCTGCATTTTACGGCTCGCTTAGTCAAATGAATAAAGGCAATTAAGGGAAAGAATTCAACAGAAGGAGAAAAAAGTTAGAGAAACATCTGCAGTCGAGCAAAGCAAAGGGTTCTGCAGCTTTGATAACAGCTAATTAGATTGGTTCTAAAGTTTGTGTAGCATCTTGCTAATTGCTTCCTAAAGCTTTCAGGTCACTAGGCCAGCTCCCTCTTGGACCCCCCACCATTTCACCACCCTCCTATCACCTTCCCTCCCCAGCTTTCATCTTTCTGTACACAGACACGTATTTGTCTGCAGTTGAGGAGATTGATGCGCTCGGCTGAGCTTCGCCACCGCCGCCTTGATTCACCCTGAGGACACGGCCCCTTTCAATTAGTGGTCAGGGGTGCAGAAGCAGAAAAGATAAAACAATGGGAATATTAGCCGGGTAAGAAAATACAAGGCACAGAGAGCAAGAAGGAAACAAAAGGAAAAGAAAATGAATTCAGTCGATCCTTGAAGGGGCCCTGAAGTGTGAGGGCTTATCGGGAAACAGTATCAGCAGTCATTGTCTTTGAGAGTCTGAGTCACAGTGAGTCAGCCAGACAGCAGGGCACATTGTCATCATTGGTAAAATGCAGCGAGTCAAAGACCACACACCACACTGTAACTGAGTCAGGTGGTGTTGCATTCATTTTCTGGTAGAACTTCATCCTTCCATCCGCATGCAAGGTTGGATGTGAAAACTGATTTTAGAAACCAGCTTCAATCATAATCTATTATCCCTCATGTCAAATTAAATCCACAGTGCTACACATGGCAGGGGGCTCATCATTTCATTTCACTCTAGAAAAACTTTATTTGTCCCTGTGAGACATCACAGCCCCCACAACACTGGTGCGCTGAATAAGGAGGAAAAACACATCCAGTGCAGGTAAATAGGTACAAATGAATCGTAAATAAATGATTTTTTTCAGCAAACATTCATCAGACATGTGGCAATGAGAAAAGAATAACTGCTGTAAAAAATATTTCAACCAGCACCTCAGCATTTCTTGATGACAGGATGTGCTCAGATCGATTTCTGTCTAATTTTGTGTTTTAAAATCCCAACGATAGCAGATCTACGTCCGTCCACTGATCTTTGAAGAGATCATAGGACTACTGTTTAGCATGTTTGTGTCTTTTAATGATAAGCAAGACATAAAAAAGGGGCAAAATAGACCAGACAAAATACAACAAAAAACAAAACAAAAAAACAAAGCCAAAAAAACCATCACCTTTAACCGAACAATGTATGGAAAGATTCTGACTACACATAATAATCATCTTTATGCCCAACCTTAGCTGACTGTTCAAAACTGTGTGTAATTATAAATATGATTTACATTCATCTTGAGGTAAGCTCCAAAATAATGATGTATGGCAGATCAGAAGCAGGAACAGCTCGACTGTGGTCCAACTCTGCACCTGAAGAACGACTTTAAAGTATTATTGATGAGCTGAGCTGTATAAAGATTCTGCAGCTGGCAGTACGTAAGAGTAGGAGTGAAGGAGATAATACTTACCTTGTAGATGTGTGTTCAGAAACCAGTAACAAGACGCTTCTACTGTCCATACATCAGGAAATGGAAACGCCAAGAAAACCTGCATAAGGAAGTTGCTTTTGTTCTTGTGTGAGAGATTTCATAATGAGGGACAGAGTGGCATCTGGACTTCAATCATTACATTGTTTGGAGCTACTTGTTGTTAGAAACAGAACTACAGTGCAAACACTACGATTATGGTAAATTTACTTGAATTAAACCTGAAACCCAAACATAAATACAGACTGTTCATCACATGACTAACGCATATCTCCTCCATTCCCCTAGTGTGATTTATTGGCAGGATTAATAAAAAGCTTTCAAATGAATTTCTAAAAAACAGATTATTTTGGTCAGATTCAGATAAAATTGTCCATCCAAATTTGTCTTTTTAACATTCTGGAACATTGCAAAAGGGCATGCCAACATTTTCTTTAATTTCTCAGTGCAAAATACATCTTGGTGAAAAAAAATCAGGCATTTTGAGAAGTTTTGGGTTTAACAATTTAAATCTGGTACATATTCACATAAAGATCCAGATCCATCAAATTTAAATATTTAATCAAATGGAAGGGTTTTAGCTAATAATATGACATGACATGATTTAATTTTTCTTAGTCTAAAAACCCCTGGTAATTTCATCCAGTACATTGTAAAACTGAGAAAGTATTTATTTAGCTATCGTACCAGTTACGCATTTTAAATAAAATAAGACATAAACAGCATTAATAATACATAATCAATCTATAACTTTGTGTAACAGTCTTGTCAGTGCTCATAGGTCTGCCGAGCAGAATGGAGGGCTTCAGTCATATCCTGTTACGAGTTAATGCCTTTGGATTTATATGGACCTGAACCTTAAAATAAATCAGTCTTAGTGGTCGTCTGTCCCAAAGTCGTAGACTATTTTTCTCATTAAATAATCAACCTTTGAGAGTGAGTGATTCCTTCTCCAGCGGTGGAGACCCTGACACACGAGTATACCTCTAGTCTGTTTTTGCTCTATTATTTTTGCTTCAGTTTTTAGCTGTTTTCTTGATTGCTATCTCTGTCTGTGATAGTTAGTTTTGTTTTTTCCCCACCTCTGGCAGGTTTGATGGGTTTGTCCAGTGATTCCACCCAGCAGAGCCGGACTGCCTGCTCCTACCAGCACTCTCCTGGCGCGGGAAGCGGCAGCGGCAGCCACCATCACCAACACAACCATGGTCAGGCGACGCACCACACCCATCACTCTCAGCAGCACCTCTCCCCTCACTCCACACACAGCCAGCACCAGGGGCATGGCCATCCCCAACACCCGTCTCTCTCTCACCAGAGTCACACCGGACAGAGCTGCCCCTCAACAGGTGAGAGCAGAGCCACCAGACTGACCTTCAAATAATCCTTAAGAAGAATTTACAATTTACAGCGCTTGTAGTCAGGCTTGTCAATAATAGTTCAACATCATTCCACATAATTCACTTTGTTTCCTTGAGTTTAGTATGGAAAAAAAAATGGTTCCCTTACTGCACCCATGAGCCTGGGTTGATATTGTTATTCACATCGTATGAGCAGCCAAGCGAGAAAAGCGTTAATGTCAGTCTTCTGTTTTAATTGGTTAAGTAGGAGATATAAGGAACTTCTGATGGCAATAAAGGCTCCCAGTTGGGAAAAGAACTTCAGATGTGTCCACACAGCTAATTTATTTTGCTTTATAGCGAGAGGCTGTATAGTCCTCACTGTTACATCAATCTGGTTTTAACTCATTAATGAACGGCTACAAATACAAACCACAATAAAAATAGCAAATTTAGAGTATGTTTCAATGGAGGAACTCCTGCAGGGCTTGACGCGTGGGTAGTCAAATTCATATTCTGGAGAATTAATGTTTCCCAGTCAGCAGCAGCGAGGTGTTTTTCCCACGCTGTGCTGTACAGTGAACGCATCGTAGGGTAAGCCGTCTCCAGAATATTGTTCTGCCTCTCTGACAACAGAGTGGCTTCTCCTTTATTGGCTATATTTGTAATGTGTTAAGGCAGGGTGGAAATACAATGAAATGTGTTACTGAAGTAAGAAAGAAGAAAATTATTTGTATCATATGCAACTCAAATAGTGTATGTGAAGATTTTTATTTAATTTTACTTTGATTTCTATCTGGAGTGTGAACGCGATTACCAAATCGTCCTGTTATAAATTCTTTTAGATCAAGACTTAATTTGGGATGTTTCATTGCTGCTGAGTTAATCCAGAATCTGATAGTGAATGAGTTCAAATATATTTATTATTAATTCAAATGATAAATGTAATAAGAGTATTTTCCTTCAGATATAATTTCAAAACTTTGTAGGAAGCATGAACCTGGAATTTGCTTGCATGTTTCCAACCTCAGTCCTTTCCGGAAGTTGTGCTTTATTCATATATGTGAACTGTCATTTTCTTCTAGCTTCCAGTTTGTATTCAGTGAACCAGCGTCAGTCAGCTCCCAGTATCTATAAGAAATGAACAGGAATTGCACCTGAATCCAAATACCGTATCGTCCCACTCGGCACCTTTTTACTAATTCTTATGAAAGGAGCCACACATCCTACACTGGAGTTCACTTTTTCACAAATACAGTATTGATGATGAAAATGATTTTCCTTTATGTCAAAGCCACATTAATAAATGCATTTCTCGTTTTTAATTCAGATATGTATTAACATTAATAATTAGAATTATATTAATTTCAACACAGGACACGATCCAGATAAACTTTTTTAAGTTGAAAAAACAAAGTTTGTACTAGAATTTATAAAGAAATTTGATACCATGGTTTGTATTCCTCTCAACCAAACTGAGGATGAAGGAAAGCAGCCCCTCAGCCTGTAATCCACGACCTCAGAAAGGATTTTTGTGTAGTTCGTGTTGATGCTTGAAAAGCATCTCTTTTTTTCAGGACATCTAAGGCTTGAATGTTTCTGTGCAAAGGAGTCACATAACCCTGTTTCAGCTGTTTCAGATCATTCAACACAGTCACACTGATCAGACTGTTGATGACCCCAGTCTTTACTTGTGTTCTACATTTTATAGGATTTATAATTGAAGGTCTGCAAATATCTTTTGGATTTTAGCTGTTAGACAGAACAAATAATCTGAAAATATGGCTTTGGGAAATTGTCATCCACATGAACAGTGAAATGTAATCATGCTCCATGACTTAACTAACAACATTGCGTGTGCGTGTGTGCGTGCTTGCGTGCATGTTGTCTTCCAGGCTTGTCATCAGACTGGTACCCCAACTTGGACTGGCTAAAGGAGAGTTGTCGTATTGCTACCAGCTACAACTGGGCGGACGTGGACCTCTCCCCATTTCAAGGTGAAATATTGTTCATTATTGATAGTATATTTATGCTGCTTATCAATGTTCCTTGGTGCTATCTTGTTTACATGCTATATGTTTTTGTCAAGTTCATTCCAAGTTTATTCCAAGGAGACCAAGAGAGAGAGAGAGGTGGGGGGGTGGGGGGTTGGGGGAAGTGAGGCCAGGACCAGTCGAAGGATCAGTTGAGCAAAAATGTAAGAAGAGACAATAATTTCATCCCTTAGGTAGCATCTTATTGCTCTGTTCTCACCTCATAGTTTCAAAAGCTCTGCATATCACCTTTATGCTGAATATTTCTAATAAAAACAATGCTGCACATTAACACACGCAGGCATGCACGCACGCACGCACACACACACACACACACACACACACACACACACACACACACACACCACTAAGAGTCATGAGGTCATCAGTGTGAACAGCATCTGAAATGAACATTTAGAGAACTGACTGCTACAGCCTGTTTCATACAGTGATAATTGATAGAATGCTTGTGATGCTGATCAGTTTCTTTGATTAAACCATTATGATTCCTCTCTGCGCCTTCATATAAAGTCACCCTTGAGGCACAGCATTATAATATCCAGTGCTGTAATAGCACTGGTCTAATAAAAGTTGTTATCCTGCATCAGAGAAGGTTGCCGCTGTGTTTCTCTGCCTCCCTCACACACACAGACACACAGACACAGACAGACACACACACACACACACACACACACACACACACACACACACACACACACACACACACACACACACACACACACACACACACACACACACACACACCGTCGCCCTCCCTCTGAATTGTATGATGTGTATAATCCAATTAGGCCCCGGCTCAGTAACAGCCTCTTATCACGGTCAGTGCACAAAGTCAGCAACATCCGCACATGATGGATGACAACGGCTGGTCTTATAACACACAGGCCCCACTGCCTCTGTCGTCCTGCAGTGCTTGACCTCCCTCACACCGCCAGAATGCCATCCTCCAGCATCTCTGGCTCACCTCCAAAGAACAGGCACCGAGCTTCCAAACACAAGCTGTACGAATTACATTTCAGAACAGGAGCATCAGTGTGGTTTTTGTAACTAAGAGGTGGAAGTGTTCGTGGGAGGGTTTGTGTCTTCTCAAGTGTGAACAGGAGAGACACCGACTTTTGTTAAAGACGTGTTACTATCAATTCAAGATTTGATCTGAGCTGCCATAAGATTAGGCTTCATTTAGAAAGACAACGCTGTGATACACGAACACGAAGATACTTTCTGCTTATAACAATTTACAATCTTAACCCTGTATTAAACCTAATTTTTGTCTTCACACATCTTCAATACTCCCAACATGAACACTGGAAACCCAAAATACACACTGTTCACACTGACACAGAATTTTTTTCCTATGACAAGCCAAGTAGGTCATGTTAATTGTCATGTATAATTTTAGTTTTAGTACGATTGTACTGTCATAGGAAATCACTGTCGTTCGGATACTGCTGTGTTTTCCATCCAGCTTTCCACATGTTGCATAACTTTCCACAGAAGCAACTTCAACAGAACATTGAATAAATACTTGGTAACTGGGCAAAAATTAAATACTTGGTAACTGCTACCTGGTACCAGATATTTAATCTAATGTTCTGTTGAAGTTGCGTCTGTGGAAAGTTGAGGTTTCACAAATGAAAAAGGCTCTGCACCAACCATCATGTTCACCTCCTCTGTTTCCCAGGTCTGAAGGAGAGCATGCGACAAGCGGAGCTCAACAACTGGTCGCTGGACGCTGCCCAGATGGCTGATCTGTGCTCTTCCATTAACCAATTCTTCACAGCCACAGGGGTGATCCCCCCCTCAACGGCCCACCCACAAGCTCAGGTTCAGCACACAGCAGCACCAGGAGTGGCACAGCATCCAGCTCAGCCACACGGGGCGATGCACCCCAAGGCCAGCCAGCACAATCAGCATGGGCAACACGGCCAACACAACCAACACATCAGCACGGGTCAGTGAATACAACCAGACTGCACTCGTGTTTTACTGCAGGTGACTACACAAGAATTTAGTGAAGGAGTAACACAAATGTAATAAAACACATCCCCCTTAAATTTATAAGTGGAACACCTCCCTAAAACCAGAATATTTCCAAATAGTCAGGTTGTTGCTCTCCAGCTCCCTGCTGTTGAATTACAGCCTCTCTCCCCACTGCGCCATTATTATCAACCATTATGGATTTACAAAGGTAATGTGGATGTTGTCAGCTTCATGGCAGCTGGAGATATGAAGAAGAGGCTTTATTTCACCAGTGGGAAATCCAGAAAGAGACAGTACATTCTGTAGGATTCCTCCATCTTAGCATAAGGTAGTAAAGCTATCTATGGCTGTGAAGACACCAATGTGTGTACCAACTAATCTGACAGTAAGTCACTGCCTTTTGAATTTTCTCCCACAGGGAACATGTATATGGACTCCAGACAGAGCATTTCCTCTTTGATGGGCCCACCAGGATACCCCCACATACCTCCCATGAGCAGCACGGCCCCCACCATGACAGGTGACTTTCACCTTCAGAAAATACATTGTATAGAAATTAATTTTAAATTTGTGCATGTAGGTTTATAGCCATGTGTGCTTGAGAGTATCATGAGTCTACCTGTTTTACCAGTATCTCGTATTTATATATCCGTATTTAATAGTAATTACATTAACTTTAACAACCAAGAAAAGCAAGAACTATTTCTTCAGGTTGGATTGTGTCAATGTAGGTTTGACCTCTGCGTTTGAGAACAAACTATGATTTTCACTATGTGAATGACATAGATCAGCTCAGAGGGTGGAATAAAAGGAGTTACATTTTGTTAAAAAATACACAAATAAATTTTAAAATATATTTTAACATCCAAACAGCTGTCAGTAAATCGAATGCTCTGACCAATTATGAGCAATAGTAGTAATAATATTAATAATGTAATATGTATATCCAACTTTTCATTCAGCCCACATGAAGTGATAGGATGACTTTTCTTCTGCTTATGTACCCGTGTATTCATGAGCGGTTAGCCCTCACCCTCGTTTTGCATTTCTACAAGGTCAGGTGGATTTGTTGTCAAAGGTATTTGTGATCTAGTCACACAAAAACAAAAGAAAAATTGCAGCCAAAATTTCTATTACTAACAATGAATATGTTTATTGTTGATGTCCAGAAGGCTTTATTTTGGGTTTTTCCTTACACGTTAGTGAGACACAAAAGTAGTAACCATGCAGACAATGATGTGGTGCTCCATGGTGGAGGGTTTTGGTTGGATGTCCGCTTATCTGGAACGAATGTCTGTCAGTCAACACCAAACCAAAGCGTTCACACACGTGTCTCCCAGCTGGAGCTGCGGGCCGGTCGGTGTGCATTCATGGGTTCAGAGGAGCGGTGTAGGAGGAAGGAGATATAATTTTTTACATTCGCACACTTATCAATATCAACATACTTGTGCTCGTCTCTGCAGCTATTTCAACACCAGCTTCAACGTAATTGATTAGGTATCACAGTTTCTCCTCTGCATCAAAGCGTTTTTGTTTCCTGATGCTGGAGAACTGTTCACCACAGCTTTCAGTCTGGTAAATGATGCTGCTGTATTAAGGGCAGCTCAGAATATGCTTGTGAAGATAAAGATTCTCACTGCATGCAGAATGCACCGCAATATATTTACCCAACACTCTTATTATATAGCTGAAACATCTATTAAAACAGACTTCTTCCGAGTTTTTTAAAGATGCTGATGCACGTGGCAACTCATCAATTTACCATCGTCCACCAGTTTTGTTGATAATACTTTAAATGGTGGAGTTCATGTTTCATTCTCATGCTTCTTCATCCCACTCAAGAGTATCTATCAGTGACGGAGAGTTTAAAAGTTAGTCAAAAATTCCGCTCTCTGTCCGTGTTCAGGCCACCTCAGCCAGCTGAGCCAGCAGCAACATCAACTCAGGCTGCCTCTGGGACACTTCCAGGTGAGACGGATGCTCACGGCAGATGACATCCAGGATGACTTTGACTGGGACTCCATCGTCTAAACTGAACCGTTGACGGAACGGTGAGAGACATGTGATGACTGGTGAGATGAGGAACTGGTCGACCCACTCGCCTGTGTGAAAAGACAGACGACAATCCAACAGAAAATAAAGCAAAGTCCATTTTCTGATCTTGCAAGCCTTTTTTTAATATAAGGTGGATGATTATAAAGACAATCATTGAAAAAAACAATCCTTTCATAGGATTAGATCAAGCCAAGATGTGAACATACATTGTCCAAAGCAAAAGGACGTCTGAAGCTCTCTGAACTCTCTCAAGCTTTGTCCCCTTCAGTGCCAACAGGGTTACAAGTTGCCAAATGTTGTCAAATTGTCTGTGAATTGTTTGAATCTTTCGTGTCCAGCCTCTGCAAAGATTGAGAACTTGTTTGAAATAAATAGAAACCGTCTTCACCAACCTCACTGCAGAAAACCATTCGAAGCTTCTCTCGCACACATTCAGCAGGTCCAGTCATTTCATCATTAATATTTTTTTCCACTGGAATACAGCATATCTCTGGCAGTGGATCCAAACAACTGCTGCCAGGAGAGGAAACAATCACCTTAGCACCGGATGAGTACAGCACCACTTGCTGGTCAAATCGAGCAACACATAGCTTGCTTTGCCTAAAACAATTTCTATGCACCACCATTTCTTTTTTCTTTCAAATCTTTGTCCTGTCACATTGCACAATTTATTTTACCATTTTAATTGTGTGGAACAGTGCATAGTGCCATGTTCTCAGGGTGTTACATCCAATAAACATGTCAGACCACAAAGCCATTTAGGTGTTAGTGTGTGAGGTTAATGTGTGTTGTTCGGTGCTGTCAGTGTTTACTTCCTGTTGGCAAACAGCGAGCCTCCTCTTCAGAAAGTTAATCTTCATTTGTCAGCTTATAAGCTAATTGATTTAAATACTGTGGAATATGTTTTTCAGCAGCTCAAAAAACAGCAACTAATTAAAATGAAGATGAGACACTGGCTAGACTTGGACTCTTTCGGCAGTTTTGAAATCTGTTTTTTCAAGGTATTTTTGTTTTGGGGAAGTTATGACCAGGCGCTGAAAGTTACTTTATGACACCTTATTTGGGAGACGCAAAGCATTTTTTTTGAACAATGACAAACACAATTTAATCTAATGAATGAGAAAAGTAAAGCAGTGAACATTTTATTTTCTTTGTTTAAAAGAATAATAGATCAGCAAGGGAGCAAAGACTAAACAAATTTTTGAAATGCTTGACTTTTTACCGTGTTGTTTAATTTTTTCTGTCTGTAACAAATGTATAGTCTTCTCTAATTTTCTTTGTCATGCAGTTCCATACGAAAAAATAGACGTTAAAGATCATACATTTCTTTAAATTAAGTGGGTACACAAATAAAGAGAAATACAGTGGTTTTTGCTTTGGAAGTGATCTCAGTGATTGTTGGTCAATACAAGGTTTCATTGTGAAAGAAAAAGAAAAATACTCTTAAACTCATCCTATTATCACCATTAAATGCTGTATTACAGTGACCAGCATATATATCCTGTATGTTTGTGTGTTGTTGTCTCTGTAAATAACAGAATGTCTCTCCTGTTTGACCATGAAAAACACAGACTGACAAAAAAAAAAAAAGCAGCAAATGGATAAAATGTATTTTGTTATTTGCCCTTCAGGAGACAGGAGTATGTATATACCTCCAATATATTGTATATAGTAAGAAAAAATGACATTGGAGTTATTGTTTGTCATAAAAATCTGTGTATGATGGTTGAAGAGTTAAAATCTGTTTCAGTGTTTATTAAATTGTCATTGACCATTTTTACTGCGCTAACTTTTCATCTGCTGTCGTTATTTCATTGCATGTCGTCTGTCGTTGAATTAGCGGCCTCACGAAAAAAACTTTAAATGTTGTGGGACAAGTTCCTGCGCTTACAGCTGTGTCTAAATGTGGTTAAAAATTTCAAATCACATAAAACGACAGAATGACTGAATTTTGCTTCTTGAAAGAAGTTTTTGAGCCCTGCTTGGTTTGCAGCTTTTGACCCTTGTATCTTGTTGCCCAACAGGTGTCAGCCTCGTGCCGGGCAGCGGTTTGTTTGCCCTTCCATGCACGTAAACTCAGCAGACCACCCATGCCTGCTGGTGTGAAAGTCACATAATGTTCCAACTGTATTTTCAGATCCTTCTCATTGGGTAACTTGTTGCAGAGAGCAGCTTTCTTCTGCCGCTGTGTCAGTCACTGATTTTCATTTCATATCTTTATTTACCCTGTTGGATGTGAATATTTGACAGACAGACGCTTTGTGGGTGCTTGTGTTTGGTCCAACGCTGTTAAAGCTTGTGATAGATGGCGTGAACCGAAGCTGTGATCTGTTACAGACACTTTGTCGGCTCCTAACGGTGTCATTAAGGATTATTTGAGACAGCTCTAAGCTCTGTTTACATCTCACCCCATTCATTCAGGGAGCATTTCTTAAACGCAGACTGGTAATTGTACGGGCTGCTACTACATTGCACGCTTATGAATCGTCTGTCTTGTCTTGATAGAAAAGCTATCGGCTTGTTTATCAGTATTTCCATGCGTGTGTGTGTGTTTGATAAACAGTTTGCAATAAAAAGCTGGCTGGTCTATCATATGGGGCTGGATCACGAGGGCCCAAACCACCTTACTGCCCCAATCCAGGCATCCTCCTTCTTTCAACCCAACCTGCCCCTCGTTCCTCAACCCGCCCACCACCACCACCAGCACCAGCACCCCTCCTCCATTCTCAGCTCAGTCGCTCACACTCTCCCGTCTCTCTCCTGCTGTGTGTCAGTCTGTCTTTCCCTCCACTTCCTCAAAGTGGCCAGAGCTCCTCTCCTCTCTCCTCTGTACATCCTTCACAATTTTACTCCTCCAGCTGTGTGACAGCATCAGCCCCGGCTTACCACTATTCTTCACTTTTCCAAAACTTCTGCCAAAGGTTTTACTTTCCCCTCAGACCTCTTGTGGGTTTTTTTTTTGTGTTTTTTTTTTTTTGTGGTCCCTAACCCTTCTTGTTTGGAGCGTCTGGTCGGTGCGTGTCTGGCGGCGGTGCGTGCGAGGGCTCTGGTGTCGTGCTCTTTGCCCCGAGGGAGACCCTGAAGGTTACGACTGAAGGAAAGACGTTTTCACCAAAATGAATGTTCAGCTGCTCCTTCTGCTGGCCCTGGTTGGGCCTTTCTGCCCCTTCTCACAAGCAAGTAAGTTCATTCTCAGATATTACTGTCCTGCTGTTAGCACACTGTTTCCCCTCTCTCCCCCTCTGCCTCCATGTGCCCACACCACACCACTCTTTGTCTGCTTTGAATCCATGCGGTATGAATAATCACACTCCGGAGGCTGCTTTTAGAATTTAGACATAACTTAAATTTAACATATTACCATTAACTAATTAAATTCTTACATTCTGATACTTTAAGACTTTATTTATGTTTCTACTTTCAAATATTCACAGAAAAATTGCTCATATGTCAGCTTGAGAATAAGCTTAACAAAGAAGGGGCTTTTTCGAATGGATGGTCCCATTTTCACCCTCCTCCTCCTCCTCCTCAGTGCAGGACGGAGGGAAAAGTTTGATTAACAGGCATGAGAAATAAATGTGATGTAATAGCCAGTGCTCTGCTGCCTCGTGTCTGTAAATTCTTGGCTCTGGCCAAGAGAAGAAAGGAATATCCTTTGGACGGCTCCCAAAACAGTGCTCATACCCAGAGAGGGATGGGGTGGGGTAGGGGTGTAGGGCGGCTTCAAACTGAAATTTACACCGTACACATATAACTGAAAACTTATCCACTCTCTCCTCTCATTTTACTCCTGATTCTCTCATTTCATACCCGCTGCCGCCACTTTTCTCCGTCGCTCTGGTTTTCTCTTTTGCATCTCTTGGCCTCTCCCTTCATGTGTGGGTGTTTTCCCTTTCTCCGTTTCTTTCTGTTTCTTTCCTTAGCCTTGACCAGCAGTGTGTGCCCAGAGGAAGCAGGCAGGCAGGCAAGCACTGGGGGGGTGGGGGGGTGTGGCCAAGGCCTGAGGGCGCTGCAGAGCAGGGCAGGTTTTTGCGTGTGGGTATTAATAGAGAGAAGCTCTATATTTAAGAAGGTCATATGGATGAGAGGGGAGCAAAAGACGGGAGGAGAGAGAACACCCGCTACGTGATGAGCTTTATGAGGCGCCCCACCCTTTTAAACCTCATGTCGTTAGACCACGAGGTGTGCCGCCCCATTTGCCTGTTTTTGGTGGGGGTATCAAGCTTTACCACTCAAACCCCCTCCCGCTTCTCTGCCATCTTTTAACAGTCCTCCACCTTTCTCCAACTCTGCCCCCCCCTTTTTTTCCCCATTCCAACTTGATGAGTCTGAACCCGGAGGTTGGTGCTGACACGGATGTGTGTGTGTGTGTGTGTGTGTGTGTGTGAGTGTGTGTGTGTTGGGCTGGGTCTATTTTTAAACAACCTTTTACCAGTCAGAGGTGGTA
The DNA here is from genome assembly GCA_013358685.1 of Antennarius maculatus. Classification (NCBI taxonomy): domain Eukaryota; kingdom Metazoa; phylum Chordata; class Actinopteri; order Lophiiformes; family Antennariidae; genus Antennarius; species Antennarius maculatus. The sequence goes on along the minus strand of CM023607.1, from coordinate 15,197,400 downwards.
TGTGTGCCTCATTTCCATGGAGTTTCCTCTGATGAATCCCTTAAACGTTCAGGATGAGTCTTCACTCAGCCTCGGTTTTCAAAAGCTAATTCCATTTCTATACTTCACAGTCTTTTAACTCCTTGAGTCAGCATACTTAACTGGCATGCCCCCCGCCCCAACCCCACCCTGCTGCCACCACCCCTAACAGTCTCCCTCTTAATGAGTTTTGTCAGCCTCTCTGGGCCCATAACATCCCCGTCACATGTGGCTGCTGAAGGGAAAGGTCAATGCCCTTCAACTTTGTCCGTTGATGGAAAAGATTCAAATGTTGCGTTGGTATTCCAAATTTCAAATATTTGCAGATAAAATACCAAAATATTCCTTTCTTTCAAATGAGAATCATCATAGCTAGAAACACGGTAAGTAAAGCTTTGAAAAAAGAAGTGTTTATGTAACAGAATCTGGCGCAACATGTTAGATGGGTGTGAGTGTGTGTCTCCTCAAATGTCTCATACCTCTAGCACTTACATGCACTTCAGGGTGAGACATGGTGCAAGAGAAAGTTAAAAAAAAAAAAGAAAAGTAGAGCTGCTGAATCAGGAACACTTACTTACACAAGCGAAAGAGTGTTTCATGGCGTGGGAGTTGAATTTAAAGGTTAAAAGATAAAAAGTTTATTAAGAGACCAGCTCGGTGAAATGGTACGTGAGGAGCCGTGGTTTTATTTAGGCACTTAAGATTTGTTTGAAAGGAAATGGATTTCAGCGATGTCACAACATCATCTGTTTATGTTGTTCGTTTTGGAGTGGTTGCGTATCGTGTCATCCCTTCTGTGATTCATTACGTTAGAGGAATTTAATCAGAACTGAGATAAAGACCTCTTGAGCTGGGTCTGGACCAGTTCACATCCCTGGCAATACAGTCCAGATGTCCTGCTGTGTTTCCTCCTGTCTAACGCACCCAGCAGAGGAAAGAATGAGTCCCTGTTCGAGCTCGGATGCCCATTGTGTTGTGTTTGCGATAAGACGGGCTCCACTCTAGCCTGTCCGTTGCCCCCCTCTTCCTTCTCGTATCTTCGAGGCCGTCTCCGACTGGTTGAGCGGGGGAGTTTGCAGCTTGTGGCATCCCATCATAGTGCAGTAACGATGGGCAGGGCATCTATCTCTCAAAATTCTCTCCTCCAACGTTGAAAAAACATTCCTGAGCTCCAAAGGTGGATCCTCTCACACTCCCTCATAATATCTGCCCGGACCCTTTCCTCCCACTCAGGAGGGTGAATTAGTCCCTCTCCCCCTCACACAAACACAGGCCTCAGTGACAGCTGATTGGGATCATAACGGATGGAAGCTGGTACTCCCCTCGTCACGCCCCTCCCTTTGCTCCTTCAGCCTCTGTGGCAACTATTTATACCAACTTTTGCTGTATTCCTTTACTTCTCTTACTTTTAAGCTCTTCTTTCCCCACACATGCCTTTTACGTTCCACCTCTGAAAAATGATTTCAGTTACTTTCTGTCATCAATTTTTACAGTGTCATCACTTTTTTTGCTTGTCTCGTCTCTTCTTGCGTCTCAGTTGTCCAAAATCTTTCAACCTGTCTTTTTTACATGATGGATGAGAAGAGTGAATGGGAGATGTTTTCAACCCTTTAATGTCCGCTCATAACAGTCATTCACACATACAGCATGAACCCACTGGCGCTTGCTGAAGCAGGATGATTTCAGACTGTTCCACGCCAGAGAGTATGTGTGGTCAAAATTATGTAATCGCGGGCAAAATGACCTTGGTGTACCACTTAGAATTTGGAATAATAAGGAGAGCGCCATAGTTACGTAAGGATCTCTCAGGCTGTAATAGAAGGAATGAAAAACTGGAACTGATTCCAGCTCTACCATTTATTTATTGGCTGATGACAGGCAGCTTGGGGTCCTTGAGTTTTTAATGTGTCTAGCCATGACAAGCATCCATGTTGACCCAGAATCAGTCCTGGTAGAAAATTCTTACCAACTTCAAGGGTCCTGTTCTGAATTCAAGCTCCTCTTCCAACCCCCTGAGATTAACTGAGACCCATGCCGATCACTTTACAGAGAAAAACCGAACCAGGGATGCCAAACTCATTCAGATTGAAATCAAACACGCACAACCCCCCCCCCCCCACAGCCCCCCATCTTCTCTCTTTCTCTTCTGCCCTCCCTTTTTTTTTATATCTCCACTTCTCTTCAGGAATTCTGCCTTATCACAGGTATAAGCAGCTACAAACCTTTAGGGAGTAGCACAGCTGTGGCGAGTAAAACGGATGAGGATGCAGACCGCAACAGCTTCACTGTGATACTCACTGATGCAGCTGTATTTGAAGCGAGGAGGAAATACTACTGAGAGCTAATTGGAGGAGCTGTACACATAATGAAACAATTGTCATAAGAGGTTAAGGGGCAATTACACAAAGCATTCAGCCTTACTCTGTGAAGCCGGCTACTTTGTCCTCGCTCACAGACATTCCAAACAAACAGTCTGAGTCGCATGTGAAACCTCCCTTCAGAGCTCTGCCACAGTGGGAACAAATGTTTTGTTATATATATCCCGCCTGTTGCTAATGACCACACCAGCCAATGCAGGACTAGGAATAACTGCACTGGTTCTTAGACACGACCGGAGTGTTATTTTTACCCGAAAGTATTCTCTATTATTTCATGTATTTAGAACAATTGTAGAAGAGGAAGGTGGAGGGAGCATGATGTCAGACACCGAGTTTAGAAAACTCTTATTTCTGGAGAAACAGAAAGGGGACTTTTTCCTTACAGGAGAGGTTATTTCAGGCCAACGTCTTGTCAGTGGAAAGTTAACTGCAGAATGTAATTTTAGTGCCACACTGAAATCTCCCTCCTTAATTTTCGAAGTGGTGCTGTCCAGCAAAGCTTTTGGTAGTGGCTGCGAGTCAGCGATTACATGTGGGGAGATGTAGCTATGGTTATTTGGGAAATGATATGTTTGTATCCACAACGCCTAATAGTCCAGACCTTGATGAAAGACAAAAGGGTAAATACATGTATTTATGTGGTTGCAAAGTACAAAATGGGAGCCTCCAAATTAAATGCAGACTGTTGTTTGAGCTCTGACAAAGTTTGATTTTTAATTGTTCATTATAGAAAATGTTAAAATTAATCCAGATGATTATAATGAGGAGAAAAACAAAATTTATGAACACACTAAAAACACATGGCTATCATTTCCTTAGGAGCTTAAACCTTAAGATTTAGAAAATCCACTTGTGGACTTCTTCACGTGATGAGGCGTTGTCTCTTCACCCCTCCACTCCACTCCACTCCACTCCCGACCCACCCACCCACCCACCCTTCCGTGGCAGAGCATTTTAACAACCCTACCCTTGCTTTCCTTACACAGCAGCTCCCTCCACAGGAAATGAGGCAGAGGATGTGACACGACAGCAGGCTAACACAAAGCCTTGTAACAGGATGGAGGTGGAGGGGGTTGAACCTATGATGAAGTTGCGGGGTGTGGTGGTAGTGCTGCTATGGTAGCTGTGTTGATGGGGGAAAAGGGAAGGTGCATGTCTTCCTACCGAGTCATGCAGGGATCTAAACCTTTACATTCTTGCTTTTCTTCCGTTTTTGTACTAAACATAAGAGATAAACATTCATTCAAAATTTGCTCATCAATCTAAATATTCAAGCTATCATTAAGCAATGAAAAATTAACAAATATGATTTCATTGTTCTCACAAGTCCCTTTTCAGCTCTTATTAGAACCATCAACATTCATCTTAGACATATGTTTTTCCTTTAACATATTAAGAATGTATGGTATTTGATTCTTTAGGGAAGATGTCTGTTTTGGCCATTATGTTTAACACAAAGCCTACAACAGAAACAATGTACAACAGCAAAGGATATATTCCTTTACTCATACCTGAAAACATGTGTGACCTCTCCTTGCTTTCCCAGGCCCCACAGCACTCCCTACCGCCCTAGATGAGGTCATCACCGAAAGCGAAGCAGACATCAGCCACCCACCCATGACAGAGGCTCCGAAGGAGGACTTTACTGTAGTTACTGATCCTCCTGCCACGGACCCGACGGCAGTAGCCCACGAGGACGTCGCCACAGCAGTTGTAACAGAGGTGGCAGCGTCTCCTGTCACAGATAGTCCTGAGGAACCCATTACCGAGACAGAGGTTCCAGCCATCGTGACCTCAGCACCAGAACTCGTCGTCACTGATCTGCCCGTTGAGGAGACTGAAGCCTCGAGTGAAGCAGCAGAGTTGGACGTCCTACCTGTAGCGACGGCAGCCTCCGAGCTGGGTGACAATGTGGTCATTGAAGACGAGACAGTGGGTGAGGAAATGTTTAACTTGGATTGGACGGTAGAGGTGGAGGTCATTTACATGGAGTCCTAAAATCTCCTCAAGTTATTCTCCTCCTTTCACTGTCCTTGTGATCCTTTCTTTCTCAGAGGTTATCAATTGATGGCAACTGAAAATGAAAAGGACAAAAAAACTTAAATTGAAAATTGGTCACATGAAAATGTCTTCTTGGCTTTGTGTCCCACAGAGGGTCTGAGCTCCGGCCAGGTAGTCGGCATTGTGATTGGTGCTCTGGTGGCGGTGGTTATCGTCATTGCTGTGGTAATTGCCGTGGTGAGGAGGATGGGCAAATACTCGTAAGTCGCTCATCAGTGATGATGATATGCCAGTGCTTCTGGTCGACTGTGAGATCCACAGCGGTCCCATCCAAGGAATAGTATTCCCACGAACCACACCCTCCCCTCTGAGAACACAGTCACCATCTGTATGTATGTTCATGAGGAATGTTTCTTGTGTCACAGGTCGCCCAAGAACAAAAAACCTGAAAAGAAAGGCAGCATTATGGCTTCTGTAAATTTCACTATTTTATTCTTTTAGCTAATATTTGTTCTGCCGTCACATCCCAACTGGTGTAAAACTTCCCAGAAGCCTCTCACAAAGGTTGACACTTGTTGCTGCTTTTGCTGACACACTGTCCCATGGCGCTGGGAAGAAAACTGCATTCATGGAGACAAATGGCTCCATTTGACTTGAAATGGGCTTGTTTAATGACTCAGTGTCTGTGTACGCGGCCCGTGACCATTAAGCAGACAGGTTTTATATCAACATCTGATTTAATTCCTGAAAACAGAGGACATGTGTTTATCGAAAGTGGGGCAGCAACACAAAGTTGTCAACTTCTGTTGGTTTTTCTAATTAGCAGCCTTTCTGTGGTTAATTTTATTTTTTACTATTTCTATCATATTTTCTTAAGATGTGACATAACTTCTCTTTAAAATGGAAAATGTAGTCCTAAAACTAATCCCGTTAACCTCCAGATAACTTTTCTCCCTTTTAAATTTCTTGCTAAACGTACTGTTTTTTTCCTCAACCCTTAATATTTTAATTAAAATGTTTTTTTCCACCATCAATGCCCATGTGCCCTCATTGCACAGAAATTTATTCTACACCAGGAAACAACATTCTTGCTTAATTAAAACTCAGATAGGACCTACTGCAGAATCATTAATCATCTGTTTTCAACCAGTCACTGATACTTTCTCTCTTTTTCTTCCCAAAGCCCTTAAGGAAAAAAACAGCCAAGCAGCAAGAGCACCCAAAGTTCTGGAAATTCTGAACTACTGAGCTGTGACATAATTTCTGATCATTTAAACAAGCACAAAATCAGACTCAACTCACATAACCAGGATTATGGACTGTTGCCAAAAAAGCTGGGGAGGCAGTCTTCTGTGTGTTTATGTATGTACCATATGTATGTGAGACAAGAGGTGTACATGAGCTAACATCCTCCCTGGCGACTTCTCTGACCCCCACCCCCACCCCCACCCACCACAACATCAGGAGCTGCTGTCCTTCCCTACTTTGTCTGACGGATCAAACCAAGATGATAGCAGCATCTCACTAAGTATTTCATACCTGTTCAAATGCATTTTGTTAAAAACAAAATTTTAAAAAGGTGAGCGAGGAAGACACCCAAGTGTAAAATCTCTCCTGAGAGGGACTGATTTAAATTTGTGTGCTTAGTTTGAGAGAGCTTTAAAATGGAAAATACTGACAAATTTAAAAATACAAGGTTGGAAGGCCGGAAGCAAATGAGATTGTTACAAATTCCACATGATGTATATACAATGCAAGGGGACTACATAGTACACAGCTAATTAATTTTGCATGTGTTGCAGTTGCGTAGGCTAGCATTTGATATAATAGAAGACACAGTATACAGGCAGCCTTCTGGAGGCTGTTATTTTCCGTTCATTATAGCACCCTTGAGCACCAGTGGAGACCTTTTCTCACGTCGCTTGATGTGTTGGCCAACTGTATGAAGCACTATGTGCAGAAGTTGTTTCAACATGACACTCGAGCTCTGAGAGCTAGCATGGGGCTACCAGAAAACAAAAAGGACACCTCATATGAAAGAGTCACGTGACATTCTGCCCACTTTAACACTGACGTATAAAAACCTAATACATATCTGTGAAATTTAGCAGAAGGGTTTGTGCCACTGTATCTCTAGCATTCTCTTGGTTTTTGGGAGGATTTTAACTTTGAAGTGCATTATTGATATGAATTGACTGTATACTGTATTTAACTGCCACCCATTCCAGAAAGAACAGATTTAATGACTTCTGGCTTGTTCCTTATAAAGGCGTTCACACAGCCAGCATTTATTAGAAATAATGATAGCGCTTCTTTACTCATAGTACTTGAGTTATAGACTCAAATGCTATGCACTCTTTCAGTTGAGCTAATCCCAGATTGCATGCACAGGATTAAGTTTTATAGTTGCACTTTTTTTTAGTGCAGTTAGAGTAAGGCAGCAGTGCCTTGTATTGATGTACTTTTTTTAAATCAGATGCGTGCTAAATGGGTGTACAAATAATGAAGTCTCAGCTTAGCTCCGCTTGCTTAACAAACTCATTTTATATGTGCACTGAATGAGTGTTGTAATTGTTAACGAATAAGCTTTAGACACTGCAAATGTTTGCAAAGACATATGTTTGTTTCCTCCCTTCTGCTTTGACACATCATCTTATCGGTTCCAGGTCTTTAATTTGTGTCATGGGACTTGTTTGAACCCTTTTAATTTAATTGCTGTGTTATTGTTCATACTGTTTGAATAAAAAAGAAAAGAAACCCTCCAAAGAATATTCCTCTGATTTGTTATCTTGAAGCTTTAAGTCTTTTGTATGTGGAAATCATGAATAACTTTTTAAACTACCCATTGTCCTTAGGCATTTCCTATCTATTAGATTATGTAATTACAATGCCTAAAAGTCACCACATTCTTGAGCAGCACTGTATTCAGCCTTGAGTCTGGCCAAAATACCTAAAACAATTAAATTCTCATGACACATACACTCTTATTTCCAAATACAATCCACACAGGATTAACCGGACTCCATGCTGGCAGCATCCAGTCCTCTGTGATTGGCCCATTCAATAAATGTTGCTTTTCAATTTTTCGAAAAGCAACCCTTTTTTGAGGAGAGAGAGAAACAGCACCAAATATGGAGGAGCATGTGGTCTGAGACCGTTGAATCGGTTGGGCCCTCTGACAGTTAGGTGTGTTTTTTTATGCCATGTTGTGGACTTTGTCATACAGTGCTATTAGGGCAGGGCTCCAACCGTCGGCTGTGGGCTGCACAGAGATGCTCTGTGTCTGGCTTCCTCTCCTCTGTGTGGTTTTAGGCAGCGACCCAACACCCACCTCCTCAGCCTCTGCCCAACCGGCGAACTTCATAACTCTCTTTAGCTCACACTCTTGCCTCAGACTGCTGGGAACAATGGAGTCTTTTGAGAGGGGCAGATGGAGAGGCTATGAGCTGTGGCAGTGAAGCTGTTCACCAGCAGATCCCTCTCTTCCCTTCAGCAAGGGGGAATTCTGTACATCGCTACAGGGTGGGGTCACTTCCTGGGTGGGCCCAGCATTGATCATATGTGTTTACGCACACACACATACATACACAAAAACCTGAATCATTAACTCTGTGCCCTTTGTGCAGATAAAAACATGTTAAACCTACCATAACAGTCATGCTCCAGCGAAATGTTCCAGCAGGAGCAGCAATTAAAGCACACCATAAAAGTGTGGGATTCACAGACGCTGTGTCTCAACCTGACTCATGATGCATGGTTCCAACATTACACACATTAGACCTCTTTTATATTTAATTATGAGACTCCAAACTGTCAGAGGACTGTATGCAGGGTCCAGGTATGAATGCAATACGACACCCCTGAATTCAAAATTTTACCCTGACCTACTTGCATAGGTCAAAGATCAAAGCTAGTGCTCTGACCTACTGTTGTTGATCAAAGCAGTAGCTTTGATCTATGGTCTTACTCACACTGGCCTTCTACCTTGTCTTTCTATCTTATCCGGTTCCTGAGTGTAAAACAGTTGAAATTTGACCTTGACCTAGTTTTTTCAAGGTCATCATCTCATTTTCATCCTTTTTGCCGCCCGAGTAATGTGCTTTTTGTTTCCTCTTTCTATCTACAATGGTTGCAAAGGTATTTGGTGCACAAACGAACGAACGAATGGACGGACAAACACACAAACACTGACAATTACAACACATCACCACTTTGAAGCGGGATGTAACAAGGGTGTGTGAAGGCTCAGCGTGTGTGGGTTGCACACATTACGTACCGTACCTGTAAAAACAAACACAATGTACTGCATTGACCTGTATGTAGAAAATAAATGTATTAAATACCTTTAATGGGGTCGTGTCAAAATGTGTCCCTCATCTTGGACTGACTTCCAAATGAGAACGGGATAAACTACTGGACTATTTTGGACAGAAGAGGATAGGCTGTTCCCTCAAAATAAAATCAGTGCATTTTGATAAAAAAGAAGGATTTGCAGTCACCCTATGCTGTGGAACCAGGAACTTCCACTGGACACTTTGTGAGCCATTAAAGAGAAGAATCCCCCAGTCTCAACTGGGCATAATCTTTAGTGGTAGAAATTGTCAGTGCACATTCAGCAAATTGTAATCCTAACAGTGTCAAGAAAGCACAGATTGCATAACAATAAAGGAAAGAGATTTTACCAAATGCCCAGCTTTATATAAAAACTAGGTATTAGGATAATTCTGTCCCACCAGATGTTCGCCTGGTGGAGTATCTGTGCTTGATCTAATCAACTGAAGATACTACAATTCGTCCTAAAATTCATTCATTCATTCATCTTCTTATCCACTTCTTCTGCTTTCATAAGTCACAAGGGTTTCTGGAGCCTATTCCAGCGGATTTATGGGCGAGGGTGGTGGACACCCTGGGCACATTTCTGGTGCACCACGAAACCATGTCAGAACATTGAAAAGGATATAAATTTGAATGAAACAGATATTATATATATATTAAAAAATGGACGAAAAAAATTAAAAATGGATTAAATTCAGCTCCACAGTAAATTAATTTAAAATAATTTCCTTTGAAATGCAAAATGTCCACATCAAGGCTTCTGAATTATTATATATTGCTTACATTATTTGAATTTGGAATTAAAATCTTGGGCATTTGCAGTATACTCTGATTGTAGCTTAAATCAAGCTGCTCAAATATCACAGCTCTGATCAATATAAACACTTCTGGGTTTTCTTTTACTATAATAACTGTACTGACCATTACCTAAGAAAATTAAGAAAACCATCAGACACCATAAAGGTTAACTGTGCTTCAATAACTCAATAAACTGTAGTTATGAACTACATTTATTTATATACTCACTAAAAGCAACTGACTGTTGATGTTCCTGTTGTTTGGAGCACCAGATGACTGAGTAGTGCTTTTTAAGTTACTGTTACTGGATCAGCTGCAGTTTAAAAACACAAAATGTCCTGAATGTAGAGTCTATGTAAAACCACATCTGGGATGTGATGATTTAAAAATGTTGAACTATATATTTGTGTTATCAATATAACATTTTCTTTAAATCAATAGCAAATTAATTTGATAGCATGGTTAACGTTACAGATAAAAGTTTAAGAATTTGAGAGCATCTTTTTGTGCTTCTATTTGACAGACCGATGGTAGTGTAAACAAGCGGTGCTTTTCTTCATGTGTGTCACAAGTTTATGTCTCCACTCTGTGGGATTCATGTCATGAGGATAACAGGAATGCCATCCCACATTGATTGGAGCTCTGTAGTGGTGTGTAGGTTGCCTTCAATGTGAGGAGCACCACATGTTGAGCCTACAAAGAGCAAGGCTTTGTGATGCCATAAGATAAATGTCATGGGCTCGTGGAGTGTGAGCGCTTCAGACAGCTGGATGTATGTACAGGGTGGGTCAACGGGTTGAGGGACAAGGGAGGGGGATAAAGTTGGGTGACAGGCAGAGACAGCGTGTTTGTGTGTTAGGTCAGATAGTGTAGATGATGCAACAGAGATGAATTTGCTGCAGTGTGATTGTAGCAGCAGAAGACGTTAAAGTTGAGAGAAGGACTAATGTTAATACATGACTCCCTCTGTGTGTGTGTGTGTGTGTGTGTGTGTGTGTGTGTGTGTGTGTGTGTGTGTGTGTGTGTGTGTGTGTGTGTGTGTGTGTGTGTGTGTGTGTGTGTGTGTGTGTGTGTGTGTGTGTGTGTCATGGGGAGGTTGTCACGGTGCACCCTTGGATGTGTGTGAGCAGACATGAGATGTGTAAGTAATTCTGGAGGGTACATCTGTTTTTATTGGACGTTGAGGTATTATTAGTGTGGGTGTGTATGTCTGCATGTACAGTCAGTATATAAATATAGAGTACACAGGGCTACAGTTGTATGTATTTATGCAAATGCATCATGTGTTTTTGCACAAAACAGTCTGTATTTATCTGTTTACATATTCTTCCTTGGACATCTGGTATTTCCCATGAGATGAAGCAATACATTTTTTTGGTTCCAGTGATAGGACATGTCGTGCCATCATAGGCAAGGCTTTGTCTAGTCCGTGTGGCACATGCTTTCTATAAGGCACCCTCATTGCTTCAGACCAAAGCTCTGCTCACTGATCCTCATGATACACAGGCATGCTGTGATCTATGTACCCCCTCCCTCTCGTTGTGTCCTATACATTCATGCGGATGGTGAATATTCAACATGCACAGGCTCACACTTTCTCTTTTATGTTTCAATCACTGAATCTTTTGTCAAAATTTTTTATATACGTATATTACGTCTTAGCCATGTGTGTACCATGACTTACAGACAGTTAGCACCTGCTATTACGATGATTCGACATATGTGCCTGATCAGCAGAGTCATTCGTGAGCTGCTCATCGTAATTCCACAGCTGCAATTGCCATCAGCTGTGAAAGACATGCTGGAGCCTTGTTTCTGTGTACAGTGACTCTCTATTACAAGCTAAGAATAAACACAGAAATTTTTTCCTCGATTAAATATAAAAGAATATTCCAATGTCAAGCATGTTGATCCTCAAAGAGCTACAACATCCATCATTACACTGAAAAATTGGATCTAAAATACAGATCAGGAGGAAGGCTTGAGTAGAATGAATCCGGGTGTTTGTGATCTATTAGTACAGCAAGCAAAAGTCTGACATCTAGTTGATAATTAGAGATACCACTCATTTGACATACCATGCATGTACCATGAGAACACCCACCCACCCATGTGCTACACAGTGTCGCAGATGTATATGTGGACTCCGCTGAACTCCTACAGGTCTTCTCAAATAATGCCCTTTATGTTGGTGTTATTATGTAGGTGGAAACACTAAAAAATGTCAGACCAGGGAGTAGCTTTCTATCAGTGTAGATGTGAGTTTAATATAAGCTACAGCTTTGTGATTCAATTTTCAATTGTTGAGGAAGACAGAAGACTGGTCAGGGGGAGAGCACATGTTAGAACACATAATAAATCATCTTGTCAGCTCAGTTAAGATGTTTTCTCAGCAGCTATACAGTAGACATGACACTACAGATAACGTGTGGCTTGTTTCTAACATCAGACTTAAAATAGCCATCAAACTACCTCACATTCTTGCATAATGAAATCAAATTAAAAGTTTATACATTGGCTTCATGTAAATGGAACTACACACTATTGTGATTTGACATTTTACAGGCATGTTTTGATGTATTCAAATGCATTCATCAGGTTGTGTGTAGGAATAGTAATACTACTAGTGTAATGGAGCACGCAATTGTAGTTATAAGTTTGCACATTAAGTTTGTTACAGCTTCATCTTTTCCTTATTGCATGGCGCCATCTACCGATAAAAATGATGTACTGCCATAATTGTACTGCGATAAAACGATGATGTAGTGTTTTTCGATGTTTAAGAATTTACACAAATTAAATAGGGCATTTTCAGCCACTTATCTGTTTCCCATCACTTAAAACCCTCATCCCTCCGCATATCTTGCTAAATTCAAAAGCATTTTTCTGACTTTACTCTTTTAATTGCAAGTTTCTTTGTGATATTAGAAAAATAAAGCATATTAAAACATTGGTGACGGGGTCATTACTTCAGATTATGGTGGTCCGTCATATGATCTATCACAGTACATCTGTTCATTTCAATGAAATAACTGTTGGACAGTTTCTTGACTATGTTCTTATTTTTGTCAGAGGTGACATCCACTTCCTGCTCTGGTGCTTCATCTACAAGGTCTTCAACAATCCCGTTCCTGATTGGTTCAAATTGCACATCTACATTTTCTCACCAATCAAAACACCGGAGCCTCGGTGGCGCATCAAGGAAGAAAACACAACTGTCCACAACCTCTTTTTAAGGAATATGCTGTTATTTGGCTGTTAACAGAAGTAGGTACATAAGTTTAAACATGTAGTTTTTGTTTAAGAATCCGTGTTAATACTGGTTGTGTCGAACAAACTGTTCATACATAGCCAGGGCTTGCGAGCTAGCAATGCAGCTAGCATAATACTATACGCTTTAATGTCGATAGCAGCTGTTTTCATTCACTTGGCAAATGAAGTCTTGAACCGGAAACTTGAAGGCCATTGGGTTTTAATCTGCGAGCTCCGTACTTGTTTCTGGAGAACAGTGGTTGGAATATTTTAGAGGAGCTAGTTGACCTTTCTGTCGAGGAGCGAACAGCCTCTGTAGCAAAACAGTAAATGTGACGACGTGTTGTGTGGCCAACTAGTAATGGTGCAAGGACTGAGGAGCGTCATCAATCAGGTGAAATAGATGCGAATGAACCAACTGCCAGGCTATATCAGTAATATATTCTAGTTAATAAGTATTATTGTTATGAATGATATTAATTTGTGAAAGTGTCAAATAAGTTTGTTTCACCGCGTTTGAGTGCAGGTAGAGATTTAACACCACGAGACTGGCTCAATAATTCAGTAAGTAGGCCTTTAAATGCTGTTGGACACTTTTTCGGGTTCTTTTTCCATGTCGTGTCTCATTAATGGATTGAGGGTTATTTGCGCAACAGAAAACAATGACAGAATTATTTTAAAAATAAAGATAGGATTATGAAGATAAGATTTAGGGTCTTTGTTTACATTTTCTGTGGTGGTACTGGAATAATTAAACAGGATGGAAACAAAAATATATATTTTTTACACTGAAAAACATTTTATAGTAAAGCAGATTGCCAATTTAGGGTCAAGTGCGTGTTTGAGGAGGAAGAGGTAGAAGGTGACTTGATATTTACGTATTATGTCTTATTAAACCTTTATTTAACCAGGAAGTTTGAGGGTGACCCGGTAGGATAGCTGACTGTTTCAATGGCTCAAGAAACCGAAGAAGAGCTGCCATTTGTAATCGTTGGTGAAAAAACGCCTTTTCCGGTTACAGTTCACTTTCAATGTGTTGATAGGCATTCGCGGTCTGGATAAGCAACCCGAATCCGTATTTTTGAGGACTGGCTTGACCTCCTTTGTCGCATCTGGCACACGACAGCCTTCCATTTTGTCCCACCAAACCCTGGATGTGTGTCAAAATGCACCAGGCTTCAGGTTTCCATCGTTGCTGACCGATAGCTTTCTAAAAACCTGTGGTTATGATGCCAGATGTTAATGTGTTTAATCACAGCAGAGGACAATCATGGGAGGTCATGTTTGTGCTGCTGCTGGTTAGTTTATGTCTTACTCAGAAAGTTACTGACAGATTTTAATGCTGCGGTGGTTTCCAGCTCAAGAACCAAATACAGCATATTAGATTTTGGTACTGATCCAGGTCACCATGTAGATCCAGAACCATTCATAAGGATTCTTCAGCTTTGTGGAGCAAAAACAGTTCCAGCAGTTTTGGCTTCTTACGTTGTAGATAACGCCAGCAGTGGTGTGTCAAAATTAACAGCTCAAAGTTTTGATCTAAATCCAACTCAATATTCCAGATCTGGTGGTCAATAATGTTTAATTGTAAAGTGGGCACACAAAGTACCCTGTTAGATAACAAATAATTAACACTACAGATGATCAAGATGAATTTATATCAGAAACTGTGCTGATTCAATTAGGTGGTGTTTCATGTGCCTTAAAAAAGTTACCATATTAGATCCTGAAAACCAAACAAAGCACAGTAATAAAATATTGTTCATCATAAATGAATTAAACTAAATCATTAATGTGATTCCAAATTCTGTGCCAGGTTTTTGGGGTCAGTGAATCCTAATATGCTGGTCAAACTATCACAGGACTGGATCTTTTAGTGATGCTTGAAGGAACAAACTGAGCTACTGTGCAGTTTTGTTGCTGCTTTGTCTCACTGGTTGCACGATTACTCTTCGGTTAATTGACAAATTTTTATCAAACTGGTAGGATAATTTTTTTCAGACAAGGAAGAGCCCATTCATTTTTGGAATGGATAAGGAAAGAGGGGTAGAGTCAAGGTTTTTTTCCCCCACCTCATTACACTACATGATAGGGATTTTCACCATTAAATTAATGTAACCTTAATGCTGGAGGGGCACTAGCATAAGTTAACAAGGTATAACCCGGGGCTTTTTTGAATATCCAGAGAAAATGTGCACTGCGCTCATCTACACCCACATCACACATGTTCACTTTGATTATTTCATGCTTCTCATAATTCAGTAGTTTCAGTTTTGTCTTCAGTTATTTTATGGAATTGTTATGATTGTCTTTGAAATATGTGTCTTGTGGGCTTATTTCTTCTTCCAACATTCTGAAAGTTGTTATTACATCCTGCTTCAAAGCATTGATGTATTGTAATTGTCAGTGGGCTTGTGTTCATCTGTTCATTCGTTAGTCCACCAAATATCTTCGCAATTGTTGCAGATAGAAAAATGAAGCAAAAAGTAGATTACTTGGGTGGTAAAGGGGATGAAAATGAGATGATGACTTTGACCTTGAGAAAACTAGGTCAAGGTCAAATTCCAACTTTTGTACACTCAGGAACCGGATAAGATAAAGACGAGGGAGAAGGCCAGTGTGAGTAAGACCATAGATCAAAGCTAGTGCTTTGATCTAATCTATGCACTAGCTTTGATCTATGGTCAAAGCTAGTGCATAGCTTTGACCTACCCTGAAAGGTCAAAGCTATGCACTTGTCAGGTACTACTTTCAGGGTACCCTGACCTACCCTTCGTGGGATGTTGCAGTCTCTGACTGCCTTGGTTCTTGTTATAATTATTATTGTCGTCAGTATTTGTATTCAATGAAATTAATGCAACTCAAAATTCCTTTCAGAATAATTGAATAAAGCAGACAATGCTGAATGAATCTACAATTAAATGTTAATCTTAATACATTTCAACATTGTACAAATCACCATGGACTACAAATAGGTATTTGATGGATTTATGTTCGTATTGATTTTCACTCAGCCAGGTCATGGTAATCCTTGAAGGTTGAGTTAGTAGCAACTGGACTTCTATTTAGGGTTTGAAGACGTTTCACTTCTCAACCAAGAGGCTTCTTCGGTTCTGACTGACCGGTGGGGAGTCGAGATATTTAAACTCTCCTAACATTGCTAACACACTTGAGTCGTGAAGGTCACACGCATACCCGAAACTCCCCAACAGTCAGTCAGAAATGAATACACGTCTTGAATCAGGGGTGAAATGTCCTCAAAACCAAAACAGAAATCCACTTGCTTTAGATTTTTCACATGGACTACTAAATTAATGTCAGAGTTTACAAAGTACTTCAGCTTAATTTTGTAAACCAATGTAAATTGTAAATGCAATTAATCTGTTTGGTAACCTTGTTTGTTTGTACTGCTGCCTGAATTGGCCATGATGTTCCATACCCAATTAGACTTCTCTTGGTTAAATAAAGGTCAAATAAAACATGCAGTTTGCAGTTTTAAAAGTTTGCTAAATTACAATCTCATCTTTATCTGTTCTGTAGGTGGGACAGCTGTCATAATTTCTGTGTGACAGACAGCTTACAGAGTAACAGGATACAACCTTTACAGAAGATGGACAACTCTCCTGATCTTTACATCTCTGAACCTGAAGACACTGAGGAAAAAGATGAGGACATTTGTCAAGAGGGAACTGACACTGAAATGGACTGGAAGCCTTTTCCCTGCCAACACTGTGACAGACATTTTACCAGTCAACAAGGCTTGGAACGACACATACACACCCACATGAACAGCGACGCACATGCATACAAAAGCAGTAAGAGTAACACGTCTTTTGGTTCAAACTTGGGTCAGCTTCAGCATGAGAAGATCACCCCTCAGAACTCGGAAGACTCAGTTATGCAGCTTCATACTTCCTCCATGATTAGGTGTAATACTAACAGTCTCCCAGCTGCAGACCACACTGCTTTGCCAGACAAACAGGAATTACCAGAGGAAAATTATGCATGCAAGTACTGTGAAAAAATATTCACTACACATACCAACAAGCGACGGCACGAGCGCAGGAGCCATGAACACCAATTGCAGCAGTCAGATGGAGTTAAAACCCAACTGTCCCAGGAGGAGAGTCGTCAGAGGATAGTCAGTGAAACATCTCAACACAAAACAGAGCTTGGTGTCAGTGTAGTTCCTGCAGCTGTTCTGGAGAAGGAAGAGGAACAACCTGAACATTACATGCTAGATGTTTCTAGCAATATTTCAGAGAATCTCAGCTTTTACATTGATGGGAAGATAGTGTCAACAAGTACAGTCAGTAGCTGTGATGCAGCTGAAGTCCATTCTGGGTCTTCAACTTTAGTTAGACTGGATTCGCTGATTCTAGATCCTGTCCATATCAGTAAGGTTTTAAAGACAGATTTGGTTATAGGGAAAGAGACTCCTGGTCAACCGTTGGTGAAGAGAAGAACAGCAACACCACCTCTTTTACCGCAAATTAAAACTCAGCTGGAGTCTGAGGTGGTTGTTTCTTCATCCTCTTCATCATATGTATCGTCTTTGATAGAGAATCTACTTCCTCAGAATACAGAGTCAACAGTTGTTCAGAAGGAAAGGACAGTGTTTCTGTCACCGAAGCTCAAGCAGCTCCTAGAAAAGCAAGATGGCCTTAACCCGGCACTTGCCCTGATCACAGATGGTCAGAAGCCTTGTTCTCCCGTGTCTCTCTCTGTCCTGCCGACTGGAACAGGGAGGTTTAAAAGACGGACCGGCTCTCCATCCAGCTCCCGGCTGCTGAACCCTAATGAGGAAACACCAGCGGAAGAGTATGATGGTGTAACTACAGGACAGAACGATACCCAGCATGGACCCTCAACTGTGCACCAAACATCCAGTGATAAAGATGACACAGCTTCATCAGTAGAGGATCTGGCAGTGAAGACAGTCTTAACAGAGGTCTCGCCCCCCATGGCCAGCGGTAATTCATGCAACCAACAACCGCTTGATCTCTCAAACACAGTCAAAAGAATTGAAGGAGTAGCTTTAACTGATGCTGCGTTGGACTTGAGTTTACAAAAAAAGACCCTTGGTGAAACTGAACTGAAGTTAAATGACGTTCCACAGACAGTTTTGAAAGAAGAAAAAATGAATACCAACATGTTTGAGATGGCCTTAATGGACATTGCAGAGAAAAATACAAATCTTGGAAACCTAGAGACCCCTCTAATCACCGACTTCACCGTAGTTACCAATCCAGATATGATGACCTCTTTGGACCCTGTTGCCGACGGACTTGTCTATGGGCTTGCCCTTCCCCCCAGCTCTCTGAATCCATCGGCAGCCTCTCTTACCCCTGTTGCCTTGCAGCCGCCGTCACCATGCACTATAGCTTTTGCTTCCCATGCCTCACATACCATGCTCCCTACAACTCCATCGTTGATCACAGTTTTGGCCCCTTCATCAATTTCTAACCCTTCAAGCCAAGCAATCCAGGTGTTGGCCCCTAACATATCTCCTGAGCCCTTGGTCATCTGCACTGACAATGCATTAAATTCTTCAGAGTGTGATTTAACCACTGCTTTTTCATCTGCGAATCCTGCAGACCTGGTCACTCTCTCCCACTCCCTTGACCCGGCTCTAAATCTGCCCAGCCACATGTTTCTCACCGATCAAATAACGCTCGCCCCACCTATTCTTGAGCCTATGCCTGTGTCAGAAGTGCCGTTCACACCCACTGTAACATTAAATGATTCCCTTATCAACTCTTACAACATTACGAGCAAAGCACTGCTAATAGAGTGCACAATAGCTCTAGAAGCCCCACAGAGTGTCCTCCCTGCTGCAATTACATTACAAGAAAACTCTCCTGAGTCTCCAGTACCACCACAGTTGGTTGTTAATCACATGGAACAGCAGCAGATTGTATCAGTGCCCAACCCTCAGACTGTGGACCCCACAGTTCTTGCGTCATCCGTTGCAGAATCCGTAACGGTATCCACTGCCACCTCAGTGATATATAATTGTCCTGCTATGGGTGAATTGAGTTCTGACCTTGAACCGGTTTTAGATATAGATCCACCAACCAAAACAGAACAGGCCGAAGAGAGACCTGTAGACAATACAGTTTCCATACCAGAACTGCCATCTGAAACCTTGCCTTCGTCAGTGAAAGCTGAAGAGGATGAGTCCTTTAACAACACCACACCTGATGCACAATTGCAGACATTCACAAAGAATTTTATCTGCAATGTGTGTGACAAGCTTTTTCATTCAATGAAAGAACTAGGCAACCATGTAGGTGACCATGCAGACGAATGGCCCTACAAATGTGAATTCTGCCTGCTGCTCTTTGGCAAACCTTCTGCATTGCTTGACCATCGATCGAGCCTCCATGGTGTCGGCAAGTCTTATGTGTGCAGTGCATGCACAAAAGAGTTTGTCTACCTTTGTAATCTGAAACAGCATCAGGAAGAAGTACATCCTGGCCAGCAGTGTACATTCACTGAAGAAGAAAAGGGAAAGCTAAGACCCCAGAACCACAACAACTCATCAAAAATTGGTATGGATCCTTTGGTGTCCAAAGATCCAGAAGAAGCTAAGATACCTGTGAAAACAGAAGAAAGTGAAGATGTTGCTACTGAAGAACTGCTTACAACAATCAAAGTCCTGGCCTCAGATCGAGGCAAATTCAAGGGTCCTGATGTTCGTCTTGGCATCAACCAACATTATCCCAGCTTTAAGCCCCCTCCATTTCCGTATCATAACAGATCACCTGCTGGATCAGTGGCTTCTGCCACAAACTTCACCACCCATAACATCCCACAGACCTTTACTACAGCCATTCGGTGCACTAAGTGTGGGAAAAGCTTTGATAATATGCCAGAGCTACATAAGCATATCCTTGCTTGTGCAAATGCCAGTGACAAAAGACGATACACACCAAAAAAAAATCCCATCCCGTTACGCCATTTTGCAAAAACGCAAAATGGCGTTCTGTCTACCACTAATTCTGGTAATGGTCAAAATGTTTCCAACAGACCCAGCCACTCAAATAGATCCAAATCCTCCCAAGAACCTTCAGTTAAAGTGAAGTTCAAGGCATTAAACAAAAGGAAGAAAAAGTTGGTGCAAAGGGTCATGCCTCAAAGGAACAAGTCTGTCCCTTCATCGAATAGAATATTGCCTACACGGGAGCAGCAGGAAGTTTTTGTTTGTCCTCATTGCAGCAGAGAGTTCACAATGCGTCGCAGCAGAACCAAACACATGGCAGTCTGCCCAAAGAAAACTAAAGAGGTGAAGAAACGGAAGGATGGAGGGATCTCTGTCACAAAGGAAAATGATGGAGATTTGCGCAGAGGGGTTGAAGAGAAACAAGCTTCACCCCCACATAAAACAAGACTCCAGACTTCAGACCATGCAAAGAGGCCTGCCGTCCTGCCAGTTCAAACTGTATTTTCCAGCAAGAGAAGTAAAATAATCATAAAAGAGACCCTGCAGCCAGCACAAGAGGCAGCCACTCTGAATGAACTTCCCATCGTTCGCACTTTTAACCCCTCCATGCGCCAGTATAGCAGAGTGCAGTCTAGCGTCAAAGGAATCCCCATTAAAATCACCATAGTGAAACCACAGCCGGCTACACCACAAAAGGATGAGCTACCTCCCACCCAGAGCCAAAAAGAATCAACCAGAGCCATTGCCAGCAGCTCTGAACAGAGTCAGACAGGTTGAGCTCTACTCTGCATAACACCGTGAGAATCACCAGGTGGTTAAAGCACATGATCATTTATCTGCAGGTGATAAGAATGAAAAGATGCACGCAGTAATTTCTCATTTGTTCTGAAAAGATTGGTTCCTTTGTTGTTTGGTTCCTAAGCAATTAAAAAAGAACCCCAAAACTAAACACAGTGCAAACAGTTATTGTCATAATCAAGGTGATGTATGACCGCTAACACAACCTTGCTGCTCTATCCATATAGAATATTATTTATGAAAATAAAGTTAAACAGCTATTATTAAACAATGAGCAAATATTCAAAAATTAGATTCAACTTGACTGTCATTGTGTATGTCACAGGTACAAAGCGATGAAAAATGCACCCTGTATCTCTCCGAGTCTTTTTCAGTTTGTGTTTTGTTTACTGTTTTCAGGACTTGGCTGGTGGAACATGCCAAAGTGACATGAAGGGAGCTAATTGCTAATCACACTAAAACCCCTTGTTCCCATGGACTGTGTCATACTTTACATTAAAATGAACCGACCTGACCAAACTGAGCATAGATAAAACAGATTGCTAAGGACCCTGCAGTGAGAGGATGTTTTAGTATTTTAATACTTTTGTAGCAGCTTAGATATTTGTAAGGCTCATTTTTGTTTTGTACATGTTCTTTTGATGCTGGGATTTGCACATTAATGTTAATCTGACTGCTGCTTTGAGCAGGGAGACTCCTGTCATTACACACCTACTTGGCTATTTAGAGAGGATGGCAGGTGGCAGTCATTACCTCTGCAAGGGAGAGATGGAGTTTATGTGAGCACTCGATGTTTTTATTTTGTGTTTGTTTATCCATCTTCTAGACATCTCAAAAAGTTATCCACAGTCATTAAGAAATGTTGCTTATTGGTGGAATTTGGGCCGAAGAGTTAAATTCTGAGGTGGGTCCAGGTACCTTCATTGATTCTGGATCAGCGTTTCGCTAACTTTAAAGTTGAGATCCTAAACAATAATACTAGCTCAGTTATTAAAATACATACTGTATGTATTGGCATTCATGAGTTTCTAATATCATGCCTAATTGCATCCAACTATAGTTGGATTGTTCTGATTTTAGTGACCTTGACAATGGCATTAGTGAAAGTATGCACTGTTTGACAGCTTTTGTAGTTTCAGCATGCTCTTGCACTTTTCCTTATCTGCTGTCTGTGGCCTCTTGGTTTGAACTCGTACTGCATGCTGCAAACCAGTGAAATGGCAACATAAATTTTGAATGGATTATGTTGATGCAATTAGACCTGATGTTGCTGTGATAGAAACCAGTGTAATTAAAGGAGTCACACTGAGATTGCTTTGAAACACAGGACTACAGAATTACAGAAAACTAAGTCTATTTGCAATTAACAAGTTTTAGTAAGTAGAAACACTTGATTACTTTTATAGAAGTCATTGTTTCCATCGTTCATGGGAATGTATTACTGGTAGATTCAATGCTGCAGGTTTGGCAAATCTAAATTGTATATGATCTGGCAGATACAGTTAGTGCTGTATGTATTTGTATAAAGGTTTGAGAGCGATGCTCTTGATGTGCCATCAGGTGTATATATTATTATGTGATGAAAGACAAATGTCATTTTGTGGTGTTAAATTTATTTTGGTGGCCTAAGAAGATTTTTTTTTTCAAAAGTTCAAGGTTTACGTTTTTTTAAAAAAGCTGTTGTGTTCTATTATGTTCTTAAAAATATTTTTGTTGCCTATCTTCATGTTTTGGCCACCACAAACAGTTTTTCCACTTATGGGAAGCGCTGCAGTTTAAGGTATTTGTGCTGCAATTCCAAACAGTACATCTGTTATATTTTTTGTATTGATTTGGAAGCATTTTTGCCATTTTTTCAATTTGTTAACTAAGAAAGAATTTATCAAAAATGCCAGCTGCAGTGCTCAGCCTCGCTGTTTCTTTTTGTTTCTATTCAGAAATTTTTGCTGTAGTTGGTTTCATTTGTTGACTTTATTTTGTAACTTGTTTAGAAAGTGCTTTTCAGAAATTTGATTATTTTTCTGTCCATTTCAACAGCTAACTAGAGTCTGTTTAGATTATCCGTTGTGCAAAAGCACTTCATTGTTGCTTATAATTTGTATAATCAGTTGGTTAATTAAACGTTTATTTTGTTTTTTCTACAAATTCTAACATGTATTAATTACAAAATATGTAAAAACATATGATCTAATGTACTTCCTGCTGAAACCCTGGAGTGACACTTAATCTGTTTGATTTAATTGTTTTTTTATGCCGCTAGTTTGATGATTCATTGCGATACAGGGTAGTTATTTTTAGTTTCGTAATCTAAAACTTGATAACCTGAATATGAGCGAATGCTTCTGCCCTTTGAGAGAGACTGAACCGTACTGGATGTATGGGACTGTTACTGTGAAAGTGCTTGTAGCATTTTGAATTGTAAATTGACTCGTATATTTATTAATAATTTAAAGTTGTCATCAATCTCAGAACAGTTTGTATGATTTGCACTAAAGGTTTTTCAAGTGAATATTCAAAACAAATGAAGAATGTTAAGTTTATCTGTGACACTTGTGTGAAATCTTTAATAAACCTCTCAATTTAATCACAGTGTTGTTGTATAATTGTTGTTCAGAGATTCTACTAGAGTAAATAACAGTTTGGATGGTCTTAGCAGGATGAGCCTTTCTGAATCTGCTGTACTGTGCTTCTGACTATGGAGTGATAAAATATCCAGGGGGTGGCACTCTTTCTTACTTTGACCATGGAGCTGTGTTCAGTCAAGGGCGACTTTCATATTCTGTTTGAAAAAGCCAATTCTGGTGTTGCTTTAGTTCTATTTTTAACCTGTTTTTTTCAGCCCTAGCATTCGGGTATTTAGAATCTGTACATGGGTACCCAGAACCTCTGCATCCCAACCTTTCTGTAAGACTGCACTGATTAATCTTCAAGTGTTAGTCCGCTTTCTTTTATCCCACATTTAATATCTACAACAAATTGTTCAAAGAATTTCAGTGACAGGGCAATAAGCAGACAGTCCAAATGCCAGAAGTTTAAATGTTCTTCACAACTGTTACTCTGAGATCATATTACAATTTTTTTCAATTGTAATTTAGGGGCTGTGGAACGGAAGTTGCTGGTTCAAGATCTGGGTTGGCCAAAAATATTTGGATTGTGAACTGGCAGTGGGGGGTGCCAGTTGATCTCCTAAACACTGCCAAGATGCCATTGAGCAAGGCACTGTCCCTTTACAAGCAGCTCATGGTGTGCCCAACGCAAGAGCTGCCTGCCACTCTACCTCTCACTATCAGCATGCCCACAGGCCCCTTGTGTGTGTTTCTATGTGTACAGGCCTGTACGAGAGAGATTATATATACAGTGCCTTGCGAAAGTATTGGCCCCCCAAGAACTTTTTGACATTTTGCTACATTTCAGGCTTCGAACTTAAAGGTGACAAACTGAAAATATTTTTCAAGAATCAACATGTGAGACACAATCGTGAAGTGGAACCAAATTTATTGAACATTTTATATTGTGTTTACAGATAAAAAAACTGAAAAGTAGGACGTGCAAAAGTATTGGCCCCTTGTTCTCTCAGCTCAGCTAACCGACTCCAGAAATTCCCTGATGACTTCTGAATGATCCAATGTTGACCTAAACGACTAACAATGACAGAGTGCACCTATGTGTCATTTGGTCTCAGTTTAAATGCACCTGCTCTGTGATGGTCTCAGAGGTCTATGAAAGGAACACTGGAGAACAAACAGCGTCATGAAAACCAAAGAACACACCAGGCAAGTCCGAGATAAAGTGGTGGAAATGTTCAAAGCAGGAATGGATACAAGAAGATTCCACAATATTTAAACATCTCATGGAGCGCTGTGCGAGCAATAATATCAAAATGGATAGAGCATAAAACCACTGCAAACCTACCAAGACCTGGCCGTCCCTCTAAACTTTCAGCCCAAACAAGGAGGAAACTAAGCAGAGAAGCTACCAAGAGGCCCATGATCACGCTGGATGACTTGCAGACATACACAGCTGAGGTGGGACAATGTGTCCATAAGACAACTATTAGTCATACTCTACATAAATCTGGCCTTTATGGAAGAGTGGCAGGAGAAAGCCATTTCTGAAAGAAAACCATAAAAAAGGCCCATTTGGAGTTTGCAAGAAGCCACATGGGAGACACAGATGACAAGTGGAACAAGGTGCTCTGGTCAGATGAGACCAAAATTGAACTTTAGAGCTGAATGCAAAATGTTACGTTTGGCGTAAGAGTAACACTGCACATCACCCTGAAAACATTATTCCTACTGTCAAACATGGTGTTGGCAGCATCATGCTCTGGGGTTGCTTTTCTTCAGCAGGAGAGATTGTTAGAGTTGATGGGAAGATGGATGGAGCCAAATACAGGGCGAGTCTGGCAGAAAAATCTGATGGAGTCCGCAAAAGACCTGAGGATGGGGCGGAGGTTCACCATCCAAAAGGAAAATAATCCTAAACATAAATTCAAATCTACAATGGAATGGTTTAAAACTAACCATATAAAGGTGGTAGAATGGCGAAGCAAAAGTCCAGACCTCAATCCAATAGAGCATCTGTGGAAAGATCTGAAAATTGCTCTGCATAAACGATCTCCATCACACTTAAGGAACTCGAGCTGTTTGGTAAGGAGGAATGGGCAAATATTTGTCTCATGATGTGCAAAACTTAAAGAGACATACCCAAAAAGACTTGAGGATGTGATCGCAGCAGAAGCAGGTTGTACAAAGTATTAACTCAAAGGGGGCCAATACTTTTGCACGTCCTACTTTTCAGTTTTTTCAGTTTTTTGCCGTGTGACAGCAGTCTGCTGCTGAAGATGCTTCTCTGCTGGGAGAAGGTGGTGTGCAGGGGGTGGCTGGTGTTGTTCATGACAGCCTCAACTTTAGACATGGTCCTGCTCTCCAGAACTGTCTCCACAGAGTCCAGGCTCAGCCCGACCACTGAGCCCGCTCTATAGATGAGTCTGTTAAGACGGTCCATATCTCCTTTCCTGGCCCCACCACCCCAACACACAATGGCGTATGACAGCACACTAGAGACTATGGACTGATAGAACATGAGAAGGAGCTTAGGACAGATGTTGAAGGAGGCCAGCCTCCTCAGGAAGCACATCCTGCGCTGCCCCTTCTTGTACACACAGTCTAAATTGAGTGACCAGTCCAGTCTGCTGTCTAGCTGCAGTCCCAGGAACTTATGGTTTTCTACCACCTCCACCTCACTGTCCTCGATGATCACTGGCTGTGATAGTGAGCACTTCTGCTTCGCTGAGATAATCCATCCCACCTCATAGGTGTGCCATATCAAGATGCTGATCTGACATCATGATTAGTGCACAGGTGTACCTTATACTGCCCACAATAAAAGGCCACTCTGGTTTTGTCTCACAGCAAAATGCCACAGATGCCACAAGCATTGAGGGAGAGTGCAATTGGCATGCTGACAGCAGGAATGTCAACCAGATCTGTTGCTCGTGCTTTGAATGTTCATATGTCCACCATAAGCTGTCTCCAAAGGCATTTCAGAGAATATGGCAGTACATCCAACCAGCCTCACAACAGCAGACCACGTGTAACCACACCAGCCCAGGACCTCCACATCCAGCAGGTTCACCTCCAAGATCATCTGAGACCAGCCACTCAGACAGCTGCTGAAACAATTGGTTTGCATTACCAAACAATTTCTGCACAAACTGTCAGAAACCGTCTCAGGGAAGCTCAACTGCATGCTCATCGTCCTCATCGGGGTCTTAACCTGACTCCAGATCGTCGCCGTAATAGACTTGAGTGGGCAAATGCTCACATTCGATGGCGTCTGGCACGTCGGAGAGGTGTTCTCTTCACGGATGAATCTCTGTTTACATTGTTCAGGGCAGATGGCAGACAGCGTGTGTGGCGTTGTGTGGGTGAGCGCTTTGCTGATGTCAATGTTGTGGATCGAGTGGCCCATGGTGGTGGTGGGGTTATGGTATGGGCAGGCATCTGTTATGGACGAAGAACACGGGTGCATTTTATTGATGGCATTTTGAATGCACAGAGATACAGTGATGAGATCCTGAGGCCCATTGTTGTGCCATACATCCATGAACATCACTTCGTGTTTCAGCAAGATAATGCACGGCCCCATGTTGCAAGCATCTGTACACAATTCTTGGAAGCTGAAAATGTCCCAGTTCTTGCATGGCCAGCATACTCACCGGACATGTCACCCATTGAGCATGTTTGGGATGCGGTTGACCGGCGTATACAACAGCGAGCACCAGTTCCCACTAATATCCAGCAATTTTGCACAGCCATTGAAGAGGAGTGGCCCAACATTCCACGGGCCACAATTGACAATCTGATAAACTCTATGCGAAGAAGATGTGTTGCACTGCGTGAGCCAAATGGTGGTCACACCAGATACTTACTGGTTCGGAGTCCCCAGACCCCCAATAAAGCAAAAAAAACCTGCACATTTCAGGGTGGCGTTTTATTGTGGGCAGTATAAGGTAGACCTGTGCTCTAATCATGATGTCAGATCAGCATCTTGATGTGGCACACCTGTGAGGTGGGATGGATTATCGCAGCAAAGCAGATGTGCTCACTGTCACACATTTAGACAGATTTGTGAACAATGTTTGAGAGAAATGGTAATATTGTGTATCTGGAATGAATTATAGATCTTTAAGTCCATCTCATGAAAAATGGGAGCAAAAACAAAAGTGTTACGTTTATATTTTTGTTGAGTATATATATATATATATATATATACACACACACACTGTATATATATGTATATATATATGTGTATATATATACATACACATATATATACTGTATATATATGTATATATATGTATATATATGTGTATATATATACATACACGTGTGGAAAATATCTGTAGTGCAAAAAAAAGTTATTTCTCTACGGGGATTATTAAAGGATTTATTTATGTACCAAAACCTCGGTTGTTAACTTTTAAAAGAGGTCAAGTTTGTGTCATGTCACCTAATCTGTTGTTCTATGATCACATTATGGCAAAACTGAGACACTTATAAGTGATGAGCATTTTCAATATATTCAAAATACTGGCAATTTTAACTGTGGATTTGGGGAGTTTAAAAGACTAAAAGTATTTACAGAATAACAAGGTTAATAACAAGGTCTTCTAAATGTCAGAAAAAAGTTTCGTAATGGACTGGTGCCATAACATGACAGAATTTAGAATCTTCACCTTCCTGGCAAACCTGGAGGATCTCAAACATAAGGTCTAAAGACACAGCATGTAGAGGAAAGATTTTTTTACGGTTCAATATGACTGTAGCAGTAGCTGTGATATGCACAGAAGTTGAATTATCACCCTCTTCTCCTTGGAGACGTGATGGAGACAGTGGACACTGCAGTGAAAGGAGGAAGCAAATGCCTGAGCAGCTTAGTTGGTTCAACCGGGGCTCCGATGTCGTGCTTGTTCTCCCCTGACGAATCTTATAAATTATCTCTTTCCTTGTAGTGCGTACGTGACAAATCAACAGAAATGGTTTGGTTTTCAATTATATTTTTTCTCTCTTAAACAACTTCAAAGCTCCAACAATTGTATTTTATGTTTAATGAGAAGAAAAGACGAAGAGAAGGCTCTGAGCCAATTCAAGCAGACAGTTGGGGACAGCAGGGATGCGTCGCATTTGCACATAACTCCTTACACCCATGTGATTGACCTGTCTGACTGAAGTGAAATGATATTGTTGGTGCAGAGATGAGGAATCAAAGGCTTTCTGATCCCATCTCTGAGGATTCTTTTCAGAAGTGTATAAAAAGTCAATTAAAAGACTTGATGCTCTTTTATATATAAAATAATAAATACGTACAGGATCAGGTTTCAGATGATTTAAGCAGCGGTGACAGGCCGATCAATGCTACGTGGGCGTTGTTTCTGTGTACCAGTGGTGTCAAACCACAACCCTTTTGGAGTGAGATCTCTCAGAACTCATAAGCTCAGCACCAGCTTCCAACTATGAAGCTGCATTTGTATGCTCAACATGGTTTAGGATCTTAGCCCAGGGCCAGATGAATTCTCATAGGGGGCTACCATGAGAGATGAGGACACATGATCCGAAATGATAGAAAACAAACACATCCATCCCGGAAGTCTGAGGCGAAACCTTTCATCTCCTTCTCATTAATTTCATCACCCTGACTGGATGTTTGATAAACAATATTAAAGCTGAGCTGAAACCTCTAACGCAGCGTGGGATGAAATGTCATTTTTCTCTCCAAGGTGGTTTGGATGTCTTTCTTGAACGCAACTTGCAGAAAAACTGCTGTGTTGAGTTTGGATGATGCTGTCTGGCAGTGATGAATAACTTTCCGGGTGAACGCTGCAAACGGTAACCTGTCATGATCACAGAGCTGCATGTGAAGACAAGCGGGACACTCCGGTCACGATTTGGTGCTGCTTGTTCTGGCTGAGGTGACAGTGATGTCTTTGAAGCACAACTGTTTGGATGTCACAATATTTCATGAACTCTGTTGTTGTTTTTTGGCGAAGATTTTTCCTTTCATTCTTATTCTCAACATTATCTTGTTGAGTAAAATTAAAATATTTACCACCGCTTTTATCTCATAATAGATCTAGTGTGCTGCGTTTGACAAAGGAGAGAAAAGCTTGTCTTTGCTGTGATGAAAGTAATCACAGCCCTCCGAGCAGTAGTGGGTGGAGGCAACAATACATCAGGATACTGGGATACAGTCTCTTCTTCCCCCTCTGCATGCTGTTTATGAGGGAGCAGAACAGACATAATAATGAGGGCATTAATAAAAAATGCGGATCCATTTTTAATGATTCACTGGCCCCTTTAGCTTAAAAGTGAATTTTGTGCCCATGGAGTTCTTCTCTGCTCAAAATCTGCTTTGCTTTAAGATGGACTCACAAATATGCTTCCTTTTTTTTTTTTCCTGCACAAGCAAAGTACTGCAGAAGATTGGAGTCTTATGCAGTCTTCTGCGAGAGCTGCAGGATTAGTTTACTCTGTCTGGTTGGGTGAAGTTAAGGGGGTGGTGTATGAAAGAAAGAAAAGTTTCCTGAGGGAAATATGGAACTATGCATCAAATAGACACGTCAGATCACAGAAAGAAGAAGACAACGTAAGGTGTGGGTGTATGTCAAATCAAAATTAAGAATATGAGATAAGAATATTTCCCCAAATCAGTATATTGCTTCCTGTATCTGATCAAAATAAAGTCATGGATGGCTGGGTGAATTGTTATCTATGTCTTGAGTCAAGTTCTCTGTGACTTCTAAGCTTCTGTCTAATGATGTTGACTGAGTGAACAGACCTCAGGCCACATTGACAGAATGCGCTCATTTCTCGCGGCTTCCCTCATTCGTTTTACCTCTGATGTTCCAGTGATTGTGTTAATCTGTTGTGTATCTTTTCCCAACATCCATGTCACCCAATTCTCCACAGAAAATTCAGACTAGATTAAAAACAGAGAGATCAAGGAGAGCAGCCACAGATTACAAGCAGCACCAACTACATGTTGTGACTGGATGTGCACACACTTTCACTCATGCACACACACTGTAGACTCCGTTCTCACTTTCATTGGGGAAGATAGTCTGTCTTCTCTCTGCAGCAGGCTTTTCCTTCTCATGGCTTGTTCTCTTGCTCTCTCTCTTTGTTCACGCTGTGTTTGCCTGTGCTCTCTGTCTGAAGCAGCGCCACGCTGGAGCACTAATGAGCAGACTGAGAACAACTCTATGCAGATCTCCCATCAGCTGAGCAGCAGCAGCATCTCTGACAGAATCTGAGGCAGCAAGATGCAGGACTGATCTGCAGTCAGCTAGGAGGTAGCTGCAAAAAAGCAAATGACAGCTCAGGGAAAGGCATAAGAGAGGTTGTGAGGTGGCTTCATCCGTGAATAAGCAGTCAGTTGAGAGTGAGTGGGTGAGAGGTTCGCTCCAGTTCGACAGCGACCCTCTTCAGATTTAGAGACTGACCCTCAGTGCATTTTGCTTTACCTGAAGAAGAAAGACCTTTTCCACTCACGGAGGAACTCGGTCATGGAGGAGACTCTCACCTGCCGCCGCAGCCCTTTCTCCCAGGTGTTTGGCCGTCAGGGTCAGCTCATGCAAGCCAGTGAGTGTTAACAGCTACCTTCAATCATGAATGTCAAAGTTTGTGTTTTCGTTGATCCTGTAACTTATTTGCATGTAGTGTTTAAATGTTCAACACAGAGCTGTTGCTTAGAATCATTCAAATTATACTGTTATTAAAATTTAAGTCTAGCAATGTTAGTGTAGAATAATGAGCAATATGAGGCAACAGTTGAAGATATGTGTCTCAGTTTTACCAAAGATTATTATTAATTCTAACATAATTTTCTTTTTGAAGCTGAAAAAGGTGTGATCAATCATTCAGATCTTGCAATGTTTAAATCATGTTAGGCTTTAATCTTTTATCAAGGGATTTTAATATATTTTGCCTCTCCTCTCTGTTTGCCAAACAAAACTGTATAAAAGACACAATTTAGATTTCATGCTCATTAATTCTGCATGGCTCCATCTAACACACATTCAATATTGAATCCTTTCTGGTCTAATGGGGTCTGACACACAGATGTGTTAATGTTGACTGAGTGTGATGCTCCTCTCATGCGTAAGAGAGCTGTCAGGTGTGAATTCGTGCACGGTGTATCGTGTTGTTTTTGGATGCACCGAACTGGAGCGAATTAAAGCAAAGGAAATTTGTGAACAGAACAAATTTACAGTTAAAATTCAGGACACGGGGAGATTTAATGAACACTCGCATTTCTGAATTAAATACTGCTCTACAGATTAGTTTATGGAGAATTTGTGTAAATGTGACTGCTGAGTGAAAAATAGTTTGTTTACAACATTTTTTGCAAAGAATTATTTATATGTTCTTCACAGAACTAATTTTGTCAGTATTTTAAGGATATTTCTGCAGCACGGGTACCAGAGATCCACAGCCCTATTCAAATCTATGTCTATAGGTGCGTATGTGCGTCATTACAATTAGTGTCTTGTAAGAGTGTCTATGCTTGTGTGACTTATTTTAGGATCAAATCTTGCAGCATCACAAAACCCACCTGAAGTGTTATGATACAAGGTGTCGCATAATTCTCAAAACAGAAAATGCCCTTTTCCCCCAGACTAACCTGATAAAAAGCCAAGTGATCTGAGACGTTTCCACATTAGGTGCAGGTTTGGATGACGGTGTGTTGTCTCCGCAGTGTACTTTCATCCTTGGTGATGAAAGAATTATTTTTTGTGTTAAATTTGCAAATGATGCCAGAATGAATAATGGTTTGCTGTACAGTATTGCATTGTGTTGGCACTATCTTTGTGTTGCGTAACAAACAAATAAAAGACAACAACAAAACCTCAACAACTTTTTTTAATGACTTCTTCTTCAGAACTGCTCTCTTGTGATTTGTTCTGCTTGCACATCAATAGTTGTTGTTCATTTGTTTCCAGAGTCTTCGGTTGTATTTGAGATGGCTCAATAGTTTTCCTGATTTGTGCAATTAAAATGATTTCTCTATTCACATCCAATCTGAGTAGGAACGCGGCTGAAGTTGACAGAATCACGCTGTGGAAAATAAAGCGGAGACTTAAATTATTTGGAGGCACATATAGCTTTTTTTGTTGTGATTTGTTTACTGACTGAAAATACACTCGCACTGAATATTAAGTCTTTGTTGTTCATTTATTTAACAATTGTCCAGAGGTTAACATTTCACTGATTTTCTGTTGCTTTCTGTCATTCAAATGAAAGTTAAAGACAACACAATGTCAAATTGTGGACTCGTTGTCAGTGGCTCCAACAAGTTGACTTATCTGTCACTGCATAAGTGAGAGCTCTGGTGAATTAAACCGAAACACTACTCTGTGTTTATGTGAAAGGACATCATCATTGTGTGGTGAATTACTGTCAGTCTTGTGCTCCCAAGTTATCTATGCTGTTTGAAGCCTGTGCTGCACGTCTGTGAGTTCGGATGTGCTGGAGAGGGAAAGGAAAAGAAGGGAAAGGAAAGATGAGGGAGGGGATGGTGGAGGGGGGGGGGGGGGGGGCAAAAAAAAAGTGAGCAAGCTGAAAATTGTGCGAATATGAAATGGGTGTTTCTTTTTCTATTTTTAGCCAGAATGTTACTTACTGTTACATGGCTGCTGGAGGAATAATCCACAGAAGCTTTGGCCGACTATAACCGAACAGTAATTAGAAGGGGATTTTTTTTGTTATCATTGGCTGTCACCCATCATTGGATCAGAAGTCCCTCAGCTCAAGCAAAGGCCTGCCTGAACTGCAGAAAGAAATTCCATTACATGAGTGCTGCACATGCCCAAGACTTGAATATTAAAAACCTTCTGGTGGTACCTGGCAGAATAAATACTTCACAGTTTTTTTTGTGAATCAAATTCACGTGGCAGTGCCAGGTGCATAATCCTGCAACAATTCCCCTTCTCCCCTCTGGAGGTGTGATTCTGTGTTCAGTGTTTTGATGTGTTGTCAAAAATCCCTAAGAGGGAAATGCTCCAGTTTGCGGGAATATGACAACTAAGTTCCCATGACATGAAATAGTCAGTGTTTTAGTAAATCTGTTTCTCACATGTAAGACTTAGTAAATGCATTTAAGGCCAATATCTATTTACTGATCACTCACTGCCTTTAGGTTCCCAGTAAACTGGGCTTAAAGATAAAAGACGGTTCCAAACAGAAATGTGTTATGGATGTGTAGTCAAAGGCAACGTTTGACAGTTTAACGCTCATTTGCAGAAAATGATCTGAAGCATACCTACAGGCTGTTGAGAGATTGTGGATCAGTACAAAAATACCTTAAGTATCACAAAACAAAAACAAACAAACAAATGAAAACACAAACAAACAAAATTCCTGATTTGTCATGCTTGCGATTGTTTTTACCGTCCCTCATCCCACTCATAAATCTGAAAATAAATCAGCATGTAAACATCCAGGGTAAATTTTGTTAGATATTTGTCTGTCAGTGTGCTGACTTGGAGCTTCCCGTGTTTAAAGTTTCACTGACACATTTTGGTAAATTAACTGTTCTTTTAAACAAATACATAAATATTTTTAATTGTATGTAAAGAACAAGCAGTATAGATAAAACTATTTTTTAAGTAACCATCATGTTTGCATGTTTGAAACCATAACAAATCTCTGCTTGGCTGAGGTGAACGTGATGTGAAGTTTTAATATGTGACCACTGCAACTGTAGAACATATTTTTGGTATTCTTTGAAGTGATTAATTCCTCTCCTCCTACTCATGTTATGACTCCAGAGCACTTACAGATTCCTCACACCTTCTTACCCAGTGGGCTTTCCTGTAGTGAGAGATTAGCTTCATGCTCCTGGTGTTGCTAATCATGTACTAGAAGTCACGTTGCAAGACTTTTGCCGGTACAGTCAGTGTTCACTCGAGTATCATGTCTTTTTCTCATGTGGTGAGCCTTTAATATTGACTGTTTATTAGACCCTTTCTCCTCTTTTATTTTATTTGCTCTTAGGAAAAACTGACAATTACTCACAATGAATGCCCTTGTGACTATCAATAGTATTGCTCATGCTCCATCTGCTGTCATTTTCAAGGGTGCATAAATAAATTCATAGCAGAATAGAAATGAAGCCATGAGAGACACAGTCAGATTAAGAATTGCTTTCACACAATATTTCACCACACTATAAAATAATTAACTAGCCAGAGACCAACATCATAAATCCATTTATCTATTAATGTAATACTGCTTGCAGAGCAATACTTTAAGGTGTGTATTTCTGCATCCTTTCAGGTTTTCCTCAATTTGTTGTTTTTCATATGTTAGAATAAAGTGTGTGTTCATGAGAAGAGTGTATAGTCCACAAAATTCAATTTAGCTAAAATAGCTTTTATTGACATTTTCAAATTTACATTATCACATGTTTTGATTATTCTTTAGACATATTGATTGCTCATTTGAACATTATACACTACCTGGCCCCCCAAAAAAGTCACACACTCTAATATTTCATGGGACTGCCTGTAGCTTTGATTGCGGTGCACATTTGCCGCGGCATTTTTTCGACAAACTCGTACAACCTCACAGCATTTATTTCTGTCCAGAATTGCATTAATGTTTGGCCGAGTTCTTGTAATAACGATAGGAGTCAAACCGCTCTGCAAGGTCTTCTCCAGCACATCCCATAGACTTTGAATGGGGTTAAGCTCGGGACTGTGGGGGCCAATTGATGTGTCAAAATGATTCCTCACACTCCCTGGACCACTCTTACACAATTAGTCCGATAAATTTTGGCATTGTTGTCCTGGAATATGATCGTGCCATCCGGGAGAAAAAAAATCCATTTATGGGATTGCCAGGTCATTCAGTACATTCAGATACTCAGCTGACTTAATTTTTTTGCTGAATAATATTGCTGAGCCTAGACTTGACCAACCGAAACAACCCCTGATCATAACATTGCAATTTACTTATTGAAACCCAAACGGTGACTTTTTTTGGGTTGGGCAGTGTATTACCACAATGTGCTAGCAAAACATACCTGGAGCGTGTACCCACTTCATGCCAGTAAGTCTGCTGGGATAGGCTCCAGCAACCCCCATGACCTGCGAAAACAGAGGAAGCAGTACTGCAAATGAATAAATGAATGAATATTATACGATATTATATAATGATATTTTATTCCATTGAATATATTGCCATTAATATTTAGTTTCTATGAAGACTTAACATTATAACTAGCGAACAGTCTATACAAAGCATGTGTGATTAGAACACATTGGAATACAACTGAGATGTAACAGTTTCAAAAGCCATTCATCTTGAAAACTATTTTAAATATCAATGGATTTCAGTGCTGAAAAAGTCTGGATTGAAATGTAAAACATTTCTGCATCATAACATGAATCAAATTGGATTCCATTATGACTCAGCAAACATACATTATGCATTACGTCATCTTTAAGTCTGGTTTGATTAGAATGTTTCCAGAAAGAATGGATAAAAGGAACATTTATATACTGTTTTTAACTTAATTTAATAAAACATTCTCACAGGAATGTAAGTTACCGTGGTAACCTAGGATGTGTTTGGAAAGAGACACTTTTGTGACACTAAAAATTGTGGGGATGTACAGGAATACAGCACTGGCCAAGCATTTTACAGCTTCTGTTCCCTGATTGTTCTCTCAGATCTGAAGGCCGGATTGGGTGCCATTTCATTTAGATTACCCAGCTTGTTGAGGAGGTGGGCGGGTCTCAGTAAGTGTATCAATCCAATCCAGTTCCATGCAAGGGGAGCACACATGGGTGAAAGAAACCAGACACTAGCCAAAGGGTTACTCACATGAGGAGGATGAGGCCATAAGAAAACCAAAAAAGTCATCCCACAGGTAAAAATGTAACATATCATGTCAAACTTTATGTCCAGACCTATTATTGATGAGTGCAGGTCATCTGTCTGCACCAGTGGGTCTACTCCCACTCATGAGTTAGAAATAAAGCTACGACCATCTGTAAATTAAAACACAGCAGGACCTCAGAATCACATGAGAATAACAAACACGTTCACCCAAACACCGACAGAAGACAATGCAAAAAAGAAATGTTGTTTCAGAAATTTAATATAATAATATATAACATATAATACATTTATTATAATATAATCTTCTTCTTTTCCTTTTGGCTTTTCCCTTCAGGGGTCGCCACAGCGAATCAATTGCCTCCATCTAACCCTGTCCTTTGCATCCTCTTCTCTCACACCAACTACCTTCATGTCCTCTTTCACTACATCCATAAACCTCTTTGGTCTTCCTCTAGGCCTCCTGCCTGGTAGTTCAAAACTCAGCATCCTTCTGCCAATATATTCCCTATCTCTCCTCTGGACATGTCCAAACCATCTCAGTCTGGCCTCTCTGACTTTATCTCCATTATAATATAATAATAATAAGTAATATATAAATATATATACACAAACACATACACATACATGCATACATACACACATACATACAAACATACATACATACAGTATATACATACATCCATGTACACACACATAAGATTGGACTGGTTGCGGTTCAGAAAAAGCGATGAATAAATAACTAACTTAAACTGATATTGAATTTTGAAGTGGACCTCCTCTGTTGACTATAATACATTTGTGTACTCCCATCCACAAGGGTACATTTGCTGCTTGACTTCCTTCACCAATATGTTCTAACTCACTTAGCTAGCACACCAGGACAGGAACAGATGGTATTTCATGACAATGTGGTCTGACAAAGGAATCAACCTAAAAACCCGCCCAAACATACCCATTAAAACTTTTTAAAAATTTCTGCGAGGATCAGAGACAGAGAATATTAAAAAGTTGATGTCTGTTTGTCCTTTATTGGCTCCCTGAGCCCCGCCCCCTGCTGTCATTGATTGGTTAGTTATTTGACAGATTCGTTCAGGTCTACAGATCAGTCAATACTGAGAGATGCTGACCAAACTGCAACAACGTCTTGACCATATGTTTCTGAGTGCCAACCAATAATCACAGTTTGTGTTTTAGAGATAGAGATATTCGTATTTTAATCACAAAGCTGTGACAGAAAGTGTTTGATGCTCTTACCTACTAATCACAGAACTGTCTACAGTAGCTAACAATTAGCCAGCAACTTCAATGAAGGAATAATCTCTTGTATTAAAAAGCTCAGTGGTCTGTAGTTCAGTCAAGTGTTGTTTCAGTTGGGAGAAAAGCAAATAACACACCTGCTTCTAGCTTCTTCTACTAGCTTCTTCTACTACTAAAGCTAATGGTTTTTTGCTGGTTTAATTAACAGTGCTACTGTTTGTGGAGCTTAATGACCAACATTTTGCAAATTGGGAAACAACTGCAAGTCTGTCTCATTCCGGCTTGAGGTTGCAGATTTAGATATGTTAAATAAAACAGTGGTGGAAACATAATTTCCTATATCCAGCTCTGAGGGATGAACAGTGAAGAGATGTGGGGCAGTGAAGAAAAGCGGGAGTCTATGGTCTATTACATGTGACATTTCAAGCTTGAATGGGTGGAAAAATGAACTATTCCCTCTTTTCCCAAGATAGACAGCACTTTTAGTTATCTTGGTTGAGAGGACATACTATGGATTTTTAAGGTTAGCAGACACTGACTTGTTTCTGTTTGTTACTTCAGAGATTAAACAGATCTCGCCAGCCATTTCTTGTTTGCCGTTAGCTCTATCTTTGGGCAAATATTTTATAAACTGAGCATTGTTCAAGCTCACCATGTAGGCAAACAAGTACAGCGTATCTGGTGTGCACAGATGATCACCTCATGCATTCTGGTCCATTCTGCGAAGAAATAGTGTGGATGTTGGTGTAGTTATACTTACACTTTATTATGAGGACATTATAGGTCACTTGCATGTCATAAAAAATATTTTGCTGCCAAATGATGTTCAACATTACTTTTTAAACATTGCCACTGGTTCAAAAGACTCATTGGCAATGTGTGGATGTGCAGCCAGATGTTTGTTTAAGTTGAGTTGCCTCCATCGCCTCAGCATCCAAGATATATGGTACTTTCTCACGAGCACAAAGAATGATACTAAACCAAACGGAATGAAGTCAAGCAGTGGAAATATGGTGAATGACTTCTATTCGACATTGAGTGTATTACTTGACATGTGCTAGATGAGCTAACCTAGCAGGTAAGGATAAAAATAGTTTAGAGCATGCTGGCGCTGATTTCTGAGTAAACAAAGTAAGTAGTTACTGGTCATTTTCATTATATGTGGGAACATTTTAGATCAAACAAGAGGATGTTGTGTTAATTCTGCTCACTGGACATCCTGTCACAACAGTACAACTAACTGATTTGCTTGAGCAAAGAGACACCAGAGCACTTTGTTAAGACACAGCAACACAAATCCTGTTTACTTTTTTAACTTGCTTAAAGCAGATGCCAATCATCTAATGGATTAATGAGAAATTGCAAGGTTTTAAAAAAAGCTGCAACAAGTAATGTTACAGGCCCCTGGAAACTGACTAGTGTGCTGTACTAGTTTCACGAATTGCAAAAACATTTTAGATGTTGGGCTCAAAGGTGAAAGAAACACAAAGCTGAAAAAAGATGTTAGCTAGTCAGTGTATGTAAGATCCAATGACCCAAATGAGCCAGGTAATGATGAACAAAGCTTATGTTCAGAGACAGCAGCATGTTCACACGCTTTAATGTCTTAACATTAAGTTGAGGAATTGGAATTTATCATGAAACTTTCTTGGAGAATGGAATCACCACCACCACCACGTTCCCCACCATGTTGGTGCGTTCTCATGCTGCATTCAAGTCCCATCAGAGTTAACCTTTACTGCTTAGAAATACAATTTCCATTACCATCCAAGCTGCATCAAAGGTTATCAACATGGGAAACTTTCCCATTATGCCTGTTTCTCTTACAAGAGGTAAATAGAAAATGTCTTTGACGTAACACACAAAAAAAGCAGGTGACAGGACAGACCCTTCAGCGTCCAATCACATTTTACCTCTATTTTGGTTATTGAAACTCCTCTACCCGGTGGCAGATATGTTATAAATAAGGAATCAGTGGCACGGCTTGTCCACAATGTCGAAGAGAGAACTCTGAAGACATGGAGTGCTCTGGAGAGTGTTACTTCAGATTTGCTCATCTTAAAATAGAATTAAGGGATTCAGAATAAAAGATGATGCTGTTGGTTTAACTGGGATCATGGGGAGTCGTGCCATGTTTTAGGACAATCAGTTTCTCATCTGGCTCATCTGCAAGGCAACTGCAATCCTCACTAATCACTGAAATACCCAGACTGACTTTCACTTATTCTCAGCAAAATGCCGAAAGGAAAAGGAAAATCGGAGGATACTAAAGACCAGATGGTCTCTATGAAAGAATTAAAGAGTGAGTTAAGAGCAACTTTGATAAGTTAGGGAATGACTTTGATAAGTTAAGGAGTGACTTTGATAAAAAGTTGGAAGAAAAGCTAAAACCGGTGCTAGACGCCCTGGAAGAAATGAAGGTCAAAATGAAGAAAATGCAGAAAGACATGGAGGAAAAAGAC
Organism: Antennarius maculatus; assembly: GCA_013358685.1. Classification (NCBI taxonomy): domain Eukaryota; kingdom Metazoa; phylum Chordata; class Actinopteri; order Lophiiformes; family Antennariidae; genus Antennarius; species Antennarius maculatus. Next base: position 15,157,748 of record CM023607.1, on the reverse strand, counting down.
CGAAGAATTGTTGTCTTGGAACAGGGACAACAAAGACTGGATGATTTGGAACAACACATTCGTATAAATGATGTGATCTTCACTGGAATCAAAATTAAGCCGAGGAATTACAGAAAATCTGTGGCTAGCGCTGACATCGAATCTCTGAAGCAACAAGTGAGTTCTCAACTGAGGGATCTGGAGATAGCTATAGATCCGGACCAGATTGAGACATGTTACCCATTAACATCTGGAGGTAGGAGACCACCTGCAGTGCTGATAAAATTCAACAATCGTAAACACAAAATTGCTCTTCTGAAACAAGGCTTCAAACTGAAAGGAAAAACTGTCTACATTAATGACAATCTCACTAAAAAGAATGCTGATATTGCTAAAAAAGCTCGACAACTGAAGAAGAATGGGCTGATCGACAACACCTGGACAAACAACTGCAGGATCAAAACAAAGGGGCTTTCTCCGGAGCAGATGAAAACAATGATGATCAGGAGTGCAGAGGAGTTGGTGAAATATGAGTAATAAAGACGGACAAGAATAGTTACTACACCAAAGATCTGTACAACAGTCACTTCAATATTGGGAGCGCTACAATTTTGGACACGTCAAGTATTACATGGAACAGTTGAAAAAATCAACATCATCGATGTCAGAAACATGGACTAATGAACAAAAAAAACAAACAAAAAAAAACAATACAAAAACAAATCATGTATTTGTAATAACATGGGATAACATTAACTTTGAGACTTTAAAGAGCATGTTGATATACAGTATTTTGACAATGTAATACCATGTATAACTGTTAAAGTGTCTGCAACAAACTGGTTAGTTCTTGTATAAACACTGTCTGCTGAAAGAGGTTAATATGATCATTACATTCTTGTGAAGAACACTGGCAAGGTCAACGTCTAGTTTTGACTATCCATGATGTTAACAAACCTTGTGTTCCTAGGAAGAATGTAAACATGGTTATACTCTAGGGTAAAAGGCTAATATCTGGAAGTGAATAAGGGTATGAACGTCTTTCAAAATTCAATGTATGAGCTGGTTGAAAACTTTTAATGTCTGACTTTGTTGACAACATATTCTAATGAGAGAGTTATTTGTTGATTCTGGGGGACGGGAATTTCACAAACCTATTGGCTTCTATCCGTCTGCCTTTTTGTTGTTGTTGATGTTGTAAATGTGATGAAGGTGTGAAGTCTGCTATATTAACATGTCCGAAAAAAATAAACTAAATTAAAAAAAAAAAGAAAAGTTGATCATATTTGCTCTTGTGATTGTTCCACGGTGTGTTTTGTATTTCTTGGCATTCACATGCAGCCTGTTTCCTTTCTTGGCTACATTTATCTGCAGTGGCAGTTGGATGATGCGTCAGCAGCAGCATGTAATTTTTCTGCCAATCATGTCACTCATAGTCTCTAATCCTTCACTTTGCTACTTCTAAATCCTCACTTCAGGCGCCTGTGCTCTCCGATCTAAACAATCTGTCTCTGCCAAGTCTTCCTGTATGAGACAAGAGATCATTGATGAGTGGTAAAAGCTTAGGCTTTAAATCCCAATCGCATACAAGTTTACATGAAAAGTTGACCATTTGTAGAAAATCGTGACTTTGAGTACCAGTGGGAATTTTATTTGTAACCCACTTCACTTGCAGGCATTATTGTCCAGGGAAATATATCTCCATCTGAAAAGCGGCAACAAACCTCATGCCATTTAAGTAATGAAGAGATCCTTTATAGCCTATTTACTTTTGATGTCAACAACTTGAGCAAGGGAATTAATTTTTAACTTTGGCAGAAATAACAATTGATTTCTACAGAGACAACAGAGATTTTGGATCTTAGTGTCAGGCAGGCGATTTCTCTTGGCTGTGATTGGATCTACTGCTGGGATCCGGCCCTAATCACCAGCGTTTTAATTACTGTGTTTTCTCCTCTTTTCCCCATCTATCTCTGCCTCTCTCACCCCAAAACAGAGGGTTACCCACCCACTTGAGTATGAGTCGTCTCCAGGATTCTGCCTTTTCAAAGTCAGGTTTTATCATCACTGATGCTAAATGCTTGCTCTTGCTTTTTGGGTGTCGGTACGATAAAGACTACCTACTATCTAGACCTATTCTCCTGGAAAGGGCGTAGTTTTATGTGGTGCTTCATGAATTAAACTGAATTGACATGACTAATATTGTTCTGGGAGATAAACCCTGCTGCCAAACTGGAAAACAACTGCCTTATCAACCAAAGAACATCCCTCTTAGGACAGTGATTAGAAGTCAGCCCGATTGTCTGAATGTAGATTTTCCAGTTATGGAAACATCTGCTTCCATGCGAGGAAATTTGACAGCAAGCTGTCTTTCTGGATGTACCTGTCTGATGCCACTACAAGTCATGACCTGAGGCTTCTAGGTGTATGGCTTCAGGTAAGGCATGTTGCTTTGGCCAGTTCTACACATTTAATTTGAACAAGTCTTATCTGTGTTGTAAGTTTTGGAATGTGTCTCTGACTCACTGTGGTCTGAACAACTCAGTCTCTAAAACTAAAATGAAAGCTAAATAGGATTTGTTTTTAGATTTGGCATATGGCTTTGTATACAATCTCCTTCCCCGATATTAATAAAACCCATCTATCACAATAATGACTGCAAATAATTATTTTCCAAAGATACTTACTGTACATTAGCTGCAGGTTATCAGGCCAAGAAATTAGTATGTTACCATCATAATTGTATACTATATCATCTAGCCAGGGTTGGATGACTATGTTTCATTGCCTGACTGCGCTGAGGGACTTTAAAATGTCACATTGTGCTGTCGTTATCAGAGACCCTACTGCCTAAGGGACTAATCTCACTCTAGCTGAGGTGTTGGGATAGAACAGCACAGTGGGATAGAAAACCATTCAGAGCTGTTACACTGATCTGACCTCAAAGATCGGTCACATCTGAACAGCAGTCAGTGTGACTCAACCAGCAGACCACAACCTCTACATTCAAGAGGAGTCTATCTAATGCACAAATATGCTAAGAATTTAATTCTTCAGGTGGAAATGTGTATAATTACTTATTAAATATTAACTATAATAATGAATGACACAAAAATAATGGTAAATACATTAACTCTATCCATACCTCTGTCATGTCTGAATGCCTAAAGAGTAGATTAATTTAGAAAACTACTGACAGGCCTTAAACCTTTTAGATTTCACTGATTTTGAAAGACATTGACCTTTCTATTTATTTTATTTATTTCTGCTTTTGTTGTTATTGTTATTGTTTTTTAATGTATCTCCATGAATGTTTATATGTAAATGCCTGTGTGACATCTCTGCTCAAATCACTGTTCATCAACTGGTAAGTGCACAAAATGGGGAACAAATTATTTGTGATCTTCTACCCATGAATTACACTGCAGCCTGTAATGCACACGCTGGGATGAACATTTTCATCAGCTGGGATCTTGGAAGAAGATCCAGTTTGATGGACACTAAATGTGGTACATGCTAACATGTTACATTGTGAAACCAACCATTAAAAGTCTTCCCAGGAGGTAATAACGGTGCATAATTTCACATGTAAATATGTAAGCCAGCAAGGTGGTTGGACAGGAAGGAAGGGGTTGCTTTAGTTGAACATAATGTGTGCAGCCCACAAACTAAAGATTTAAAAGCAGGTAGGAGCAGTTGTTGATTTAAAAAGTAATTCTACTAGTTTGCTGTTATTAAACCCATATGTCATTGAGGAAACTGCCGGTGTGTAGTTACACATTCTCTCAGCACAAAGAGCAGATTAGCATTGTAGGTATCAGTGCAGTAAACATATCTGGTACTGCCTTGCTGTCCTTCAAAATATGATTCAAACATTCAAATGCTTTCTATAGTACAGTAAAACCTTTTACATTTTCCAATTTGAAATCCTCACTGGATATATATTTTTTACCTATACTGTACTGTATCTCTATACGCCTCCTGATGACCTTCTTTTTAATGACAAGACAAAGAAAAGAAAAATTTATTGAAGTTAGCATGAGAAGGAATCAATGACATTATATTTTTTAAAGTTTTTATTTTTTTATTTTTTTAAAAAAATTACATAAAAAGACTATCTACCAGTAATTAGGTGGGCACATACGTGACCAAAACATCACATACTGGAACTATCTGCCATGAAAACACAGGAAGGATAGCACCATGAGATGATTTGGATTGACACATAAAGTACAGGTACGTACAAATGCTATGCTACATAATGTTCCTTGTTAACATATCAGCAGTACTGTCATTTAAAAAAATTAATTCAATAAGTTTTTACTTTATTGCATTTTGGGTGCTGTGTTTAATATTCTTTTGAAGAAAGGTTTCCACCAGCCTTGAGGAAAAGCTTCGAACCAAATATAGTTTCTGCATTTCCTATTTTTCAATTCAGATGTTTTCAGAAACATTTTTGTACCATTTAGCTCTACAATGAGAAGGTTTAAGATATTTGTCTATTTCTCATGACTGCATAACTGTTTAAATCTTATTAGAGACAGATTCATGGGATTTGTTTCATTACCAAAAAAACTGACGCAATGTATATACCCTTACAAAAGTGTGTCAATTTAAATGAAATCCAACTTATTTATGTTTTGGCAGCAGCTTCTGTGCCCCAGAGCCAAATCAGCAGGGATGACAGTGAAAGGAAATGGGCTTGTCAAGTGTGATTCATGTCCCTCATGCCTCACCCTCTCTGCTGGTGCCAGTGCACTGACTTCTCATACGTAGCTGCAATACAGTCTACTCTTATGTTATTAATCCACTTCACTGATGAGCAGTTTTGCCTCTGAAGCACTGCCATGAGTCAAATTTTCTCTGCTATCGTTTACCATAATGTTTTGAAATGCACTCAATATTAGTTATTTGCTGCCGCTCAATGTGTGCAGAGAAAGCATAGATAGTAAGAGTTTCTGTAATCAAAATTCACACGGCGTCACCAAAAAAAAAAAAGAAAGAAAGAAAAGAAATGGAAGTTCCACTTTAAAAAATGCTGCCTCACGGATGTGAGACGCTCATGGAGTTTTCAGATGTTAAGCTTTGAGTTTCAATCAGAGATTTTTATCCTGGGATCCACATTTTATACATGGCAGTAAAGGCGGCTTCAATAAACGAGTGAAATCTCTTTTATGACAAACACAGGAAGAGATTCACCAGCCTCTACATACTTGGCCTAGATCCAAACTTTGACAGTATTTACAAAGAACATTTTTAAAGTGCATGGATCTGCTGTGACAGCACTGAGTCCGACCACCCGGTGTCTGTGAAAAGACTCCATATAATATTCTCAAAGCATACAAGTCAGACAATTTTGAGTTGAGAACAGAGTAATCTCAGACTTGGGTGGTGAGATCTTAGCGTTGAATCCTTCCTGTTTATGTGAGATTCTAAACATCTCACATAAGGCTTTTCATTTTTAATTTAAGAGGCCTAACTCTATTCATCGGCTGACAAGTTTATTAGCCTTATATTTTTATGATAAAGTTAATGCAAAACCAACTTCTGTCCTATTAAAATGCAGCCACTGTCCCTCTGGATCAAGACTTCAAATGCTGTTTCTGATTGTTCTGTCTCACATGCTGCACTACAATTACAAGCGTAAGCTGCTTTGTAATCCATTCAAGAATTGAGGATGTTGTTTCAAAAATAGCAGAGAAACATGAGAATGAGGGCAGAGAGAGGAAGAGCGCTTCAGTTTAGTAAAGCTCAGCAGAAACAGAGAGAAAACAACAGAGGGGGTGTTTTCTCTGTTAGGAAGCAGAAACAGGCAGAAACAGGCAGAAACGGAGAGCCACTGCATGTAAAAAAACATATATATACCACATATATACACACAAATACGCAAAGGATATTTTAGGTGCATCATGAACCACCTGCAGGAAACCACATCTAATTTGTGCTTCTTTCTGTATCCCACTATTACCGTGGTAACAGATAGGATTAGTGGGATTTAATGAGCTCTGCAGAGAGACGGATGGTTCTACTGGTTGCTGTCTGTTCAACAGCAGTAGAACCCCCGGGTTCCGCTCCTCAGAGCGAGTGATGTGTGTTATTATTCTGCCTCTGCCACTAAACAAACCATCAGCATGTGAACCTTGCATCATGCTTTCAAGTACATGCCTGGTCTGCAAACATGCATAAAGCGTTAATATTCATGGTATGCGACAGCCAGCACTTTATTGAGGGCTGTCACTTCTGATCAGTGTTTTTATACATACAGTTTAAGAAGTACCTGTAAATTCAGCATTTAACTGAATTCTAGTCAAGTAATTAATGCAAAAATTGTGTCACAATATTTTACATTTTCACTGAGCCCAGGGGAATTCATTTTGTACAAAACTGAAAGACGATCAATTTGTAATTCTATAAATTAGAAAAGAAAACTGATATTTTGTTTGTATTCTTGATTTAAGACTTAAGATCCCATTAGGATGGTTCACTGATTGATGATGGTACATCCATATTTTTTGTCAAATTAAAATATACCTTTACCCATAAGCCCAGTTGATCACAGCAGTTTGAGATCACCCCTAACAATGAGTCCTTTAAAAAAAAAAAAAAAAGCACCAAATGTTCTTAAAGAATGTATCTTGATTATATTTTATGTTATAAAGACCCAGCCCAAACTCCTGGTGGATGACCTTCACTTTGTTGGCTTTAGAGAGAGACAGAATTGGAAAATTTCTTGAGCCTCACCATGTATGAGGAAAACTGAAACTTTGAATGTGTTCATTCTTGCCTGTTTTTTTTTTTTTTTCATTTTTGTAAATGCATAGCTTCAAGGACAAAATTATCTTCATTTTACATTCACGCCTTGCAATCTCGATGTTCCATGTATAATGATGATACAAAGAATCAGAGTCTTTATTTGTCATACTGACACACGTTTCCACAGTTGACAGCACGAAATATGTCTCTGAAGGTCCCAGTAAGCCTGGTCGTTAAATAAGATAAATAAGTTAAGGAAAAATAAGATAAAAAAGTTAAAAATGCGAGATAAATAAATTAAGAAAAACTAGAGAAAAACAAAAAGTTAAAAATGTAAGATAAATAAGAAAAGAGAACAAAGAAATGTTAAGATGTAAGATATATAAGTTAAAGTTAAGGTGTCTGGACAGCAGACTTTAGTTCACAACAACAACAACAACGCAGCAGCTCAAGTGTGTAGGTGAGCTTCTTAAAGCTTCTTAATCTTAATCATAATAATAGAGTGTAGTTTTATTTACTATTGCCTCAGAGTATTTATGACCACCTCCCTCCAAAAAACAAACAAACAAACAAACAAACAAACAAACAAAAAATCAGGAGCCAAACATTACTGACATCACATAAGAGGATGTAATGTGCTGAATGCACCGTGCTTGAAAAGGTCATTTACCTGTCAGGTTATGTGTATGTGTGTGTGTGTGTGTGTGTGTGTGTGCTTGCACGCGTGTGTGTGTGCATGTGTGTGCGCGCGTGTGTGTGTGTGAATTATACAGACTTGCACCTTGCCGACACCTGGTTTCTTTGCTTCACGGGAACACACCAACGCTGTATTGTTTGATGCCACCGTTAGGAGGCAGTGTTGTATAACAACACTTTTTATGGTTTTTGGTCACGCGCCCCTTCAGTTAATTGTTGCAAATATTTTTTCTTGACGTTTGTGAGAATTTCAGACCCTGTCATATTTTAAAACATCTGACATGAAGCCATTTTCATCTTGGTCTATTTGACTTTCATAGCAGGTGTTTCCTTCCTGATTAATTCAGGATCAATTCAGGAACAAAGCTTTGTTTTACCCTCGGCATAAAATGATTTGCTGCTTCATTTGTCCTGTCATTCATAGTAGAATAATATTTTCTACGTGCCTTTATAATTTGGTTATAAAATGCGTCAGACATTCCCCATACTAAATTTTGCACCGCATGGCCTAATGATTCTACAGCTTAATGCTTCCTTTACTTAAAATAACTTCATTATTTTGACCTTAATGATGCTATTAATGGACTCATGCATACTTAAATTGTCTTTATAACTCTTACAACCCATCTGTTCCATTTGCAGATGGTTAGGAAGCGCATCATATTAAAATGATCTTAATTCTGCAGACACTGAACCACATGCCATTGGTAACAGTAATTCCAAAGGAATATGTAGAAGAAAAGGACTCTTTCCTGGCTGTAGCTGTCTGTCATTGTGAGGCTTTGGAATCATTTAATGCAAATCAATTTGGAAAATATGGTTTTAGGAAAAGTGAAGGGACAAATAAGACAAATCTGTTTCTTTATTCTTATACATTTTTTAAATTTTTATCTATGTTGGCTACCCAACTGTTGCATTCTCATCATTGACCTCTCAGAAAATGAATTTTAATATATTTATTTTGATTTTGAATGCCTGAATGTTAACAAGATGAAAAGTCTACTTAGATTTTACTAGTTCATTACCAATAGCAGGTTTTGAATGTAGAAGAGATGAAATGTCTAAAATTCTACATAGATGTTCTCCTGGTTATGTGGCTGAAGTTTGATATGTTTTCCCGCTTTAGTTGACTGTTTGCTTTATTTTTTCTTTGTGCTGTCCTCTCATGCACCAGCCAGGTTTTCTATGCATCTCACTGGACTGTTGTTCCTTCAGTTTGTATTTTTCCTCTTTTGTTTTAGGATTAATCCCACTGCCTTTTCAGCTTCCAGTTTTATAAAACATACCTTCTAAAATGCACTTTAAATGCTATGCTTTCAATTCATTGGTTGTTCCTGATCTGTAAGAAGAAATGTAAAGTACCTAAGATTTCCTATTCCAAGGTAGGATAAAAAGGAAAACGACAGAAAATGAAAAAAGACAGGAAGAGCACACCCACTGAGATGGAATAACAATTTTCTTTTTCTTTGCATGCAATTTTATCTTTCCTTTTCATCTCATGCTTTTCCCTGTCACATCAGGTTTCAGATTTGCTGAAGGCAAGCTTCAGGTGAAATCTATTTCAGTTAGCAGACGAAGACACAGAATGTCAGACCCTGTAATTTGACGTTTGTTGTATTATTATTTTTGGCAGCCCCAACATCCCTTCATTACCCTGTCCATCACTGTGACCAAGGTGGTCAGTCTAAACATACATTTTTCCTTTGTTCTTGTTTTTGGTCGGCAGAATTAATACCCAGGTGTCTGTTAATATAAGTGAATTTGGTTATCTGTAATACAATGAAAGAAATACAAGGATACCATACAGTGTGTTTAAAAGAAAATATGTGTCAACAAGCTAATGGTCAATAGAAGTTCAGGTTCTTGAGAAAATTCCTGTTATTCATTAGGCAAACTCAACTGGGTCAAACAGATTTCCATTCCCCTCCTCAGAAATATTTATGACCCTGATGTTGTCACTTGTGGCTGGATGTTCACTAACTGGCCACTAGATAGCGCTATGAGTAAGTGGATGAATGAGGCTCTAAAAAAGGTTTGACTGTTAAATGTGTCCGTGATTCACATTTTAGTTAAAGCTGAAATTAGAAGCAAGCAAGTATTTAGCCTTTCACCTTTAAATCAGCTCCAATTAGTATAAAGTGAAGCATCTGAGGGAACAGGGTTCCTCTCTGGCTTACTGTAGTAAGTTACTCGAGCGACAACCAGCCCACTCACATATTCAGACATCTGTCTGCTCAATGCTCACCTCGAGGGGACACAGTCTTCCTCTTCAGTCTCCTCTTATCTCCTTTGCCTTCAGTGCCGACATGTCATATTTTCCTCTCAAAGCTTGTTTGCTCAGAAATGTCAACCATGCTCAAAGAATTTTTCGGTTACATAATGCATTAATCTATGCGCCTGCTCTCTTTTTTTTTTTTGCCTGGGCTTTTCGGTTTGAAAGAGGCTTTTTATTTTCATCCTGAAAAGACTACCCAGATTCTTGTTCTAAAATCATCTGTCTAACAGGCTGCATTTCTTAATTTGGTAGAGATGTGCTGGATTCCATCAGAACAGGGGTCAGAGTATGTATCAGATAGCATCTGGACACAAGGTTAATCCTTGATCATCATATCTCTCACTACTGGCAAAGACTCTAAATGTGTGGTTTTAGAGACGTTTGACTTCCAGGAAGATGGATAACAAGACATTAGAGGGTTACTGTACCACCAAAAGATGTGCTAAAAATACACAGAAATATGCAAATGCATTTTTCCTTCAAGTTCTTAATTTATCCAACATTTTAACCCAAATAGGTGGTCTTAAAAATAGCTATGCTGAACTTTCAAAGAATGAAAGGATTAATGGTACATGGAAGAAAAGTGAGGAAGTCTGTGTGAGCATGTATGTGTCTGTTTGAGAAGGTGGAAATACTGTAAGGGTGGCTAGGTTTTATTGTGGAAACGGACAAGGGCAAGAGCAGAGAAACAAAAACAGGATGACTCTCAGGCCGACATGGAACATTCTGGAGCAGAAAGGGCGTCGACAGAGAAAGTTGGTGACAGTATGGCATTAGAGAAGTTATCTTTGCTGTTATCCACTAAAAGGCTAGCTCTGAATGCATGGAGGAAGAATGAATATTTAATGTCTGCTGTACTGAAAGCATGTTATTATTCAGCCACGTCTGCCTACACTTATAGAAATGACAAACAAAAAGCTGTCGTTAGTATTCTCTAATAATCTTATGTAATACAATCTTTTGTTTGGAGGATAAAGAGGAGTGTAGTGACATAGTGTGGATATATTCTTAATATCACTGTTGATTAAGTGCGTTGTGTGCGATGCGTTGTGTGTTAGAATTTCTGTCTGTGGTGCCATTCATTTTTGTGTCTCCCTCTAGCTGTGCAGTCTCTGAACAGCCTGAATGACCAGATTGCAAGCTTCATGGTTACTGGACACAAGCCCCTGGAGCAGGAGGAGCATGCATTCCATCCTCCAGAGAAGGAGACAATGCAAAAGTCCATGACCCTAATGAGGCACCTCCTCGTGGATGCACAGGTATTGTATGCAGATATTGTATGCATTTTTTCTTCTTCTTCTCCTTTCGGCTTTTGCCTTCAAGGGTCGCCACAGCAAATCATTTGCCTCCATCTAACCCTGTTTTCTGCATCCTCTGCTCTCACACCAACTACCTTCATGTCCTCTTTTACTACATCCATAAACCTCCTCTTTGGTCTTCCTCTTGGCCTCCTGCACGGCAGTTCAAACCTCAGCCTCCTTCTACCAATATATTCACTATCTCTTCTCTGGACATGTCCAAACCATCTCATTCTGGCCTCTCTGACCTTATCTCCAAAACCTCTAACATGTGCTGTCCCTCTGATGTACTCATTCTTGACCAATCAGAGCCTGTCTTAACTTCTTACTAACAGTCATGCAACACTCTTCCTATTTCAGCTTCCACCATTTCGTCCTCTGCTCTGCCTTTGCCCTCTTCATCTTTCTCACCACCACAGTCATCCTACACACCACCATCCTATGCTGTTTGGCTACACTCTCGCCTACCACTACTTTACAGTCACTGATCTCCTTCAGATTACATCGTCTACACAAGATGTAGTCTACCTGTGTGCTCCTACTTCCACTCTTATTGGTCACCCTATGTTCCTGCCTCTTCTGGAAGAAAGCATTCACTATAGCCATTTCCATCTTTTTTGCAAAGTCAACTACCATCTGTCCTTCTGCATTCCTCTCCTGAATACCAAACCTGCCCATCACCTCCTCATCACCTCTGTTTCCTGCACCAACATGTCCATTGAAGTCTACACCAATGACAACTCTCTCACTTGTAGGTATGCTCTGCATCATGTCATCAAAGTCCACTATAGTGTGTCTTTCTCCTCCAGCTCACATCCTAACATTAAACATCACACCTTCTATTTCTAGCTTCAGACTCATCACTCTATCTGACACTCCAGGACATTCCTAACAAACTCCTCCTTCAAGATAACTCCTACTCCATTTCTCTTCCTATCTACACCATTATAGAACAACTTGAACCCTGCTCCTAAACTTCTAGCCTTGCTACCTTTCCACCTGGTCTTCTGGACACACAATATGTCTACCTTCCTCTTTTGCATCAGGTCAATCAATTCTATACCTTTTCTTGTCACAGTTCCAACATTCAACTTCCCTACTCTTAGTCCTATACTCTTGGCGTTCCTCTTCTCTCTCTGCCTATGAACACACTTTCCTCCTCTCCGTCTTCGACCAACAGTAGTCCAATTTCCAACGGCACCCTGTAGGTGAACAGCACCGATGGCAGTTGTTGTTAACCTGGGCCTCGACCGGTCCGGTCTGGAAGTCATAGATTTGATTTGCATGTTTGATTTGGCAAAAGTTTTACGTCAGATGCCCCCTTCCTGATACAACCCTCGGTATTTATGGGACTGACACAATAAGACACTGGCTTCTGCCCTCTTGCGGGTACATTATATTGTATGCATTTTTGAAAATAATTAATAATTTATAAATTAATCAATATTAACTCCTCTGAGAGCTGCCACCTTATTGTGGTGGGGGAGTTTGAGTACCCGAATGATCCCAGGAGCTATGTTGCCAGGGGCTTTACGCTCCTGCTAGGGTCTCCCTTGGCAAACAGGTCCTGGGTAACGGGTCAGACGAAGAGCACCTCAAAAACCCCTATGATGAGTACAAAATCAAGGACCAGGACGTCGCCCGGTATAGCGCAACTGGGGCCCCACCCTGGAGCCAGGCCCGGTGTTGGGGCTCATATGCGAGCACCTGGTGGCCGGGCCTCTGCCCACAGGGCCCGGCCGGACTCTGCCCAAAAGGAAGACGTGGGCCCAACCTCCGGTGGATTCACCACCCGCCGAGGAAACCGTAGGGGACAGGTGCAGTGTGGATTGGGTGGCAGTCGTCAGCATGGCGCTTGATGACCCAATCCCCAGACAAAGAGTCTAGCTCTAGGGACATGGAATGTCACATTGCTGGGGGAAAAGGAGCCAGAGCTTGTGACGGAGGTTGAGAGGTACCGACTAGATATAGTCGGTACCTCTCACCACCTTCCAGAGCCCACAGCTTGGGCTCTGGAACCCAAACCTAGAGAGGGGCTGGATTGTCCACTTTTCTGGTGTTGTCCAAGGTGAGAGGCGGCGGGCTGGTGTGGGCTTGCTTGTGGCCCCACAGCTCAGCCGTCACATGTTGGAGTTCACACCGGTGAACGAGAGGGTTGTGTCCCTGCGCCTTCGGGTTGGGGACAGGTGTCTCACTGTCGTTTCGGCCTACGGGCCAAATGGCAGTGTGGAATACCCACCTTCTTGGAGTCCCCTGGGAGGAGTACTGAATAGTGCTCCGACTGGGGACTCCATTGTTTTCCTTGGGAATTTCAGCACTCACGTGGGCAATGACAGTGAGACCTGGAAAGGGGTGATTGGGATGAACGGCCTCCCCGATGTGAACACAAGTGGTGTTCTGTTATTAGACTTCTGTGCTAGTCAGTTTGTCTATAACGAACACCTTGTTCAGCCACAGGGATGTCCATAAGTGCACATGGCACCAGGACACCCTAGGCCAGAGGTCGATGATTGACTTCGTTGTTGTATCATCAGACCTCCGACCGCGTGTGTTGGACAGTCGGGTGAAGAGAGGGGCAGCGCTGTCAACCGATCACCACCTGGTGGTGAGTTGGATCCGCTGGCCAAGCAGGAGGCCAGACAGACTCGGCAGGCCCAAACGTGTTTTGAGAGTCTGCTGGGAAAGTCTGGCAGAACCCTCTGTCAGTGAGGTCTTCAACTCCCACCTCCGGGAGAGCTTCTCCCAGGTCCCACAGGAGGCAGGGGACATTGAGTCAGAGTGGACCATGTTCTCCGCCTCCATTGTCGAAGCGGCTGTTCGAAACTGTGGTTGCAAGGTCTCTGGTGCCTGTCATGGCAGTAACCCCCGAACCCGGTGGTGGACACCGGAAGTAAGGGATGCCGTCAAGCTGAAGAAGGAGTCCTATCAAGTCTTGTTGAATTGTGGGACTCCGGAGGCAGCTGACAGGTACAGGCAGGCCAGGCGTACCGCGGCTCGAGTAGTCGCGGAGGCAAAAACTCAGGATTCATTGGGCTAAAATTGTGAGGGAGAGGTTCAGGGAGCATGAGACATCATTTTCATACATGGATTGGCCACCAGAGTCCAGACCTTAAACTTGTTGAGATTCTTTGAAAGAAGAATCTCAATGAGTGCTGGAGATGGCTTTATATGGTGGTCAGACCCCATCATCATAAATGCAAGATCTTGATGAAAAATATGAAAAAATATCGTATCACTGGATGGAAATAACTCTTGTGATATTGCATCAAAACTCATCAAAACAATATGCCAGTTAATGCATGCTGTAATCACAGCTAAATGCAGTCCAACAAAACATGAGAGGGTGTGACTTTTTTTTGATGGCGACTTTTTTTTTGGCCAGGCAGTGTATGTAGCTGAGATGAAACAAATTTGAAGGGATTTTATGTATCTGTTTAATTTAAGAAGGTATATGTTGGTTGTAATGATTCAGCTGGTATGAATTCATCTGGCAGATCTGAGGACAGTGATGTTATCATGGAGACGCTACGTGATGTGTGCTGTCCTCTGGGCGTATGGAGCATAACTGGTAACAGTAGCATTGTCAGAGGTCTACTTTCTCGGATTTTTCTAGGTTTGGGTTGAGATCTTTTTTATCATTGTCTGCCCGCTATGCTGTTTTTAATACTGCAAGTTGAATATGTAAATCGACTCTTGGTACCAACTTCTGACATACGTTGCGGATGTTTACAGGTAAGCTTCAGAATCTTCACCAGCGCTCATTCATGTCAGTGAAACAGTTGTAACCAGCGATGATAGCATTGTAAGCAAAATTCACAGTTTCACTCTTATATAAAAACTTGGTATACCAATTTGATATGTGGATGCTTTAACTTTGGGTTTATCTCGTTTGATGAAGTCGGAATGGTTCTTTTTCTTATACTATAGTGAAAATTCAAATGCCATAAAAAGAATTATAAAATATAACAAAAATACAACAACTATATACATGCAATTAGTAGTAAACACATTGGTTGCTTGATCATTCAATCAGATGATGATTAATTTACTAAACTTTAATTTATTAATCATAAAATGTCAACTTCATTTTCTTGCAGCAAATGAAAGCATTTTGTGTTTGGACTTTAGGTCAGAGACTAAAGTGTTCTACCAGGCAGAAGTTGTTCTTGACATTTTTCTCCAAATGATGCATCGCTTCATAAGCACGTGTATAAATGAGGATTAATCATTTTGAAAACACAGATCTATGCAATTCAGTGAAACTATCCATGATGATATAAATAAATACAGTTTATTCACCTGGATGATGAAATGTTGGGGAACTAGTGTAAAAAAAACACACTGTGAAACAAAACAACCTCATGTAGGAGTCAACCTCATGCTTCATTTCATACCAGTGCAATTTGTTTTAGATGACACTGAATGCTGTTTGAGAGCTGCTCAAACAGCTCAGAAATGAAAATATTGACTGTATGTAACATGGATGCAACAAGCTATAATTTCCTCTGTCGGATTCAATGGCAACATAATCTCCCTGATACCTTGACATTCTCAAGGTATCTGTTATCTTCTTCTCTCCTTCTTCCTTTGTAATGAAGGGGGAAGAGAAAGAGGAAATGGCCACATCCTCCCTCTCCTAATTGGAGATGCTGCCAACTCGAGTAGCAACATAAAGAGCATGATTGCAATACATGCGATTTAATACACATACGCTTGTAGTGTTGATTCTAACAATGTTATCTGTACTCTATTCTAGAAATGCAAATTCATTTTCATTTTGTTGAAAATGTAGTATGAAAATGTGTATGAGATACAAAGTCACAGATGTTGAATGAAACTGGTCATTAACTTTAATATACAAGGTTGTGAGGCGTTAAGTGCTTTCTGGCTCCCCCTCTGTTTGGCTATTATTATTTGTTACCATTTGTACAATTTCAAAATGGATCAACACACTGGAAATAAAAAAACCAGCCCTATCTTTTGTTTGCTCTGATCAAGATGTTTCATGCAGTACAGGCTGGTGTATAAATATGGAGAAAAAAAATATCTTCATATTCTTCAGTGCGTCAGATCTAAACTATATAAAGTAAATTACGGTGGCAAAAGAAGCCCTAATTTGAGGATTTCAGGCAAATTTGGAAATATCACACACCTGGAAATGTGGAAATGTTTTCCATTGTGTCATTTCAATGGTCTCATAAATAACTGAGGGTCAATTACTTTTGACCCTGATATCACACCAAAGCAGTTATTATTCTTATGTATTTTGAAAAACACAAGAAATGACAAATTAATTTTTATATAATAGAAAAAAACATTTCCCACAATTGAGGTGGCTGTCATTATTTCACAATTGAAAAATAATTATTAGTTGACATAAAATAGTTTCAAACTATTTCTAACAAAGCCTTTTGTTTCCAGAGATATGATTAATCCTGACTATTTTTGACTTCTATGGGTCTCCTTCATTTCCACCTTAACTGAGAGGTTACACTGAGCTTATGTAATACAAATATCTGAAACTCTTCAAGCTTTCAAACTTGCCTTTACCTTTTTCAGCTTTGTCACTACAAATCATTAGATCATGACCATCTTACCAGAATACCACTATTGTCCTGCAAGCTGCTTTCTGTGGATCCATCTTCTCCTCCAAGGGCCCATCTGATCTGCAACCCTAAGTCAAGCTGAAAGGAAATTGGCTGCTGAACCTTTGCCACTGACCCCCCCCCCCCCACCCCTCTGGCTCCCCTCCCCATGCTGTACCTTGCTGCGACTACATTAGTTGAGCTGACACTCATCACTAGTGTGGAATGGGGAACGTGGGCGCTATTCGGAGGCCAGTAGAGGTCACTTTGACGATGACTGAGTAGAGATACTGATAAATAGGGTCTGCCTGACTCCCTTAGACCTCCACTCTGTTATTTTCATCAGTGAGAAGCTGCAGACATGTCTGTCTGAAATAGGAAACAATTCCATATGCATAGTTTTCTTGTAAAACTACATGCAATTTTAGAGCTAAAGAACAATGAATGAAATATATGAGGAACATATTTAATTTGTTTCAGTTTTCACTAAAGTCAGTAATCGTAGCACAGAACAAATCAATATTGTTAGCATTTTCTGCTATCCTTATAGAATCAATATCATACTGTATGTCTCCACAGGGTACAGACTTAGCTCTGTCATTAGCTATTGTAGAGATTTAATACATCGGTGTTTCTGAACCCAGTGGCTCCAGAGGTCACATGGACACAATATTACTTCAATTGTATGAGAGTAAAATGGGTGATATTTGTGACCTCAAGCAAGCTGGACAAATACAAATGTTCATATTAGCAGTACAAATAGAGCTGGAGTTAATCACAAGCATGTGACTAATATGTGCCAATGATTTTTTTTTACTCTGTTTTTACAGAGGTTTATTTGGATGATTTCCTAATTAGACATAGAATTGGCTCAATGAAGAGTCTCAGAGCTTCTCATCATGAACTGACTATAATATTATCTGTATTCATTTAGAATTGGGCTGTCACCATATCTCAACAGCGTCTCTAAATTTGTCAGCCTGTCATAATCTCCTGACGTTAGCTTGGTGAAACTGTTCTTCTGCTGTGGCATTGTTTATTTCAGTGGGTCAAGACGTGTTTTCCTACACATACATGTGAAATAAATGACTACTTCTTGACCATTAAATTATAGGACCATGCTTGAAATCTTTGACCATTTTATTGCACTTTTACTGAAGCACCAACAAACAGTGTGCTTTAGTAATTACCCTGTACATGATGTGTGCAGCTCATTTTATCTCATCTAGTGTAGACCCCTTTCTGCTGTGATCATATTGTGACCCTTATCGAAAACAATACTTCAGATTCCAGGTGGTGGAAAGACAATTCCTGCAATAAGTGCATACAACATTGGTTTTATTTACATTTCTTTTGATAGATCGGTGAACCAAAACCGTATGTTCATCAGTGGCGGTCTGTGCATTTCACACCTAGGCCGTCAGTGATGTTCTACTTAGTCAAACTTGCATAAATACATCCCATAATACTGTAAGTGGCTCCCACTGCTGCCACCAATGTAGCGTTCAGGACTGAGGCATTTATAGCGCCTCTCAAATGGGACAAGAAAGAGAGGTCGAAGAAGGACAGGAGGAAAGTGTGTTCGTAGGAAGAGAGAGAAGAGGAACGCCATGAGTATAGGACTGAGAGTAGGGACGTTGAATGTTAGAACTATGACAAGAAAAGGTATAGAGTTGGTTGACATGATGCAAAAGAGGAAGGTAGACATACTGTGTGTCCAGGAGACCAGGTGGAAAGGTAGCAAGGCTAGAAGTGTAGGAGCAGAGTTCAAGTTGTCCTATCATGGTGTAGACAGGAGAAGAAATGGAGTAGGAGTTATCTTGGAGGAGGAGTTTGTTAGGAATGTCCTGGATTGTCAAATAGAGTGATGAGTCTGAATAGAAGGTGTGATGTTTAATGTTAGGATGTGAGCTGGAGGAGAAGGAGAAATTCTGGTTGGAGTTTGATGAATTGATGCAGAGCATACCTAGAAGTGAGAGAGTTGTCATTGGTGCAGACTTCAATGGACATGTTGGTACAGGAAACAGAGATGATGAGAAGGTGATGGGAAGGTTTGGTATCCAGGAGAGGAATGCAGAAGGACAGATGGTAGTTGACTTTGCAAAAAGGATGGAAATGGCTATAGTGAATACTTCCTTCCAGAAGAGGCAGGGACATAGGGTGACCTATAAGAGTGGAGGTAGGAGCACACAGGTAGACTACATCTTGTGTAGACGGTGTAATCTGAAGGAGATCAGTGACTCCAAAGTAGTAGTAGATGAGAGTGTAGCCAAACAGCATAGGATGGTGGTGTGTAGGATGACTGTGGTGGTGTGGAAGATGAAGAGGTCAAAGGCAGAGCAGGAGACAAAATGGTGGAAGCTGAGAAAGGAAGAGTGTTGCATGACTTTTAGGAATGAGTTAAGACAGGCTCTGGGTGGTCAGAAGGTGACCACCAGGATGAAGTGAGGAGGGCATTGAAGAGGATGAAGAGTGGAAAGGCACTTGATCCTGATGCTATACCTGTGGAGGTAGGGAAGTGTCTAGGAGAGGTAGCATTAGAGTTTCTGACTGGGTTATTCAACAGGATCTTAGATAGTCAGAAGAGCCTGAGAAAAGGAGGAGAAGTGTGCTGGTGCCCATTTCTAAGAACAAGGGAGATGTGCAGAGTTGTGGCAACTACAGAGGAATATATAATAATAAGCTGATGAGCCGTACAATGAAGTATAGGAAAGATTAGCGGAAGCTAGACTAAGGGCAGATGTGAGCATTTGTGAGCTGCAGTATGGTTTCATGCCAAAAAAGAGTACTACAGATGCAGTATTTGCTTTGAGGATGTTGATAAAGAAGTACAGAGAAGGCCAGAGGGAGCTGCGTTGTATTTTTGTAGATCTGGAGAAAGCTTATGACAGGGTGCCCAGAGAGGAACTGTGGTATTGTATGAGGAAGTGTGGAGTGGCAGAGACGTATGTTAGAGCGGTGCAGGACATGTATGAGGACTGTAAGACAGTGGTGAGGTGTGCTGTAGGTGTGACAGAGGAGTTCAAAGTGGAGGTGGGACTGCATCAGGGATCAGCTCTGAGCCCCTTCTTGTTCGCTATGGTGATGGACAGGCTGACAGACGAGGTTAAACAGCAATCTCCATGGACTACGATGTTTGCAAATGACATTGTGATCTGCAGTGAGAGCAGGGAACAGGTGGAGGAGAAGCTAGAGAGGTGGAGGTTTGTCCTGGAGAGGAGAGGAATGAAGGTTAGCCGCAGTAAGACAGAGTACATGTGTGTGAATGAGAGGGACCCAAGTGGAAGAATGAGGTTACAGGGAGAAGAGATCAAGAAGGTGGAGGATTTTAAGGACTTAGGGTCAACAGTCCACAGCAATGGAGAGTGTAGAAAAGAGGTGAAGAAGCGTGTACAGGCAGGATGGAACGGGTGGAGTAAAGTGTCAGGTTTGATGCTAGATTGAAGAGTTTCAGCTAAAATGAAAGGAAAGTTGTACAAAACTGTGGTGAGTCCAGCGATGTTGTTTGTTCTAGAAAGTGTCACTGAGGAAAAGACAGGAGACAGAGCTGGAGGTAGCAGAGATGAAGATGTTGAGGTTCTCTTTGGGAGTGACGAGGTTGGATAGGATCAGGAATGAGTACATAGAGGGACAGCACATGTTAGAGGTTTTGGAGATAAAGTCAGAAAGGCCAGAGATGGTTTGGACATGTCCAGGCAAGAGATAGTGAATATATTGGTAGAAGGATAATGAGTTTTGAACTGCCGGGCAGGAGGCCTAGAGGAAGACCAAAGAGGTTGTTTATGGATGTAGTGAAAGAGGACATGAAGGTAGTTGGTGTGAGAGAAGAGGATGCAGAAGACAGGGTTAGATGGAAGTTAACTGATTCGCTGTGGTGACCTCTGAAGGGAAAAGCCGAAAGGAAAAGAAGAAGAAATGGGACAAAAAACATCACTTCTGAAGAGGTGTTAGCCTTTGTCCTTTTATCGTCACTTGCACAGAAGAACTCATGGCCACATCTTTATAGATATCACACAACTACATCACAGAACTAAACCGACTGAAGTCACCATCATTTACGCCACCGCAGTTGGAGAAATGGTTAATGTGTTACAGGACCAACTTGCAAAATAAAAAAAAAAAAAAAATTATATATATATATATATATAAAAAAAAAATGTCCCTCTCACCCTTGTAGGGTGGTATCTGTGTGTCATCCTCAAGCTCGGGTCCTCTACCAGAGGCCTGGGAGTCTGAGGGTTCTGCGCAGTATCTTAGCTGTTCCTAGGACTGCGCTCTTCTGGACTGAGGCTTCAGATGTTGTTCCAGGAATCTGCTGGAGCCACTCTTCCAGTTTGGGGGTCACTGCCCCAAGTGCTCCTATTACCACGGGGACCACATTAACCTTGAACTTCCACATGTGTTCCAGCTGCTCTTTTAACCCATGATACTTCTCAATCTTTTCATGTTCCTTCTTCCTGATGTTGGCATCAGCTGGAATCGCCACATCTATCACCACTGCTCTCTTCTGCTCTTTGTCCACCACCACTATGTCCGGTTTGTTAGCTAGCAGCTGTTTGTCAGTCTGGAAGCTGAAGTCCCACAGGATCTTAGCCTTGTTGTTCTCAACCACCTTTGGTGGTATGTCCCATTGGGATTTGGGTACTTCTAGTCCATACTGGGTACAGATGTTCCTGTACACTATCACAGCTACTTGGTTGTGCCTCTCCATGTATGCTGACCCAGCTAGCATCTTGCACCCTGCTACCACATGCTGGACTGTCTCTGGGGCTTCTTTACATAGCCTGCACCTTGGGTCAGATCTACTGTGGTAGATATTGGCCTCTATTGCTCTTGTACTTAGGGCCTGTTATTGTGCTGCTATGATCAGTGCCTCAGTGCTGTCTGTCAGTCCAGCTTTATTCAGCCATTGGTAGGTCTTCTTGATATCAGCCACTTCCTCTATCTGACGGTGGTACATGCCGTGTAGGGGCTTGTCCCTCCATGTTGTCTCCCCCTCCTCCTCCTCCTCCTCTTCCTCCTCAGGTTTCTGCTGTCTAAGGCATTCACCAAGCAGTTCGTCTGTTGGGGCCATCTTCCTGATGTACTCTTGGATCTTTGATGTTTCATCCTGGACAGTGGCCCTGATGCTCACTAGTCCTCGGCCCCCCTCTTTCCGCTTAGTGTACAGCCTCAGGGTGCTGGACTTGGGGTGAAACCCTCCATGCATGGTGAGGAGCTTTCTAGTCTTAATATCTGTGGCTTCTATCTCCTCCTTTGGCCAGCTTATGATCCCAGCGGGGTATCTGATGACTGGGAGTGCATACATGTTGATGGCTCGGGCCTTGTTCTTGCCATTCAGCTGACTTCTCAGGACTTGCCTTACTCTCTGGAAGTATTTGGCTGTGGATGACTTCCTTGCGGCCTCCTCATGATTGCCATTAGCCTGTGGGATTCCAAGGTATTTGTAGCTGTCCTTGATGTCTTCTATCCTGCCCCTTGGTAGGTCAACCCCTTCAGTTCTGATCATCTTGCCCCTTCTAGATACCATCCGGCCACATTTGTCTAATCCGAATGACATCCCTATGTCGTCGCTGTAGATCCTGGTGGTGTGGATCAATGAGTCAATTTCTCGCTCATTCCTGGCATACAGCTTGATGTCATCCATGTAGAGGAGGTGGCTGATTATTGTCCCGCTTCGGAATCGGTATCCATAGCCACTCTTTGTGATGATGTGACTGAGGGGGTTCAGGCCTATGCAGAACAGCAGTGGTGATAGTGCATCCCCTTGGTATATGCCGCACTTGATGTTAACTTGGGCAATTGGCTTGGAGTTAGCCTCTAGGGTTGTCTTCCACATCCCCATTGAGTTCTGGATGAAGGCTCTTAGTGTCCTGTTGATCTTATACAGTTCCAGACATTCCAGTATCCATGTGTGTGGCATTGAATCATAGGCTTTCTGGTAGTCTATCCAGGCGGTGCACAAGTTGGTCTGCCTGTTCTTACAGTCTCTGTGTACTGCTCTGTCCACCAGTAGCTGGTGCTTGGCTCCCCTGGTGTTACTACCAACTCCTTTTTGTGCCCCGCTCATGTATTGATCCATGTGCCCACTCATCTTAGCCGCCATGATGCCTGATATATATATATATATATATATATATATATATATATATATATATATATATATATATATATATATATATATATATATACAGGCAAAACACACATATATATATATATACTGTATATGTGTGTGTGTGTGTCTGTTTGTGTGTGTGTGTGTATATATAGATTTTAACTTTTATCATAAATATTATGATTTTTGGTTATGTTAGGTCAGCAGAAAAAGCTTTGCTGGCCCCCTGATGGCCCACCACTGATGTTCATCATACGTAAATTGTATGTCAGTGATGTTTTCTCAGTTAATCTTTCTGGAATTACTGGGTCAATTTGGATTAAACTTTGTCTTATGATGAAATAAGTTTAAAAAAAAACTTTATTACTTGTGTATTTATACATTAATTTTGTTTAAAAAGGGACTGTTCCCTAACCCATGTGTAAACTTGTAAACTCAAGTGGATAAAATGTCTATATAGAGGATGATGTGTTATGTTTACTGCTTGTTCTGCTACCCAGAGGTGCTTAAAATATCAATTAAATCTGCTTAAATGACAATTTATGGTTAGGTATTACTCCTCTGTCTACTGTTAGCATAGACTGAAAATCTGAGTCACTTACCTATCCTGTCCACATTAATATTTCATCTCAAAGTAATGACTTGCACATATATTAGCCAATGGTGCTGGGCCTGTGCCCAGGGTCATGGAGGAGCACAAGCTGCCAACAACCTCAGACAAGTGAGGGGAGGAGCTGTAGAGGGCGAGAAAGTGTGTGACGGATCTGATGGGGTCAGTATGTCCCTCTCTGACTGGGACTTCAGCTGGTCCTCCAGAGTATGATCATTATCTATACATAATACATCATCTTCATCCTGTTTGGCATCTCAAATCTTCCTCTCACTCCACCAGGCCTGTCTAATCAGCCCAAAAGATAGATACGCTTCTATTTTGTGACAATTTATTGTTTCCCTGCTCATTGTGACAAATGGGAATGGAAATTGGTTAATTTTGTCTTCATGTCATCTGAAAAAATGATCTATTAGTTGTTTCTCCACTGTCAAAACATTTACTAATACTTTCAGTCTACCACTTAGAGTTCATCCTGAGTTTATGGCTTCATTGTGTTGTTTGAATTTGTATGCTATTCTTTCACATCAATGACATCACCTTGAACTTGAAGTCCTTTGTATAGAAATCTCTGTCATATGTGCATTTTACATTTCTTTATTCCTGTCTCTGGCAGCCTCTCCTTCAAGTTATAAATGCCATGAATATCATTTGAAGTGATGGTACTTACACAAACAAGGCAAAACCCATGTCATTTATAATGCTGTTGCTTTAAAGTATATTACTCTCAATGAAATTCCCCAAAGGATACCTGATTCATAGTGTGGATACTATCTAGGAGAAAAAGGTAAAATTATGTCCTTAACTCTTTATCTGCTACTTAAAAGTTTTCTTTATTGTGCCACACATGTTCTCCTCGTGTCTGTGTTGGCTCTCTCTGGTTTCTCTCTGTGTTCTCTAGATTCATCCCCCACCAAAAACTTACAGATTAGGTCAATTCACGACTAGGTTGTTCATAACCGTGGATGTGAATGTGAATGGTAAATTGTCTTTCAATCAATCCCTTGATTAACTAGTGACTTGTCCAGGGTGTACCCCACCTCCCAACCCAGTGTCATTCGTAAGGAGTGTATTGAAAACAAGAAGCGATTACAGTTCAGATTATTGCCTACAGAGAGAAGAGCTGTGCCATGAAACAGTAATGTTATATAGACTTGCCATTAGTCACTAAGATATTGCTATATAAGAAACTGTATCCTTTACTTCTACTTTAAGTTTGATTGTCTCTGTAGTGAAGTGAGCTATAAAACAAACATGTATCAAAATCACTTTTCGACCATCAATATTATTTATTGTCAAGAAGAGTAAAAAACAGGCAACAATATTAATAGACAACAATTAGATTAGTTAGAAATAGTGCTCATACTTAATTAAAGATGCTCAGATATGCAGCGGAGCTTGACAGATATGTAGGCAGGGACTTTGCCAATCACAGTTTATCAGCCCATTCATCAGTTGATAACAACAGTGTGTTTATTAGAGAACAGAGACGTATTTTTTCAGAGCTCATTCTGGCCATAAACAAGCGTATTTTATGATATTTCTATAGCTTTAATATTAGCTATCAATTTTCTGAAGGATTTGTCCATTCACTTTGTTAATTTTGGTTTGCATGTGAATAAAGTTCAGGGTATTCATAGACTGTGGGCTAATGTCTATGTAAATCCTTACTTATTAAGTGGACAGAGAGATTTCCTCATTTACATTGCATCTCTAAAGATCCATAACATGTTTTAAGCTAGCTCACTATGATAAAAACTAAAAATGTCTATAGATCTTATAGCTTAACGGAGCGAGGTAGAGAAATGATAATTGTGCTTGCATTTAACACACTGCACAGTTCCCCAAGCCATTTTATCAAATAAGCTTTAATCATAGGTCAAGATCTGAGACTAACATAGACAAATGCAAGCCTTGGGAATAGCAACATAACATGGTTAATAGCCTGCATTGATCCACAATGAGGTTCTTTAACTACTATGCCTGCAAGTGCATCTCTTGAACACAGTGGCAGCAATAACTAACTCTCCTTTCCGGTCTCCCTGGAGAGCTAAAGATAAATGTGCATCCTTCAAGGTGAAATGCAGGCTTGAGGTCACATTTGAGCAAACAGCTTGAGTAAGTAATGACGTTAAACCGAGAACCAATGTTTCCAGATTGTAGATTATGCAATGGATTGGAATTTCAGACTTGTCCCTCACTAAACAGTTGTGTTTAATTTTGGTATTGATTTAGAAGTTTGGTTCAGCTTTATCTGGCTGCATCAAATGATTGTGAACAGGACCGTCTCTGGAGTTGCAGCAGCGGCTTTTGATTTGTTAAAATAAGAAAAGGATCGGGATAAATAGAGCTAATAACAAAATTTAAGTCATCCACCACAATCCTGTATGCTAAGTGGTTTATGGGTAACCTTGTTTACATGTTAAACATCTGACCTTTTGTTTTCAATGGGTTGAGTAAGAATGGAGTGCTACATGCTATTTGACTTTTCCGACTGTTCAATTTTGAAAAGTTTATATAATAACCAACAATTTTTGTTTGAGTGAGGTATCCCTCAGAGTTACTAATGATCTTAAAATTTTGAGAAGGGAGTGAGAATGATTCAGACCTGAGTAAATGTTTGTATTCATATTGTGTTATTTGCCCTCCTTAGCTCAATGTGTATACATGATTATATATTTAAAAACATACAGCTAATTACTTCAATAACAATAAAGGAATCCACATTTCAAAACCCAGATTTCTACAGTATGGCTCTTTTAGCTCAGTTAAATCCCCCCACGTGATACACACTCCAATATGCCTGTGTGTGACAACTGGGATGCGACAGGCCAAATCACATCAAGTTTTTTTAGAGGTTCACTGCTTAGTGCCAGTAAGCTGTGTTGACAGATCTCAAACAAGGAGAAGTGTGGAAACTAAAGAATGATTGGGTTAGTAGCCTGCTGGTCACAACAGTGATCTGCCTCTTCATGTGTAGAATTGTGCCGGAGAGGCTGAGCTGCATCAATACCCCCCTGATCCAACTTGTTCATCCCTTGATGCAGAGGAAACCAGTCAACAGGGCTGCTGCCTCATGTGTGTGTCTGTGTCTAGCCATGCACACATGAGGTAGTGCGTTTCTATGGAAACAGGCAATCAGAAGATTATTTTGATGGCATAAACAGGAGATATGGGTGGAGACAGTCGATAGTCCCAACATGTAATGTGTGAGTCTCTCATGTTCTGTGGTTGTGTGCCTTGTGTCTCCTGTGTGTTCATCCATATTTCTTCATAAAACCACCTTATCTGCTAACATCAAAGGATTTACTCTTAATATCAGGAATGTGTTGGGCCGCCTCAGACACAGATGTATGCTGGGCTCAGAGCTTTACTATTTGGTGGAAGTAAATTCATTGCTGACATAAACATGTATGTGTGTGATCATGCACAAGAAGTCTCTTCTGCAGTCTGCCTCAATCTGTAACAGCCAGCGACTGCTCCAACCTTTTCTAAGTCTATGTACCGTCCAAAATTAACTTTGACTTTGTATCTGTCAAGGGAGACACAGTATCCATGGTAACAGCAGGTCACACCACAGTAACAAGGGTTTAGAGAGTAAATTATGCTGATGGTGAAGGGCGTGCAGACTTTGGCGTAGGTGTGATTGTAATGTTTTTGAATATACATTATGGGCAAAACGACTCGTTACAATAGCTCTGTTCAACTTTCTTGCTCGTTTACAGTTGTGGTCGTGGTTCATGCAGAACACTTTGTTGACCTTAATATTAGATGTTGAATACAAAACAGGCCTAACACCTTTGCATGCCTTAATATGGATAACCTCTTCAAAGCCTTTGATCAAAACATGGTGATAATGCCAAATTGCAGTAGTTTCAACATCATGGTATCCCTTGCAAAACAGCCATTCTTTTTCTCTCATTATCTTAATTACTGCCCCTGTGATATGAAGGATATGACTGCTCTCGTCATTAATGGGCACTGAGCAATGTAAAGATGAGCTAGAATCAGGGATGTGCGTAAGTGCTATTGTCAAAGTTAATGATGCACAGCATGTGTTGAAACAAGAAACATTTTGAGTACCACCATTGTGTCCAATGTGTCTGTGTGTAACGACTGAGAGATAAATGAATAGATTAAGGTATAAATTGAACTGCATAGAAAATGGGGAAGGGAGGTTCTACAGCTCCTCCTTGCTTGATTAATGATGTAAGTGGTAGACTTAGTTGTTTTTGTTCTGTTAAGGTAGCTAAATTTGGATTGTGAAAATAGCTGTTCCTATTGTGTGAGATAGTGGTGATTGGGGTTACTTTGTAAGCATTCATATTTGAAAAGTTGCTCATGTCAGCTGATCATATGGACCTGCAAGACATTTTCTCATGCTATTGTAAAATTACTAAGCTCTTATGTGTGCAAAAAGAACACAACAATTAAAGGTGTGCTGAGTATAGCAATACTTTTGTCAATCACGGGATGTTTTGCGGCGT
The DNA here is from genome assembly GCA_013358685.1 of Antennarius maculatus. Taxonomy (NCBI): domain Eukaryota; kingdom Metazoa; phylum Chordata; class Actinopteri; order Lophiiformes; family Antennariidae; genus Antennarius; species Antennarius maculatus. The sequence goes on along the minus strand of CM023607.1, from coordinate 15,129,950 downwards.
CTAATGTTTTACATCAAAGCTATTTTCTGCCTTTCAGATTTAAAGTAGTTACAAGTGATAATAGTGACCCCAAACATGTCTGTTTCATGCATCACAGATGCTTTGGGAATCAGGCGGGGTGTCCCCCGCCTCACGCCCCAAGTTGGCTGGGATAGACTCCAGCACTCGGCGACCCACAACAGTGCAAGAAGCGGGTATAAAAATGAATGAATGAATGAAACCAGCGAACTACATTAATCATTCGGTCAGTGTTTCCAACTAATTTGGTTTATCAACATTTAAGTTATTTCATATCTAATTTCCAAGAATGACAAATATATTTGCTCAATGGCACTATTGTTTGGATTGAGAGTTTTACACCATCAATCTGGCATGTTATCATGTGATAAAATGCAAATTAGCATTTTGAGCATTTTGGGAAGAGTGAATGAGACTGCTGTGGAACTTTAAGCTATTTCAGCAGCAATGGATGGAGGACAGATAGTCATAGATGGGTCACCAGTCTATCGGATAAACAAACACAGACACAGCGTCCATAGCACTTTTCACATCTAGGTGCCAATGAAAAAGTGTGTGACCACATTTCAAAACAGAAAGAGAAGAATCAATAAGTCAATGATGGAGTCTATTTTTTCCTCCTTGGACCAAACCTGCTCCTGTGTAATGTTAAATCTATGGACAAATGGATATTACAATAGATGCAAGACATCTACACTTTGTTTTAAGGACAATAGTGTGTTTCGGTGGAACAATAGCTAGTGCGGTGGGAGACCCACAGATGAATGTGCTGATGGAAAGACGAAAGCCTTTTTAAAATATATTGGTAAAGGTGAGGAGTGGGATGTCACATTCCTGACACTTATCACTTTAGTAAACCCCGCTAGGCAAGTTGGCAGGAGATGACAAACAGAACAATTCAGACTGATCTAATCCATGATTTGAAAAGCACTAGTGCTGTCAGCAAGAGTATCTTGTCACATCGGATTCTTTTCTTTCGAATGTGGTTGAAAGGAATAAACATAGTGAGAGCAAACTTAATAACATACTTCTCAACAATGTTTAGTGTGCAGATAATCTCTCTTCCAGTGGTTTCTTCTAAATAATGAACTTGTGTATTATCTTTTTAATCATTAAGATGTAGTCTTAAGCATGAATGGAGGGCAACCGGTCTGGTTATGGAGAATTTTTCCGTGTAGTGAAGGGATCATGCGATAACCTTTTAATAAGAACACCCGTGTAACAATTGGGATTTAATTTAACATTTGAGTTATTATTTTTGATTTAGATTCATTTTTTGGTAGATTGAACACACATTCTCAATTCTCAATGCTGTTTTTCCAGGCCTTATTCCGGGCAGTGCAAAGTTTTTCTAACATGTATCTTACATGAAACAACCCTTTCATTATGCTTAGGCGTGACCTCCTTTGATACAGAATGATACAGTACAACATCACACAAGCAAAAAAAATTTTTTTAAAATCATCCATCCAGGATCGGAACCTTCTTGATGTGAGGCAACAAGTTTATCCACTGCGCCACCGTGGTGCCCTTAGAAAGATCAAGATTCCAAAAAAACAATCTTCCTTATGTTCCTCAGCCACAAAGAAATCTAAAATTCTTGCCAGTAGGGTAAAGGTTGTTGAGGTTGAAAAATATGTTCCTGGAAATAATGTCAGTAGGTTTTTAGAGAAATACTCTCTAGAAATATTATATAAAGTTGAAAAATTTTAGATCATTCACATATCTCTATCAAAATTTAATGGATGATATCCTGGCCCAGGCTTCGCCTCTCTACCAAACTTTGCATAAATCTATCCTGCAATTCTTGCTTAAACCCGCTGATGAATGAACAATAGAGCTAATCAACAAATCAACCAGTGTGCATGGCTGAAATCATCCTTTCCGGTGAACTGTAATTTCCCTTTGTGCTCCTTGAATGTTCAGTCAGTCATGCACAGATTTAAGACATGGCGCAGCACATGTCTGCAAGACAAGGGTTGTTACAGTGATTGGCGCTATGCCTCCTGGGAAATAAGCTATCTTTCAAATTAAATAAAATAAATTAGCTTTTGCAATGCAGTCTATTAGAATCTTCTGTTGTATCTAGCGCTCTACCCTTTCCTGAATATGAGTTAAGAAAGAAATCAAGTCAAAGCAACACTAAATAAATAAATAAATTATGCACACTACAAATACTACCTATTGCTCTTTGAAAGAAGTGATCTAGCACATCTGTTTCTTCCTGACATTATCTCTCTGTTACTTTAGATGGGAACATTTCTGCTGGTACCACATGTGATTTGTGCCACGACTGTGATCTTGGGCAGTGATTACAGCCTGTAGAGGTAGAGGGGTTAGATCTCCCTGTGGCTGAATACCAGAGTAAATGGGATTAGTTCACGGCTTCCCATGAGGTCTGCTGAACCTTCCCTCAAAAACATAGCAATAGATAGGCACATATATCTGTTGCTTATGCATGCATACATACTATCAAAAGACCTGTGTGGACAGTAGACTGCACCTGCATAAAAGTGAGATTGCCATAGCTAGAGTTCCTGAGCTGAACAATTAATTGATATATATATATTTAGCAATAAATGAGGGCTTATCTTTTGTGTGTCTAATGTTTTAAACAGGCTCACCTTGTTTATTTTAACTAAGAAATGTTTCCATGACAAAATACATTATTAAATACATTTGTGCAAATTGAAAGCATTAAAACCTGGCAATCAAAAGGTTTTATATGAAAATGAGTTATAATCAAACCATATAAAATGTATATTAACACATACTAAATAATTAACAAGATCATTCCAGACCTGTTAATTGTTTCCAACTTTGCCAAATTTATTTTTTACACTGCTGTGTTATTGGCAGTTGTTCATCTGGTTGGGAGAACAAATATGGATTAAGATAAGAATGGCAAGTCATCTTCCGCCGTCTGAGACAAATTACATTGCCATGTTTTTTTTTAAATTTCAAACATGAAAATAGAGAAGCCTGTTTTCATAGATTAAAGGTCCCATATTATGTATTTTCAACTTAATGTCATTCAACTGCCAGATGTCCAACTAGACTGTATTCCAAATATTTTGACCTAAAGTGGTCTGTGGTCCTGAATATCAGCTTTTCAAAATCTCTCATCTGAGCTACTCACGAAACGCTTCGTTTCAGGCCTCTGGCTGTAGTATGCTAATGAGCTCCGCTGGTCAACGCCTCCTTCACCTGGGTCACGCCCCTCTAAAGGAGAGCGTTAGGCTAACGAGACACTGACCGGCATTACATTTGTTATCATTATGGCGTTTGAAGGCCCCATCGGGTCGCCGTACATTTATTACCCTGAGTCGGACCCAGAAGCGGGGGCTCCTGAAGAAACACCGACTGTGAAGCTGCAGCAGGACGTTTCTGAATGGTTAGTACGTGTGAACGTTACTTATTTGGTTCTGTGTTTTGTTTTGTAACCTACGTCATCACAGTACCGGAGCATCGTCCGGTAGCTACTTTTTTTTCTACTCTTGCCTCTTATCACACAGTAATAATGTCATATCTGTCTTATTATGTATCTTGTAAATGTACAGATGTGTTGACTGCTAAAATATTCCTGTACTTCTATAATTGACAGTAAAGTCTGATGGTGGTTCTGATAGTTATTACCATGTGGCTAATGCTAGCTTCTGCTCACGGCTAAGTTACTTTATTTTTATATCACATTGATTTAACCCGTTACTAAGCTGCAAAATATTTGAGGCAGTCCTCTGCGACCAGACACACGGAGCCACACTTGCCACCATCACACCAGGTTAATGGTGAATTGATGTAGCCATATTGCAGTGATGCCTTTATCTATTCTACTTTGAGATGTCTTCACCTTCTGTTTATTGTACAGGTGTTCCTGTGGACACTGAACGGATGCCAACAGAAGCAGAAAACATCTGCTGTTTGGAGATACAAGTAGCAAGCTTACAGCTAAACCACAAAGTTATGTCTCTATTTGGCAACTTTTGCAATTATAAATTCAAATGACCTTTACCATATTTTTTACTGTAGGTTAGGAGCCGTCTGCAGGAGGTTGATGACGTTCCGTGCATGACTCAACATCCTGGGTTCCAGCCTGTGTGCCTAAACGTGTACACCCTACAAATGGCCGGTCACATACTGAGGGCTGAGTATGGCCCTTCACGTCTGAGATGAATAGATCGGTAAGTTGTTTTTTGAAAAATGTCACAGAACTAAAACTACAGTTGTCTTATTTTGCTATGTAGGTACAACAAAGTCTAATATATTGTATTTGCGACACCTACTGTTTTGTTGCGATACTGTTTTGTTGTGAGCAAATACCAACGGAATTTCAAAACATGTTTGTTTGAAATATAAAAATATTGCAAAACTAACGGAATGTTGGCTCTGTTTTGTGAGGTTTGACTCGGCATTGTCCTTTCATAAGCCTTCGGAAAGTGGATCTTGTAGAGGGGTACATCAAACGTAATGAAATAAGGAGCCAAAACAATATCATATGACATATATGAATCTGTCTCAAAAATTTTTGTACTAAACTCTTCACTTCAAATACTGTCTTGCTGGAATATTCTAATACACAACACTATTATTTTTTACTGAACTAATATCAATACATGTGCATTCACTAACACCTATAGACAACAATATTTTGAAAATTAGTCTACTTAACTAATTTTATTAAAACATATTGTATGGAATATGACTTGTAAATACCTTTACTTCTATAGTGGGAATGAAGAGTCCTGAAGGACAGCTGTGTACCAACAGTATGGGTGTCCACTGGGTCAGTTTGGCACCACGTCCTTTGAAGCTGTAGGCTGAATGGATGCACAAGGAAGAGAGACACTAATTTCAGGACACCAATGTTCTGATTTTGGATAAGGAGGACAGACCTATGTGCGTTGTCGCTATGACGCCGAACAAACAATCGAATCTAACACGTGCGTGCGTACACACAATACGAAACAAAGCACAACTCTCTACGTAGCCTAGCAGCCCTCGGGTCCTTCACAGCCCCACACCTCAGTACCCCCCCCCTCCCCACACCTCTCCTTATCAAAGAAAGAGAGGTGAGGAGTCTCTTCCAACGACTCAACCACCGCAAGGCTGCAGGCCCAGACTCCGTCTCTCCCTCCACCTTGAAGCACTGCGCCAACCAGGTGGCTCCAGTGTTCACTCAGATCTTCAACACCTCACTGGAGACCTGTCATGTACCAGCGTGCTTCAAGACTTCAGCCATTGTCCTAGTCCCCAAGAAGGCAAGGATCACAGGACTTAACGACGACAGACCCGTTGCTCTGACATCTGTGGTCATGAAGTCCTTTGAGCGCCTTGTCCTGTCCCACCTCAAGGACATCACTGGCAATCTCCTGGACCCTCTACAGTTCGCCTACAGAGCCAACAGATCTGTAGACGATGCTGTAAACATGGCGCTACACTTTGTCCTCCAGCACCTAGACTCCCCAGGATCCTACGCCAGGATTCTGTTGTGGACTTCAGCTCTGCTTTCAATACAATTGTCCCAGCTCTGCTCCACAACAAGCTCTCCCAGCTGAACGTGCCCAACTCCATGTGCAGGTGGATCACGGACTTCCTGACGGACAGACGGCAGTTTGTGAGGCTGGGGAAGCATGTCTCCGACACCCGGACTATCAGCACTGGATCCCCTCAAGGCTGCGTTCTTTCCCCTCTGCTCTTCTCCCTGTACACTAACTGCTGCACATCTGGTCACCACTCTGTCAAACTCCTGAAGTTTGCTGACGACACCACCCTCATCGGCCTCATCTCTGATGGGGATGAGTCGGCCTACAGAAGTGAGTTGGACCGGCTGGTATCATGGTGCAGCAGGAACAACCTGGAGCTCAACACCCTCAAAACAGTGGAGATGATAGTGGACTTCAGGAAAGACCCTCCTGCCCTCCACCCCGTCATCATCTGTGACACTCCAGTGATCCCCGTGGAGTCCTTCCGCTTCCTGGGCACCACCATCACCCGGGAGCTCAAATGGGAGCAGAACATCAGCTCCCTCACCAGGAAGGCTCAGCAGAGGATGTATTTCTTGCGGCAGCTGAAGAAGTTTCACCTCCCTGCGAAGATGCTGGTCAACTTCTACACTGCCACCATTCAGTCCATCCTCACATTCTCCATGTCAGTGTGGTTTGCTGCTGCCGCATCCAGGGACAAGGCCAAGCTGCAGCGTGTCATCCGTTCTGCGGAGAAGGTCATCGGCTGCAGCCTCCCACATCTCCAGGAACTTTTCGACACAAGGACCCGCAGATGTGCAGCCAGGATTGCCGCTGACCCCTCTCACCCCGGCCACAACCTCTTCCAGACCCTCCCCTCTGGCAACAGGCTACGGTCAATCCGGACCAGGACCTCACGCCATAAAAACAGCTTCTTCCCCACTGCAGTCAGCCTCATGAATAATGCCCCCCCCCCAGGTAACCATCCGCCCCTCACCAGTCTGCAAGGACAGTTTACTGTTTGGACTTCCTCTCTTCGCCTGCAAACACCATCCTTATACAGCATATCTCAACTCACCGTAGTGTGAATTGTAAATAGTCTTCTGTTCCTGTTCCTATTCCTCATTCTCTATTATTCTCTTCCACCTTCAATGCACCGACACCGCGTCAAGTTCCTCGACAGTCATTTTTACTGTACTTGGCAATAAAACCTTTTCTGATTTCTGATTTCTGATAAATTGACTTTATTTATGCTGACAGATAATAGGAAAGAAAATATGAGACCAATTTACGTGCATTTTAGCCTTATTCTGTAGGCCACCACGCACACATGTGTTGGACCGTGCATGCACACATGCAACACGCAAACTCGAAACAAAGGAGAACTCCCTACATAGCCTAGCATAACATGACTTCATGCTAACAAACAATAAGAAAATATGAGACCAACTTCTGTGTGTTGTACCTACTGTAGGTCGAGCACGCACACACGTGATCGTGCGTGCAGGCACACACACACACACACACACACACACACACACACACACACACACACACACACACACACACACACACACAATACACAAATGTGAAACAAAGGAGACCTCCCTACATAGCCTAGCATAACATGACTTCATTCATGCTAATAGACAACATGAAAAAATATAAAATGTGAGCCCAACTTATATGCGTTGTAGCTAGATACTGTAGGTCCAGCACACACACGTGTTGGAGCGCGCACGCAAAAAAAAGCAGTGCTACCTAATTAGCCAAATAGCATTTGATCACTCATGCTAACAGACAACTGCGGAAAAGATAAATGTGGTGAGACTTACCTGTAACCAGGGTGCAGTTCCTTGGTCCGGTATGGTTGGGAATGATCCTTGAATGAGGATCAGTCTCAGGCAAAGCCCCGTCTGTACTGACCCTCATTGCTAAAACAGGCTGGAGTGAAGTGGTTCCACACACAAACAAACGTGCAGGCGATGTAGCCGGCACATTGCCATTAAAAATGAAATGCAACCAGGCTCTCTTCTGTTCTTCTTTGGATGGGATGACAAATAAACACTGATGTTGATTTGTACAATCAACAAATGAGCAACTTTCATGTCTCCCTCTGACAGACGCCATTTCAACAGACTGCTGCCTCATGTCCAACGCAAAGAACTCCGTCTTGGGGATGGCCATGCCCTTGGGCATGTCAACCAATCCATATCGTCCAATACTCTGTCCAATAGCACAGTGTCTAGTCTGACGTCAAGAATGGCTATTCTAGCGCAACATGATCGATTTGAGTCGTTCAGAGGCATGACTTCCTAAAACTCCAAATATCTATTGATGCAGGGAGCGTTTGTTTACCAGATTCTAGGAGTTGGTTGGGTTAGAGAGGACCACTATGTATATGTAGAGACCTGAAAAAGTGTGATTTTCATAATAGAGCCCCTTGAAGCTTTTGCAAATCTCTGTGAGTGACATGACATTATATTTGATTTCAAGCAGGCTTTGATAGTAGATTAAAATAAAATGAGGTCCAACCCATATTTTACTGATTATAGATGTATAACTGTACAGTTAGTAACACTTCTGGAGTAATCATATGTATCATGTCTACAATTTTTTCTATTATCCTCACAATCTGTCACTGACAGATTGTGAGGATAATAGAAAAAATTGTCCTCAAATTCTTCATTTAGCATTATTTCACTTGCAGTTTAAGGGTCATCAAATCAGACCTTCCGTTTTGAGGACACTGCCTGGGCATGCTTGGGCTTATTTTAATTTATATCCTTCTGAAAACTCAGTCTCTTCAAATGGATAAATATTAAATTAGAACAAATAACTCTCACTTTCTCACCAGGCAATTGTGTTCTCCTCCTCTGAGGCTTTTAGGATCGGCTAAAGAAGCTTTGCTGCAATAGAAATAGCAATAGAAAAACAAAATAAAACAGAGCACACACAACACATTTTAACTGCTAAATTAACCTCTGCATTATTGAGAGAAGCCACCCAGCCGCCTGCTGTGAGTAAGTGGACATTTTTCACATCAGCTCTTGTAACCACAACAGGGTCAAAACTAGAAAATCCACAATATGACTGTGTTAATGGAGTCTGTTGACGTCTATAGAATTTCATCAGCAAAATAGAGATTGGGATTGTTGGAAAGCTTTCAGTTTTACATAATGGTTTCATATAAATATTCTTTCATAATACTCTTCAAATCCTTTTCATGCTCATTTTTAGCACAGACTCTGGTTTCCAGAGAGCATTGTACTGCTGCTTGTTTGATGCTGTAACATTGTCAGCACAACATGATTTCTTTAGTTTGATTGAGTGTCTCTCCAGCAGGAACCTTTCAGGATGCAAGATAGTGTACATCTGACTATCCGGCGCATGTTGCTAGATGGCTTGTGTGATTGGGACATGCTGCAGTGCTGAAAGCTGCTGCAGATGACTCACATCTCTTTGGTTAGCAGCAGCAAGATTTCAGCAGTCAATACAATATCCTGAAGCAAGTATGCAATTTCCTATATTGCTGTTCTGAAATCAATCTTTGTAATATACAGTATATACACCTATCTGTCTGCTGGCCTATTTGTCATTCTAGTGTGTTATTGCTCAATTTATATTTTTCTTTGAATTCTTGTGAAGCCATTTAGTTATGTGTCTGTTTACTGTATGCTGCAGGTCTTTATGCACAACCCAGAGTGACACCTTTTGCACAGTCTTTCAATAGTTTGCTACATCAGCATCATTGTTTGTGTCTATATATACTGTAGATATACATTTAGTCTTATTGTAATGTCAGTCTTAAGGTTACAGAAAGCACAATAAATCAAGGCAATCCTAACAAAAACATGCACACTAGTACTGTAGTTACTGTGAAGGTGCTGTTCTGAAAGCCTGCTGGCTTCATGGACAGGTGGGGTTGATGTGACTGTCATTCTACTGCTTTTGTGTCTGTGGAATTATGTCACAGAAGACACATGGAGTTTATTAATATAAATGTGTTTCAGAAACTACATATTACTTTCTTCACCAAAGGCCACAGTATAATACTGCTAACTCATGATTCTTCAGTGAGGCATCTTGGAAGATGCCTCACTCAGAGACTCTCACTTTGATCTAGCATTTGATTTTGTGGGTGACCAAAAGGAAAAGAGACACAGCATGCATGAATTCATTGTACTTAAAAGCTTTTGGTGTAAAAGTAAAAACCAGACTGTTAGTGAAAGATTCATCATAAACCCAAACCTTAGTCTAAAGTAAATACGCAATACAACCGTCTCTCCATTGATGCATCCACCGGTGTTGTTCTTGATGGTCAACTTTGTACATCATTTGCAACCTAATCAAATGAGCCTTGTTAAGTTTGAAGGATTTACTTGCACCTGCAAAGCCTTTATGTTCAATATGAATGTGAACATAAATGACTGTATTGCTCATATTATGTTAATTTCTACCTTTGGAGGCTGAGTGTTGTTTTTAAGCATGAATGATCCACAGTGAAAATGCTCACCTGGAGAGAACTGGGTAATGTTGCGCAGCATTGCAGAATCTGTCCTTGGCCATTTAGCTTCACTGTTCTGTGAAGACAATGCCATCCATTATCAAATGTGGGTGAGTCTCCAATGACTTGTGTATGGATATTAATGGCTTGCAGTAATTTACATTTCAATTCCAGACACTCCGTGAGAAATTAGTCTTATGCAAATCGTGGATTGGTGAATAGTGCAAGAAAGTGATTGACATTTTTCAATAAATACTGAAAGATGAGTTTAATACATTTTCTGCATTCATCAAGTGGAGGAAATAGAAATGGCCCTAGTGGTAGAATTAGCATGATCTATTTGAGGTTCTCCGGGGGTCGATTAACTGGTGACTACCAGGGAGTAAGAGAGCCGAGCAATTTTTGATTGATGTCTATTCATATTAATCTTGATGGAAAGGTGTAATTACTCCACTATCTGAGCATCAGATCAGCCAAATAAAAAAGGTTAGCCTTACACCATCTGACTTCTTTTCTGTATTATACTATGACCGTTTGAAAAGGTCAGATGATCAAAGTATGGAAACAACACCGATAAAGTGGAAGAACCTGGCACACACCAATGTGTTATGCGACTGTCGCTGCTTCTGGTATTTAATTTAAAGTGCTGTTAACTGATGTTCACTACAATTGTTACTCACTGAGCTTTAATCCCAGCAGGGATTCTTTTGCATATTGCTGAAATATGAAACACAGCAGGTCTGAATCCTGAGACAACGAAGCATAGCACACAACACATAAACCTGTCAGTCTCACACAACATAAATGAAAATATATTAGAATATATGTTAGAATCAACGGTGAGATATGAACATATCCTGACTGACACTTTCATTATTGACATCAAAAATATTTATTTTCCTTATCTTTCACCTTGAAATACAAGATTCTGTTCCAACACAATAAATGATGCTGACAGATTCTCCAAATTTTAACAAAAGATATAGAGACACTATCTGCTCTGACGTCAAAATTTGTTACCGTCTTGCAAAATTCATTACGTTTGCTGGTGTTGTGATCCAAGTTTAGAATAAGGAACAGCTTTAATTTTTCAACAGCAGACTATTGATCTGAGGTTTTTCGTGACTCATCACAGAAAAGTGTTGCTGAATACTGATCACTCACCAAACTGTGTCCTGCATAGTGAGCTGCATTTTCCCAGATTTTTAAGAGAAAGTGACAAATCTGCATCTTTTATTGCGTCTCTCTTTAATTAATGGGATGTCTAAATGATTTGTTTGTTTGTTGACCCTTTGTGCTCACACGTTGCCACAGGAACAGCATTTCAGAATTGTTCCCCTTCTTTCTTATTTTCTTTCTTTCCTGCAGTTAATTAAACTCTTGTTAACTTTGATATCCTGTGCTGTTTTCTGGTAATAAATTTAAAGTTCAACATTTTACAATTATAGAGTTAATTATTTTATGATAAGTTATATAAAGTTATATAACACTTTCATTGTTTAAACATAAAAGAGTGCTTTTCAAACTTCTTCTTCTTTTCCTTTCGGCTTTTCCCTTCAGGGGTCGCCACAGCGAATCAGTGTCCTCCATCTAACCCTGTCTTCTGCATCCTCTTCTCTCACACCAACTACCTTCATGTCCTCTTTCAAAAGAGTGCTTTTCAAACTACCAATGGTATTTCAGTATTTACTCTCATTGTGCTTCTCCCTCTTCTTATTATTCAGTGCTTTTCTTTTTTTTAGAAGTGACTCCACAGTGCGATTCACTGCACTCACTGAGTTGGAAATCGTACTGTATATGAATAAACGGCTAGCAATCTCATCCCAAACGTGCAGAAGTCTGGAACAGACTGGCAACAGCTGCAGGAGCTCTCCTAATTCTGGTCATCTCTTGTTGGAAAACATGGATAAGTTTCTCTCTAATCACACTTTTAAGGTCATCCCTAACCTCTCCATCAACACAGTAAAACAATAGTGTTCTTAATTCCTTCTTCAAACCGGGGTGGAATTCCGCAGAATGTTGAGTGAGTGTGGGGTCACACAGAGATGGAGCAATTTGTCAGAGGGGCTTTGAATCACTTTAGTTGACTGGTTGAAAAAAATAAAACACCTGTTGTTTCACTCTGTTGTTCTCAACTCTGTTTCACACGAGTTGAAAACTGATTCTGAATGTGGTTGATCTTGATTATCTCTAGTGAGAGGCATCGACTCAACCTCATGATCTGCACATCCCAGAGCAGCTCTAGGAATTTACAAACATGCTTGTTATTTTCATGGATGGTTTGTGGATGATTACCTCACTGCTGTCTAACTGAGGTGGTGCTGCCAAGCAATTGTAAAAATCTTTTAGGCCTTTGAAAATCGGCCGAATATTTACTTTGGTGACTACGGGTAGAAAAAAATTGGGAACAATCTATTTTCACGTCTCTTATTCAGAATAAAAAGACACAGGACCCCTGCTAATGAGGCGGGGCAGTTGGGAAACCCAAGGGGCACAGATCTAGTTTTTTTTCAAGCCATTATCCAGCGAATGTGTTTTTCAGCAGGTCTTCATATCTTTATAGCCACAGACCTCATGCACTTTTAAATGTTTACGAATAACTACTGACTTGATAAACAAATGAGGCTCGACATTCTGTTAAGTCACACCAATATGCTGGATAAGTACCCTTTGTGGCAGGCAGCAAATGTCACAAAAACAAACCAAAAACACTTCAAACAATACAAGTTTGATTTTGATTTTGGCTTGTCCATTCATACTCTGCCTGTACGGTAACCAAATATTACCCATAGGCAACTACATCTCATTGTTCCTATAATCAGCATTTAGCCTGTTGGTAAACAATTTATGCAAATTTAACTCAGAAGAAAATAAGTTCATTTGCAAAGATCTGAATATTTGGGGGGAGAGATCGTATGCCAGGAGTGAACGAGAAGCTGATTCCCTGTGGTGTGTTTGAGGCTTCTCTCTGCAGTACTGTAACTGTTTCCTGCTTCCTCCCTGTAATAACAATGGCAAAGCAAGAGCCTACTTAATTCTGCTACAAATGAATAAAGTGTAAACATCATTAGGAGTTGATGTGAACTGAACTCATTTGCAAAATTTGGTTAGGTATACTCTCAGCTCTCTCTCTTTCATACTGAGCTGAATCCAGATGTCAATAATCACGAAACAAACATTTTCTCTGTTTTTAATGATTGATTTAATATTCCTTTTTGTTTTTGTGTATTGCAGCAACCGTACTCCTTTTAAATAATGACAGGCTTTTAATGTTTAGATTTGCTGTTGTGGTGGTAAAGTTTGCATTTTCTCAAACTAGCATCCATTCTTGCTTCCTGGTTCATGAACCTGACATCAAACACACCATGACCTGACCTGTGGAGTCCTTTTACTATTTAAACTGAAGATGGGTGATTTGAAAAATTTGTGAAAGTGATACACCAGCCATTCTGCCAGGGATATAGCTCAGTGGTGGAGCAGGCCAACGGGGGCGCAACCCAGCGTCGACTGTAGGCCGGTCCCAAGCCCCAATCCGATAACTGCAGAGGGTTGCGGCTGAAAGATCATTTGGCATAAAAACACTTTGCCAAAACAAATATGAGGTTTCATCTAAAATGGAATAAGGATCACACGCTGTGGCAACCCCAACAAGACAAGCCAAAAGTAAGTTTAAGTTTTCAGCCATTCTGAACGTTCTGTGCAAATGTACAGTATTACAAACGATTTATAAGGTACACTATAATAACACCAAAATACTAAGTCATTTGTTGTTTTGTTTTTGTTTTGTTTTTTACTGTTCCAGCCTAGATGCCATGAATGTTGATGTGACATGAGATTCAGTTAATAATCCACACGACTACAATCAAAGTGAATCAAAATTATTACTTGACTTTGACTGAATACAAATAGCATGAATGAGTCTCAAACTAAATCTTTATCATAACATTCCCTACATTTTATCGCAAATAATAAATTTAATGTCCAACTGCTATTGATTGTAATTTTTTTTCATTAGAGCAACAAATTCCTTCATCCATGTTGTAGCTACCAAAAAGGCTGAGTTCTCCCTCTGTAAATCTGTTCTTCCCCAGACTCCGGTGACATTGTTGGAGTTAAGGCAGAACTACATTCTTTGCCAGCTTGGATTTCTGGTCTGTGCCTTTGGGAAGAACTGGGGCTTGCTGCCACTCAAAAACTAAATTAAATTGTAAACTTGTAAACTTGCCACGTTTCCAGGAGCAAATAGAAAATAGCATTCCAGAGGATGTTATGGATGAGGGTGCATTTTACATTTGGCAGTTGGCTCGGATATGTAGTTCTATTTATTCAATCCAGAATATTAGAGCAAAAGCATGCGGTGGAGAGGGGTCGAGGAGTCTATGTTGCATTTTATGTGGTACCAGTGATAGCACAAGGTTAAAGATTGATATTTACTGGCAGCTCATGTCCTAACTTTAAACTTAGTTTCAGCTAATGTACTTCAACAAGCTGGTGCAGTGCTAACATTGTAATATGAAGACTGTGTAAACTCGACATGTCATTTGAGACAAACCAAATAAGGGTGTCTGTTTAGTCATGTTGCTTGTTGTCCTTCATTGACTTGTGTTGCTCTACCTAGCGTTAGCTTTGTTGTTACATGCAAACGTCTTTTGCTCTTTGCCGGTGTGTACGGTACTGCTTTATGATAATTTGCCTGATTTCCTTGCCATGTCCATTAATTTTCTTGGCACAGTTACATAACTTTGATTGTCGCCCAGCAGTTAGCTTGCTCAATGGTTTTGGGTGTTAGTTGAGCTGAGTTGAGACTCTACAATCCTTAGGAAGGATTTTAAACATTGGTTTAAAAATTTCTCCTTTTATTTTCTTACAATTAAAAGAATATTTATGTATACATATATTAGCATTTGATATTGCTGTGTAAAGGGAAGCTTGTCATCCATGTGCTGTTCCTTTGAATGGAAGCTATTTTGAAAGGACATATCAAACCAGCCAGTGTCAGCTCCTGAACAGCACCTCAACAGAGCTCCTCTCCATCCTCGTCACAGAGCCAACGGCTGCTGAATACTGAGCAGAAGAGACACAAGCAGCCCCTCATGCCGAAACACACAATTATCATTCTCTGTCTCTTGCTGTCTCTCTGACTCACTCTCACACCAGCACACACAAACACACAAAGATATACATGCAGTTAACCTCACCAAATGAAACAGCACACACCCACGCAGGGATTTCAGTACATAGAACACTAACAGCATCAGACTACAACTGCACACTCCCTTTCAGCGGGGAAAAATGGACCATCTGTGAGCTCTTCAGGCCACCAGCCAACAACAATGCTTAAGACTCATTTTAACAGTAGCCGTGAACTGCAGTTTGTATGTTAGTTCTGCAGACACCAGCGTTTGGAGTTTGAAAAGCCTGTTTTGTTCCTGCTGTTCTGCAAACATCTGTGTGGATGTGAAAAGTTCTTTAAAGCCATCTCTTTCTATTCTGTTTTTATAACTGTTTTTCAGTTTAAGGTACAGAATCTGATTTTTATTGACATATGTTTATTTTTATGTATATTGTTGATGGCACATCAATGCAAAACCCTATAATAACAGCTGCCAACAGACAAAAACTTCTTATTTGGTATAAATCCTAAGGATTCTGGTAAAAAATAGATTAAAGTAAATCATCTTAAAATTTGGGAGTAAACAAAGTACTGTTTTTTGAAGATGAAAACACCCACTTCTGTTATATCCAACATGAAGAAAATCTCAGTCCTCCAGCTCACCTTCCCTGGAAGGAAATCCATGTTATCAGGAAACCAGATTCCAGGTAACATAAGGAGATCTTAGTTTGCCGTTTGTCTCACTTCAGAGAAGTGCGTATCTTAATTCCTATCAATGTCCACAAAGCTGTTTGTGTGTGGGATTAGCCTTGAACCCTTACAATCCAACCTGGGTCCATTTTTCATGTCCATAAATGTCCGTTTGCTTTCCCTGTCTGGATCTGTCTTACTGACAGTAGCCATGTGCAAATAGTGTGAACGGAACATGGGACTAGAGAAATTGGGAGTGTTAAAATGAGGACATCGGCCATTCCAATAACAAACCTCACCAGCCCTAGCACCCACACCTTTGTCATACAGAATGAAAAGTTATCTTTGTGTGTCAACACACACAGATAACTTGTTTTTATTTACAGTCCAGCAGCACAAGGAAAGATAGGAGAGGCATCGATATCAATTCACCGGGATCAAACTTGAGCCCTAACGTGATCTCATCTCATTGTAAATCTCAAGGTGACTGATATTTTAGGATGGACAGAATGCGCACGTCTCACAAAGGCAGGGTTAACATACCATGAGGTAAACCTGTTGTTCTGGGTTGCTTTACCCTGAATTTGGAAAACCCAGGGATTCCGGTTTCACAAAGGCTGTTCAGGGGTAGTTTAAGTAACCCAGGGTAGATTGACCCGCAGTTTAGCAGGTGCAACAACACTATAAAAAGCCATCATCAATGGAGCCCCGATTCGACGATTCACCATGACGATGGACGAGACGCACACCGCAACACTTTACGGCAGTTGGAGTACAGATTTTAATTTATGAATATGAAGACTTTGAGGACATTTTCAGAAGAAAGAGAACAGCGTTGCAGCTGCAAAGAAGAGCGAGATGTTGTGGGAGTGAATTGCTGCTCAAGTTGATAAGTTTAAACGTAGTCTGTTGCACTCACGGTAAAAATACGGAGGTAAACGGCTTCAGTAATAGTTTATTAATTTATTTTATTTAGGTGCGATCTAGCGGGGGAGAATCGCATGTCAGCAGCTGAGAATAAAGTATAAAAACATTGTTCACACAGGACAGACTTCTGCATCATGTCGTTAGGGATCCTCCTCATCATTATGTTTGATATTGTACAGTAAATATTAAGTGGATGTTTGACTGCTCAGTTGTTCTATCGCCAACATAACGCTCTTTTCACACACATAAATGCGCTGTCATCTATATCAGGTTCTGTTCAATACGGAAATATATGTAAACGTTTTATTGTTATGTAACTAAAACGGTAAATCGGCATATGCACGTTACAAAAACAGTTGAGAAGGATATTCACACCATTGCATACACCTATATTATATAAGAACTGAAATCAAGAGCTGACATGTAGGTCGTTTGATACAGTAATAGCCAAAACTGCTTTAGTTCTTACATCAGTGGCCGTGACATTATAGTGCTTATAACCGCTTTAAGGTATTCCAATTTTCTGTCTGTTTTAGTCACATGATACACACAGGAGTTATTAATTGATTAAAAAAAAATTTCAAGAAATTGAAGAAAACAAAGGTGGTCTAATATTTTATATTACTGATTGTTCTCTTCCCATTGTTTCACATTCTGATGGATTACAGAATGTGTAATCCACACAATACTGAAGTATTAACAAATTCTCATCCTTTTTTAACAGAGCGTGGATGGACAGTAGCAGAAGGGTCTCAAATGCACAGATTATCACAGTGAAATAGACGCTCAGTGACCACTAGCGGTTCATTCTGTGGAATTCATATGCAACTATGTTCTAATGTCCTCCTCATGTATTCCCATCTATCTGCTGAAGAAGTTTATAGAATTGACTTTCTAAAAACATACAGAAAATAGAAATGGTTTACTAGGACCTCCAGATTAAGAGGACAGATCTGGACATAGAAATACTAGAGCACAAGTTAGAGGTGGGTAATGGTCATAGGTGAATCATGTTAACTATTAGAATGTTAAGTATTGTAACGATACAAAAACTAACTTTGTATTTGTCACAAATAAAGATGACCACAGGAAATGCGTATTGTATGTTTTTATTGCCCACTGTGATGGTGGTGATGGTGACTCTGAAATGATTCTGGCAGATGGTGTCTTGTCACTGCTCCGCCATCCTGGATAGCAGGAATCATCCTGAGGTGTCGTAGACTCTCTCCTGTAATGTATAGTGGATTCATTAGACTGGATTACACAATGAAGACAAGTGAATTATTGTGCAAATCTTTAGGTTTCTGACCACAATACAGTCTGCTGCTGCTCAGGTAAGACCATATATCCAAGAATCAGGAACAGACCCAGACCTTCACATCAGAAATGTAGTCTGCAGCATCACATGATCTGGACAGATGTTTGTTTGTCTATGATGCAGTCTTTAACATGTTGAAACAATGTTCAGTCTACAAGTACCTTGTTGGGAATGACCATCTGTGCAGCCAATTACATTGGGAAATCCTAAAAGAAATTAAAGTTAATAATCCAATTCGAAGGTTGTAGCACAATGTCATTAAGAGAATATCATTTGAAATTAATTTATCAGATTTCTACATCATTCACCTGCAACCCTGTGAAAAAATCAAAAGCTGACCGGACCATTACCTACACACAGCACTGCCGCAGATGTGAGGATGGATCAGGTCGTGGATGTGTGTGATGGATCGGGACGTGAATCGTTACCGATCATAAAGATAACTGTCCGAATATGACTGGACGTCTGAACGCGATACAAAAAAAAATTAAAATCTCTGTGAATTAATGCGGAAACGGACATGCCATGTTCACCTCTGAAATACGGAGTTATTCATAAAACCTTACTTCAGTCAAACTCTCCATCCAACAGGACCAGGAAATTAAACCGCGCGAGCGGCGGTAAAAGGGGGCGGAGTCAGAGAAAACCCTGGGTTTGTGGAAGAAAACCTGCTCCCGACCAGGTTATGTTCAGAGAGTCTGTTACTGCAATAACAAACCCAGAGGTTCAGTTTACCTTGCTTCATGAAACAGGTCAGGGTTACTGCTCTAACTCTGGGTTAAGTTACCTCTCTTTGTGAAAATGAAAGCCCTGGTTTTCCCTGATTTCAGGGTTAACTTACCCCGGTTTTCCACTAAACCGGCTTTGTGAAACAGGACAGGATGAGTAGAGATGAAAAGAAAAACAGGTGGAATGAAAGCTAAGTAAGGTATTGGTTTAAAGTAAAATTTCATCTGATTCAATTTCATCTGAATTCATTAGCATTTCTCTGAATTCAGTTTCTACTGCTAAATAAGGTTAGTTTCCAATACCAAGTGTCATCTTGTTTAAAGTTTGGCAAAATATTTGGATTCCCTAAGCTCAAGGATGAACTAATTTATTGTCTCTGCTCTCCGCTATTTTTTTTTTTTTGACAAAAAGTAATGCACAAAAGAAACATTGCTTTACTGGATAAAATTAGAAAATTATATCTTACATGCTCCTTTGAAAATTACTGTAAATACCAGTAACCAAAGCTTTTGCTCTGTGTGTGTGTGTGTGTGTGTGTGTGTGTGTGTGTGTGTGTGTGTGTGTGTGTGTGTGTGTCTGTGTCTATGTGTTTAAAAAAAAATAACCACAACAGTTTGGTGGGGATTAAATGATGGGTCAGACAATTAAAGTCCCGGTTCTGTGTGGATCCTGACACAGCAGGCCAACAATTGGTCCTTGGCCCATGTCACATTATCATGGAGCAAGACAAGATGAGGTAACTCTTCATTACCTCCAATTCTTTCACAATGGTTTAACCTGACTTCTGTCAGCACGGGCAAAAAGACGAAGCTAAAAACAACACAGAAATGTCAGTTTATAAGGCTATCATGAATTGACTTGTATTTACAGATGCAACAGACATAATGTAGAGCCACCACAATATTCATCTGGACTGTGATATCATTCTCCTTTCTGCTCTGTCGTTAACTTCTGAAAAATGTATCTGGCTCTTGGGTGCTAAATGTCCCTTTGTGGCACCCAGTTAGGTCAAACTTTTGTTCACCTTTAGACATCGGAAACTTAAGTGAGTCTCAGTCACTAACACTTTGGGAATCCAGCTGGGTTCTGATTCTAACACTTGGCGGGAAACTGACGACCTCTCGGTTACACAACTGCCTCTGTAATCCCATTGGGTTAGATTAGATAGACAGGCAGTACAGCACAGTGCCGTCTCCAGGGCTGCCAGGCGTGATACATTTTCAGACATAAACAGTGCAGTAATAGAGGCTCTGAGGATAAATAGATAAATGCACCGCCTTGTCTGTGCACCAGACATATTGTCTATTTTCTGGGTCTCAACCTTCTCCACTCCAACTTTGTAGAAATGATTCATCCATAATTGGGATGATGTACTCGTCTTATACAAAGACTGCTTCATCAAAACTTGGCTTAAAGCTGCAGTGCATCACTTTGCACTAAACTCCTCTGGGAATGCCTGTGTAGATAAAGCCCTGGGACCTCACTGACAACACTAATTGTGATTTTTGGACATATTAAACTCTTATAATTTCACTTTATGACTGTTATTGTTTCTTTGTTTTTATCTTTACAAATACAGTACATTACTGTGTTATGTTCTCTGACCTCTGACGTTGTATTAGATGAACAAATTTGAAACAAATAATTCAAGATCAAATTAAACTTTACAGATGAACTCATCAGATTGTTTTTAAACATAATGACAAACTACATCATCAACAGATAATGTGTCGTAAAGCATATGGGATACCATTAATGGAAAGCTTTTAAAAATGAAAGCTGGCTAGTCAGCATAGGTGTTATTTTGGCATGTGATTTTTTTCCCTGTATTTAATAGAACTGATAAAATTTTCAGGCAGGCAGGTATCGACCTAGATAAATTAGTAACTGTATTGCTGTATGATAAGCTTCAATAATTACTAAGTCATCATGTGCACCTTGTGTAACAACGACACAAAGGAAGATGGTATGTGTGTGTGTTCAATCACAATATTTAGTGTGTGAAGAATAAATTACGCATGAATTATCCCCATGGGAAGAAAGATTTCATACAGCTCAAATGTGACACAGATCAAACTGTGTTATATTTTCATATAGCTTTTTTACCTCTCTATATAAATATATAGAGAGGTATATATTTACAGTACAGTAAATACTGCTTTCAGCAGTCAAGATTGGGGCTCTGCGTCAGGGTCTCTTGCTGTGCACATTGTCTCCATACAATATAAAGATACCTACACCACAAAATGTGTTCACTGATTCAAACTATGCCTCTGCAATGCAGAAATTACAAACTGCATCAAAATCACCTGCTCATAGGTTGCATGTGGACAGGCCGACCAATGATATAGAAAAGGTGCTGTAATGTCAGGTCATGCTGATGCAACTTTTTGGGTTGCTTGGTTTTTCTTTTTTACAACAAAAAAAGTGTAATCATTTCACATCTCTAGAGGAGTGAAGCAACAGAGTTTTTGTTGCTGAATCGTATCTTGATCTTTTATCAAGATCATCTTATCTAATGGGGAAATGGGTTTGGGCTTTAGTAAACAAATACACAGTAGTGGAGGGGGCGGTGAAAGATAGACAGATGACGAAGGAGACAGAGAGTGAGTACATGTTCCCCATTAAGCTCATAGCATTTCCTGTTATGTATGACCACTACTGTACAGAATAAATACATCTTACATCTTTCACTTGCAGATAGAGATTCCACAAAGCAAACACGCCACCAGGATCCTTCAAAAAAACAGCTGACCTGGGGGTAGCAGATGATGTATGACAGGATCAGAATGATCAGATACTATCATTGTTAGAGTTACCACTAAAACCATTTAGTCCAGTGTTTCCCTAAAAGTGCTAAGGAACCTTGTGTTATCCAGAATTGTAGCCAAAAATGCCACTACTGAGATACAGAATGCAAGGATTGCCCTCTTCTCTCCACCTGTTTACTATTGTGATCAATGAAGATCTGATCAAAGATATGAGAACGAGTTTATAAATACGGTAATTCCTCATTACTTGCGGTTAATGCGTTCCTGGGTCACCCGTGAAAAATAAAATTCAGCAATATAGCGGAGAACTACTTATTTTATTATTTACAGTAATTGAAACGTTTATGAACCCTCCCCATACTGATATTAAACCACCTTATATCTGTATTACCTTGCACGTAAAATACATCACAAGAGGTAATACGTCACGTGATACCGTACGCATGCACATATCACGTGTCTACCTACTAAAAATCTACGATGTAGTGAAGCCGTGCATCTTGAAGCGCGAATAAGCAAGTGATTACAACATTTGGTTGATCAGTACTTTCTCACTTGTGAAAGTGAAAGCTATCAAACTCATAAAATGAATGTATATCTACTAACAGTAAGTATATGCAGCTTTACTGACAGACTACTGACTCCTGGGGAAAGACAGACAGTCTAAGCTATGGTGTTCTAATTACCCACAAGAGCCCAATCGACTTTCATGACACCTGACGAGTTTCATTAATGGACATCAAATGACTTTGGGATTGTTAGCTCCTGAGTGTGTGTGTGTGTGTGTGTGTGTGTGTGTGTGTGTGTGTGTGTGTGTGTGTGTGTGTGTGTGTGTGTGTGTGTGTGTGTGTGTATGTGTGTGTGTGTGTGTGTGTGTGTGTGTGTGTGTGTGTGTGTGTGTGTGTGTGCATGTGTCTGTGTGTGCGTCCGTGTGCGTAGGGGGGTCTCCATTTTCCCTTTTTTTTCACCAATATATCATGCAGCCCTGGATCATCCATTAAAGTTTGATCATGTACGGAAGATGCCTTCTCTGTGCATATACATAGGTGAAGGTTGTGTGTGTGTGTGTGTGTGTGTGTGTGTGTGTGCGTGTGTGTGTGTGTGTGTGTTGCCACACTCCCCTATAGATACAAACACATAAACACGTGCGCGCGCACGCACACACACACACACACTAATTGTGTGCCCGAGGCTACAGTAACATGTTCTCGGAGTAGGCCACAGTCACTCATGACGTGTGTGATGTTGTGGTTGATTCACATTACCTGCAGGGTGGTTTGGGGTCAAAATCCATGTAACCTTGAGATGCAGTAAAAGCACAGCTGCACTGCTCACTGAGCGGGATGCTTGATGGCCAAATGTGGGACTTTAACAGAATTACAGGATGATATTGGGATGTTGGGTGGGAACTAAAACAGACTTCACCTGCTCTGTAATTCAGCAATTAGAGTCAGGACTGTCGAAATATTTTATTGAGTATATACAATTTGATTAGATTTCAAGTTGATTGACCAGATAAGTTACTGGTTGTATTAGCCATTATCATACAGAAATTGGGACTCTTCTGTATTTCTGTGCTTGTGTAATGACAACAAAGTATAGCTGATGCAAAACTGCCCCAGGGTGTGATTTTGGACAGTATGCTGGTACTTTGTAACAAATTCATAGCAGTGTCTGCACTTAGATATGCATCAACCAGTGATTCTTAAACAATGCAGTAACAATTATTTTATATGGTGGTTGATCTTGTCTTCCCGAATTGACTAATATGACTTCTTCATTACGTTAACAGCTTGAATAGTACAGATTTAACTGCTTGACATCTCTGCAAGTCACTCCTCCTCCAGTGCACTTTGAGGACAGCTGCAGGGCTGTTAGTGGGTCCTACCATTCAAAAATATTTTGCCCCCAAAAATCAGTGCCTAGACCCTGAAGTTTGCCAAATGTCGGCCCAGGTGATGACTCTGTTGATGGTATCCTCCACGCTCCCTATTTGCCCTTGGACAAGGCCTTCATGAATTAGTGCTGTGGCTGATTAGCCTCCTTTTACGACATCTTTAATCTGACCTGGGTGATGGTGAAGTGTCGGAAGGGGTCTTTTGGGAGTCTTGGCTTCATCTTTGGCTTCATCTTTGTGGTGGCCCTTGCATTGTTCCAGATCCCCTTTCAAGATTGGCAGCTTGCCACAGTGCTTTTTGTCCAGCAGCTGACAAAATACACAAAAGCAAGTCTCGCCTGCAACTTGTTTGGTTGCACGCTCTCCAAACCTCTCTTTGCACTCATTGATTCATTGATGATGTTGCTCAGCGAGGTCAGTTTACGCTCAACTGTTTCTTGCAGGAAAGGCTCCAGCACACCTTTCCAGTTGTTATCAAGTCTGTACCATTACTCTTGGTTTTTTTACTTTTGGCCACATGATCTTTCTGCTTTTCTGGATGTTTGCATCTGCTCTTTGCCTGTGTGACTCTCAGGGAGACAGCAGGAGCATCTGGAACTGCCTCCGTCTCCTGTCCTACATTCACTGACCTTGCCCCCTCACTATTGCTGGGCCCCATAGCACTGTGGTTTGTCACCTGGCTTTGGGTCTCACCTGTCTTACCTTCCGAAGCAGTATGGTCATGATGGTAGGAGGTCCTTCCACACTGCATTCTCCCTTGATGGAGGTGACTTCATGCAGTTCTTTTCCTGAAGTTACCTTCTGCCACCTGCCTTTACACTTTCGGAAGGGGTCTTTTGTGACCTTGTTATTGTTCATTCCAAATAGCAGTTGATTTGAAATTAATAGGTCACAGGTAAAATGTGGGTAAATCATCACTCATCGTTTACTGCTCATTCCTTTCACACAGATATTAATTTTGTAATCTCATAAAACAACTACTGTATCTCTGCTTCCAAGAATATGATTTGCACAGAACAGCCATGTGTAAAAATGGCTTCACTGTCTTGCCTTGAACAGGCTGCATGAAAGGGAAGAGAGATAAAGCTGTACTGTATTCTTTATTTAGTACATATGCTTGTCAACAGAAATAACTGGCATCAAACCCCTGGTCCTGCATAACTGTTCTTATAACCAGACGCTTGACCTCTACTATTCAGGGAAACAGAGTTTCAGCGAAATTACTATTATTTTATTTATTTACTGACACAACAGACACAGAATGCTGAGGAGTAGAATTAATACAGAGATTTTCCACCAGCTTATAAATGACACTTTCTTCCTGCTGGATTGGGAGGATTCAGCATCTCCGTCAAAAAAGACACAAAACAAACCTGCATGTTGCCATTGGCAAAATGGATGACAAAAGCAGTAGTACTGAAAAAATTAAACAAAATATAGCTGGAGGCCAGATACTGGGTAGTTTAGGGGGTCGTCACTGCTGATCGTGCACTGAGTTTCACACCAGAAGAAACCATTGTCATATTACATAGGAAATACAATAGTTTTCTGTAGTGTTTTGTGTATAAGTAATGTAGCCGCAAGAGGGCAAAAGCCAGTGTCTTATTGTGCCGATCCCAAGCCTGGATAAATACAGAGGCAAACCCTTGCACAAAAATGATGAAATTCTGATTTGTTGTGGACTAGTAAAAAAATCAAAGATGATAAACATTTGCCACTTTCTGTGGGGGTTAAGGTTAGGGACAAACTGGGCAGCAGCAGGGACGGAAATAAAATAAATTTAATATTGATTAATTTATAAATTATTAATTATTAAAAATGCATACAATATAATGTAGCAGCAAGAAGGCAGAAGCCAGTGTCTTATTGTGCCTGTCCCAAGCCCGGATAAATACAGAGGGTTGTATCAGGAAGGGCATCCAAAGTAAAGGTTTTGCCAAATCAAACATGCAAATCAAATCTATGACTTCTATACCGGATCAGTCGAGGCCCAGGTTAACTACGACCGACATTGGTGCTGTTCGCCTACAGGGTGCCGGTGGAAATTGGACTACTGCTGGTCGAAGAAGGAGAGGAGGAAAGTGTGTTCGTAGGAAGAGAGAGAAGAGGAACGCCAAGAGTATAGGACTGAGAGTAGGGACGTTGAATGTTGGAACTATGACAAGAAAAGGTAGAGAGTTGGTTGACATAATGCAAAAGAGGAAGGTAGACATACTGTGTGTCCAGGAGACCAGGTGGAAAGGTAGCAAGGTTAGAAGTTTAGGAGCAGGGTTCAAGTTGTTCTATCATGGTGTAGATAGGAAGAGAAATGGAGTAGGAGTTATCTTGAAGGAGAAGTTTGTTAGGAATGTCCTAGAAGTAAAAAGAGTCAGATAAAGTGATGACTCTGAAGCTAGAAATCGAAGGTGCGATGTTCAATGTTGTTAGTGGGTAAGCTCTACAGGTAGGATATGAGCTGGAGGAGAAGGAGAAATTCTGGTTGGACCTAGAAGTGAGAGAGTTGTCATTGGTGCAGACTTCAATGGACATGTTGGTGCAGGAAACAGAGGTGATGCGGAGGTGATGGGCAGATTTGGCATCCAGGAGAGGAATGCAGAAGGACAGATGGTGGTTGACTTTGCAAAAAGCGTGGAAATGGCTGTAGTGAATACTTTCTTCCAGAAGAGGCAGAAATATACAGTGACCTATAATAGTGGAGGTAAGAGCACACAGGTAGACTACATCTTGTGTAGACTGTGTAATCTGAAGTAGATCAGTGACTGCAAGGTAGTGATATACAAGAGTGTAGCCAAACAGCATAGGATGGTGGTGTGTTGGATGACTCTGGTGGTGAGGAAGATGAAGAGGGCGAAGGCAGTGCAGAGGACGATGGGTGGAAGCTGAAAAAGGAAGAGTGTTGCATGACTTTTAGGAAGGAGTTAAGACAGGCTCTGGGTGATCAGGAGATGCTTCCAGATGACTGGACAACTACAGCTAATGTGATCAGGGAGACAGGTAGGAGAGTACTTGGTGTGTCATCTGGAAGGAAAGTAGATAAGGAGACTTGGTGGTAGACCGAGGAGGTACAGGAGTGTATACAGAGAAAGAGGTTAGCTAAGAAAAAGTAGGACACTGAGAGGACTGAGGAGAGTAGACAGGAGTACAGGAAGATGCAGCATAAGGTGAAAATAAAGGTAGCAAAGACCAAATAAGGGGCTTATGATGACTTGTATGAAAGGTTGGACAGTAAGGAGTGAGAGACTGATCTATACAGGTTGGCAAAATAGAGAGACAGAGATGGGAAGGATGTGCAGCAGGTTAGGGTGGTTAAGGATAGGGATGGAAGTCTATTTACAGGTGCCAGTAGTGTGATGGGAAGATGGAAAGAGTACTTTAAAGAGTTGATGAACGTGGAAAATGAGAGAGAACAAAGACTAGAAGAGGTGACTGTTGTGGACCATGAAGTAGCAAAGGTGGACTATGGACTATGATTTTTGCAGATAACATTGTGATCTGTACAGAGAGCAGGTAACAGGTGGAGGAGAAGCTAGAGAGGTGGAGGTTTGTCCTGGAAAGGAGAGGAATGAAGGTCAGCCGCAGTAAGACAGAGTACATGTGTGTGATTGAGAGGGACCCAAGTGGAAGAACGAGGTTACAAGGAGAAAAGATCAAGAAGGTGGAGGATTTTAAGTACTTAGGGTCAACAGTCCAGAGCAATGGAGAGTGTGGAAAAGAGGTGAAGAAGCATGTACAGGCAGGATGGAACGAGTGGAGAAAAGTGTCAGGTGTGATGTCTGATAGAAGAGTTTCAGCTAAAATGAAAGGAAAGGTGTACGAAACTGTGGTGAGATCAGTGATGTTTTTTGGCCTAGAGACAGTGTCACTGAGGAAAAGACAGGAGTCAGAGCTGGAGGTAGCAGAGATGAAGGTGCTGAGGGTATCTTTGGGAGTGACCAGGATGGATAGGATCAGGAATGAGTACATCAGAGGGACAGCACATGTTAGAGGTTTTGGAGATAAAGTCAGAGAGGCCAGACTGTGATGGTTTGGACATGTCCAGAGGAGAGATAGTGAATATATTGGTAGAAGGATACTGAGTTTTGAACTGCCAGGCAGGAGGCCTAGAGGAAGACCAAAGAGGAGGTTTATGGATGTAGTGAAAGAGGATATGAAGGTAGTTGGTGTTAGAGAAGAGGATGCAGAAGACAGGTTTAGATGGAGGCAACTGATTCGCTGTGGCGATCCCTGAAGGGAAAAGCTGAAAGGAGAAGAAGAGTATGTAAGTCTTTTCTTCATGCACCATTAGTCACTGAGTATTTCTCTGTGAAGTTGAATATTAAATATAAAAAATGGTTGTAGTTATTATTTAATGTTTTTTAGTTATTTGTTTTAATCTGAATCATCAATTTGACTGTCATGTAGTCACACTGTCAAAGGCGTGTTTACTTTCGCCCCCTTTTTAGATACTGCATACTAATATGATATCTGCATTCCTGTTTATTTCTAACTAAATCAAATATAGATACAAAAGAAGATAAACTGTTAATGTATCTTGCACCTTTTGAAAAAATGTGATGGTTTTTTGTTAAATGTATCACTAAATGCACTGACAAACTAATATCTCCCTGGTTGGTTTCAAAGGGGAGACAAAGCATTAATGTTTCATTTGTTGGAAGTAATTAACTTTATCGGGGAGCAGGTGGCCATTCCTGTGTCTGCTGCCTGTAGCCTTTTAATCTTTAATAAAGCAGGGAGACAATGGAGAAAAGGGATTATTATGAATGACATACTGTAAGATCATGTTGACTATTCCTTCTGCAGGTCCTTTGGAGGTGTGCATATCCTTAAAAATAGTTTGATTCACAAGGCAGTAGAGAAAAAAACTGATATTCACTTCTAAATGCACCATCATTAGATTCCAGTCTAAAATTGAATGCATGCACTAATATACCCTCTTTTTAGCTTCAGTAACATGTTCTGCTTAATTTTATCAATTGTTTTGGCTAAGTTTACAAAATGTCTTTGTTCACAGGAGGGATGTCTAGCTGCGCTTCTATGATAAAGGTTTTCTTTGCCTTGCTATTATTGTTTCTCTCCTCATCTGCTATTTTGTCAAAATAATGAGTTCCTTCCTTTTGTCCATGAGCCTGTGGCATGAGGTGCAAACAGAGTACACAGAGAGAAAAGGAGGAAGAGCTGCAGCATTTCATTGAACTCAGTTTTCATAGGCTTAGTCGGATTCCATGTGTGTTTATCCAGTCAAACACAAAACCCAGAACCTCACAGCAATATCTCCTCGAGACAGCCGAGCAGAGGACCTCTGACTCCAGTTCACATGGTCTCGCTCAGTCCGCCCCCCGACATTCTCTGCAGATGGTACAATCCATTTAAATAGGTGCTTGTCATCTCACAGTGCTCTGTGTCCTTTCAACAGTCAGCTGCAGGGAGCACATTTCACAGGGGTAGTGCTGGCTCATTGACACACATACACACTCACAAAGACACAAACACACACACACACAGACACACACACACACACACTCCGTGTGCTGTTACGGAACTCAGGCACACACACACACACACACACACACACACAACCACACACGTTGGCACAGTGAAACACACACACACACACACACACACACACACACACACACACACACACACACACACACACACACACACACACACCCACCATCTCTACGGCGTACCCTCCTCCCAGCTGATACACATTTCCCTGCCGGATGCCTTTCTAAAGAAAAGGACAAACTGCTCTGAGGATTTAACTTGACTTTCTCCTAAAGGAGCGTGAACAGACAGAGAAGGGAAACAAAAGGGATTTATTTGGGGACACCTTCCTCTACAAGACATGGTCCAACTTGCCAGCATGACACCTTGTCTGGATTCTCCTCTTCCCCTCAGGCAAAAATCCTGAAGATGATGGATGACAACAAGCAGTTGGCCCAACGTATTGATGGGGCCATCCAGTCTGCCAGCCAAGAGGTGACCAACCTGCGGTCGGAGCTGAGCGCCACCAGCCGCAGACTGGCTGAGCTGGGGGCCACCGATTCCGCCAGCATGCTGGAGACCCAGCAGCACAACCACAACGGTAGGGGTGCTGCCTGGGGAGTGGAATAAGGCTGAGAAGTTACAAACATGTGGAGGGGTGAATGCACTCTGACGCAGTTGTGTGTCCAAGTTGTGTATTTGTGTGTGCCTGTGATGGATGATGTCCAAGAGTGAATGTCCATGGAAATAAGTGCAGTGAGTTGAAGAAAAGAGGTGGGGAGTTTCTCCTGGCTTGAGTCCTCTTAGTTCTCCCACAAATCCCCTCTCTTGTTGAATAATTAACCCCCTGAACTTTTAAGATGGGGGTAGTGCTGCACTCTAGTCAGGGCAGAATGGGTAAAGTTACAACCTCTTTTTCACTGTCTGGCACTCCTTCTGCCGGTTCATATGGTTCTCCTTTAACTG
Source organism: Antennarius maculatus (assembly GCA_013358685.1). Taxonomy (NCBI): domain Eukaryota; kingdom Metazoa; phylum Chordata; class Actinopteri; order Lophiiformes; family Antennariidae; genus Antennarius; species Antennarius maculatus. The sequence continues at coordinate 15,100,065 of CM023607.1, read as the reverse complement.
GGCAATGGATATGTGTCTCTTGAGGAAGAAGCAAAAGGGGGCTGGTTTTAGGGGTTGCTGTGGGTTACTGTTACTAAGAGCTATTTGAATGGCTGCCCAGTCTATAGAATGCTGTCCTCTGCATGTGTGTGTGTGTGTGTGTGTGTGTGTGTGTGTGTGTGTGTGTGAGAGAGAGAGGGAGAGACAGAGAGAACTGCAGCTGCTCCTTTTGCCTTTTTTCCCCAACTTTTTTTTTTTTACCCTTTTAACATACAGCTAGCTAACAGCTCAGCTTTTCAGTTTTCAGTTGTACAAACACTCTAGAATTAGCAGCTGCATTATCATGTGTTCCCATGGGTTGTCATGTCCTTTAAGAGTCTGGAACACACGCTCTTACACTCTTGCAGTTTCCATAGCAGTCAGCTGGTAGAACACACTGAGCTGTCTGCAGGAGACGTCCCATCACAGCTTTAGCAGCACTGAAACCACATATCAGGATAAGGATCAGTAAAAGGTCTCCTGGATTTCCTTTCTCATGTTCACCAGGAAAAACTCTCAGCTTCATTTCCCTTTATGTTGACAGATAAATGCTTGGTCCTCAGTTGACCACTGTAGTCATTTTCATGGGGGAAATGTGACTGTGTTATCCACCTGGTGACAGTTATATTTTACATTGCATGAGATGGGCTTTCAGTGGACTAGATGAATCGTTTTGTTTTTCACTTATTTCTTTCCGCTGTTTGTGTGTGTGTGTGTGTGTGTGTGTGTGTGTGTGTGTGTGTGTGTGTGTGTGTGTGTGTGTGTGTGTGCGTGTTTATGACTTGTGGTGTCCCTTAATGCTTGCACTCCTGCTGTTTCCATAGCAGTGTGTGCGCCGATATGAGTGATGACAAGCATTCCTCTGGGAGGGTTTGAGCAGTGATGTCATTGTCCATTGAAGCTGTTTCTCTGCTCAGCTGAAAAGATGTAACATTTGTGCCTTTTCAGTTTCAGTGTCATTCATAAGTCTCATATAAAAACACATCAACACAGACTAATAACTTTTCAAAGGTCTGTTTTTCATGTTCCCGGCATATCAGATCAGACATGCTGTCAGATGAAGTGTAATTTTTTTCAGATCTCTAGAGATGGACACAGACAAAACTGTCAGCGAATATGTTGCCATGAACAACATCAGAAATAACATTCATGTCCTTTTGGATGCTAAAGATTCACGGATGCTCTTTCCTGCCTTTATTTGTGCTGCGTATCTTCCCATTGTCAGTGTCTCTCTGTCAATAAGTCTTTTTTCACTTCACACTCATCTCACACCGTCTTTTCTCAAACTCCCTACTCTCAGCGTAGTTGTTTTTTACAAGCCTTGGGTGTATAATCGAAAGGACTGGGGATAGGGGGATTAGGTAATTTATCACCAGTGGCTGTGTTGAGTAGGGATGTGTGTGGTAAGGGTTGCTGGTTCACTGCACAGCCGGCCGAGTGTGAGTCCTGAGGGAGGCTGTGTTTGAGGTGCTGCCCGGTACTTCACCACCAGCAGCACAAACCTGGATAGCGTGCTAGCTTGCTTTAATTGCATTTCCACTTCCTGGGGATATAAACTTGCACATTACTTTCATTCAAAAATCGATGAAGAAATGGAAGAACCTCATTTGTTAACTTTTGTGGAGGTTTTTGGAGAAGTATTCTTGCAGTTGATAAATGTACACACAAAGTCCAACTTTCACTCGTCTCAAACGATCTTGCATATTGGTTGCATGGTGAACCCGCAGGAGGATGCTCACATGGTGCTCACAAGCTTTCCATTGGACCACATTTAGTTTTTTTTGTGCACTGGGGGTTACTTATAAAAAGAAATTTTGAGCAGCTATAAAACTGAGTCAAAACTGCAGCCCCAATTAATGCTGTTCAGTTAATGTTTGTTTATTGGAGTGAACATCAAATCCTGCTCTTAGAAATTAGCATTTTTCTGTTTTCCATTATATCCAATAAAACTAATATCTTTGATATTAATGAAAACATCTGATCACAAACACTTTCTCTTATATATAAATGATCTGCTCTGATGAGAGGCTGAAAATGAATGGACAGACAATCTTCTTCTTCATTTCTACACCAGCCGACTTTGGTCGAGTGTCGCGTTCTTATAAGAACGTGACACTCGTATACGACTTATCCCCATGGTTCAAAGTAGAAGAAAGCTGAGGACCATCTAGGGGAGGAGAATATCCTTTTTTCTCTCAAAACTGATAAAGATGGTCCTGAAAATGAGGTCAGAACCACTGAAGGATCAACTGAGCAAGAGCATAAGAAGAAACAATTATTTTCTCCCTCAGGTAGTCTGAAAATGTTTTATTTTCAAATTTCAGAAATTTGTGTCAAGCTAACAAACCCCTTTTTGTCAGAAAAGCCTCTGGACATTTTGGATCATTAGAAAGCAAAAATGTTTTTTTTTTTTTATGCCTATTTAAATTAACTTGTTGCCAAATGTAGGAGCCTTTAAAATCCTCCATCTTCTTACGCTTATTCGGAGTCGGATCGCAGGTTCTCTGCTGCTTTTATCCACTGTAGCAGGTCATGGGGAGCTGGAACCTATCCCAGCTGGTTTAGGGCATGAGGCGGGGGAAACTTCAGGCACGATGCCAGTGCACTGCGGAGCCACAGAAAGACAGACAAACATGTGCGCACGCACTCACTCCTACGGGCAATTTGGACCGGCCAATTAACCTGAAGCGCATGTTTTTGGAGGTGGGAGGAAGCTGGAGAACCAGGAGAGAACCCACGCAGACACGGAGAGAACATGCAAACTCCGCACATAGCGGGAACCCAAAACCACCTTGCTGTGCGGCAACAGGGCTACCTACTGCGCCACCATGCCGCCACTTTTAAAATCAGTGTGAAATTTTAAAGGGACACACCAGATTAATCAATGATCAGTATTTGAAGTTACAGGTCAAGAGTGGTTGGTCAGTCACTTACTGACTTATTGATTACATCATAGCCTGAACACACACATTTTCATCTGAAGCCAACTGGAATAAAGTCCACAAGATATCATGGTTATTTGACTTAAACAAATTTTATTTTCATCATCACTGAAGATACAAAGAGTTATCTCCAGAGACGTGCTATTTTGAAGATCAACTATAAATTGAGTCCATTATATCATATAACATTTTAAGATTACTCATTATTTTCTCCATTATGAATAAAAGAAATTTATGCATATGAAAATACCACTGAGACTAGGGGTTGTGTGTCTACTTTCTTAGAAATAGATTTATGTTTTTTTTATATTTATATTTTATATTAAACTGGATTAAGATAAGCAGGTACTGTACTTATTTTCACTCTTCATGGGAAAATTATTGAAATACTTGAAATTAAAAAATTCAACCTTAAAGTGTTATTGGATGACACAAAACTTTATTTCTTTTGTAACATTTTCCAGAGTTTTCCATGTCAAGTGGAAAATCAAAAAAATCAAACATTGTCACTTGCCTGATAAAGGGTTAAAAGTGAAGAAGGAGGTGAGAGTCTGCTTAATTCAGATTGATGAGGTAATTCGAGAATAATTCATCAGTATTGGACATTATGCTTTTCATTGTCCCTTAAAGTGATTTCAACTTTCTGCTTACAATTGGAATTCTTAGTAGGACTTGCTGTTACTATCCCATGATGTTATGATGATCAGCTAACTCATGCAGTTATTGATGTTCTCTGGGGAGGGGGGGGGGGTAGGTTGGAAGATTGGGGGGGGAGATCGCATGGTGCCGCCAGGATGAACCATCAGTTGTGTGCTCCAAATTCATTGGGTGTTTTGTCCTTCAAGTTCAAGACACCCTCAATCCGAGGCTGGCCCAACACAGATTGATCAGACCTGGCCGTGTGTCGCACAGTCCCCATTTGTCTCAGCGTCAGCCAGTAGCTGCTTCTTTCAGTGACATTAGCAAGTTCCTTGATGTCTTCCGTTGAACCTGTTCTCTGATGCCAACTTCCTTTTGAAGTCTTGTGGTGGAACTGGCTACAAAGCCGCTGCAGCCCACCTCCACTGGACACATCTTTACAATCAACCCCTGCTCGTTTGCTTGAGCTTCTCACTTGGGATGCCGCAGTTTTTCTCTTTATACTGTATGCCTTATTGATGATCTCCTCCCATGGGACTGTCAGCTCGACATGCCAGATGGATTTGGAGCAGCTTGCATTTCCCAATCCCGGGTTGGATCCATTGGATTTGATCCATGAGGAGATGGGATGGTCCACTGCTTCTCTACTTCCCAAATTAATGTTTGGTAGCTGGTTGTATGGGCTTTCAGGGGAATGGTGTTGGTGATTACCCTCTTGCTTTCAAGAACAGACTGATGTGATAATGTGATAACAATTCATGAGTATTGGACGTTATGCTTCTCACTGTCCTTTAAAGTGATTCAAACTTTCGGCTCATAGTTATCTTTGACTACAGTATAACTCCTAGCATCAGTATTAATAGATGTAAACCATATCATCACATTCATACTGATCAACGGCTGAAACTGTTAGTGGAATGCCAGGTCCTTACCAAAATGAATTCACTGAGGCATTTTTCCCCATTTGTATTAGAACTTTACAACTTTATGTTGTCCATTTGTTTAGCTGTGATCCTTTATATTTGGCTTCGTCCACATCGCTGATAAAACATTTATCCAAGTACACTCACTGAGAGAAAAGCCAAATTAAATCTGGTCTGAGTGCTCAAACTGCTGTCACTTGAGAATCAGAATCATTTGGCCAAATGATTCTGGTTCAGTTCTGGTTTGACAGAGGCGTGTCAAACCAGAACTGAAAAGATCAGACTCCATGTGATTTCAGACCGTACTACAAAAAAACATTTCTGAGGTGCATTGCATTTGTTTCTGCCAGAACCCATTCAGACGTCAAGATGTTGTAAATGTATGCCTCATCCATGCAACTATTAGAACCAGACAGGTGAAGAGCTGCTATAAAATTCAAGTGTCCCTTTGTATTACCGTTTTATAGAAGACTAATGCGACATGACACAGTAGATTCATTAACACTGAGAAGAGCTTTGACGTTTGCATCACTCCACTGTGCCTTATGCACATGTGAAAACACTGACACAAGTAACATGCCCTCCCTTGTCCAAATATAAAGCTCAAATGTATAAAGACAAAAGAGAAAGTGTATTGAAATGTTATCCCCAAGCATCATTCCTATAATGAATTTTTCAGAAATTTCACATAAATTTTCAAATCATTATATGTAACTCAAAAATTGCATATAATCAAACTACTCTGCATACAATCTATCATGATGCACTCATGCATTGTTATATTTTACTCTAACAAATTCAGTGTGTCATGAAGCAAAGAGCAATCCTCGAGACAGCAGCTAATTCAACTGAAAACAACCCGTCCATTTCACTGATCATGACTTACAATCAAAATTATTTGTAAAAATGGCTTGCTTCAGCAGTGAGTGTAAAATACAATTTATTACTTTCATCCATTGTACAAATGGACAAAAGTAATAAATTGCAGTCTTTTTGCAGTCCCAGGATTCAATACAACACTGCTTAATTTTCTGCTAGAATGTTTCTATAGACATCCATCCATCCATCCATCCATCTTCTTCTGCTTATCCGGGGTCGGGTCGCGGGGGCAGCAGCTTAAGCAGGGAAGCCCAGACTTCCCTCTCTCTAGCCACTTTGTCCAGCTCCTCTGGGAGAATCCCAAGGCGTTCCCAGGCCAGCTGGGAGACATAGTCTCTTCAGTGTGTCCTGGGTCGTCTCCGGGGCCTCCCCCCGATAGGACGTGCCTGGAACACCTCACCAGGGAGGTGTCCAGGAGGCATCCTAACCAGATGCCCGAGCCACTTCATCTGGCTCCTTTTGATGCGGAGGAGCAGCGGCTCGACTCTGAGTCCCTCCCGAACTTCTCACCCTATCTCTAAGGGAGAGCCCGGACATCCTGCGGAGGAAACTCATTTTGGCCGCTTGTATCTGGGATCTCGTTCTTTCGGTCACGACCCACAGGTCGTGACCATAGGTGAGGGCAGGAACGCAGATCGATCAGTAAATCGAGAGCTTTGCCTTTCGGCTCAGCTCCTTCTTCACCACGACGGACCGATACAGAGTCTGCATCACTGCAGACGCTGCACTAATCCGCCTGTCAATCTCCCGTTCCATTGTACCCTCACTCGTGAACGAGACCCAGACATACTTGAACTCCTCCACTTGGGGCAGGATCTCATCCCCAACCCGGAGAGGGCACTCCACCCTTTTCCGACTGAGGACCATGGTCTCAGATTTGGAGGTGCTGATTCTCATCCCAACCACTGCACACTCGGCTGCGAACCACTCCAATGAGAGTTGAAGATCACGGCTTGATGAAGCCAACAGTACCACGTCATCTGCAAAAAGCAGGGACGCAATACTGAGGCCACCAAACCGGACACCCTCAACGCCTTGGCTGCACCTAGAAATTCTTCCATAAAAGTTATGAACAGAATCGGTGACAAAGGGCAGCCTTGGCGGAGTCCAACCCTCACTGGAAACGAATCCGATTTACTGCCATCAGTGCAGACCAAACTCTGACATTGGTCGTACAGGGACCGAACAGCCCTTATCAAGGGGTTCAGTACCCAATACTCCCGAAGCACCCCTCACAGAACTCCCCGAGGAACATGGTCGAACGCCTTCTCCAGGTCCACAAAACACATGTAGACTGGTTGGGCGAACTCCCATGCCCCCTCAAGGAACATGCGGAGGGTGTAGAACTGGTCCACTCTTCCACGGCCAGGACGAAAACCACACTGCTCCTCCTGAATCTGAAATTCGACTTCCTGACGGACCCTCCTCTCCAGAACCCCTGAATAGACCTTGCCAGGGAGGCTGAGGAGTTGGCACACACCCGCCCTGTAGTTGGAACACACCCGCCTGTCCCACTTCTTAAAAAGGGGGACCACCACCCCAGTCTGCCGATCCAGAGGCACTGTCCCCGACATCCACGCGATGTTGCAGAGGCGTGTCAACCAGGACAGCCCCACAACATCCAGAGCCTTTAGGTACTCCGGGCGGATCTCATCCATCCCCAGGGCCCTGCCACCGAGGAGCTTTTTAACCACCTCTGTGACCTCAACCCCAGAGATAGGAGAGCCCGTCTCAGAGAACCCAGACTCTGCTTCCTCATGGGAAGGCGTGTCGGCAGAATTGAGAAGGTCTTTGAAGCATTCTCCCCACCGAGTCACAGCATCCTGAGTTGAGGTCAGCAGCACCCCATCCCCACTATACACAGTGTTGATGCTGCACTGCTTCCCCTTCCTGAGACGCCTGATGGTGGACCAGAATTTCCTCGAAGCCGTCTGGAAGTCGTCCTCCAAGGCCTCACCAAACTCCTCCCACGCCCGAGTTTCTGCCTCAGCAACCACCAAAGCTGCATTCCGCTTGGCCAGCCGGTACCCATCAGCTGCCTCAGGAGTCCCACAGGCCAAAAAGGCCTGATAGGAATCCCTTACCGTCGATGTCCACCAACGGGTTCTGGGGTTTCCGCCACAACAGGCACCGACCACCTTACGGCCACAGCTGCGGTCGGCCGCCTCGACAATGGAGGCACGGAACATGGTCCACTCAGACTCAATGTCCCCCGCCTCCCCCGGGACCTGGGTGAAGTTCTGCTGGAGGTGGGAGTTGAAACTCCTTCTGACAGGGGATTCCGCCAGGCGTTCCCAGCAGACCCTCACAATATGTTTGGGTCTGCCAGGTCGGACCGGCATCTTCCCCCACCATCGGAGCCAACACACCACCAGGTGGTGATCGGTTGACAGCTCCGCCCCTCTCTTCACCCGAGTGTCCAAGACATGCGGCCACAAGTCCGATGACACGACCACAAAGCGATCATCAAACTGCGGCCTAGGGTGTCCTGGTGACAAGTGCACGTATGGACACCCTTATGTCTGAACATGGTGTTCGTTATGGACAGTCCGTGACGAGCACAGAAGTCCAATAACAGAACACCACTCGGGTTCTGATCGGGGGGGGGGGGGCCGTTCCTCCCAATCACGCCCTTCCAGGTCTCACTGTCATTGCCCACGTGAGCATTGAAGTCCCCCAGCAGAACGATGGAGTCCCCAGTGGGAGTGCTCTCCAGCACCCCCTCCAAGGACTGAAAAAAGGATGGGTTCTCTGAACTGCTGTTTTGTGCATAAGCACAAACAATAGTCAGGACCCGACCCCCACCCGAAGGCGGAGGGAGGCTACCTTCTCGTCCACCTGGGTGAACCCCAATGTACAGGCGCAAGCCGGGGGGCCATAAGTATACCAACACCTGCTCAGCGTCTCTCACTATGGGCAACTCCACATTGAAAGAGAGTCTAACCCCTCTCGAGAAGACTGGTACCAGAGCCCAAGCTGTGTGTGGAGGTGAGCCCGACTATATCTAGTCGGAACTTCTCAACCTCACACACCAGCTTGGGCTCCTTCCCTGCCAGAGAGGTGACGTTCCACGTCCTAAGAGCCAGCTTCTGTAGCCGGGGATCGGATTGCCAAGGTCCCCGCCTTCGGCCACCGCCCAGCTCACAATGCACCCAACCCCTATGGCCCCTCCCACAGGTGGTGAGCCCATGGGAAGGGGGACCCACACATGTCCTTTAGGGCTGCGCCCGACCGGGTCCCATGGGTGCAGGCCTGGCCACCAGGCGCTCGCCTTTGAGCCCCACCTCCAGGCCTGGCTCCAGTGACCTGCGTCCGGGCAAGGGAAAACGTGGTCCATTGTTTGTGTTCATCATTAAGGGTCTCTGAGCCGTCCTTGTTTATCATGGGTGACCCTGCCAGGGGCAGAAAGCCCCAGACAACTTAGCTCCTAGGATCATTGAGACACACAATCCCCTTCACCGCGATAAGGTGACGATGCAAGGTGGTGGTTTCTATAGACAGTATTTTGGAAATTATGTAAGAATTGCAAATTATCTGTCCTTCGAGGCACAGCAGGGTATACAAGACTAAAAATTGATTTGTAGGCCAAATGGAAGACTTGTATAATTTGGATTTTAGAATTTAAATAGTATATAATCATAACAGCAGTAAAGATAATTACAGTATAAATGGATGGAAAATGAACCAACCTCATTCAGTGTTGTATAAAAAATATATATTCAAGACAGCAGTTTGATCATTTGAGCATTTCCTGCAACTGTTTTTGCAGCATTAAGTCTTTGAGTGAAAATGATTTCCACCATTCTTTTATTGTTAAGTTGCGGCCTTGTCAAACCTAAGAGTAGTCATCCCAGAGTGTTACCACAGCAATGGTGTTGTCATCAATTGTATCTCCTGCTGGGTTTTTTTGCCTGCATAGACAATGTGTGGAAATCCTGACATTCCATTACCTCTGTACTTTTCATGCTGCCTATCATTGAATTGATGAAGAGCGATGGGTGTTAAGCTGCTGTCAGTCAGAGAGGCATCTGGAGTGTGTTGTCAGCTGAGTGTCTGAAAAACAAAGGCAAAAAACACAGGAAAGCAGCAATGGGGTAATGAAGTCTTGGAAGCCTGTTGTGAATCACCTCAAGCTGTGAAAATGACCTCAAATCTCAGTAATAATTTTAGGCAATGGAGATGGCTTTTGAATTTCTCTCTCTATGGCAGTAAGAAACTTAATGACTTGTGTGATGCTAAATGGCAGGCTTTCACAGGTTTCATGTTTATAGTATGCTTTATGGACATTTATTTGATGAAATTATCTAAAGACGAAAAGAAAAGAAGATCTAATAGATAGTTATTCAAAAAAGCAGTCATCCCATGAAAAAAATAATGTAGAAAACCCCACCCCTGCCTTTGCAAACTTCATTTAACTTGAATTGCGATTTTGCCACTGAATCAGAAGTTTGAAAATAATCCCCACACACCAGAGGTTGTGGAATGACCCATGTAATTGTAATTAATAGGGCTGACACCTGAACATGTGGTGAAGGTAGTAATTACCTACCTATAAACCATGGTAATGATGAGTGATGATGTTTACAACCATATGATTAAGGCTAATTTACATGTAATCATCAACTGAGTGAAGGAACCCTATGAATTACACTGACAGAGTATGCAATTAAAATACTATATAAGATGTACTATTTTGAGTCTGCGCTTGACATAGCTATCACACACACACACACACACACACACACACACACACACACACACACACACACACACACACACACACACACACACACACACACACACACACACTGTGCTAACTATACATTTTTCTTCTATACCTGAATAGATAATTTGGTGCCCTTGTTTACATTCGGGTAGGTCAGGTCTGAAGTGTGTATTTGCTGTTTTGTGTTGGTCACAGTGTGCATTAATGAGTTTGAGTGGCTCTTGGGTATGTAAATGAGTGTTGCCCTCTGTCCTTCAGTCTGCCTTTCCTGAAAACTAGTGCAAACAGCTTCCTCAGACACAGCAGCAGATGGCATGAGCGAGTGTGTTCACAGTTTGTGACATTCAGCGTATTCAGAGGCCATGAAGTGCAAATGCTGAGCTGTGTTTAAACTGTGACAAAGAGTGAATAGGTGAAAAGAACTGAGGATCCTTAGCTGCAAGAACGTGACAGTCCAGTGTAACGGATAGTGCATTGTGGATATACTCTCTCTCTCTATCCATTCATCCATCCATCCATCCATCCATCCATCCATCCATCCATCTCTCTATCTATCTATGTGTATATATGTGTATATATATATATATATATATATATATATATATATATATATATATACTGTATATATATACTGTATATATATACTGTATATATATACTGTATATATATACTGTATATACACACACACACACACACACACACACACACACACACACACAATCTCATTAATTTGATGAAAGGCTTCATTATCAGCCACTGGTGGGTGATGTCCATCATTGTTTTTATATTACAATCCCATCGGAGATTCTACCATCTTTATTTTGCGTGTTTGTTACAAGATACTGCTCAAACAAACACTAGAGTGGCATTGTTTCTACTGGTTATCTGGATTTGAATTATTGTTGTCTGTGAATATAATGGAAAATAAATCAGAAATGAGTGCAGCTGAGTCTATCATTTTATTTTGGAATCAGCTATGACTGGTGTGGGACTGTGCACAGTGGAAGCTGAAAGCTCTAGGTTGTTGCACCAGAGAATGGCTCCTAAAGGCTGAGCATGAAGATGGAGGAATCTTGTGCCCATCTGCAGCAAAACCCCCTTACTGAAAGATGTGACGTAGACTGAGGGCGGGACTCCCTGTGATTTTCTTAGCAATAATTCACAGTGAGACAGAGACAGACGACCTGCTGTGGCAGCAGTAATGATGAAAAGACCCTTTCTGTGTTGATTTCACTTGTACTGGCAGCAGTACATTGAAAGAATGTGACTTCCACCTGTTTCTGTCTTGTGTTTGTGAGGCACCTGGTGGGTAGAATATGTGTTTGACCAGGAAGGCTGCTTCACTGTAGACTTCAACTCTCCCATACATCATCCATATAATCTGTATCTCTGCAGATTTAGATAGAAAGTATTTCATGATTTGATATGAATCACCCAAAAGACTTTACCAAGAATAAAGTTTTTTTATGCACTGTAGTACATGTTAAAAAAATAGGCAAGAAGTATCTGTTTTATTCACATTTATTTGTACAACAGAGTGTCAATACTGCACTTTGATTGCTGTGTATTCTGGGCTAAGGCACTGCAAAATAGAACTGCAGAGGTCTGCAGAAGCACTAGCTGGAGCATTGGAGCATTGGCAGATGTATAGGCTGGTCCTTGGTCTGATTTACCCATGTATACATCCAGCTGCAGCCAGTTAGAAGCTGACTAATGGGGGGTGGGGGTGGGAGGGTGAGGTGTCAGTTGGGTCAGTGACTCTGAAAGTGCCTCTACTCTACTTTGTCAAATGGCTTTCAACAGCTCACAAGGACCAGCCAAGGAGGTGTGAAGGTTTCTCTTTCTATGTGTGGGGCCTTGCCTTGAAGTTTTGACGTAGCTCTTTGAAAAAGGTACAGGACGCTCTGTTCCTGTTCTAAAACAATGACGTTCAATGTTTACAGACAAGGATCAGTGGGAGGGAAGAGGAGCTCATCACACATACTAATATACTGTAGCTGTTTGAGTCGTAATCTCTCTCCTCTGCCTCTCACATATCATAAATCGCATGCTGACTGGAATTATATCCTTAAATTTGTTGACAAAGTTCAGGTATTTTTCTAGAATAACAGTCTGTCAGCCAGTAAAGCTACCCAGTACCGAGCTGTGGTGATGGCATTGGTGATGATGGGCATATTGTTTGCTTTTGCTGTGAGCAGAGACAGCAAAGTTCTATAGTAAACAAGACAGCATCTCAAAGCTTTTGAGTTTTGGAATAATTTAGTACCTTCCTTGGAATAACTGTTCTTCACTGCATGCCTGCTGATCTACTTTTTCGACTTTGGTATTTTGCTAAATCTCATTGCTAGGCAGCTGCTTGAGTACTGACATGCTGGTGGAACTTTAAATTGACATGGACTTCCCTGGCTATGATGGAAAATCCCATGGCGGTGGGATTTTTCTTGCTTAGAAATAGAAATGAGCTCACATGTTGCCTGTAGCAGTGGCACTCAGGGAATATCTACTGACCTCCCGGTGTAAATGAAATGGCCTGCGCTTCACCAGGAACGTTCCAGATGTGGTGAGCGATGGGATGTGATTAATTAAGTTTTTATTATATGTACACCAGTCATTTGTTAATGTAATACAGCACACTTCTGAGGAACTTATAGGAAGTCATGGTATTCCTGTTGTATGTGGGAGGTTTTCATTCAGCATATTTTGTGAAAATAAGCATTCAGCAATCCCTATTTAGTGAGTAACCACAGCTGTAAATGGTGTAGCTTGTTGTCCAGAGCTGATGGTCCCGCTTTAGCTTTGACATCGCCTTTCCTCATAACATTTACCTCTTTATCAGTGCCAACTTGGCAGGCAATGCTATAGTGTTACTTTGATCATCATCTTTATCATTACAGAAAGAAGAGTGAATCAGGGAAGACTACATGTGGTGTAATGGTATAGTGTTTGATGTTTAAGGTTGAATTAGCACTTTGGCACAAAGATGCATTCTTCAAGAATTCTTCAGAATTCTTGAATAATTCTGATAAAAAGTTTTCTTCTCTGAAATTTGATTCAGTTCCTGATCATGCTGAATTAGGATGTGTTTGTTAATTCTTATCATCACTGAGTTAGAAAAAAGAATATAAGCCATTATGTATTATTTTGTAGCTCACTCTGCTGTGATCGTACAGAGTAGTGAGCATTTCAAATGACAGAATGCCAGAGGTCACTGGAACCAAACACATTGTCTCATCACTGTTATTACTCCGTAGGGATTAATAAATAGAAAATATTTCCTGTTGCATTAAGTTCAGTGAACATTTACAATTGTTTTACATATCTGCTTTTTGAATGAAAATAATAAAGAGATATGGAATTGATGTAGATGTGATGTGGCATGGTAAAAATAATACACTGTTGTTTGCAAGAGACAAAATTTTCCTAAAACTGATCGTGATCTTTTTTTTTTTCTATTGCATGTCTCGTTTTCTCTCTTAACTGTACTAATCAGCAAACACACAAAGCTGTGTCTCTGTCTGTTCTAGTCAGTTAGTCAGGCCTCTGCTGTTGTGAATATGAGTGATCATCCTGCCTGCAATTGTCCATCTATCAGCACGCAGTCTGTCTAGCCAGCTGGTGCCTACTGCTTTGCAGCGGCAGATTGGACCAGCGTGGAAGTCGTCATGGTGGCAGGTGGGCCCCACCATCAGGTACCGTAATGCCCATTGGCACAGACGGCGTTTTCTCATAGACATGAGGAAGGGACAGACATATGTGGTGGAGGAGAGGGGGAGGCATCCTGAGCCATGTGTGTGCAGACCCTGACAAATTGGATAAAGCCTCCAGGGGATAGGAAGGACAGGGCCAGTGTGACATATGAAGAGGACTGGCACAGTGGGTGGAGTGGGCAGAGGGTAGAGTGGGTGAGGGTGGTTGAGACCAGATGTGTTCATCGTCACACTCCTGGCATTATGCTGATGGAGCAGAAACATTACTTCATGTAACCTGACGTAAACAGATTCATGTGCATGTTTATGATCGGGAGGAGAACTTCAGTAACAGGATATTCTTTAATCAGTAACAGGATTTAAGAATATTACTGTATTTACTTTCACACATGCACAGTGATTGTCTGAGGACACTCTTCATCTTCTATCTCACCTGTTCAGTCACAGAACAGTTCTGTTTCAACAGACTGTTAAACAGACTCGAAGGCATTCTTAAGCTGCTGATATATTAACACTTTGAAAATGACAATGTACTCGCAGTGCAAAAGATCATTAAACATAAACCTGTGGTTTAAGTTTATTTAGGACTCCTGAGTTAGAATCAAGGTGTATTTATATGTCTGACCTTTGGCATAGCAAAGAAAAATAGTTAATTAACGCAAAACTAAAGCAACTGCATATCTTGTGTCACTTCAGAAAATTTGATTGTTGCAAATGTTTCTTGTGAGTTAAAAAGCAGCTTCTCTTACTTCAGTAGATTTAATTTAAATGTATTAACCAGTTTGAAAAAAATAAAGGAAAGATTGGCCTCAGCATCCTTATTGGCAGACAGATCTGTATTTCCTACTTAAAGCTGTATCCTGTCTTTGTCTTTCATTTTATTGATCGGAATCATTCTGAATTGACCAGTTATCTGCTTGTAGTGCAGCTTTCACTACATGAGGAACATGTTACACTTTAAAGAAGACCATATTAGATGATATGTTGAGAGCCATCTACAGTCTTTGTTGTTGGTTATGTGACCTGCTTGGAGCTTTTCACATAGCTGGTAATGTCACTGACCTTTAAGACTCAGTATTAGCTTAGGGTGAGTGAGTCTGAAGATATCCTTTTGCTCTCTTTGAATGCCTGTGACCCTTGACTGTCAATCACATGACCTGGAGACGGAGGCTGTGATGTCCTCACGTAATCATTATGGAGTGTTGAATGTGTCACCATGCCTATTTAAAGCCCACCAGATCTTTATCAGGCAGATTTATAAATACCAAATGTCTCTTGTCAAAGAAAGAAACCAGAGCTGTTATCAGGCTGACTGCAAAAGACTTTGTTTGTAGCGTTAATGTTCTGAATGTCCAATAATTTAATAATCATCCATCATTTTCAGTTAATGCTGATCTTGTCCTTTTGACTTTCTCTACTTTCAGCCCTTTCACACTTTAATTTTTATAAACTTGTACCCGAGGCGAGATTTTAAAAAAATTATAATACTGTGCAATGCAGTGTAATCACAAAAAACTACTGATATAATGATAACTTTGCTTATCGCTGGGATTTCTGGCATGGAGATTTGCACTTTCGGGCCTGTGCTCTTGCGAACAACAAACCCCCACAATGCGGAGACTGGCACTGTGCTGCTGGCTTGCAACACCATTTGTTCACGAACAGCTAATGGTAACAAGCTGCACATTTCAGGGATACTTTAAACCTCCTCAGATAATGTTTGCTCTCTTGCTTTCTTTCATAGTTATATATGTATGTGTATATACCCTTCATGTACCTTAGTTTTGTTGGCAAAATAAACATTTAAAATGTGTTAAATGATTTACTGAAATATCTAGACACGAAAATGTTTATTCCCACGGGAAAAACCCACTTAAATGTCGGATTATGTCTCATTCTTATTTAGGAATGGTTTCTGATCTCCAACACAAAGGCACAGGTACTGCCTGCTGTTCTGCTTGTCTAAAAGCAGTCTTGACATTTCATCTCTCTTGAGCACAGAGGCTTTGTCTCGCATTGCTCATCCAAACACGGAGAGTTCAGCCAGAGTTCAAAAGGAAGTTGAGAGGGAGAGCAAGGTTTTTCCTTCCCCTTGTGTCAGTCACTCCTCTCCTGGAAAGAGAGGCATTTGGTTTGACAGCCTGTAGGTTGCAGACACTCTGTGCCAGGGAGACATATTTCTTTTTTACTGATCTCTTGTTTGAAACAAGTGAGGAGCATCAAGGGAGTATCAATGGGGATCTTTGACTCAGCTAGGTCCAAGGGGAGCATTCTAACTTATCAAAGACTGTGAAGAAAAGCTGTGCTATACAATTGACCAATGGAAAAACCCATCTGGAGAAGAAATGGTGCTCTGGAGTGCAAAACACCTGCTAATCTTCCACATGATATATTGTGGGAAGGAAGCGATGACAAGGTAATGAGGAGTTATGCTAGTGCCTCATTGGGACTTTTTGAAGAACATGACTGAAAGCCTCTTTCGTCATGTTAACTCACACAGGTTAACATGGACCTGATGGCGCAAGGCATCAGGTCCATGGACCTGATGGCGCAAACATACAGATGTTTATGTCCACTTGTGCATCACACACACACACACACACACACACACACACACACACACACACACACACACACACACACACACTTTTGCCAGGTTATTTGCTTTGTATGGTCAGTAATCCATGTGGTGGCATGCTCTGTGGCCATTAATTGTAGCCGGCCGTGTAGACAGAATTGATTCTGTTGCAGGCCATAAAGCACAATACCAACAGGTTTTCACTGTCAGAGCCTACAAGCCCATTTCTTTTAGAGCAGTGGTTCTTAACCTGGGTTCGATCGAACCCCAGGGGTTTGGTGAGTCGGTCTCAGGGGTTCTAAGGAGACGAAAGTCAAGACAAAACACCCGACACGATGTGTTGGGTGTTTTTGCTGAACATACACGAATCACTGTGTACGTTTGACACATCGTGTCAATTCGTGATGACACGCCCCCCTTAGCCATCACTGGCTGCAGGTGATCACACTACATCGATTAGCCTACCTGTGCTACAGGGGATTTCGCGCACTCAGTAGCCGATTTATGCCTTTCATGATGGTACGTCATCTGATTGCTATCTTAATATTTTAATTCATAGTATCTATGTTGAGCAAAAAAAGAAAGTGGTCGGACGGATATGTACAACGGGAGGCCGTGGCTCAGTGGTAGAACGGGTCGTCCAATGACTCAAGATCGGCGGTTCGATTCCCGCTCCTGCCGAGTCATTTGTCGTTGTGTCCTTGGGCAAGACACTTTACCCTCCTTGCCTCCAGTGGGGCACTCGCTGGTGTGTGAATGTGTGTGATTGTCCTGCTGGTGGTGGGAGGGGCCATAGGCGCAGATTGGCAGCCACGCCTCCGTCAGTCTGCCCCAGGGCAGCTGTGGCTACACACTTAGTCTACCATCACCAAGTATGAATGAGGAGTGAATGAATAATGGATCCAATGTAATGTCTTTGAGTGTCCAGAAAAGCGCTATTTAAATCTAATACATTATTATTATTAACGTGAATTTACATGTACTGTATAACGGAACGTGATGGGAGTCAGCGTTCTGCATGATTTGCAATGTCAAGTTGAGCAATTCTAGTCTCGCACTGGCAAAAATAAAGGAACACTTCCTTAAGCTGTATGGAAAACAACAGAAACAGATTTTTCTGTGTAAATGACACAAGAGTAGCACTTGCCAAGGTGAAGCCACGCATATCTGAACTGGTCTCTCAATAACAACAGCAGAAGTCACAATGATTTGCAGGTAGGTCATTTCATGTGAGTTCATGCACTGTCTTGGTTTTGTTCTTTGAAAAAGGTGACATTAATGCACAATTCATTAAATACACCAGTAAAACATATACTGTACTTATATCTTAAATTTAAAAAAAAAATAAATTTTTTTTTAATAAAGGGTTCGGTGAGTGAGTATGTGGAACCGGCAGGGTTCGGTACCTCCAACAAGGTTAAAAACCACTGCTTTAGAGTAAGCCGATGCCACTATCGAACAGATTCACAGATAGTACAAAAGACATAAAACAAAATAACTATTCATCAATAATTTGCAGGGATGTTGTGTTAATATTGTACTGACTTCATCACTTAATCTATTCACACATATTTTTTTCTCTGCTACTGAAACATCTGGGTTGGTTGGTAATGTTTCTCATCACTTTACTAAGTAAAACGTAAAGGAGATAATGTGTTCAGGATAGTCAGAAAATATAAACAGTTCCTGTGTTGTGTTTATGAGGCTCTTGTTTTGAAATAACTTGATTTTGTTTTTCCTGTGAAAGTTTTCCTTTCAGGTTGGGTGTGGCTGGGCAGTCGATGGACGGCACATCATCTACCTCCACATCTGACTCCTATCTGTCATCAACATTTCTCTTCTTATTCCCATTCAACCTCTTCCTCATCACAAGTGGGGCGGCAGTGGCTCAGTGGTAGAGCGCGCGATAGAGCGGGTCGATTCCCGCTACCGCCCAAAAGAAGTGAGCTGACAGTGGGAGGTGTCAGATCCCCTCCAGAGCACTGCCGAGGCACCCTTGAGCAAGGCACCGTCCCCCCTTACAGCTCCTTTTTGGGGCGCACCAAAAAGGAGCTGCCCGCCACTCTACCTCCTCTGCATGCGTACAGGCCCCCTGTGTGTGTTTGTTTGTTCAGGGCCTGTATACACATACTTATATATGCTTGATTTGAACTAAGTAGAGTGTGCTACTAATTTCCTTGTGGGGATTATAATCAGTGAATTTTTTAAAAAAGTTGATTGATTAATGCAGCTCACGCTTGTCTCCTCGCCGCCTTTGACTGCTCCGCACCTAACCTTGACTATGCACACTCTTACCAAACTTCTAACCTCAGACCCTGGAGTTTAGTTCTACCCGTGTTCTTTGGACTACATCGTTCGCTAGCTTCCAGTTTTGTCCACAAAAAAATTATTTCATTATACCTTTCTTTGGCCTCAGCTCCATTCTTGGGCCCTCTCCTTGTGACGATTACGACGTGAAACCCTGTGTAGTTTTTGACTCACAATCACCATGAAGCCATTTTTCTGTGTTTGGGTCCAGGCTTATTTTTTGTACATTTGCACACACATGCATGTGGATTATATAATTGACAGCTGAATTCAGTGAGCAATAGATAGAGGTAACACAACAGGATATGCTATAAAATGCCAAGAATGTCAGGAAGATATAGCCAGCAGACAATTATTTTACTAAATCAATTACTTAAGTAAGTCAAAGATCTGAAGGAATAAATAAGTATAACACAGGTTTTACAGAAGAATGGATGCACACAATGCATTTTTGATTAATTTGCTTGCAGTGATTATGTTCTTCTGATTCAAGCAAAGAACAGTAGGATGATCAGTAGCCTACAGTGATCAGAGCAACAATATTTGAAGTTTTCAGTCACTTCAGGAGTTGCTAACTGCTCTAAAGATGCCCTCAAACTTTGGGTGATGCTCTTTTCTTACATTGCATATATAATCAGAGCATATACCAGCAATGTTATTTTAATAAAGACTAGCTTAAGACTTCATAAAATATAACATTTAGGATATGTGCCCGCGTCTATGTTTGGAGCCCTGTCATTGCATCTTGTTTTTGTGAGAATATCTCAGAGATTCATGTCTGTGTGTATTTGGATTCAAAACAATCTGCTTATATTAGTTTTTAAATCCTCTAGATCACCAAACAACATCTGTGCTTTTGTTCCATAATCCATAATCAGACCATTCACTCAAACTTTATTTGGCTGCTTCTAAAATTCACTGATAAATCACCCCAAATGTCTATATATCTTTTTTGAGTGGAGGGATGGATAGAGGCCTCTGTGTTGGGGAAAAATGGATTGTAGAAGGAATAAAGTCTCATAGACAATTGATCTTGGTCGGGAGTGACATGCCTGCCAGGGCGTTGTCTGCTTCACTCCACAAAACTGACTTACATCAGGCTTAGTGCTCAGATATTGCTCTGCTGCTCAGGGTGAATTGAACTATTCTCAGGTTTATTTTCTTCACCAGGATGCTGAAGTGTATCAGTGTTTCTTTGGCTCTCGTCTCCCAGACTTCTTGGTATTCAGTATGTCTGCTGACTACAGTTTAGTTGTCCCTGCAATGGAGGGATTATGAACAACAAATTTGCATCATATAAATTTAATAAAAGAATCAGCCTCAATAATTGCCACTGCAACTATGTGGTTTCAAAATGCTGTGGATAATGACAGCAGTGTGATTTGCCCATACTACAAAATACTTGGGCACCTTATCTTGTGTTTTCTTCATTCTTGATCAAACATGTCTGTTGAACCTATTCTGAAAGAAAAAAGGTTTTATTGAAAAAATTCTCCACTGAAAAACTGTTTTGCATCAAATGCTAGTATTTTGTATGTTAAGATAGACTTTTAAAAGATGTCCAGTCCCAATGTTTCAGATTTATAGTTTTTTTGTGCAAAGTTTCCTTTTTGTTTGGTAGTCAGAATGCCGCTTAGTGCTGCTCACCATTTTCTATTTTTAATGTTATTAGATAGATCTGTCTCATATTTTCCCATTTTTTTTGTTTTAGTTTGTTCGTACATTCATTCATTCCTGTGTTTCTTCATTCATTTTTTTTTTTTAACTGTGTATTCTGTGAAAGGTCATGGAGGGCTGGAGCCTGTCCCAACAGATTTTGAGCATGAAGTAAGATTAATTTCTACCAACATAGAGAATGACTAAGATAAAAACAACTCAATATTAATGCTGATTTCAAGATTTTATCAAACAAATTGCATTAAAGTACAAAATAACCCAATTCAGACACAACCTTGTAAACCTTTTCCACAAAGCTGTAGTTTCTCATAGGGATACTGATGGCTTAGTCTCGCTAGCAGTCTGTTGCGTTGCAAAAGAATTAAAGGCACTTTCTAGGAATTTGCCTCCGATCCAGCAGCACAATTAACACAGCCACATGATTGCAGTATAATGTTGAGCAGCCCTTTCAAGATCTTAAGTGCTCTGTGAGATGAAAAGCCGTACAATCATGCAAAATGGCTTAATTGCGTCCTTTCACTGTGTTCTTGACAGTTGCACCTATGTATAAAAGTGCCATGTAGATGGCAAGAATGGCAAGAATGTATTGCAAGAATGAATGGCCATATGCTCGAGGGAACTTAGAGAAGAATTAGGATTTTACTCTACTCATAAAGGTTCCATAGCAGCGAGGCTGAGATGAGAGGAACTGATGAAAGGCTATGGAGGGCCAGAAATAGATCAAACCCAAATTGGAGTTCAGTACCAGTTGGCAAGGGGAAGGGAGGAATTCATGCCCTCAAAGGCTGGACATGCTAAATGGAGCTGTCTGACTCGATTGCAGATAGAGTCACCCATGAGAATCATAGCGATAGCGAACACGCTAGCCTGCTAATGATGGAAACTATTAAGGAATGCTGATAACAGTAGGAAGAGGTCTTGGTTGTGATTAGAAAGGATGAAGATTATAGACACCCCCAAGCTCGTCTCTGCTCTCTTTCCTTTCACTCGATCTCTCTCATCTCCCTGTTATCTCCTTTCAGTTTGGCGGCTCTGACTGTGATTGGTAGATGGACAAGAGGCTCATGATTCTTCTATTTTCTGCTCCATTAGTCTGACTCACTTCACGCGTTGATCTGTCAGTGGCCGAGTGGCTGTTAGTCCTCTCGCCTTCATCATTTCTCCTCTGTTTTTCAAAGCTTTTCACTCCTTAGACTTCCATGGGCCACACATCTCAGCAGTGCAGCAAATATTTTGTTCAAGTTTGAATTGAATTTTTGGGATCTTTAGGTGCATTTTTGGATCTTGAGTACAAAAGATGTTAGGGGGATGTCATTAATTATCAGAGGTCTTTTTAATAATAATCTTTTGGTTTTGCATCCAGTCCCCAATCAGGTAATTACAGCAGTTTGGAAATATGATACTGAATCTAGCACATCTCACTCCATCCTTTGTCTGAATCTCTGTAAGAAAGAAAGAGAAAGGGGAAATTATTTTCACACTCAGACCATACATATGTTAGACATGCATATACTGTATATTGTGTCCGGGCCCATGAAGAAACACTCGTACACACTAGGGGCCTGTAAGCATGCAATTAGTACAGGGGGAGACGGAGTGATGGGCAGTGACTTTGTGGTGCTGACACCTCCCACTGTCAGCTTACGCTCCAGACATGGCTGGTCGGGGGAGGGAATCGAACCACTGATCTTGGATCATTGGATGCCTTGCTCTAACGACTGAGTTACTGTCGCCCCCATGTCCTTTACTCATTTCTTGTCTTTTTTTCTCGCTCACTCTTTCGTCATCTTCTTGAAAAGGAGATGATTGTAATCGTAATACAATATTTTAAAATTAGGGTTGCACGTGATGCTGGAATCCACCCCAGCTGACTAAGGGCAAGAGGTGGGGTATAATCCTGACGTATTGCCAGGTCATGGATTCTTTTCTCAACTCGGTCAATCTTTCTCAGTACCGCTTCTTCTACCTCTATATTCTGAGTTATCTCATTTGCCAATTTGTCGTGTATTGAGGTAGAAGCCACTAAATTATCTGGGAATTATTTTAGGAAGTTCATCATTGACACAGAGACTAAAGTGTAGCTGTGGCCACTGCCTACGTCTGGTGTCTTTGAACTCTGACAAAAATAGCATTTGACAATGCTATGGGATCTTTTCACTGAGAACGTTTTCATTAGACTCATTGGACCACCCTTAGGAACTACCAGCAAAAAACTTAATTTTTATGTGAACCTCTAACCTGCAATGCTTGTGTTTTATTCTATGCCTCATTTCAGAATGAACTTTCCAAAGCCCTTTCATTTCCACGGCGCAGATGAATAGCTCTACACCCATCACCATACAGCCTCATCGCAGAATATTTAATGTGAACTTGTTTGTGTTTCTTTATCGGATGTAGCTGTAAGGTTCTTATTTAGCCATATTTCTTAGTGCTGCATTGTGTTTCGTGTTTTGAAATGCCCTGTTTGTCCCTTGGCTGCCAGCTATTCTCTCTCCTCTATGCAACTCTCCCCACCCCTCCCATGGGCCAGGTCCGTTTATTGTTCAATTTAATTTTTAATAGTTTTAAATTTAGACAATAGAAGAAAGCTGTTAAGTCATTTATTTATTTCTTTGATTTCTTCGTTGTAGTTGTCACAGCTTTCCTTGTCATCACTGCAAAGTCACCTAGTTAGCTAATTACACAGAGATGCAACACGGATGCATAGTATAGACGCACTTGGCCTCTCTTGTACTGAGTATGAGTGTGCTCCATGTGTTAGGTGAAGCTGTGTCTCAGAAATAACACAACACAGTGGGCAAAGTAGCTCAGCTGCAACTGCAGTATTTACGACACAATGTAGACCTGAACAGAAATAAACAAGTCAACTGTTCTTTTTATAGTAAACCTGCATGATAATACTGCACAGCCCTTAGTAATTATATTTGTGTGTTACCAGTTTCGTACAAAACATATATCTTGAAAGAAACATAATACAGGCTGATTGGGGCAATGTTTTGAAAAATTGTTAAATTTTTAAATGGAATTTTGTTAACTGCAATTTATCAATAAATATCAACCATTAAAAACAGGAAAATCTAAATCCACAGTCAAGAATGAATGAACAACTCATTTTTGTGTCTGACATAAACAATGCCTTCACAATTTTGTATGTCTTTTGTACAAGGAAGGAATAGTGGTACAGTGGGTTGTGTTGTTGCCTTACACAAATAAGGTCCTGGATTGTGGGACTTTTCTGGGTGGAGTTTGTTCTCCTATGTTTACCTGGGTCCCACGATATGGGAGTCCATTAAATGGGTGAATGTTTCTGACTAATAATTAAAAGAGATCTACATTTGAAACGTAATGATGGCAAAGGAGGGAATTAATTAAAGGTCAGACAAAATGTTAATGCTAATGTCATTTTTTTCTCCAACTCTACGATATAATCTGGTTTGGATCAGTGTATTGAGAAAAATCAACATTTAGATTTACGTATTGTTGAAAAAATTTTCAGCATTTGAATGCAAATATGATCTGCCAGGTACTTCACTTCCAGCCCAGAGACTCCATGATTATGAATAAAATGCACAACTCTAATGACAGAGTCTAACACTGTCCTAGACATTAAAGCCACATGTCTAGCCTTTAATTGGTTCTGAGGGCAAACGCAGTACATCTGGTATTTGAGCTATGTGATGAAGAGGATTTTCTGGTTTTACTGAAATCTGCAGCACAGCTAAGGGGGGAGACCGGAAATTGGAAAAGAAAAACGTGGAAGGCTGAGAGAGGGATAGAGGAAGAAAGTGACAAAATTTCAGTGAGGAGATTGAATGCAGGGATACACAGAAAGGAGGAAAGTGAAAATACCCAGGAATAAATCAGATAAAAACATGCTCAGAAATGTAATGTAAGAATGTAAAATCCTTCATAACCTTCAGATTTGCTCAGTCTTGTCCTCATATAATTTCACTCAATTCTATATTCACCTTTTATTGCTTGAAAATCAAACATAATAGAAGGTAAATTTAGTTTTATGGACCACATATAACATTATTGTGGGTCAGGACAAATCTTACCCTTTGCAAGCCTTTATCCTTTATCTAGCTCTGACAAAATCTCAGAAAAACTAACACAACGTCCTAATATGCAAACTTATTTTGAACAAAAGTGGAAGATAATGCAACCATCCCCCACCCCACACCCCCATACATCACCATTAAAATGAAGACATGGCCACTGTGTCTCAATGCAGCATTATTAGCAGTGGGAGTTCTGAAGAAGATAAAATATTCTGCATACTGAACCAGACAAGAATCACTGTGTCATGCTGAAAATATAAAGCTGCTTCTCTGTTAACTTTTTAAATGACTGTCAAATATAATTAATGCCAGTGTTAACTTGAGAATGAATTGTTACTTAACGGCAGCTGTAATTGCTCGATCTCTAGTGAGATACAATGTCTGTTCCCACAAACTGAGTTAGCATTTTATTCTCTTATATTCTCCAAAACAACATGGACTCAATCAGCGGCACAGATTTACTCTCAGTGTCACTGTATTTATAATTTAGACTTGCAAAATAGGACTCTCAAAATGCAAGAAACATAATTTTCAGAGCTACCTCCCCCCATGACCAGGGGTGGACAGTAACGGAGTAAATTTACTTAAGTACTGTACTTAAGTACAGATTCTGAGGCTTTTTACTTTATTCAAATACTAGAATTCTTTCATACTTATTACTCTTACTCAAATACATTTCCAAGGCAAAGATCTTTACTCTTACTCGAGTTAATTTCTGAGAAGGCTCATGAATACTCGTTACTTTTAGGTTTGCCTGTTGTTGTTTTTTTGCCCCCCCCCCAAAATGCAATTGGCCACACGCAGTGTTCGTCAAAGAAGGAAACCTATCACAGTACACGTTCTCAACTGGGATTTACGTAAAAGCAAAAATACGTCATCCCCTACCCAATCAGCTCAAAACAAGACCGAGGTGGCAATGGCGACTGCTGAAGAAGCCTCCGTTGAATTAGATGAACATGATGAGCCGGAGTTTTATGAGGCGGAGGAAGAAAACCCATGGCCTTATCTTAAAGATATGTTGGAGTTTGTAGAAGTGAAAAAGGACAACGCGGACTCAGACAAGAAAAAGTACATTTTCAAATGCTTATTGTGTTTGCCAAAGAAAAACTGACAAAAGTCACACCAAGAGACCTCTTGTCACTTAATTTTACAGTACTACAGACTGACAGAGACTGGCGGACACAGGGCCACAGAGACACACAGACTGGGTGGCAGGGGGAGACACACAGATTGGGGGGGAGACAGACAGACAGACAGGTGGGGGGAGATAGACAGTCTGGGGGAGACAAATATTGTGGTACTGGGTTATGTCCTTCCTGTAAACATTGAGTTGTTGACAGCAGAGATTTAGTTTGTTGTAAAGCAGTGGTTCTCAACCAGTAGTCCACCAGTGTGTCCTTTAGGGGTTCCAGTTGCCCCCAGTTAAACAAGTTTGTTGGGCCTGTATGGCTCCATTTGGTCTTGTGAGTGCATGGAAGGGGGGAATTGTTTAATAAAATGAGAAAATAACATAATTGTCCTCTTTTATGATTCCATTAATTTTATTTCCATTTTTATAGATGTTGGGGAAGGCTTGGTACAGTATAACATAATGGTTCTACAGGCAAGTACATCAGTGCAGGTGGTTTCAAAGAGTTTTCTCTGAAACAAGAGATACCACGTACTATATATAAAATTGTAAAATGACAGTAATTCAGTCAGGTCCACTCTTGTCAAAGATAAAAAAAATAGGAATTTACTCTTACTTTTACTTTAAGTACATTTAAAAGCATTTACTCTTGAATACTTAAGTACATTTAAAAGCAAGTACTTTTTTACTCTTACTCAAGTAATGTATTGACTGGGCTACTCTTACTTGTAGCGGAGTAAATTTTGACCAGAAGTATTTGTACTCTTACTCAAGTACTGGGGTCAAGTACTCTGTCCATCTCTGCCCATGACACACACACGCAAACACACACACAAACACACACACACACACACACACACACACACACAGCCCACAGTCCACATAAAATCCCACAAGTACATCTCGGTTCTCCGAACAGGGTGATCTTTATGTTTCACCATAGACAGCTATGGAAATGGTTGTTTCGTTTTGACAACCTATCCATTTCTTTCTGCCTCTTTTTCCTGCTTTTTCAGATTCAAGCGTGTTGATGATTGTTCCACACTCAGGAAGTGAAGCCATCTAATGTCAAAGTTTATGATACACCAATAGAATTGTAAAATACAGTGCATGTATGGTGAAGTTTGAAGGAGATGAGAGTGGTCTATCTGCAGGGAGAAGCCATTAAATGCAGCAATTGTCCAAAGTAAGCTCAAGAGACATGTTGAGACAAAACACCAGTGTGAGGTGGGGAAGTGCTGAGAGAGAGAAAAAAATCACAGTGAAGGAGTGCTGTATTAGAAAGATGCCTGTGAGCAGAGTCTGCTACAGTTTTAACATCAATTTGAATGTGTCATGTTTTCTGCTTTGATATTGAAAGGATTTGAAATTCAGCGTCACTGCTGAATTCTCTGTTATAAAAACAACTCTATGATGCGTAGCAACATGGGGACAAAACAATAGTCCCATTATGCTGTCGACAAAATTACATATACATGTGCAGAGGTCAGTCCTGGCTATCACATGCCATGCTTCAGGTTTTAATTTAATGAGACAATGGGATTTAGCCTCGCCAAAGTTCCAGCTGTTCTTTTTCCCAGGGTTGAAATGTGTGATGAATACGACAAAAATTCTGTGAACTTAACCCCAAGAGCCAGACACTCTTGGGGTTAAGAGTGTCTGGCTCTTAGGGTGCACAGATGAACACCACACCAGGTTGTGGTGTTCATATGTGCAACACCACAACCTGCTTCACTCTGCTGATGCACCCTGGTGTGTGTCATCCCCTTGTTTTTCCAAAACCATTATAAACCATTATCACAGGTTGTGGTGTTGCACAGATGAATTCTTTGCACTATTTCTAGTTGTGATGTCCGATCTGACAGTAGTGATAATAAGTTCATGGAGGGAATAGTTGTGAATGCTGGCTTGAAACCAACCAACAACATGTGTTGGTGTTATTTTGAACATATGTGTGTTGCCTCCTTGTCTATATGATGTGCTAGAAAAAAACAGTTTTCTGAAACCGCATCATCAGAATTGGACCATAGGGATTATGTTTCAGCAGGATTACAAAGTTGTGAAGGGATTCAATAATGTCTAAAAATGTAGGGAATGGTCTAAGACACCATTATATTCCAGTGGCGGTCTAAGTCATCACTTGGAATCAGAATTCTTTACCATTTAGGAATATCAGCCTTTGTAAAATTTTTGCTTTTAACTTCATATAATGCCCACAACCTTGGACAAAAATGACAGAAATACATTCCCATATGCATTGTATTCTACTACTATCTAATCTTCGACCCATCGATGTTTAATCCTCATCAAAGCAATATTCCAGTATATCTGGTATCTGGTGAGCGAGGGTGAACATCATTTCACTTTTGAAATCTCCATCACATTTGCAGGTATCATGAATGTGTACTTCTAAGGGTAAGAATCTACATCAAATAAAGGTTCATTAGTACCATGTTGGGAAAACGAGGATGTTAATTTACATTTAAAATACTCATAATCAGACTAATCAGATCATTCACATTGTGTTTCTTTCCCTGAACACACACACACACACACACACACACACACACACACACACACACACACACACACACACACACACACACACACACACACTCTCTCTCTCTCTCTCTCACACACACACACACACACAAGCTCCACACACTCTGGTTGGCAAATGACTAGGAAGCTGGGTAATGATTCAACCACAACAGTTGCTCATGCCTGCCATGTTAGCCAAAGCTGGCCTGCCGTCTGCAGATAGGATGACACTGTTTATTCGCAGCGTATGAAAGCATGTGCTGTATTTGTACCAGGCACAGAAGGTTCTTGTACTTTATGCAACACGGACACAAGGGACTGTGGACGGTTTATTATCTAGTTATTTGTGAATATAACAAACACAGAAGGTGCCCAGTCAATGCAGGATTTAATTTGATACCATTCTACAAATTTCAGTGTAGCTATGCATTTATTTATCCTTGCTTATGCCGAACATTACTCCATTTATTGTTAAATGCAAATAAAACAAACTAACAACTCAGTGACCTCCTCACTTCAGGTACTCTCAGAACAACATTCACTAAATGTCCTTAAATAGCCCACAGTCCCTTTACTAGAACTTGGAGACAGCCATTCAGTTGCATTATTCAGTGTGGGAAAACATTTAACTGTGGTGTGAAATGAAGTTAATGGAAATGTGGATGAATAGCTGTACATTCATGAGCACAAATGAAGGTGAAAGTGTCTTTGAGGCCAAAAATGTTACAGCTGAATGAAAAGCTATTGACTAAATATCTGCACTTTGCTGCACATGTATCTTCAATTTGGAAGCAATTTTTCAAACAAAAATTTCTTGTCACTGATATGAGCTCGGGCGGCTTATACGGTGGCGCAGTGGGTAGCGCTGTCGCCTCACAACACAGCGGACCCGGGTTCAAGTCCCACTCTGTGCGGAGTTCGCATGCTCTCCCCGTGTCTGCATGGGTTCTCTCCGGGTTCTCCGGCTTCCTCCCACCTCCATGCGCTTTAGGTTGATTGGCCGGTCCCAAATTGACCGTAGGAGTGAATGTGTGTGTGAGTTGTTGTTAGTCTCTGTGTGGCTCCGCGGTACACTGGCGTCATGCCCGGAGTGTCCCCCGCCTCACGCCCTGAGACTGCCGGGATAGGCACCGGCTCCCCCGCGACCCGCGTCAGCGGATTAAGCGGGTTAAAGATAATGACTGACTGATATAAGCTCTGCCAGATGTGTCCTTTGCTCATGCATCCTCTTACACGGTTAAACATCTTACATTTACAAATGTTTGAGGTGAATTTCTTGAAATTACATTGTCATTTTCTTTTCCCTCTTTACTGCTGCTATTGTCGTCAGGCTGCACCACTCCATGAATTTTCACAATAATTTGTAAAACAATGGATGTTTGGAATGAGGCAGAGATGTTCTTCTTGTATATCCTAGATTATTTTATGAGGGGCTGGTTTGAAAAGACCTAATGACAATACCATTGTGCCAATGTCAAACCCTTTGCTCCAGCACCAGGACACATATACGTACACACTTCAAGCTGCTGAGGGCATATTACTGTAACCTTGCTGTAACAATGAAGAGACGAGGCAATGCCAACATCATTGACTCAAGGATTCATATGACATTTATGATCTGTGATATGCCCATTGACATTTTATGAACCTCATATTTGCTCTAAATGACCTGCACTTTTAACAGCCTGTCTGGTTAGTGCTGCCTTTGTCTCCTGTGTGACTGTGTGTGTGCGTGTGTGTGCGTGCCCCCTGCTGATCAGGGCGTGTCTTCAGATGGTCATCACAAAGCCAGTGAGAGGATGCTTGGAATGGACACACACACACACGCACGCACGCACGCACGCGCGCGCACACACACACACACACACACCTACACACACACACACACACACGCACAGATTATAGGGGTAAGCTGCACTGCTCATCTGGGATAAATGCGGTCAGAGAGGAGAACAGCTGAGCAAACAGCTCCCGTCAGAGACAGAGAGCAGAGCGGAGAGACAGATAGGGAAGTGGGGATGACAAACTATTCATCCCGCTACAGTGTCGGCGACCGGCTGCCACGTTGGATATGCATTAGCCCTGAACGCGGGAGAATGGGGACCGGTGCAGGTAACGTAACAGACACACGTATAAAGGCCAAATGAGTTCAGTGAGTCGTGGAAGAAAGAATTTGTTGGGATTCTTGGAAACCCTTTTATCATTTTATATAGTGACATACAGTATAAAACAAGTGACACAATGGAAGATGGATGCAGAATTTGTCTTTAACAAGATACATTTCAATGAGAAAAACCATACATAGTTAACTGTAAGTGTTGTTCTTTAATTTGAATTGATACAATTTGTGGTGAACAGGATGTGTCCAAGTAGTTTCAGATGACACAGGCGCAAAGGTATTACGCCAGGACATGCACTCCTGTTGTATAGTACGACGTGAGGCCAGATGACGGGACGCTGATAGTCATTTATGAAGCCATGGTACCAACATCATTAGGGTGGATAACAGGGATCCTCCACATTAATCCTCCATCACTTTGTTGAGATGGAATATAGTAACTGATGAGATGATCATAACCTAATTTGAGTTGCTGCTTCTTACATCCTGCTTCAAAGCGATGATGTATTGTAATTGTCCGTGTTTTTGTGTGTGTTCGCCCGTCTGTCCTTCTGTCCGTCCGTCCAGCCGTCCACCAAATATCTTCACAACCATTGCAGATAAAAAGATGAAAGAAAAAGCACATTACTTGGACGGCAAAGGGGATGAAAGTGAGGTGATGACCTTGACCTTGAGAAAACTACTTCAAGGTCAAATTTCAACTTTCGACATTTTTTTGACATATCTTAGGAACCGGATAAGATAGAAAGATGAAACAAAAGGCATTATATTCAGGGAGGCAAGGGGATGAAAATGACATCAGACTCCAAAAAAGACTTGATGTTCGCAAACAGTTGCTTTGGGGTAGAAAAGGCTTCTGTCAACTCCTCCTGCATGAAAACAGTACATTTGGAAATCTAGGCAGCTTTTTGAACTACTCTCAGAGAGAGAAGTTTTTTTTTTTTCATTTGGGTGTATTTTGTCTTAATCCATTGTTGTTGATTTTTGCCGCAATTTGATTGCTGTGCAATATGAGTTTTGGAGTTTAGCATTAAGTGTTAGGGAAGCAAGTCCGAATCCTCTTATACCCTACATTAAAAGGCAAACTGCCACTAGAAGAGAGTAGTTTATTGTGTTTGTTGACTCAGTTAAGTACCACTAACAATGGGAGTTGTAGTAAGATCACATCTTTGACTTGACTGGAAATATGAATATCTGAAGACAACAATGGTCACTGGATATTAACACAATGTACAAACATCCTCAACAGATGTTTTGCTTGTGCAGCTGATGGTGCTTTAAATTCCCACTGCTTCTCCTTCAGTCTCTTTACCATTCATGTCCGATGAGCAAACCCTCTGTCAGTACCCTGTGTCCACATGATGAAGTACTGCCAATTATTAATTATCTAGAAGAGTGAAGGTAATTACAATGGTATGAGTGGCAGGAGATACAGAGTTTGGTGGAGTGATTTATAATTACAGTTTCAACTTTTTACAGTCTGATATGTTATATTGACATAAATCAAATGCTTGTCAAGAGCATTTTAATAATTTAAAAGAAACCCATTTGCGATTAAATTTAGAATTCATTAATGGAAAAAAATGAGAGATCGATAATGTACATAACCGCCCAAGCAACAGTCATAACTGTTGTACGTACATGAATAAACACTATTTTATGAGTAACAATGTGACAGTGATGTGAAACCAAAAACCAATAATGCATTGTTTTCCCTATTTGGACTGAAAGTGAGTCATTTAAAATCTCAGTCTGTTTTCATAGCTTCCCTTCTGTTGCCCTGTAGGACATGGCTTCGTCATGCTATTTGAGGCTTCAAAGATCACATTTCCTCAGATTTGCTATTCTTGGAGTAAAACAGCCCAGGGTCACTGGGACTACTGGGCCTGGAGAGATGTGGATATTCTGCAAGCATCCCCTGCTGTTTAATGCTCAAAGGCCCGCCTTAGCTGTGAGACTTGCAAACATACTTACTCACTCACTTATCTTGATGGATGGTTTAATCTTGTCTCCTCTATGGAGATGACCGATGAGCTGCTCACGTCCTAAACTTTGGTCACTTCTTAATACTGGGCTTAATCTGCCCAAGAACCTTCTTTAATCCATACATGTTTGTAAGCTCTCACTATAAAACCACGCATTGCGTGTGTGTGTGTGTGTGTGTGTGTGTGTGTGAGCATATGATTGGTTTTGTCCATGTCTGCATGCACTTCCATGTCCCTTCTCTTCACATCTCCTGATTTATCTTTTCACGCCACTCAAGAGCAGTAATGAGAACGAGGCTGGTTTTGACACGCCGCACACAAGCACAATGCATTATTTAGCTAATGGTCAGGTGGCAGATGCCGGACTGCTTCTGCTGAGACCAGTGTCTCTGAAGACAATAACCCCCCTTTTTATACCCACTCACCCCAGCTCTTTCTTTATGTGATCAGTGATGCTGTTTTCCACTGGTAGGTAAGCTCTTTGTGGATTTCTGTGTGTCCTCCCAGCAGTTGAAGTGGCCTCTCAGAGGCTCATGCTTATAAGCTTCGGACCACCAATAGTATTAATGGGCAATTTAGAGTCTAGTGCAGTAAAACCAATCACTTTACACGACAAAAAGGGTCCAACTGATACAGTAGACACCAGGGAAGTTTAGAGATGTATCCGATACAGCTAGATGTGTGCACAGTTTAATTTGGATCCAGATTAAAGCACTGCTTTATTAAATTTTAACACTCACTGCTGTTAGTGTTGACAGAGAAGCGACATCTCCCTGTGCCAGTGGTGATCCCGTTGAAAGTCTGCATATTTACAATTTATTTCATGTGCAGAGTCAGCTGCTCAATGTTTAACTCAAGGAAAGAGAACAAATGTTTGTAATTTTGACCTTTTCTTTGGTGAAATTTGCTTACTTTGATCATTTTAAATGATATATCTTCAGAAAGTTCTCCAGAATGTTTTTTATACCGATCATTGAATTTATGTTAAGTCCATTAAAGGGTAAATCAATAAGTTTTACTTTCGTCGTCTTACTTGACACTGGGGCATTATTTCATCAGTCTCTGATGTAGTATGGGCTGGATTTAGGATATTCATGCCAGCTAATTAAAGACCAAATATGTTGATATAGCCTCTCTCATTGCCCTGCTGCAAAAACAACAAGCTGAAAATCATTGTTCCTAATATTCGTGTACTGAGCTGTGAACCAAAACCCATGAAATTTCTGTTCAAACTTACACCAACTAAAGCCTGGTGCAGGATTTTAATGACTCTAATTGCGGACATTAGCTTGGCTTTAGGGGAGCAGTTCAGATGTTACTGGGACATTCATAGCAGCACGTCCTGTAGTATTGTGCAGCATCATCCAAAGCTAACTGGAGCACCATAGAGTGTTGGCTAGTGTAATTGGGAGATGTTAATTAGTCTGTTGGATGGAGCTTGTACCCTCGTGAGTATCGCCTTTGTTTGCTGCCCTTTTCTGTGTACAAAGCCATGCTAATACTTATGTCAGTGTAAATGACTGAATGTCTGTTGGAGTGGGTGAGGAAGGCAGAAATCATAGGACAGTGTGTGTGTGTGTTTGTTTGTATGTTTGCTTGTGACACTCTGGGGGCCTATCTAATGAGGGACTCATTTGTTTAATGTAATCATCCACTGGTTTATGCCGCCCGCTTCCCCTGGCATCAGGACAAGCCCAATTACTAAAAGGGTGTGTTTAAATCACATTAGCAACAGCACCCCCCTGCCCCCCCGCCACTCCCACCTCTCTCCTTACCATCTCTTTCCTCAGTCATGTGTCGAAATGGGCGATCAGTCCCAGCTGCCAGTTTAGCAGCCAGGAATTAATGATACCAGTCACTGGGACTGTGCGCCAGAGCCTTGATTCCATGTTTGGGTCTCTAAGGTAACTTCCACAAAATTTTTTAAATACTGAAAACAAATAGTTTTTTTCATTACATTTTGTCAAGCATTTACATTTCATGTATGAGCTGTCAAAAGATGCTTCGCATCAATTGCTGCCACATATGAAGGACAGGAGATTGTGAGGATGTAATGAAACAAAATATGTCTTCATCATCTTTTTCTTATCAGGACTTTTTCTGTAAATCTTAGTGGAAGCAAAATAGCTTAAATTTGGTGTTTTCAAACCAACAAATTTTTTTTAATGGTCTTGATTGTGTATTGAGACACAGCTTTTCTCAAAGCTGAAGTCAGATCTAAATCTCTTGAAATAAAAGTTTGAAATGGAAGAATGAAGTCCTAAACTGTGCCAGCCCTCAGATAGTGGATTCTGTTCAAAGCAGTCATAATGGCAAAAGTTAAACCCTTTACTGTGCTAGCTAATAGCAGACATAATAACAGGGTTTGAGACACCTCATACTGCTGTTGACAACGCCTCATATTGCCGTAGACACATATGATTATTTTTACAGCGGGATTATTTGTTATGGTCATCAGACATGACTAGTTAAACAGTCAGATATCATCAGGAAGTGACCCAGCAGGTCCTCCAGCTTTCTGCCTTCAGCAAGATTACAAACATTACAAAGTAAAAAGGCCAAAATGCTAATGCTAATTGCCAATGAAAGCAGACCTTTAATCACTCTTACGTCTTAGATGGAAAATAGGTATGTTGGTGCATGTGAACTTGAACTTGAGCAGTCTATCTGTTTCGTATTGGGAAACGAACAAAAAACCTCACATCAGACTTGTACATAAATGTCCCCGGTTTCAGCTTTCCATTCACTAAACAAGAATTTTGTTTGTGATTTATCATTCATGTGTCAGTTTTGAAAAGTAGGTGCAAACGACACTTGAGGGAAGTGTTGTGCAAATTAGGCCTGGGTGTAACAAATGGCTTAATCAGAGATTACATGGAGAGAGCTTCAGACATCAGTTCAGCATGGCTAATGCTGGAATCACGCTGGAGAAGTTCAGCTTTGCATTCATTCGTGTGAAAACCAAAATTATAAAGAGTAAATTGGTTCAGACTGCTGTCAAAAGCTGCAGGTTGCAATTAAGCTTGCAGTGCATTCACATATCTGTATACTTCTTGTATGACTTATATAAAGCTGAAAAAATGTTTTGGTTAAATTCTGATTGAAAGATGAATGCTAGCCTTTAAAATGTCTGAAATGAAGCAAAATTTCGACCTTTGTGTTGCTTGTTTTGGGTTGTCATTAACTCAAAATTTAAACATTATTTTACAAAAAAAGAAGAAGAAAACAATTGATAAAATAATCTAAATCTACTGAAATTAAATTGTTTTTAAAGCAAAATTATCCTATGCAATTGTGAGTTGTTAACTTCTATGTTGTGTGGAGGTGAAAAGCTTAAATATCCCTAAAAGGAGGTGCTTGTTGGATGAAAAATGGTGAGCAGATAATTATTACACTACGCCCTACACTTCAATCTCTGACCTTCTTCCTATACTAACTACTCAGAAATCAACCAGAGGCATATTTGGAAAGATAAAACAGGCAAGAATGCAATTCTTTTACCTCTCATCAAGATTAGTGACACTACTGTATCTCAGGTTCATGGTAGCACTACAAAATATCAGAATCTTTCCTGATTTTTTGATGCATGAAAAGTTTTGTCTGTGATATGGTATTCAGTGAAGAGGAGGAGGCACAAAGAGCAGTGAAACAGAAATGTAAATTCCTCTGCTACCATCTCTGTGGGATAATTTAAAGTCCTCAAAACAGAAAAATTCTACTTAAAAAAGCATCTGAAGTTGGAAGAGGACCTTACTCCGTTCTGTCAAAGTAATGAACATCAACCATTTCCTCAGATATGACTCGCTTTTCATGTTCTTGAGCTCTTGGAGCCAGAAGTTGGTTGGGAGGCAGCAGGTAATCAGATGATTTTTAGTCTTCAAAAGTATGAAACCAACGAAAAGAACAAAATAGACCATTAAAGAAATCTAAAATATGCAATGTCTGAAAATCCAGGTGTCTATAGATCAAGTTATGTTTAGGTCATTAACAGGAGTGGCGAACCATCATGTAACCAGATGAGCAACTGGACATTCTTGCTTCTAATTGGAGTGATTATTAATGCAGAGGCCAAAGGGCCAGCTGAGTCCTGTGATTGTCCTTGTGTTTTCTCCTCTGGGAGCCCAACTCAACTCTGTAGCTGAGGGCCAAATCAATGGCTCTGATTTTAACTGCAGCTGGGTCTTTTCTGAAAATACTACTCCCACCACCATGTGGGATGCCAGCTGCTTTATTGGAATAGATGACTCTTCATAA
The DNA here is from genome assembly GCA_013358685.1 of Antennarius maculatus. Taxonomy (NCBI): domain Eukaryota; kingdom Metazoa; phylum Chordata; class Actinopteri; order Lophiiformes; family Antennariidae; genus Antennarius; species Antennarius maculatus. The sequence goes on along the minus strand of CM023607.1, from coordinate 15,063,580 downwards.
TTGCTGAGAGGAGCACATCACACAGGAAAGCCATACATCTAAATGTGACAGGGACACATAGCTGTCATTTAGTTTTTGATAATGATCGATGATGGGTGATTTAACAGTTTGACCTGTTTTCATCTGCAGCATCTTTCATCCTGTTTTATTGTTGTTTCTTCCCAGACTATAGGCAATATGTGCTTCCCATTGTCATGATTGGATATGTTATAAGTTAAAAGGTCCACTCAAATGTGAACAGATTGAAATTTGTTGATTTTCTAAACTAAATATGTGTGTGAATCTGGAAAAATATCAATGCAAACTAATTCAGTTGGTCCACAGATGACATCCATAAGGCATAAGAAGTCAAAAGAAACTATAGCCTGATAAGTAATAGTCTGTTGTGGGCTGTTTTTCTCTCAGAGATTAAACTTATTAAATGATTATTGACATATGTGCAGCCTTCATTGAAGATGACATACACAACATACTGTTATTAGTTCCTCTGTCATAGCCAGCCCCTGCCTTTTTTATTCATTCACACTTGTTCACTCAGAGAATAATTTCACTTCAATACCATTTTTAATTTTTTTTCCCCTCAAAACAGTATTTTTCAGATTTTATCACTGGGAGCAATGCCTGTTTATATTTATTTTGCTGCATAATATTTCCCATTATGCATAACTAGTCTTTTATTTACTTCTATCCGTCTCATCGTTTCCTCAAGCTAAAACGGCTATGGCAGTGGCAACTCCAATGTGCGCTACCGAGGGAACTGAAGAGCAGTATTTATCACAAGTACAGTTTACTGTCATAAACAGTTCACCACATAACAGACATGGTGATTATGTTGCTATTGATTCTCATTACATAGGTGATGTTAAGCATGCCTGACTGCTGAGGATGCCACAAGGGATTCCCACAGATGTAGCAGACAAATATTACTAATGTATCTTTAATGCATGTCTTGCCTGTGTTCGTATTGATCACTAATGTATTACATGGCTCCACTATAGTTGTGGACATAAATATTGAGATATCTGATTACATGGCAATCCTATTAAATAAGCTGTTAGTGTCTAGAACACACCTGTATAAAAATGGCTGGTTTGCCCTACATGCATATGGCCATGGACAACCTGATCTTTTATCATAGTCTGTAACGTCTTATTTAAACCAGCAAACTGCAGCAAACAAATCAAAATCAAAACTGCACTGCTAATACTAACAGACAAAGCAGAATTCTTGAAATGATACAAGGCACAGAGACTGAAAGGGTGTTTGGTCCCCTCCTGCCATTATTGAAGGTGTAATTCAGAGTGACGATCTTTGTGGACATTGCCAAAAGCAATTTGTTGAACATATTTACTGTCTAATGAATTTGGAAATGAAATTCAAACAGGCAGAGTAATGTTACAGATCACTGTTTGATTACTTGAATGGTATCTCAGTGGAGACAAGAAATCACTGATCAAATATTTTGCAACATCATGCTGTGCTCTTGTAAATCAATTTTGGTCCGTAGATTATTAGGAAATATTTTCCATGTTTGCTGTGGAACATTGTACAGTTTCACAATGCAATTAAAATCAACAAACCAGTAAAGTAAGGGTTATGTAATTCATGCTGACCTCAGTGTATGGAGGAAGTTTATATTTGATGCTGGAAAATTGAAAGTAATGGATTGGTCCATGTAAAGTCAGACTGCATCCCCTTTTCATCACTGTCATTGTTTTCATGTTATTTCTTTTTTGACAATCTGTGTGCTTTGCAGAATGTTAAGCAACTCCACAGGACACTTCAGAATTCTGATTGCATTATTTGTATCTGTCAATCTTTGTTTGTCCTGTGGTCAGTATTCATCTCAGCTAACTGCCACTGAGTGGAGGTGAGTCAGCCTTACAGCCTCCTTCTAAAAGGTTTTGGAGTGACTTTTGCTGTTCTCTCCTCCATTTCCCATTTCCTTCTCTCTTTGTTCTTGCTGTCATATGGGAAAATCTTTTATTTTCTTGCTCTTTCTTTTGAAATGTCAATGTCAGGTGTTTTTTTCAGTCAGTGGTATTCCTTTTTTCTCTTAATTGCATTACTGCTCTTTCTGCAGTTTGCATTAAAGTTTTGTGTTCCAGTTTTGATTTCCTATGTTTTTTTTAAATGTCAGTCAGTGTGGGAGGACAGATTTATCACTGTTCTTCTACCTGGGAAACAAGGTGTTGTGCAGCGCATTAAATATGTTTGACCTTTGAGTATCTAAGGAGAATTTGTGCCATTGTTGTCCATCATGTGGCAGCAGTATGTCATAAAACTCAGAGTCATGCTGTGGCATATCATTTGAGATGGTTCCCTCTTACTCAGGTCCCAAAGGACTCTGCTTTGCCCAAACATGCCTTCATACCAAACAACAATTTACCACAGCCACTGAAGCAGTGACAGGATTGTTCCAGGTCAGCCATGGAGTGTTGACCTTTACTCCTCTTTGCCTGTTCACAGAAAATTGCACACTGGCTAAGCCACTTTGATTTCACCCACAAATTTAATATTTGTCACACTCTGATAAGTGTTAAAAATTGTAGGCTCTTCCAACAATGATAGTGCTGAACTCACTCCAGATGTCCTGGTTACTTCCTTGTGCTTGGTTGGCGTAGAATTAAATCTAGGATTGGAGCAGCTTTTCTCAAATAGTGGGGCGCCGGGGGGTTGCATGTGACCCTGGGGAACATGCTTTTTTGCCGTACAGTGCACCCTCGCGCATCAACGCTCGCAACTTCACCTCATTGCGGATTTTTGGTAGGCAGTCACGTGATACCGTACGCACATTCTATTGGCTGATGGCATCCGGAAGCGTGCTCCGTTCCGTGAGTCTCAGACTTACATGAGGCACAAAAGTGCTTGTGCTTTAAACAGTCAATAAGAGTGTGTGAAAAGTCAATACACATAGAAGGTGGTGTAATATCAGTATGGGGAGGGTCATAAATGTTTAAATTACTGTAAATGGTAAGATAAATAGTTTGTCGCTATATAGGGGAATTTGTTAATCAGCTGTTTTTCCAAGAACGCATTTTCCACGAGAAACGAGGACGCACTGTACTAGAATTAAGTGATATCGCACATCCACTGCAGTAGTTGGCAGTGGTGCTCTCATTGTAAGGTGTGCGCAGGGAGTATTAGCTCGAGGAACAATGAAGAAGCGTCTGTAGCACTGGGTTATTGGGCTTCATTGTGACAACAGTGGGAGATGACGAGAGACCGGTGTGTTTACTATGTCTAAAAATGCTGGCAGGGGACAGAATGAAGCCCAATAAATTAAGGTGGAATTTAAAGACATAACACGTCAATCACGTTGATAAGCTGCTGGAGGTTTTTCAGCAAAAAAGTGCAGAATATTGTCAGAAATTATCCCACTTTGTGAATGCTACTTCAATAAATCAGCAAGCTCTGTTAGCATCATATAAGGTGGTGTACCAACCTGCTCAGTGCAACAAACTCCGTCATAGGAGAAGAGCTGAAACATTGAGCAGGAGCTGAGAGTTCAGTTTTATGCTTCAAACCCGAAAAGCTGTGACTGCTTAAATGAGCTCAGTGTAGCCATTAATCCTGACTTTCTCATTTTGATTTAAAAAAAAAAATCACCACAAATTGTTTTTTTCAATTTTGTTTTGTAGGTTAAGGTGTTTTATATATTGTGCTCCTCAGTTAATGTTATGCAGAGGTGTACTTAACAATTTAATAGACAATTAATATTATTTGTAGTTGCAGCGGAGAGTGTGTGTGTGGGGGGGGGGTTCATTTCTTCTTGCTAGGGGGGTGCACAACAGAAAATAATTGAGAAGCACTGGATTAGAAAGAGGAGTGGGAATATTTTTTATTGGATAAAGTTACTGACTCCTTATTCTCAAAAAGTCATCAGCCTACTCAGTCTTAAGGTATTTTTTAGATATTCTTCCTTGGCAGTCATGCAATGCTTTGTGTGGTCCTATGATCTTATAATAAGCTTTTAATTAAGAAGCTGTGTTAATTCTTACCATGAATCAAAATGTATTCGGCGCATTTCCACCATCATTCATAGACATATGGCATTGTAGCTCTAGTCTAGCCTAATGTTGTCCAATCAGTCTGTATGTCCTTATCATAGTTCAGAATAAAATATCAATTAATTAAATATTGGATGGATTGTTGTGGAGCTCCAGACAACTGCATGTTGAGGTAATGAAGCCTTCTGACTTTCCAATAACTGCAAGACAAATTTACACCCATAAAGTAAACAATGTCAACATCTGCTTGATTTTTGTGCGTACACTATTTTTGTGCTCCTGAAAATGTGTCCTAATGACTTTGATAATGACTCAGAGAAATTTCCTTCAGTAAAGCATTGCACATGTTTAAGACAGCCTTTAGATCTCACAGTTTTGTTTTTTTCTTGAGACAATTTTTTAATATAAAATTATGTCATTTGTCCTGTTTTTGACATTGGATCTTGAGGCTCAGCAGATAGAAAGCCTCGATTTGACCGCTACTACTACACCTTAGTGTGTTTACAGGTAATAGAGCATAATTCATCAAGTGTTCTGTCCCCAAACATCCTGTCACGTCCTTCTCCTCAGTAATGATGTCAACTGGCATCAGCAGGCCAGGCATCAGAACACAAGCTTTTTCTTCTCATGTTTGATTACTGTACTTGTAAATTTTTAGTTCTTAGTTTTATGTTCATAGGGTTTGAGAGAAATACAATTTGAGTTCTTCGAACCGACAATAAAGCTGACTTTGAGACTTTGAGTGACTTTTGTCAGGCTCAGTACATTTTTACAGATGGACACTGTGACACATTTGTCTATATCATAAATGTTAAGGTTGAGGAGGTCTACAAAGTTTCGTCTTTCTCTAAATCGCCTGCATTTTTCACTTGTGAGTCTGTAGCAGGGATCTTGAATCATAGAATCATAGAATTGAGATTCTAGTGAAACATTTTTGACAGATTTGGTTGCGGTGACGTGCTTGTCAATGTAGAGTTTTGTGTCAAGTATTGATGCAAATGCGTTTTTTTGGGAGAGGAAATGTAGCAGGAGTCTGGTGAGGTTTTCCATTTGGCTTCCGTCATTTGATTTGAGCTAATTGGATTTTTCAAATGGCTTTGGAGGAAAGAGGTGATAGAAGGAGTGGTAGGAGGCTATCATTATCTAATTTGAATGGTTGCCCTTCTGACAGGAACACGCGTAAGCCGGATGAGAGCACCCTATTCTTTCAGAGAGAGGACATGGAGGTAATAAAGGCAGTTTGACAGAAGGGAAATGGGGTGATTAATGGAAACCATCAGATGACAGAGAGGAGATATGAAGAGAACAAAAGATGAAGTTAGATGAAGAAATGAGACTAGACCAAAGAAATAATGACTGTGAATTTAAGTTGTTTAACTCATAGTGCATGAATACACTGAGGGATAAACTTTTTATTTGGTTTTACAATAGTTTTTCTGCAAACCGCACTTCAAATTAAGTATGCAATTTTTTAAAATTGGTTAATCAACATATGTTTTAGATAACTGATTAAAATTTGAGTATTTTAAGGCATTGTCTTTATAGCAAATGTAAAGTTTTTGGGTTTCACAAGTTGATGCATTACATTTTATACTATAGATACTTGTATATGGTTAGTGTTTTACAATTAATATGTAGAGAATTAATTGTACAGTGTAACAAAACTACACCCATTGTCATCAGATCATCACAGAATTAACTGAAGAGAAATCAAGTTAATTGAAAGTCATCTTTAGATCATCATAACTTGAAAATGAAAATTCAATTGAAAAAAATATCTAAAATCTAAATTCTCACTGAAGTGGAGACACAAATGTCCACCGACAGCAGCCTGAGAATCTTTGTTGTTCATTTAGGTTTTTGCTCATTCAGGTCACTCAACCAAGATACAAGAATTGGAAAACAAAAAAACTGATAATGTTCAGACTTTTTGATACATCTCAGTATATTGTGTTTGTCGCAACACAGCGACACTGCAAATTCTGTTTTGAACTCATTGATCCAAGGTTTCAGTGAGTTTAATGTTATAATTTGGTGAACACAAATGCTTAGTTATACAAAAATAATCACAAAGCCAATTATGTAACACAGACAGAATGTGGACTGGAAATGAAATGTTATCTCCAGGAGAAAAACCTTGCTTTGGAAGTACAATATAGCTCTGCTCTCAAGATTTTATGTTTTTGTGTGACAATGATGAGCTGATGAAAAGGGAATCTGAGCCATATCAACCCTGAGCCCCCTCATGAACTGGAATCAAAACCCTCCATCAATCCACAAAGGAGCTGTAAATGCTGCTATGTTCCCTCTGAGTAATGCTACCTGTTTATCATTACCATTATCCATTTACCCTGATGGGAAAATGGAGCTCAGTTTTCAAGGTGAAGTCTGCATCATAATTCTTCTGAGCCTTTACCTCTTAATTAAATGTGTTTACGGATGTAACTGAGTGTACTTAAATTTAACCACTTAATCAAAGGATAAGATCGAGCCACTACACAAGAAAGCAATCAAACTACGTGATATGAAGAACATTGGAGCAGTATTTTTTTTTCACACTAATGACATTTAGATGTTCATCAAAGAGATATGAACTCTGCTGCACGAGGGCCACATGTGGGATTTCAGAAAGCAAAACAAATGACACTTTCCCAATGGTCAACATACGCAAACAGAAAATAAACTGACAAAGAAGAAACACAGAACCTTCCAATGTGTCAAAATACTAACTTGTTGAACAAGCATCCTTGAGGAGAAGGAAGTGACAGAGAGTGTTTCACAGGAGACGTGGCAAGAGAGAATATCTAAAGAGGGGAGAGAACTAAAGTGATAGCAGGCGTGAGAGAAAGCAAGAGTGAATCTGCAGGGCGGGCATAAAGCAGAGGAATTAACGATGACAGGCCAGCAACTTGTCTACAAAGACACATGCAGCTATTTTCACAGTTCCTTTGCCATCCTGGAGGGCAGAAAAATGAACTCTAGAATCAAAGAGAGACATAAGGGACACAGTTTTATTTATACATATGGATCTATCAAGGATGGAATGGATGAGGGATGGACTGCAGGGAGTTGAGAGGGGCCTCCTGTAGCTCTAGAGGAAAGCTGACTCTTTCAGGCACTGTTGGCCTTTTCTGCTGGACATATTTAGGGCTACCAACAGGGACACAAGTATGGAAGCAGACTTGTGTTGCTAAATGAGGGCTGCAGAGCTCAAGTGACGAGAGAGTGTGATTTGGCTGTCATGTAACTTTGACCAAACTAATCCCACTCAATGTCTTGAGATAGTGACAGGGAACTTCTGTTTATTAGCATTAACAACGATTATTTGAGGGGATATCATTGATGAAGGATAATCCTTCTTTACTAGAAAGTGTCAAAAACTCCCACACAGGCAGCAAGGTGGCGCAGTGGCTAGCGTTGTTGTCTCACAACTAGATGGTTCCAGGTTTGAGTCTTCTCTGTGCGGAGTTTGTATGTTCTCCCCGTGTCTGCGTGGGTTTTCTCCAGGTTCTCCAGTTCCTTCCCACCTCCAAAAACATGCACTTCAGGTGAATTGATTGCTCCAAACTGCCCCTAGGTGTGAGTGTAAGTGTGAGTGGTTGTTTGTCTTTCGTGTGGTTCTGCAGTACCCTGGCGTCCCACTCAGAGTGTCCCCCATGTCTCTGTAAGTCCGATGAGATAGGCTCCAGCAACCCTCATGACCCACAAAAAGCAGAAGAAGGGTAATAGAAAATGAATGAATGAAAAACTCCACCACATAAACATGTAGTTGCATAGTGACTTCAACCCGGATGATGATGTTGCAGTGTAGTGTTAGTTACAAAAAGCTGTTTTTAACTAGCCTTCGTATGCTATTCTAAATTTAGAGCTTAAATATGTCCTCATATTCAGCTCAGTCATGGGACACCTCAAGCTCTGGTCTGCTGGCTGTTTTTGTTCTGAATGTTAGTTAAAATTCCAGATATTAGCCCGAAAACAAACAATCTTGTCAATGTAAAAATAGTATAATGCTGGACATGAACATTCAAGAAGCAAAGCCTCAACCGTGTGTTCAGTTGACCTCGAATCTGGAAGTTTTTTAGAGATCTGTTATTTAGAGATTGACAAATTAGTTGTGTAAGTATACATTACCAAAGTAATAAAGGTCATCACTTAAACTTCTCAGAGTCTAAATTGTTTGATTTTTGTTTTACACTGAACTCCGTAAGTGCAGGAAACCATGACATAATGCAGCAGATGTTTTTTGCAGGAGATGCACATTAAAACACATTACAAGCCATGAGCCTGTCTGTCAGATAGGCTACATGCCAACTGTGATTACACAAATAAGTGGCAAGGCAAGACAGTAGAAGTGACAGTTGCAGAAGAGCCAAGGGACAAATATAGAAGTAGATGCACTTGGCAGGGTCACAAACCCGTTACTGTCACAGTTCAGAGATCCAACTTTTACTCGTGTGTCTCCTGTTGTGTTAACTCAAAACAGGACTTCTTGTTGGTGGCAAACAGACTGAAATGTCAACACTGAGTTACTTCAGCACCAAAAAAAAAAACTCCCCCCACTCATTTGCCTAGCAACACACTGCTGTGACAGCTTATCACCAAGCTTGCTGACAGAGTTATCTGTTACCGTCCTCTCAATAGCAATCTGTATGTGGAAAAACACGTGAAATGCTGGAAAAGGTCTGAATCTGCCTGAATTAGTCTCTATTTTTAACACACATGTTTCATAGAGAAACCAGTCAGTACTTCCTGCTATTGAAAGGTTATTTTATTATCTGTCTCTTTCTATGACAGCTGCATTTTCACTTGAGTAAGTGCAGTGAATATGTTTGATGGTCGAGCCAACCAGACTGTTTTGCCTTTGTCATTACTTACCTATTTATGACTTCATGCCAATAATCTATGGCCATGAATAGCTTGACTCTTGTTGACAAGTCAGGTCTTTATTAGAGATGTCTGCTTAAAAAAGAAGAAGATTTTTTTTTATTTTTGCAAGAACATTTTAATCACACATTTTACAATTTTACATTAGATGAAAGGTGCTAAAGTGAGAAATACAATTTAAAAATCAGTGCATTATGTCAGGAAATTCGCAAAAATGAGATGATCATCAACTAAAGTGCATAGGACATTTTTGTGACACCAGATATTCCTAAAGTTATTTAGGTCTATTGTCATTTTATAAAAAACAAATTCTAGTTTTAAGCGATATCTGATGTTACAGCAAAAAACAGTAGCTGCTTCTTGAACAGTATTGTTTTCAATTCTCCTCTTCCTGGTTTTGCCCCTCCAGAGATAAAATTTAAAAGCTGCCACTTTCTTTGATTCGATTTCTTGTACCCAGCACCATAAATAAATTTCCTGATATTAAAATTTTCACTGAACAGATTAAAAACATTTGTTAAAAGAGTGAAGAGCACTGCAAGCCTCGTACACTCACTAAAAGCATGAAAGACTGTCTCACGAAGGGGACAGAAGGGACACTGGCTTGACACAGCAGGGTTAAAAACAGAGATAAAAGCATTGGAACCAATGGCACCATGTAAAATTCTCCACTGGAGGTCGGCTGTTTTTTTCTTGAGGGGAGGTTTGTATAGAAGTCTCCACTGTGTGTCAGGTCCATTTCCCGTCATCTTGTTGGCCCAGGTAGTGGGCGCTCTGTCACACAGGCCTTTCTTGTTGATTACTTTTACACTGTATTTGTACAGTATTTTTTTGTTGTTGTACAGTATTTTTTTTGTTTTTTTTTGTTGAGGAGAGGACCCTCCAGCTCTCCAAACAGGGGACTGATGTGGACCTCAGGGAAAGGATCTTTGCTGTCCGGCACAGTCCCTGTACTATAGTCCAGGAGGAGTCTTCTCTCCTTCCCAGAGAGTCTTTGCCTCCACAGTGTTAGCATCCTCTGAGCCACCCTGGTGGACTGGATGTTCAGCAGGGAGCTCACAGCCTGGGCATCCGCCAACACTGGCCCGGCATTATCCACCAGCTGCTGGAGGGTCAGGGTCCTGGTTCTGCAAAGCGCTGTGAACAGCCCAGGTGTGGCTCCACTGCAGACATCCAGTCTGGCTCCATGCACTAGTGGTTCCTTCAGTAACCAGAACAGAGAGTCAGAAATTTTTCCTGGGCTGCGTTTAAAGAGGGCCCATGACTTAAAAACACCATGATAAAATGGAGGCAAACCATTTAACTTTAGAAATTTAGAATCCATTAAAACAGTGCAGCATCCCGCCTCAAGTTACTCACACGTCTGAATATGCAGCTGGCCACCTCTCTCCACGTCAGATCCGCTGGTCCGGTCAGAAACCGCTGGATAAACTGTAGTCTGAACGTGGCTGTTCTACCAGCCAGGTGGATGAGGCCCTGTCCCCCCTCTTCTCTCGATAAAAACAACACTCCTTGAGACACCCAGTGCAGCCCATCCCAGGAAAGTTAACAAGTTGGGTCTGGATTTGGGCTAGAAACCCTGATGGAGGGTCCATACAGGCCAAGCGGTGCCACAGCTGCGAGGCCACCAGGTCGTTTATCACTAAAACTCGACCTCTGTACGACATTCTGGGGAGCAACCATTTCCATTTTTTAAGTTTCCCTTCTATTTTTTTCAATGACGCCCTCCCAGTTCTTCCTGGTTGTTGTCTCATCTCCCAGGTACACAACTAGACATTTGAGACCATCAGTCTTCCAACACAAGCTTTGAGGAAGAACCGGGAGGTTGCCATGCTGCTCATCAACAGCAAGGGCTTCACTTTTGCTCCAGTTTACTTTTGCAGCAGGTAAAACATTGAATAAGTTTGTTAAAACCACCAAAACATCAACATCCCTCTGGTTTTTAATAAGAACAACATCATCAGCATAGGCAGATAAAATAATGCTCTTTCTAAAACCAGTTAAAATCAAGGGAGAGTGCAGAGCATCCCAAACAGAGCACAGCCCTGTCGGATGCCCCGGTGCACCCTGAAGGGGGCACACAAACTGCCATTAAACGTGAGTGTACTCTCAACGTCACTGTACAACACCTGGATCTTGGCAAGAAGAAGAAGAATTTTTGAAAAACACTTTAATCACACTCAAACATTTTACAATTTTACATGAGATGAAAGTGCTTCAAAAATACTAAAAACCAATAAATAAAAAGAAATGCAATTTAAAAAACAGTGCATTATATCAGGAAATTTGCAAAAGTGAGTTGATCATCAACTAAAGTGCATAGGACATTTTTGTGACACCAGATGTTCCTAAAGTTATTTAGGTCTTTTGTCATTTTAGAAAAACCAAATTCTAGTTTGAAGAAGAAGTACACTTCATTAATCCCACAAGGGGAAATTACATTGTCACTCAGGTATATAGTATATAAATTCTGTTATTTTTTAACAGTATACAGGCCCCAAGAATAGGATAGAATTTGTCTAAATTTGTCAGATATAGATGGATAGATAGATGGATGGATGGATGGATGGATGGATGGATGGATGGATGGATGGATGGATGGATGGATGGATGGATGGATGGATGGATGGATAGATAGATAGATAGATAGATAGATAGATAGATAGATAGATAGATAGATAGATAGATAGATAGATAGATAGATAGATAGATAGATAGATAGTTAGTTAGTTAGTTAGTTAGTTAGTTAGTTAGTTAGTTAGTTAGTTAGTTAGTTAGTTAGTTAGTTAGTTAGTTAGTTAGTTAGTCAGTCAGGCAGAAAGGCAGGCAGGCAGGCAGATAGATAGATAGTCAGGCAGGCAGGAACAATTGAGGGGTTAATGCCCCTCAATGGTAAACACTGTTGTACATTCTTTTTGCTAGAAGAAATGCTTTTAAAGCCACTGAATTTCCACTTCTCTCATGGTACACTGACTGATGTGACCACTCCAGTACCAACCTCAAAGCAAATCTGTGTTGTAAGTGTTTGTTAGCCTCAGGCCAGCGGTGACCCGTCGCCCTTGCTGGTTCCCTGAAAACTGAAGAGTTACTTGTCTCCATTTTTCCCTCCTAACGGCCTTTTCTGAATGCAATACTGTTGGTGACAACCCATTGACCTCCTTGCCTTCAAACAACTATACCATAAATTTTTAAGTAAACAGTGTGGCCATGAGGAGTATTTGTTTTTGTATGTGTGTAGTTATTTAAATGAAAGAAGAAAGCATGTGTATTTGAGTAATCGCATACAATATACATAAAATAAATGAATAGGCATGTTCCCAATGGTAACTAATTTTGAATAAATTGTTCCAATGCTGTTGAGGCTCAGGTGCTGATAGGATTGGACTGTGGCCTGTTGCCCCCTGATGTGTTTTCTGCTGGCCACTACCCAGCATCCCTTTTTCCTCATTAACCAATCAATAAAGCTCTATGGCACGCCTCAGTGGTTTGTTCTGGATAAGCAATTTGGCAGAGCGATGAAGGTTTATAGAATAGCCGTCACACGAGCATCTTGGGATGCTGTGTAGTTATGGCAAAACCTTTAAGAATGCTCTTGGAGCTATTATTTTCTTTGTTTAAGTGTGTGTTTGTGTGATTGTGTACAGTGCCTTGCGAAAGTATTGGCCCCCCAAAAACTTGTTGACATTTTGCCACATTTCAGGCTTCAAACTTAAAGATAACAAACTGAAAATATTTTTCAAGAATCAACAACATGTGAGTCACAATCGTGAAGTGGAACCAAATTTATTCAACATTTTATATTGTGTTTACAAATAAAAAACAGAAAAGTAGTAGTTCCATCTTTAAGTTTGAAGCATGAAATGTGGCAAAATTTCAAAAAGTTCTTGTGGGGGGCCAATACTTTCGCAAGGCACTGTATCTCTAAATATAAAATGCAAAATGAGGCAGTCAAATTTGCCCTGCACTGAATCTAAACAGTACATCAAAAAACATTTCAGACAAAATGATGATGCGATGACAGACTGTGTCTTTGTAGTTGATCATCATCACCCTGTTTTACTTTTTGATCTTAGTTTAGTGGTAATGAGAATGGTTGACACTCCTGATAGAAATACAACAAATGAAAAAAAAAAAAGAACGGGCTTGTGACTTTAAATTTGGATGTAGATAATCCTCAATTCGACCCATATTACTTACCACATAACAGATGAACAGTTGCCATTGCTCCCTTAATAAAGTTTCAATAATGTATTCATATTAATAATATTACACAATGTAGCCGCAAGAAGACACAAGCCAGTGTCTTATTGTGCCGGTCCCAAGCCCGGATAAATACAGAGGGTTGTGTCAGGAAGGACATCCGAAGTAAAACTTTTGCCAAATCAAACATGCGATCCATACCAGATCGGTCGAGGCCTGGGTTAACAACGACCGCCATTGGTGCTGTTGACCTACAAGGTGCCGATGGAAATTGGACTACTGTTGGTCGAAGAAGGAGAGGAGAAAAGTGTGCCCGTAGGAAGAGAGAGAAGAGGAACGCCAAGAGTATAGGACTGAGAGTAGGGACGTTGAATGCTGGGACTATGACAGGAAAAGGTATAGAGTTGGTTGACATGATGCAGAGGAGGAAGGTAGACATACTGTGTGTCCAGGAGACCAGGTGGAAAGGTAGCAAGGCTAGAAGTTTGGGAGCAGGGTTCAAGTTGTTCTATCATGGTGTAGATAGGAAGAGAAATGGAGTAGGAGTTATCTTGAAGGAGGAGTTTGTTAGGAATGTCCTGGAGGTAAAAAGAGTGTCAGATAGAGTGATGAGTCTGAAGCTAGAAATCGAAGGTGTGATGTTCAATGTTGTTAGTGGGTATGCTCCACAGGTAGGATGTAAGCTGGAGGAGAAGGAGAAATTCTGGTTGGACTTTGATGACGTGATGCAGAGCATACCTAGAAGTGAGAGATTGTCATTTGTGCAGACTTCAATGGACATGTTGGTGCAGGAAACAGAGGTGATGAGGAGGTGATGGGCAGGTTTGGCATCCAGAAGAGGATTGCAGAAAGACAGATGGTGGTTGACTTTGCAAAAAGCATGGAAATGGTTATAATGAATACTTTCTTCCAGAAGAGGCAGGAACATAGGGTGACCTATAAGAGTGGAGGTAGGAGCACACAGATAGACAACATCTTGTGTAGACGGTGTGACCTGAAGGAGATCAGTGACTGTAAAGTAGTGGTAGGTGAGAGAGTAGCCAAAAAGCATTGGATGGTGGTGTGTGGGATGACTCTGGTGGTGAGGAAGATGAAGGGGACAAAGACAGAGCAGAGGACGAAATGGTGGAAGCTGAAACGGGTCAGCTCTGCATGACTTTTAGGAAGGAGTTAAGACAGGCTCTGGGTGGTCGGGAGGTGCTTCCAGATGACTGGACAACTACAGTTAATGTGATCAGGGAGATAGGAAGGAGAGTACTCGGTGTGTCATCTGGAAGGAAAGTAGATAAGGAGACTTGGTGGTGGAATGAGGAGGTACAGGAGTGTATACGGAGAAAGGGGTTAGCTAAGAAGAAGTGGGACACTGAGAGGACTGAGGAGAGTAGACTGGAGTAATAGGTGCCAGGTGCCAATAGTGTGATGGGAAGATGGAAAGAGTACTTTAAAGTGTTGATGAACGTGGAAAATGAGAGAGAACAAAGACTAGAAGAGGTGACTGTTGTGGACCAGGATGTAGCAAAAATTAGTCAGGATGAAGTGAGGAGGGCATTGAAGAGGATGAAGAGTGGAAAGGCAGTTGGTCCTGATGATATACCTGTGAAGGTATGGAAGTGTCTAGGAGAGGTGGCAGTAGAGTTTCTGACTGGGTTGTTCAACAGGATCTTAGATAGTGAGAAGATGCCTGAGGAATGGAGAAGTGTGCTGGTGCCCATTTTTAAGAACAAGGGAGATGTGCAGAGTTGTGGCAACTACAGAGGAATGAAGCTGATGAGCCATACAATGAAGTTATGGGAAAGAGTAGTTGAAGCTAGACTAAGGGCAGAAGTGAGCATTTGTGAGCAGCAGTATGGTTTCATTCCAAAAAAGAGTACTACAGATGCAGCATTTGCTTTGAGGATGTTGATAGAGAAGTACAGATAAGGCCAGAGGGAGCTGCATTGTGTTTTTGTAGATCTGGAGAAAGCTTATGACAGGGTGCCCAAAGAGGAACTGTGGTATTGTATGAGGAAGTCTGGAGTGGCAGAGAAGTGTGTTAGAGCGGTGCAGGACATGTATGAGGACTGTAAGACAGTGGTGAGGTGTGCTGTAGGTGTGACAGAGGAGTTCAAGGTGGAGGTGGGACTGCATCAGGGATCAGCTCTGAGCCCGTTTTTGTTTGCTATGGTGATGGACAGGCTGACAGACGAGGTTAGACAGGAATCTCCATGGACTATGATGTTTGCAGATGACATTGTGATCTGCAGTGAGAGCAGGGAACAGGTGGAGGAGAAGATAGAGAGGTGGAGGTTTGTCCTGGAAAGGAGAGGAATGAAGGTCCACAGTAAGGCAGAGTTCATGTGTGTGAATGAGAGGGACCCAAGTGGAAGAGTGAGTCTACAGGGAGAAGTGATCAAGAAGGTGGAGGATTTTAAGTACCTAAGGTCAACAGTCCAGAGCAATGGATTATTTACTATTTATTTACTATTATTTACTTTTCACGAGTGCCATCATCGTGCGATAATCTGGTCATAAAAACATTTATGCAATACCTCCAGTAGCTCCAGACATGAATTAATTATCCGCTAAACCTTGGGAATTCAGAATAAATACTTTGAGTTGTCCGAAAATAATTTTACCTTCAAATCTCTTTCAAAATCATCAGGGGTGAAGTGCTCGTGGCAGATTCTTGGATCTTTAATCATTTTGACCCTATTTATCCTTGCTTTCCATTGCTCTCCAATGTTTCTAGAAGGTATTTTTAAGAAAGATAGGTTCTTATCTTTGTAACTCCTCTGGTATTGGAA
The DNA here is from genome assembly GCA_013358685.1 of Antennarius maculatus. Lineage (NCBI taxonomy): Eukaryota > Metazoa > Chordata > Actinopteri > Lophiiformes > Antennariidae > Antennarius > Antennarius maculatus. The sequence continues at coordinate 15,047,703 of CM023607.1, read as the reverse complement.
CATCCATTCACCTCACAGATAACCATGATTTTATCAGATGTATCGCTTCATTGATCGTATCGTGCTGTAATGGCTGCCCTGACTGATGAAGCGATGACGCAGGACCCCACGTAACAGTGCTGATGCAGCGCAGATTTTAAGGAGTCACTGGGGATGATGCTAGACATCAGTCAATTTTTTTATTTTTATTTTTTCATTGTGATAAAATATGTATTACTTTTCAATGAGTTTCTTAAACCTTTTATTGAAGTTTGGCCTGATGCTTCTTGAACGGTTGGGTTGTTTTAAATGCATTAGGCTCTTGTTGATCGTAACAATTTTTCAGTGGACACTATCCTACTGTTTCATGTGTTTCTTCTCCACAACACGTATTTGGAATCAAAATGCAGCACTCCACTGGTAATGAATGCTATGATCATTTCATTGACACATAAATGAACTTTAAAAAAAACACAAATAGAATTTAAATTATTTAATAAACTAAAAGTAAAAACAACAGATTGAATAATAAAATGTGGAATGAGATGCAAGATAAAGCTTAGAAATTATAATGTTGTGTACTTGTCTCAAATTACTTCCCACCTACAGTCTGACCTCCCTCTCATATCTAGGAGGTGCATCCTCTAATAGTCATCAGCTATCTGCTGCTGAACCACTCCACCAAACCAGAGGGAGGTGAAGTGGCTTGTTGAAAAGAAACCTCAACTCTATCTGTTGATGGAGGAGAATTTTGCTCACTTTTCCCTCCTACATTTCTCAAACTGGTGATCTGGACCTGTTGACCCACTCTCTCCTCAACTGCCTGCATGAGTGGTAGTTCTTCTAGATTTTTTATTTTGCCATGTTTAATCCCACCTGAGTGAAATCAAAATCACGATTGCTTTGCTCCTTCTTACGTGAATGCTTTCATGCCATCAGTGTGTGCATTTTCCAGCACATTGTACACCTGTCAGAAACACTCAATTTGAGCTAACATTTAGGGAGCTGAGGCATAGAATTATTGATGACAGAGCGAGCTCAATAGTTTATGTGCTGCATACATTTTCTCACTGATAAATGACTCAGAAAAACCAATTTTGTCAAGATCACAAGCATGTATTTGTATATGCAACATTTAAAAAGCTGACAAGAAATTGGTTAATCTAATCAATTTAAGAACAATTTTTGCATTTAATTTTTCCTATATTCTTTCAATATACTGTATTTCTGTATAAAGTGGTGCTCTGAATATGCAGAAAATCCAAGTCCATCAAAAATTATGTTTACACAGATAAATGTATTCCATACTAATTGTAACACCTCACAACAGGCGACAACAAGGAGGATGTTGATGTGACACAGTCACCTTACAGCAAGAGATGTCCGACAGCTGGATGGCTTTAAAAAGTATTGATCCATATCTTTACCAGTAAATTTTTTTGCAGACTCTATTTGTATTATTGGCATCATCATCCTTCACTGGCCCTAGTGTTACTGCTAACCTCTTTGATTTCACATATTCATGTTCCTACTTTTGTCTATAAGGACAAAGTGTGTGCTCCATTTTCTACAACTGGTTAACCTGAGCCTATCCCAATTGATACTGGGAAAGCAGAGTCTACCTTGAACAAGTCACCAGTTCATCACATCACTATGACCTTGTCACATCAACATCCTCCTTTTTGTTGCTTGTTGTGAGGTGCTCCGATCAACATGGAATACATTTATCTCTGTAAACATAACTTTTCCTGCATCAGTGTAAGACAGTGTTCATCATTATGCAATTGAAATCCATCCATCCATCCATCCATCCATCCATCCATCCATCCATCCATCCATCCCTTCATCCCTCCATCCAGCTAGGGAGCTGGAGAACCCAGACAGAACCCACGCAGACACGGAGAGAACATACATATCTGCGCAGTAATTGTCTCGTCTTCAGCCACTTACCCGCCTTGTGGGTCACGGGTCTTCTGAAGCATATCCCAGCCAGCTGTGGGTCAGAAACGGGGTACACCTCGGATGAGACGGTGTAAAAGATAATTATTTTTTCAGCTGAGACATTTCTGTCTTTAGTTTGTTTGATTCTGATAAGTGCAAGCATTTTGTTAACCTTGGCGAGTTTAAGCTGTTGAAATTAATGATGCCATAACACACTCATTAAGCCATCACTCATTACTATTTCACACCAAATGCTGGATAAAACACAGGATCTTCAGCCTGAGGTACAAAGTTATCAAAGAAAAGCCATTATGGATGAATGAGCAACAGACAAACAGACCCCCCCCACACACACACACACACACACACACATGCACACACAATCACGCACACTCTTCCCTGTGCCTTTGCTTTGTCTTCTTTAATATGCTCCTTGTCAGTTTTCACATGTCTTATAATTGGGAACATTTGTCATACTTCAGGGAAACACTGTAGAACATCTACCACAGTGGCTGCACAGGAAAACACATGTACATAATGATCCCTGTTTGGACATACTCATGTTGTGGTGCTTTTAATTGGCAAGAAAGATCTACTTCATGGGTGCGTACCACTGTTTTCTGTGTTGGCAAATGTATCTAACATTCACAGCAAGGAAGAATTTGCTCAAAATCATCTTGCTCATTTTGATGTAAGAATCTATTTTTACTCAAACATTTTTGGCCTTCAAACTATTTTCGGCCTTTCTGGCTGCAATGTTATTCCATTTTTTGACAATTTTCCTGTTGCAGGGTCACGAACCACTTACCAAATTTACAAACACCAACTACCTCCAGGGGGGCTGCTCTGCCACCTCTGTACATGGGGTTTTTAGGCTTCTTCTTCTGTCGTATGTCATTAGACCTCCAGCTCCGTTGCAGCAAGCCAGTCCAGTGTGTCACTGTCTAAGTCTATTAAGCCATGGTCTCCATTTGGTGGCTGGAATATGGTGCAGCTGGTAGTCACGTGCGCCACCGTCTGTGGTGTAACCCCACATTTGCAGTGGGCACTCTCTGTGAGACCCCACTTCTGCATTTCTGCACCAAAGCATCCCACACCTGTCCTCAAGCGATTTAGGGTTGTCAACTCCCTACAGGGGAGATGCTGGCCAGGAACATCTGTTGGGTCCTCAATGAATAGGTGAAGCTGTGATGGTATGGCTGCCTTCCACCGGTCCCTCCATTTTGCCTTCACCCAGGAAGACTTGGAGGTGTCTGCTGGTGTTGTTCGGAGCAGTTCCTGGGCATGTGTGGCAAACGGACACCGGGACTTGAGGCGTGACCACTGTGGTGTCTCCGTGACAACCTTGTGGAGGAGGTGGGATTCACACCGCTGAGCCTTCCAAGCGAGGGCAAGCATGGATGCTTCTCGTCTGACCTCTGCAGGAGTGATACCGGTGAGGTCAGGCAGTTGGTTGGTTGGGGTGGCTCGTAGGCATCCGGAGGCAATCTGTAGGGCAGTATTGAGGGCAGCATCCAGCTTCTTAACATGAGGGCTGCGGCTCCAGACTGGGGCACAGTGCTCAGCAGAGGAAAATACCAGGGAGATACGCAGTGGAGATACGCAGTGTCTTGGTGGTGGCTCCCGACGTGGTACCGGCTAGGCGCCGTATCAGTGCGGCACGAGCGGTGGTCTTGCCTTTGACACTGTCCAGATGTTGTTTAAAACACAGGGTCTTCACTCCGACGTATGTCGGGGAGGACTTGGTCTGTAGCGGGAAATTGTCAACCATGATGTTGATATTGCGGTTGGCTTCCTTGTTGTACAGGTGGAACATTGTTGACAGTCTTTTCAACACTGAGCTAGAGGTGCCAGTCCTTCAAGTATGAGGACAGGATGTTCATGTCCTCAGAAAGGCCCTCCTCTGCTGCTTCCCAAGATGGCTTTCTGAGCAAGATGGCCAGGTCATATGCGTAGCCGTACTTCCGTGATGTTGTTTCGGGTAGGTCGTAGATGTAGATGTTGAACAGAGGTGGTGCCAGTACTGAACCCTGCGGGACACCGTTCCTGAGCTTTCTCACCCTACTGCTTTGGCCATTGCTGGTGTGGAGCCTAAAGCTGCAGTTGCTCAGCATGTTCATGATGCTCACCATGTGCTTATCTGGGTTGGTCTCCAGAAACTTCATGTGGAGCCCACGCAGCCAGACAGTGTCGTATGCAGCTGTGAGGTCCAGGAAGACAACACTGGCCTTCTCTCCTGCCTGGAAGCTTTCCTCTTTGTAGTGACACAGAGGGGTAACCTGGTCTGTTGTCGACCTACTGCCGTGAAGTTGGTCAACGGGTTGTTGTTGCATTCTGGGGCCCTGAGCAGTTCGTGGACTCTTGCTGATGTTTTTCTAGTGAAGTCCTTGTTTGCATTGGGGAAGCGGCCATTACCCAGCAGGAGCGATGCGATGGAATCTGCGGTGATGGGGCATTGTGCTGGAGTTGTTTACCTTCCTGTCAGTTTGTTCAGAGTCTGCCACCCCTGTCGACTTGAGTGTGTGAAGTTGATTGATTCCACCGTTTCAATCCAGCATTACCTACGTATCTCGTTCAACCTGCAGAATGGGTCATCTGCTGCTTTGTCCCTGCCTGCAGTGGTTTGTGCTTCTGAATGGGCACGAACAAGGTGTTCACATTCCTAGTCCCAGCAGGGATTGTGCGCTTTGTGTACACCGCGGGGGATGTTTTTGTTGGCGGCGGCCAGCAGCATATTACAGTAAGTGTCGTAGGCATCATTCAGGTTGTTAGGGTGCAGATGTGGTAGATCAGGAGCTGCCATGTTCAGTTGTTTAGTGAATCCTGCCCAGTTAGCTTTCCGGAAGTTCCACCTCTTGACATCTCTCCCTGGCACAAGCTGGACCAACGATGGAATGGTGATGAGTGACGGCCGATGGTGTAACCGAGGGAACATGTCCAGGATGTGTCTCACAGGGAGCGACTGGTTGTTACGGCATTTCGCTAATGCCAGGTCTGGATTGGTGGTGCTGTTCCATCGTGCAGAGAAGAATGTGCATGGCTCCTTTGGGTCGTACAGGAGTGTGGCATCTAAAGTGGAGGCCCAGTCTACCAGGAAATCGCCGTCAGCATCCATGCTGCTGTAACCCCAGTCTGTATGGTGGCTATTGAAGTTGCCAGTGTACACGGCTGGGGCTGGGACATCTGGCAGGGACGATGGGATCAGTCTGCTGAGTGGTGGTTTGTAGACGTTGACAATAGTAGTGTCTTGTACTTTAGTGGCAATCCATTCGGTCTCTGCGTCCTCTGGAGATTGTCCGGTGGCTGACCAAGCCATGTCTTTGCGGACAAATGTGGCAATGCCATGTTATTTATTGACGGTGTGGCCGGCTAAAATGTACCCAGGGACCCTCAGGATGTTCTTGTTTTCCTAGTGTGACTCCTGTAGGGTGATCACTGTCACATTGTTTTTGCTGGCTACATGCTCAAGGAGCTGGAGCTGGAGAAGCACTAGCGCCGGAGCTGTGGTCGGTAGACGTCGTGAAGACATTGGTTTCACTTAAGAGCATGCAACCTTGCAACTACTCTTTGGCTACTTGCAGGGGAGGCCACGTGGAGGCTGTCTTCTTCTCCCCCATTTTAGATTTTAGGCTGAGAATTATAAAGTACAGTAAATACTTATACAGCAGCAAGACCAGACTTACAGAGCCTCTTTTTATTTAGAGGAACGTTAAACAAATTAATGGTTTGAATGAATAGAAGTATAAAATTTCCACATCATGTACACATCATTCAAACAAACAGCATTCAAACCAGTTTAAAACTCCCCATCTGACAGAACCAGTTTAATGTCTAACAGCATGTGCTGTCTGGATGAATTCAAAATCTGCCCTTTGAGGAAAATTAAGCAGCAGGCACTTTAATGTCTTCAATATGGCATCAAATTCTTCTGCCAAAGGCTTGGCCACATCAGCAGGGAGAAAAAAAAAAGTTTCTGCCTTGGTTTCTTGGGAGTTCTCCGGTTTTCATTGCTGACTTCTGCCATTCTTCACCTCCAGTCCAAGTCAAATAAAACCAGGTATAGAAGAGACTTATGGGCGTCACTGTGGGGTTTTTGTAAATACAATATATACAATAATTCAACAACAACCCACTTCAGTGTTCAGTAGATGATTATTATATGTACGGTCAGCCATCAGTTGGATTTGACGAGTCTTCCGGTCATCACAGGGCCAATGCATAGGCTGTGTCCTAACTAGCATACACGTATTCATAAATAGACCCTCATTCAAACTGCTTTAGATGGTTCACCAGCTGTAATTTTGACAAGCCTAACAAGTCTCTCATAAGTCTGTCCCTTTCCAGTCACATCATAAAGATGACAATTATTAAGCATGAGGAGTGTCATCCCAAACTTAGGTTATAGGTCAGTTTGAGGATGTCTTCCTAGTATTTACTGTATTTTGCATCTTAGAATACCCATTGATCAGAATCGGAATGAGAAAGGTTTGCAGAGTCAAGGAACTTGTCTTTTTCTGGTGCAACAAACATACATTCAAGAACAAGACAAAAACTATTTTCAATCCAAAAATGTGCAAACATGTAAGCGATACGCAAACATGAATAGTGGAGTGTTTATAGTCATTCACAATTGTGAATGAACACAGTTCTACAATAAAATCAGCCAGTCTGATAATAATAATAATAATAATAATAATAATAATAATAATAATCCTTTATTTTCCCACAATGGGGAAATTTTTGATCATGCAAGCATGTGATCTGGGATGCAAAAGAAAACATTCACATTCACACATAGAGTCTCCAAAACACATTTCTTGCGTGTTTTTGAATGCAAGAGAAAACTGTGGAACTGATCCCAGGAATTCCATGCTGTGAGGCAACAGTGCTATGTCCCCATCGCTCCCTAGCAATCAGCTCATCTTATATTTTCTTAATGGAAAGTCAATTCAAGTCAATTGAATTGAATTCAAAACTGGTGGCTTAAATGTACTGCTAACCCTAATCCTAACCAAAAACGCAAGAGGGTGCTGGGAAGGTTGAAATCTAAACTCAGATCATGCTACAGAATGTTACACTGAAACACATGATGTTATGAACAACACTAAACAGTCTCTTGTCAGCATCTGACAGTCTGATGCTGTGATCCATACAGATTCTGGCTGACACGTATACTGCTGTAAAGCAAAGTGCATTAATGAAAGAAATGTAAATAGTGATATATTGGCATAAAAAATAAAAAGTGCTATCAGATTTTTTTTGAAGATATACTAAGTTTATAGCAAAAGAGATGGATACTTTCATTATAAAGTCCACAGAGTGCCATGAATCCATTTCCAGATTCTCTATTATAGTCTTGGTCACACATTTGGGTGGTGATGATATTGTGCTTCAGCTGTCATCACTCAATACTGTCCATTGACGCTCACCGCATTTAACAAGAGATTGTGTCAAAGACCGAGATAAACATTCTCCAACACGAGAAGAATATGAGGAGGAAGGGCCTTCTTAAAGTCTCTGTGGTTCAGTCTGCCCCTAATGTTACACATAAAACTATCTCAAATACAATACAAATGTCGACAAATACAGACAGCAAGATCAAGGAAGACGGAGGGAGAGTGACCAGCAGAGAGAGTCTTCTTCTTTTCCTTTCAGCTTTTCCCTTCAGGGGTCACCACAGTGAATCAGTTGCCTCCATCTAACCCTGTCTTCTGCATTCTTTTCTCTCACACCAACTACCTTCATGTTCTCTTTCACTACATCCATAGTCCAATTTTCACCTGCACCCTGTAGGTGAACAGCACTGATGGCGGTCATTTATAACCCGGGCTTCGACCGATGCGGTATGGAATTCATAGGTTTGTTTTGCATGTTATGAGGTAATAAAGAAAAGAAAGTGTGAGAAAAGGACAAGGACAAGGGAAATAAACAGATATATGTAGAGTGAGCTGCAGTCAGCCGATCAAGGACAAAGTGAGGAAACAGAAGTGAGTTAGAGAATGAAGGAGAAAGAGAAGGAGAGCTTCAGCTGATCTGTCATCAAAGGTGGACAGGAAATATGTCACTTGGATGTGTTGTGGAGGTGTGTGTGCATTGTGTCGTAATGTGTGTGTGTGTGTGTGTGTGTGTGTGTGTGTGTGTGTGTGTGTGTGTGTGTGTGTGTGTGTGTGTGCATGTAGGTGAAAGTCATGAACCGACTCACTCGAAGCTGCCGCTTGTTTTTTACAATGATTATATAAATGTTGTTGGGGTTTTGAATTAGCACAAGGAGTGTTATAAATTAATATTTTTACCGCTTCTCATTCTTTTATATTGATGTATTCTTTGTTACAGTATTTTAATATTATCGCAAACAAATTCTGACGTGTGTTGATTCTCTTTACACGTCTTTACACATGTTTTTTTTGCCTCAAACCACTAATTTTTCAAACATGTGACCAGTGGTTCTCAACCTGGGTTCGATCGAACCTCAGGGGTTCGGTGAGTCGGGTGTTTTTGCCGAACACACACAAATCACTGTGTACGTTTGACACATCGTGTCAATTCGTGATGACACGCCCCCCTTAGACATCACTGGCTGCAGGTGATCACACTACATCGATTAGCCTACCTGTGCTACAGGGGATTTTGCGCACTCAGTAGTCGATTTATGCCTGTCATGATGGTACGTCATCTGATTGCTTTCTTAATATTTTAATTCATAGTATCTCAGTTGAGCAAAAAAAGAAAGTGGTCGGACAAATATGTACAATGGCCGGCCGTAGCTCAGTGGTAGAGTGGGTCGTCCAATGATTCAAGATCGATGGTTCGATTCCCGCTCCTGCTGAGTCATTTGTCGTTGTGTCCTTGGGCAAGACACTTTACCCTCCTTGCCTCCAGTGGAGCACTCGCTGGTGTGTCAATGTTTGGGATTGTTCCTCCGGTAGTCGGAGGGGCCGTAGGCGCAGATTGGCAGCTATGCCTCCGTTAGTCTGCCCCAGGGCAGCTGTGGCTACATAGGTAGCTTACCATCACCAAGTATGGATGAGGAGTAAATTAATAATGGATCGAATGTAAAGCATCTTTGAGTGTCCAGAAAGGCGCTATATAAATCTAATCCATTATTATTATTAACGTGAATTTATATGTACTGTATAACGGAACGTGATGGGAGTCAGCGTTCTGCATGATTTGCAATGTCAAGTTGAGCAACTCTCGTCTCGCACTGGCAAAAATAAAGGAACACTTCCTTAAGCTGCATGGAAAACAACAGAAACAGACTTTGTTGTGTAAATGACATAAGAGTAGCACTTGCTAAAGTGAAGCCACGTATATCTTAACTGGTCTCTCGATAACAACAGCAGAAGTCACACTGATTTGCAGGTAGGTCATTTCATGTGAGTTCATGCACTGTCTTGGTTTTGTTCTTTGAAAAAGGTGACATTAATGCACAATTCATTAAATACACCAGTAAAGCATACAGTATACTGTACTTATATCTTAGTGCCCCCCGCCTCACGCCCTATGCCAGCTGGGATAGGCAGCGGCGGTACATGAAAATGAATGAATGAATGAATTTTTTTTCTTCTTTTTTTTACTAAAGGGTTCGGTGAGTGAGCATATGAAACCAGAAGGGTTCGGTACCTCCAACAAGGTTAAGAACCACTGCATGTGACATTTAAAGAAGCTGAACACACACACACTTACATTTAAAAAGGAAACAGCTACCACCTTTACACACATACACACGTACACGCACACGTACACACACGCACACCAGTAAACAAAGCCATATAAGATAAATTTTTAAGATTTTTTTTTTTACAACACAAAGACATTCAGTTCTAGTCCAGTCTCATCAGCCCCTTTGGGCAGAACATCAGGGTGGGTCAGGAGAAAGGAGGGTTCCGACCTCTTTTTTCTAATTTTCTGAAAAATGTGAAAAGATATTAGACCTGAGCAAATTGTGAACAAGAATTGTTTTAAATTGGAACATCAAATAGTTCCAATTGATGTAGGAGGAAACTGATATCAAAAAGGTTATATCAGTTACGTTACAGTGAAAAAATAAATTACTGATAGTGAACTCTTGTGTGTCGTCTTCTGGGAAAATCCTGTCTGGCTCCCCAGATTTTTTTCTATGAAATATCCCTGCAGAAATTTTTCTTGTTTTCTTTCTCTTGTATGCACTCTTCATTGTTCTGATAATCAGTTTTATAGAACTAAAACAACAGGCGTGGTTAACTTATTCTGTAGACTTTTCTTGTCTGTCCTATAACAACATATTAAAGTCAATGCCTATATTCTTCTGAAATAAATTATCAGTCCAGAGTTGTGTTGCATGATCTATTTTTGAGCATGTTTACAGATGCCAGACTGACAACCTTTTTATCTTGGCTTCAATCATGTTTCATGAATTGTTCCCAAACTTCAAACCTGCGAATAGTTGGTGCTGAATGTACCCTGACGCTTTCATGATGATATACATAAATATATGAAAATGGACCAGAAAGCAAAAAAATTACTTAAACTTGTTCTGGAATTGACGGAGTTAAACACAATTTTTAATAACAACTTAAATGAATGTCTTTTCAAAAATTTGATCTTTCTTGTTTCATCAAACTCTTGATGCAAGAAAATAAAAAAATATCCAGTGACACAAACACTTTGGTATTTGAGTGGCTTTTATGTTTAAATGTCGTGAATTCATTTTCATTATTTACACTATTACACTCATCGGCACTGAAATATAAGCTGCAAACAATGCAAACAACATGATTGTTTAATGTGCGTTCCCAAGGCAAAGGAATATGAAAGAAAAACAACAGCCTCCCAAGGTCCAACAAAGATTACTACACTTGAATAATTATGCACTGCCTTGAGTTATAATTGCTGTCAAAAGCTGCTCATGAGACACATTTGGCATAGGAGGTATTTATTAAATTGATTCAGAGCAAATTGAGGGCGTGCTGAAGAGCGTTTCCAGTTTTACCTTCTAGGGTTTTGCATAATTGAATTGAGATGATTATTCAAATATCATAATATTCATTCCCTGTGAGAATTTGAAATTACTTTATTAAGTCGACACAGTTTCTGTTTTCCATGATAACATAGTTGGTTGAAGTAACATTGTGTAATTCCAAGTCTCAGGGTGCATTTTGCAAATATTGCAAGACTCTAGTAATATCATTAATAAAGAATAATGATTCAACTATACGAATATTCTTGGTTTTAAGGGGGTGCGTTTAAGACTTACAGAATATACTTCACTGGCTTTACGGGAAGAAATGAGAATGTGTCAAGCTTTTCGTATAACTCTCAGTAATTAAATAAAAATGGACATTTACTGTAATTGTTGGGCGGCACGGTGGCGCAGTGGGTAGCGCTGTCGCCTCACAACACGGCGGACCCGAGTTCGAGTCCCGCTCTGTGCGGAGTTCGCATGCTCTCCCCGTGTCTGCGTGGGTTCTCTCCGGGTTCTCCGGCTTCCTCCCACCTCCAAAAGCATGCTTAGGTTGATTGGCCGGTCCCAAATTGACCCTAGGAGTGAATGTGTGTGTGAGTGGTTGTTTGTCTCTGTGTGGCTCCGCGGTACACTGGCGTCGTGCCCGGAGTGTCCCCTGCCTCACGCCCTGAGACTGCCGAGATAGGCACCGGCTCTCCCGCGACCCGCGTCAGCGAACTAAGCGGGTTCAGATAATGACTGACTGACTGACTGTAATTGTTCGTGCTGTACTAAAAAAAAATCATAAGCACGTCCTTAAATTTATCCATAACAACTGCATAGAATCTTATTCACACTGGTTCTTTGCAGCTGCATTGAGGCAAACTGACCTTATCTTACATTAGATCTTTTTTTTTTCAATAAAGAAATAAACTCTTGTTTCAGTTCTGCCTGCTCTGCTGTATAGATGTATTGAATAAATCAAAATATTGGCTCAGGATGTAGGTTTACCTTCCCTCCTTCCTGGTGTCCTTCTGCAGAGAAAAGCCATTCAATGCAAATGAACTTGTATACACATTTACATGCAGATAACACTCAGTATTTCCTCTGTTCCAACTATGAGGTCAAACTGTATAATTACGCTGCACTTTTTCACTTAATCTTGACTTTGATGAGATGAATTGCTCAATATCAATGTGAGAATAGACTTCAATGAAATACACTTCTTTTGACTGGTTCATCAACACTTGAATTAACTTGAGTCATGGATCTGAGTTTGAATAAATACATTTTAATTCACATCAAAAGTAGGATTTGTAATTACATTTATTGTAAAAAATGACTATTAATTGTAGCTCTTGTCTCTTTATCACAGTCTAGATGTGTCTGAATTCATTAGCACAAAATCTCTCCTTGTCTCATAAAGGATATCATCGGTGCAGCTGAAGCCAGCTGTGAGAAATTTTCAGTAAATATGAGAACATGTTGGAGAGGGTGCAATTCAAGTGTTATTTAAAGCCTTTCGAATGAAATTCTGATGCAGCAGGGTGTCAGCAAGTGCATGTTTCATTACCGTTCAATTTCCTGATAAGAACTGTCACACAGCCTTCTCCTAAATGCGTGATTTCAGGGACATGATAAAGTGACCACGCTAAAGACATTTTAAAGCTGTAGTGTTGGTAGGCACCGATTTTGGGTCTGACATGGAGCTCAGTGAACGGACCATTTTTCACGCTGCATACAGCGGTGATGTGTTCATTCCTCGGTTGATGGCTGTGAGAATGACATTCACGCACTAACAATAGCCTGCTTCTCCTGGGTTGAATGACTACCGTCCGCTAGTTGAATGACTATCCGTCTAGTTGTCCTCACATCCCACCTGATGAAGGCACCTGGTCTTTGCTAGCTTGATTCTTCAGGTGTTTTTTAAATTTTTCAGTTTGGGATAAATAAAGTCTGTCTGTCTGTCTGTCCGTCCGTCTGTCTGTCTACCTCCCTACCTACCTACCTACTTATCTATCTAGTCTCTCGGGCAGCAGCTCATTTTCTCCCCAGCCGTCCCAGCTCTGACTAATAACATCCCCAGCTACCACTTTTCTTGTGAATGTCTTGCCTAGTACATTCAACACCCTTTCATTACAATATGATATGACATAGAGTTATCCTGAGATCAGGGAGTTTTAGTGTGGGTGGCTAAACGTTTAGTGCTAGCCGCCCATGTTAATGATTGGTCCAATAGGTCTGTTTGTCTGCCGGATATTTATAGGGGACCTTGAATTGCAGTCTTGAGACAGGTGATATAGGAGAACAGAGGCGCATCCTGGCTGCTGGTGATTAATGCATAAATACACTAGCTTTATCACAAGTCCAGCAGCCTCAGGACCAGAGAATGTCAGTGCAATTAAAGGCGAGTGGCAGACCTAAGAAAAGAGAGGAACTGGCTCTCTGCAGATTGCAGACCGAGCTGGGGAACATGGGCGTTTCAATGAAGGTTTCGGCAGCACTGTCTATTCTTCCCTTAATCACCTCCACTACTCATTAGGGCCTTCTTTTGTTCCAGCCACGGTATTTTTTCTGCACAGTGCTAGTAGATAAAATATGGCAAGCTCAGGCAAGAAAAGAGTTTGGGGAACCCTATTAAATGATGACAGAGAAGGGATGGAAAGTGAGGAGGAGAAAAGGAGAGGCGATGCTGGAGTCTTGGATTCACTTGGCTGAGGAAGAGATGACTTGAGGGACAGAGGTGGTGACAGGAGTAAGAGATGCAGAGAAGGAGAGAACTGTCTGACCATGAAGGCAAGTAATTCCTCTCTATCTTCCCTTTAAGACAGTTGGAACACTCAAACTGAAGAGCAATACAGTATGGGAAGTTTTATATAGTAATCATTCGGAGTACAGCTCTTTACGGCTGCATTCGCTGCAATCTACAAGTTGAGCTTAAGTGAAGTAACTAGATCTAAATAGGAGGTTTTATTCAATCATTCTGCTTCTATAGAGTGGGTATCATTGCCTTCCATTCAATGTCAAGTGATGCCATTATGCCTTGTTCATTTGTTCAAATGAGAGTGAAAGAGCAGACGGGAGTGCACACACCCATTAGCAATGCAGGTACTGAGGGAGGTCTATCACGTTGTTAGACATACAGAAAATTCTTAGTCTCTCACTAGACAAAAACACTTCTCAATCTGAAAGTACAGTAGATCTACAAGAAGATTATAAGATTGAAACAGTATGTTTATAGAGACATTAAAAAGGAATTCTGGGAGCCCAACACTGTCCTAACCTCACTCAATTGAGAGTAAAGCCACACATTCTCTGACATGTCTTGCCATTGCAGAGAGAAAGTGAAAATAGGAATGTTTTACATGTGTTTATATCCACAGCTGAGAACCAGAACTGTTATAGAAATAATAGACACACAATTATTAGTTTTCACAGGCTAATCACTTTATTAAGAAATAATATGTGGCCATAAAAGGGGATGTCAGTCCTTCCTATAAACGTGGACATTTAGACGTATGTAAATACAATAAATCATACCTCGAACTGAAGTATGAATGAAGCAGCAGCTACCAATAACATACAATATAAGCCAAACTAATATGTCAACAGCGCATCAATAACTTTAAGATGTATTTTTTTAATAAAAAATAAAGTTGTGCATTTATGCCACATATTTGATCACACACGAGTTTTATAAAAGATATTCAATGAAGTCTGGAGTTTGAGAACAATCTCACCCCAGACTATCTGGGGTAAAGATGGCTCAACTGCTGTTATTCTGAGAGGATTTTTTTTTTTTTTTTGTAGGAGATTTGTCCCCCTCTGTCAAACAACAGGTGGCTTTTGATGATAAGCCAATTTAAAGTTAGCATTGTATTCTCAGAGCAATTTGCTCCTATAACTCACATTCAAAAGATTATAACAGCTAACATGAGTGTAAACAGTGTGCTAACCAGAGAGAAATGTTCATTATGTTCCATCTTCAATAAGAGCAGCTCTGTACAATTGTTCATTCAGTGTAACATGGTCATATTCTTTTACGGCCATGTTCAAAGACAAGGGGGACATTCTGCTGTCTCCACCTGATCTCTCAGGTCCCTGTCCAGGAACTGTGGGTCTTGAACATTTTTTTATTCAAAAATTCAAATACAGTATGTTATGATAGTCTCTCCACAAGGGCATTCCTGGTGTCACAATTGGTTGCTTAAGCAATCGTCAGTTGAAGACTTGAACTACTGGGGAAGAAGTTGGAGCAGAGAGCAGTACATATTCAGGAGCTGTGTTAAATCATAATATGTGTTCTTGTGTAGTAAGCAAAGATCTGGCGCAGACATGAGGATTTGGATAATTACATCATTATGTGCAACAGTTTTAGTATCTGTGTCAAATCATCACAGCAGAATTATTTTTTCCTTTAGTCATGTGCTACGCTGGTTAAACACTGAAATGAGATTTTGTTTTTGTCAGGTTATCTTCCTGCTGGCATATCAGAAAAATGAGGAAAGGACTGAGAAAGACTGAAGCAGAGAGAGAAAAAAAATATTGATCCAACATCTCAATAGATGATTTAGCTGATGAATATTGATGCAGTTTTAGCTGTAACAGGTAGCAAATGCAGGGAGCCAGAGCAGTGAAAAACTTTATGGTTTTGATCATTTCTACAGCCTTTATATGTCATCAGACCCTGAATTCTAATTCAGTATTTTTATACTACCCGCTGCTCATCTGTCTACTGTTTTACTTTCAATATCAATATGAAGCACTTAAACATTGCCAGACACAAATATTCAGTGTGATGAAAAGGACATTGATTTAAAGGCGTGGATGATGACCCAAAATGCATTTCAGAATACAATTGTCAGCTTGATAACTCAATATGGCATTAAACATACCATTTCCATTGATAAGCATTCACACACATTATCCAATACACTTTACTGCACTTATCACAACTGTAAGCTAAAGCAAATGTGAGTGTAGACCTGACCTCTCCTCTCCAATTTTTTTTTTGGTGTCTCATTGATCTACCAAGGAACACAATCCATTAGAAAAATTGTTTCTTAAAGCTCCAAGATGTAAGATTTTTTGAAAAACAAAGAAAGATGGACTTCAGTGAAGAAAACATCTGTAATCTGTCCATAATAGTAATTCAATCAATTTACTCTATTCATCAGAATTGAACAAGAATATGAATAGTTATGAGTGTCTTGGCTTTTCAGTCAGCCGTCGCTCTTGGGCACTGATTGCCTACAGAAAAACTTTCATATGATTTCATTACAAATTCTTGTCAAATTGATACGTATGAGAAATTATGTGTGCTATTTTCATTTCTCTGAGGTTCAACAGGTCTTTTTTTTTTTTAACCAGATCTTTTAGTTTTCTAATAAACAAAATATCACATCGCACATCCAAGTCCACATCAGCTGTTGTTCTGTCTCTCCACCATCATAGTGTATTCTATTTGTTCTTTTGCATTTTTCCATCAAACTCATCTCTCTCTTCTGTCATAAATTTCTCAATGTTGGTTAGAGCTTGTTGAGATCGCCATGCAGGTAAGTTAGAATCGTTCCAAAAGGCTGCTGGGCAGCACCAGCTTGAGGCAAGAAGTTAAGTTCTGCTGTGATTTTTTTTTTCCAAAAAAGTGGCAACTATGCTCCAAAGGTTGCACTGTTGGCAAGTTTGGAGAAATTATACATTTCCAAGCTGGATGGAAAAATCTTTGGTGCAACTTTAAAAAGCAGCCCTTATGTGCTCTTACCAATCACTATGGGTGGGAACAGGCAGCCTGGTCATTATTTCTATCCTTACAAAGTCCAGCTCAACAAGCGTGATGACTAATCTCCCCATAATGACAGATGCCTCAACCTCAAGCTCTTCACCCAGACACATCTGTGCTAAATTTGAGCAAATAATTCAGCAAGTAAAAGCATCTTATCAGTGTTGAACTGAGGAGGCCAGAGATGAGCAGAGGCTGGAGGATGATATGGAGGAGATGTAGTCGGCATATGAATTTGACTGTGTCTGAGCTGAAGCTTGGCTCTTTGAAAACCTTTTCATTTCTTGACAGCCAAAGATTTCCTTTCTTCAAAAATGTAGACTGACCTTTTGGAAATTTTACTATGGAATAAAGCTTGCAATGTGTATGTAAGATGAAAAAAACCTTCTATTATAGCTGGTGCAATGCTTTCAATATGCTTCCACTGCATGCCATCAGTGAGGCTTTGCAAAGCTGTGTCAGGAGTCACTGAACCTCACCAGAAATCAAATCAGATTTTGCTCGTAAAAATGCTAACATTTATATGCAGTCATCTCTCATTGCTGCTACTCTTATTGTCTGCTGGGTGTGTTAGCGCTCACATGCTTCCACTACAGTTTTGTGTTCATACTCCCCCAAAGACACTAGCTGTTTTGATGAATGGAAAGTGACTGTGGGCTTACAGTATTAAGAGTGAGGAGTAAAAGTTCACTATGAGAGTGTTGATACAGGGGTGTGCAGCATTAATCATTGGGTCCCAAATGTCTTCAGGCATTGTGTGTGACTAAAACTTATGCTCGTGATGACTGAACATTCATTCATGCCGTTTCAGTTCAAACAGACTTTTTCTCTCCATTATGAATGTCAGAAATACATTTACAGGCTCACTAATTCAATTCTTCATACTTCCACTGACACTCTCCTCACACAGAAGATAATTAAAATCAATGTCGAGAATACACAATTCAAATTCGGCACAAATGATTTTCTCCGGTTTGGAGTGTTGTACCAGCAGGGATATTTAACTGTAAATTCAATCAATGAATTTAATGTTGTCAGTTAAATCAATCTTATGTGTCTTTGCTCGTTCTCACAGATCCGTCTTCTCAGCCGAGGCAGAAGCCGCCGACTACCGACCTCTGCTACAAGACTGAAATCAGTAGCCTGATGGACTTCAGCTCTCCGGAGGCTTCCCTAGACAAAGGTAAGGCCTGATAAGGACTTCTGCACAGGAGTTTCTTCACTTAAAAGTGTTTTTAGTCCTACTTTGCCTGGATGGAAGGATGCAGTGGCAAGGCAAACAGGTGTACGTGGTACAATATAAGGAAAACACTTCTATTCATATAATATCACAGACACCTCATTGTCTGTGATATTATATGAATAAGTCGAGAACATTTTGTCAGCTGTTGGTAGTGTGTAACTCACAGACAGACATCCAGTTAGTAGTGTCCATTATTTTGTGTCCTTTAGAGTTCATTAGAAATCATCTTCCTCCAAGTCAAATCACTTTTTCCTGTTTCTACCACAAATAGTTTATTATGCTGCATCCCAGTAACTTCTGGTTTTCAATTATTATTCAGAGATGAATGTCGATGTATTTTGGAAAAAATAACCAATGGCCTTTGGGAAATGGACTTCAGTGTCATGCATTAAGCATACATTTTAACTGTGTGCTTTATCTACAAGATGAAACAGTTTTATTAAATACAGACAGACAGAATTTGTCATTGTTTAGTCGGGGAGAATGAGAACCCATGAGGTATTTAACATACCTTTCCTAACATTGTGCATCTTCATTGTGACTATTTTATGTGATAGCAATGCAGTGTTAATGCACAAACAATATATTTTTCAGCCTTGTATACAATCCTGTGGAAATTAAGTAGCTGCATAAAGCTGGATTTCATTCACAAGGAGCTGACTCAAGAGGCACGTATGGCGTGCATCACTTCCAATCGATAGTACCGGTATTTGTAAGAGTGGGCATCTATTACACACTATTATAGTTAACGGCTGCTTGTGGACCCAGGGAGGCTTTTGTAAAAAAAAAAAATATCACAGGCAGCATTTTTAAATAAGACAATATAAAAGGCTGTACTTTCATGCTTGGAAAGACAGACAGGGCACAAATTATAACTCTCAGTGCAGTTTGCAGAGTAATGATACACTGAGCAAATAATATTCCTGACTCAAAATGTTTATAAAAAAGGACATAGAAATGTTTAAATTGTATTTGCAACAGTAATGTAAAAATATATAGTGGCATTTTTCACAATGTTCAGTTCAGCTGGCTTAGTTATTTTTTTTTTTTGTATATACTGTTATTGAAGAAGGTGACAGAGGGGTCCCACGAGGGGTCCCACTTTAACTTCGCCATCACTCCGGACATTTTTCTAGTGTCTACATGGAAAACCATGTTCTCCTGCGTTTATGACAAGAGTGTCTTTGTAGGGGCTGGAGCCTTGCAGATAATCAGTAGCTATCTGTGGCACCACTACAAACAAATCTCTTGGATTTTGTGACTTCTGTAAAGCTGCCACATCCACTATGGATCCCTGGTGTCACCCAGGGAATCTTTGCTCATTAAAGTGTCCTGCTTTGGGTGTATTTGGCTGCCAGCTCTATCGTCTTTTCTATTAGCATTTGTCAATGTTTCAGTGATAGTGTGAGCCTCTCAAATCCTCGTCAAAAGCAGTGGAACAAAGTTTCTGGGTTTTTGGTTATCCTGATATGAGGTTTTTATCCTATCTGTTCTGATCTACATTGACAGAGAGCTACATTAATTCAGGTACCCGGACAAGTACCGTTTTTAGGTAGATGTACTTCAGTGCTTCCATTTCATGAGCTGCATTTAAATTGAAAATGCTGTGCTCCGATATGTCTTTAGTAATAGTAATTAAAAATAATTCAGTTTACAATTAAACTTCATTTAAGTCATTCTAAGCTTTTAAAATTGACTGACAATCAATATTTATTTAAATTCGATGATATTCATATTCAAATTCATATGTATATTGAAACAAAAAATGTGCCACAATGAATGACTGTCAAAATCTATTGCATGAATAGGTTGAAAACATATTGTAATCAGACAGGTGTTTTGTTGATTCTGGGGACGGGAAATACACAAGTCAAATGGCTTCCACCCATCAGCCCTTTTTTGGGGGGGATGTTGTTGATGTTGCAAATGAGATGTAGTGGTAATGTCTGTTGTAATAACATATACAAAAAAAAAATAAACTAAATGCATAGCTTTACTTTTGCTCTTTGAAGTACTGTGCAGCTCAAAAAGCTCAGTCATCCACTCGACTTTGATACTTTGGACATGATAATTGTAAAGAACATAACTACATGGGCTATGAAACACTTTAAACCTATATCAGTAGATGCAGTTTTATACAGCAACTGTTTAGTATTTGGGTTTTACTTCTGAGGTTTTGTCTCATTTTGATTTCATAATTTTTCTTCCCTGTGATGTTTTGGATCTGCTCTTTCTGTGGTCCTTTCCATCCATTCGATAGAAATACACAATAAAAAATCATCACGACATTTGTCAGCATGTGCATTGTTTTGGTGGTGATTTGGTAGTTGTAAAATTTATAGGGATCAGATAAATTTACAACAATTTCTACACACACACACACACACACACACACACACACACACACACACACACACACACACACACACACACACACACACAAACACACACACACACACACACACACACACACACACCAGCTGGTGCATTAGATATGTGTCGTTTCCTGGTTGGAGAAATTGTGAAGACTCAGGCAGAACTCAGACTCCTTTACTAACCATTCCTGCAGTGACCAAGGCCATGCACATCAACGGTGGTTTCATCAGAGTGAGATTGGTGGGCTGAGGGGATGTTATCAGCAAATTCATCCCAGGGTCCAGGGTGAGACAGAGACAAAGAGACAGGGAAGAAGAAGGGGAAGCAAATGTAAGCAGTGAGTACTGTATCATTACGAGACAGGTGCTGCCTCTATACAGTACATTACCAAGGAAGGCCAGCGAAAAGAGGTCAAGCAGGATGTCCAGATAGAAGGAGAGGCAGAGGAGGATAGGGGAAAAACAGTGAATATTACAATGAGGACGACAAGGTGAAAGATGTGCAGTGTCACCTTTAAATGTAAGATGAAGAGAGAACACTGTAGAGTGGGGGGGGGGGTGGATGTGGGGTGGGGAGGGAGATGGAAAAGAACAAAAAACCTGCAATGGGGGATGTGAGGATGGATGTGTGGGTGGAGGTGCATATGCAAAGTGATCTCTGGGGAGTACATTTTTCTCATATGCCGACACTTTCCAAAACACCTACCTCCTCTGAAGACCTCGTACAGCCATTGGGAGAGTGCCACTTAAATTGCCACCAGCAGTAATCCACTGTAATTTATGAACATTAAAAATAGCTACCCAGACAAGCTCAGTTATAATGGCTGTAGCTTGAGCTATGCTAGAAATATCACTCATTTAAGTATTCTCTAAAGCAATATACAGATATTGTTCTCTTTCTGAGTCAGCTTTGGAGGTTATGCGCACTCTGTGATCAAAATCTGCAAGAAAAGGAATGAGGACCTGACGTCACAGGTGACATCATCATTGACATGCCATGTCATAAAATCTCATAATCTGGGCCGAAATATTCACATCAATGTCTGTATTTGCTTTGTCCTAAAGTGACACAGGAGCTAAACAGCATTCCAAGTGTTTTTTCTCTCCATTAAAGGGGAATGCTGACAAGTGGAACTTAAAAGTCGTAAGGTCACAACTGTCAAGAGTTAATTTAAGCAGTCATCAAAACAAGCGTTATTCAACCTTGTTGCTTTTCATCTTTTTTTTAAATTATATACAATATATCATTTATATTATCTAAGCCCATTCAATGGTAGGTTTAACCATCAAGGCGCACATGAATAATCAGACCTTCTAAAGCTTTACCTTTAGCACTGCTAAGAGCTGCATTGTGGTCCAAATGTTGCTCCGGAGCTGTGCTGTTCATTTAGACCACCTTTTAAACATAAACAGTAGGCATGCAGGTTTAAAAATATATGTTAGTAGATGTCCATCCGAAGCACACTATCTCTCATTCATTTCATCTCAGTGATGGTTGTGTGTAATGGGTCTCCCAACATTACCTGATGCCAGACTGAGTATGAAATTTTTCTGAAAGCACATCACTCTCTTTTGTCAAATGGACCAGAAACAAATGTGCACTCAGTGACCCTTTACAGCAGAGCAAGACCTCAATTTGATGAATAATGTGGTATTTCGAAGTCACAGAAACATGTTAGATATGTTTGTGTACTTTATTAAAATATATGTTCCATGCGAGTTTACGTTTTTTGGATCCAAAAGTGATACTTTCTATCATTTATGCTTGCACTGTATGTTACACATCATGCTTCAGATATGCTTTATCATGTTTTACATTAAATGTAATAATAGATGAACAAGACCACCTTATATATACTTCAAATGTACTTAATCTTTTCTTCATAGTTACATTTTTATCATAGGTATTTAAAAACTTGCATACACCTGCTGTTTGTTGGACACCACTGGTTAAAGATTTTGTGAAGTTGTTGACTTTTCATGGCCTGGTTCTTTGCCACCTCCTACCTGGCTATGAATTAAAACCAGCTTTTCATTTAGTACGGATCCTGGAAGGAGTTTTCTCCTCCAGTACAAGTATTTTGAAAACGTTTTTATTGTGTCCCGTTCGATGCTCTTGGACCCTGAGTCTTACAAATCCTGCCCTTGTCCCTGAAGTGAGAGCCGTGTCAGCGAGTGTTGTTGAGCATTAATTCAACAGGTGGATGTGTGTGACTTTGACAGAGAGGTGGATGTGGGCACCCAATGTGACTACCATTGTGGAGAAGTTGTCAAGCCAAAAGTTGATCTCAGTTTGTGTGTTCATCTTTGTAACACAACTCATCTATGACATTGGAGCAGGCACACTAGGGTTTACGGGGTGTCTGCCTGGACTCCATCCAGGATGAACTGGGAGCTCCTTTTCCTCAACTCTAGAGAATCATTCAACATTAGTTAATGTGTATGCGAGCTCAGCCAATTATCCTATGCTCACCAAGATTTATTAATCTCATTTTAGCATCCAATGCATTTTAAGATTTTTAGACAAATAAAATTATCGTGCTGCACAACAAAAACTACATTAGTATTAAGCCATCTTCTCCTTTAACTGGTTGTTTTCAGTCACTCTCTTCATTTTTTGCACTACAGGACTGAAAACATTACCTCATTACCTCAGACAGAAAACTATGCATCAGTTGAGGTCAAGGTGAGGAGCCAAATTTGAGCAATGGCCAGAGAAAAGGGAGCTGTTCAGCGATTCGGTAAACTAAAACCATAAATCAGACAAGCAATCCAAAAGTTTTCATAAAAACCACAAAGACATGCTTTAAATAGCAGGCAGGTAGTGAGTCTATGAATCCAATCCAAAAAGGTAACCAACTGCCAAAAACAGGTAGGATAAATCGCTGTGAAACATAAACATAGACAACGAAGGAAGACTGAATACAGACAGGTAATGAAAGGAGATAGAGAACAGGTGGCACAAAGAAGAGCACACAAAGGAGGCAAAATGGAGATGGAAAACTGACTAGGGACGACATAAGGGAGACACAATGATAATCTACCTATCCATCCATCTATCTAAGCTCTACAGTGACGAGTTGACAGTCTACATCCCGGCACACAAGTTGAATTGACTTCTAATCTTGCTGTAATTGTCTGTGTTTTACTCCCACATCTTTCTCACATTAACAATGACAATCAGATGTCTTCTTGGCAACGGTGCTTGGTGCTGCTGTCACTTAAGGATTTACGTGAAATGACTGTAGATGCAATGATTTTCATTGCAGGGACAGCGCTCTCAGTTCATCAACTCTGAGCATTACATGCCTTCATGAAGCTTTTTCACCCAAACTGCTTTTTACATATTAAATTTTATAAAGATTCACATGCATCACTGCAGTCTGATTCTTTGGAAAAATAGCTAATTGGCACTGCTTTTATGTGTCTTGATCCATAGCTGGAACTCTTCTTTGTTTCTTTACATCCTATCTTATATACTGCGTGTCCTAACAAGTGGATATCATTAATTTCATGTATCTATTAGAAAAGCTTTGCATTTGCTCTGTTTTCAAGGTATTTCCCTTCTTTATTAGTCTTCTCTTCTTTCTTTATTGGTCCTGAATGACAATAATGGCATTTCCTTCCTTGCATGACCTAATATTTCAAATTATTTTAGGAAAAGCCCCTTCCTACAAAATGACATTCTTCCTGTCATTTTGTAGGACATTCTGTAGGACATTCTTCCTGTCATGCACTAAGTAATTTATTGTGCATGCATGTGGTAAGTGTTTTACATGCATTCATTTTACAACATACAGCGTCACTTTATAAGTGACATTTTACCCTCCAAGATTCTCTATCAGAGTCACCTTTCTGAGAATGGGGAAAATTGCTGAGTCATCCTTATCCTCAGGTCTGTAATCTTAAGCCAGTTATGGGAGTAGGCAGAAGTACATGATGTTCTTTATGGCCAATATAACCACTGTAGCAGGCTTCTTCTCTGGCATCAAAAGACATTTGTTCCCATTTCAAATAATAGCATTGTGACTGTGAGAGGAAAATATAGTAGAGCCAGAATCAATGAATGGATTCCAATTGTGTAGTTCAAAGTCCTCAGTCTTTCTCTGTCTCTCTGTCTCTTTGTCTCTGTCTCTCTCTCTGTCTCTCTGTCTCTTTGTCTCTGTGGGGAGTTACTGTGGGGAGTAACTCCTATGGGAGTTATCAATGTGGGATCAATAGGTATTTGCATCCACACACATGTTCCTCACACAAAGACTCATGCTGTCATCTGGCGTCTCAAAAATACAGTTAATCGTACACTCAGGCCGTCCCTTTAGCTTTTAATCTGCTGCAAATCAGTGGAGCATAGAAGAGGAGGCAGATGAGCTGAAGCTCTCTATGGGACACAAATACCCTTTGAGGAGGCAATTTTCAATTAGTGTCGTTGTCCATTGTGCACCAGCATAATAGTCAACAAGAGTATTTCCTGTAGTTGTTTATGCAAGAGGGATAAAACAGTGAATGATTATCATATGTCACACTTTAGACAGAACCCAGTTAGTTTTTATGGCACATATTGTCATTGACTTTGAAATAATAGCATAACAATAATAGACTAGTTTTTCAACCACCGAATGAAAGTTCAATGTGTTGATTAATCTTTTTTAATTATTTTTTGTGGGATAAACGATTCAAACCGTCTGTCCCTATCACTGTTTTCACAGCCTGTTAATAGGTGTTCAGAAGACACTGTCTGAGGCCTGCAGCAGCTAGAACATATTTTTCTGGTCAGTGGTGAGATAAGGAGGCTCCAATTAGCTTTTTAATTAAGTATATTTTGATCGTTTATTATTTTCGATTAATCGATGAATACATTAAAATCTTTTTAATGGAGTTTAATTAAATCACTTCTCACATTCTGCATTGTTTTCCAATTCTAATGGAAGCAGCACACGTATAAGGTTGAGACTAAAGTGGCCTCGTTGATTAATAGAGCTTAAGAGAATGTGGACTCAGCACAGGCCACCAGGATACCCATGAGGCTCCTTTTACTTATTGCAAGTGCAAATTCATTTTGAATTTGCAGCAGCAGCAGCATACTGGCCATGTGGTCATAATAATTGCTATAAATACAACAGAATGATCATATGGAAGTGTGCGATTGGAAAAGCTTCCAGATGTTTAATTACTCATTAGAATCTGATTTTGTTACCTTATAAAATATTTATAGTAACACAAATTATGTTCAGTTGGGAATGTGAAGATTCCACAGAGAACACTGGTTTAGTTTTACTTATACTTATGAAAAGGACACAACTTCAACTTCAATCAGCCTTTTATGTGAATAATTCTTATCCTCACCTTTGATGAACGGAACACATCTATGATCTGACTCATTATCTTGTGTATTTCAAGTGGTTTTTATCTTTTCACCTTGCATGTCGATAATAAGGGATCATTCATAAACAGGCTTCTCCCCTTTGTTTAAAATCAGGATTTTCTTCAGTTTGAGTCCTTTCACATTAATCTTCAAACTACAAGCCACTACAGGGATGGCTTGAATGCAACAAGCAGGCAGTGTTTGAGTGCACAAACAGCACTTCTGTCTGCACGTTTGTGAACTTCAGTTTGTTCGCTTTCCAAGCCAAGCAAGGAAATTAAAGATCAATCATTCAATCAATCAAGTTTATTTTATATAGCATTTAATAATGGCAACAGACATTTCAAAGCGTTTTAACAGACAGAAAAACCCAACTGAACCCCCCAAAGCAAGCATAAGCGACAGCAGCGGGGAAAACTGCCTCGTTGAGGAAGGGACTCCGGGCAGGACCCAGACTCTTTTGGGTGGCCATCAGCCTTGACCAGTTGGGAGGAGAAGAAATACAATGAAGATAAGGACAGGGCTTGATAGCTAAAGAGACGTAATTAAGCCAAATTGTATAAAAGAAAGTTTTTATAATGAGATGCAAACATATCTGGTTTATGAGAAATTCAAGAGGGAGGGGCATCAAATGCACCTCTTGATGACAACTCACCATATCCCATGATTGTAGATCTAATCCACCCTTTACTGCCATGTCTGACTGCAGAAAAGTAAACAAAAACATCACCTTCCATCTCAACTGAGTGTTTTCCCCTGCAGCGGTCATTTTAGTAGCGCTCAAGGGTTTTTAATGACACCTTGGGTGTTCTTTTAAACATATCAGGTTACCAAGACCCTCAGGCAGGTTACCAGCTGGCAGACGGTGCTGCACTACCTGCTGCTATTAGACTACACCCGCAGTGACACTCACCTCTGTGTAAACTAACACCTACACTGAGCTCCTCCCTCCGTTTGGGCATGAGTATGAAATGTGGGAATATCATGACAGCCCTGCTGAGCTCCTCCTCCACCTCCTCCTCACCTAGTAAACCATTTGTGTTGAGGGGGAGGAGCCAATTGCACGGGATTGCTGAAGCCATGGGAGTCAGTTTGAACAGGTACACTGGGAGAGGGGAATGACACAGAGGCAGCTGCTGGATGGATTTCCTGTCAGTAGCTGAGGCAGATTTTAATGGGGAGGAAAGGTTAAAAGTAGTCCTGGTTTGACTGAAGGCAACTTGAGAAAGGAGGTTTTTGGGATTTTATCTGTGCGTCTGTGTTGAAAGTCTCCAGCACACTCCTGACACATCCTGGAATCTCCTGGAAAACTCCCCTCTGAGAAGGGGATGAAGTCGGGTGGGGAGCAAGGAAAATGTGGTGAGTGGAAAACAGAGCAGGTGCTGTTTTTGAACAACGGTATCTTTTAGATGAGATTCAGTTCCACCATTGCAAAGTATTTTGCAGTGAAAATGTGACAGAAAACAACAGGTACCAGGAGGGGAGATTCTGACTGCCTCATTTTCATTTTGTGACAGTGAGTTGACCAAACTTTCACCTGTGCTGAGCTGTTGGGGGACTTTAACCTGTCCTGATCTCAGAGTGGTTATCATTTGAACATGAGGGCAGAGGCTCATTTGTTAATTCAGTACTTTGTACTTAGTTGTCTAATGTTAGGTTAGATCAGCACAGTCTTTAATCTGAATCCACCACTGCCTGTTGGGAACCCAAGCAGTAACATTTATATGGTCACATAAAAAGGCATTGTGCTCTGTTTATATTGTCAACACTGTGGTCTAGGATTGCTGGCTGCACTTTTCAGACTGAATGCATCTACATTCACAGGAATAGTTGCTGCATCAGCCCGAATTGTTGTTTAACTGGTAGGCATTAAATTACAACAGCTGAGAAATGCTGCAAATGTGACAACAACTTGAGGTATTCTGTTTTTCCTCTAAATACCTGCATTTTTGTCTGCATGCTAGTCATTCACCTGCCCTTCAACCTTGGCCTAAAGTCAGCCGGGCTATTTGACTAAGATGACTTAAATCACGACAGATGAGTACTGTTGCAAATGTGAGGTTATAGTTTGTTGAGGTTTTTTGTTCCATTTTTCCCTCTAGATATATTTTTATATACATATCAGCTGTTCACCTGCCCCTCCAGCTAAAAATAGCTCAAATATATTAACATTTCCATGTTACAACAGCCCGAAAAAGTGATGTAAAATTGGTTGAAGTTCTTTCAATCATGTCATTAAAAATCTTTGAAGTTTAGCCACATGTGTGACACAACTTGTCTTGTCAAAGCAAACAAACACCTTGTGGCTATGGTTGGCTGTTGTTACCTAACCTTTATCATGCTTATGTTTTCACAATGTGTTCAGTTACTCACCTTTTATTATTTCTGTCACAGCCTCTGTGGTTACTCAAGTCTGTCGCTGCAAACTGAAATTGGCCATTAGTCACGCTTCCATTATGGCTTGCTTGGAACATAATAGGTACAATCATGTATCTGTCGACGGCTGCGGCTGATTGCTGAGCAGGATAACAGAAATCCTCTGCTGTTGGTCTTGTTAGATCGCACCAAACCCACAAAATTCTGCCTGCCAAGCAACGTACACCTTAGATCACTTAGATCATGTAGCTCCTTTATGTCTCACGGCTGTTGCTCAGATGAGTGACACAGATGACAAGATGTCACAGGAGGTTTAATCCTGTGGATTATCTTTTCCTGTAAAACAGAAGCTGGCTCACTCAGTGACTGCATTTAAATATGTCTATACGCTTGAAGGTGTCCATCTGCGAAATTATGTCTTTGTTTAAGCATTGTGTGCATGCCTTTGCCTGCCAGTAGCCACGTCAGTTTGACAGCATGATTGCAGGAGTTTTGTCGTAGATATGTGATTGCCCTCTCTCGCTGATTGTGCTGCAAGCGTCTCTCCCTCCAGTGCTGGCTGTTTTCCCCCCATTGTGGCAAAGGCAGAAGACAATTTGAAACAAGGTGAATACAATGAGTTGCCCACGGGTATTAAGTCAAGGGAAAAGCTAAAGTAAAAATAATTCTTTGTAAGATTTGCTATGATTTCTAAAGAATTTTGATTTCAGATTGATTTTTTTTCCCATGATGTTACATCCATCTCTCTTTTTCTGTTTTAACACATTCACACAAAAGAAAAATGTTAATTTAGCTGCTTACGGTGTCGCTATTATAAATCAGATTGATCCTAATGTTGACTGCTGTACAGATACCATCCATTCCTCCTCTCCTCTTCAAAGATTCCTGGATGGATGACATAACTTTCTCTCTGTAATTTGCTGAGTAGATAAATCAAGCATGAAACACATCTCAGTTTCACGCTTCCACTCGTTACAGCTGGAAGTAGTGATAGATGGGATCTTGTTAAGTCTGGAGACAGCTGGGACCTCTATTCTTTATTTGTCGCCTAAGTGTCTTTGTTGTCTTTCTGTGACTTTTCTAGGTGGCATTGTATTTTTAGCAGCAGACACATGTTTGTTGTGTCGGTTGACTGAAGGCAGCACAGGGTTTCCTCTCGCCGGTAGAAGCCACCTAGCGCATGTACACTGACTTTGTGTACATGGGCCCTTGATGAAATATAGCTGGTGACACTATTTCCAACCTTTCATTTGCCCCCCGCTATAAATAACTACACCTTTTCCCTTTAGCACAAAAGATCATTTCTCAGCTATACATGCACACAAACACTGCGCTACCACACAAGCACCAACACATACCTCTTTGCTACCTGCTTCCACTTATCAAGATGGATCTCTACCCCAAACACAGCTTGCTTATTGTTCCTGTTGCATCAGAAATGGTTGCTTTGTTATTTACTCGACTCAACTTCATGAAACGCAAAAATATCATCCGACAACAACTCCATTTTGCCTAATAACACGCTGGGAAATCAAAGTGAACACAACAGCAGCACAGTAGCAATGTGCAACAGTAAAAAGTCCCCAAATGGTTAAAATAGATTACTGAATATCAAACGCCTGTGTACCTGAATTCAGTAAATGCTGTTTTATGTCACAACTGAATGGATGACATGGTGACGTTCACATTATAATTCCAGCACAGCTCATCAAGCATATCCACAACTGCAATTATGGCATGGTCTGATACAACCTATTAGCATTCTCATCATGTTTGGTATAAGCTGTCCTGAATGGAACCATAAGCTATAGCTTCTCTGTGGAGGAAGCGCCGATTCATTAACCCACCAGACTGTAGTGTACACTCAAGGCTAGTAGTTAATATGCTAAACAAGCAAATACTGCATATTTCTGCAGTCACAGTCTCCTATACAGTGTCTATTTATTCTGTGTGGATCAAAATGAAATGCAACTTGAATACATACAAATAGAGCACCAGAGAGTGATAACTAACACCGTGCTACTAAGATCATGAAAGACAATATTTGCCCTATTATCACATCCGTGGAACGGTTTCCATTTGGCTTTACTTACAGTCCAGTTGTATTTAATAGCTCCATCCATCCATCCATCAGCCATCCATCCATCCATCCATCCATCCATCCATCCATCCATCCATCCATCAGCCATCCTTGTATAACAGGCATTTTATTTTCCATTCAGCCATTCATCCGTCATGACCTGAACAACGCATCTTCCAGTTTCATGGAAGCTCTGCTGCTAATCTCCAAAAACAGACTCTCTGTTTGTGGTCTTTCATGCCATAGATGGTAGACTGACAAACCTTTTTTCATGGAATGGATGGTGCTGTATATACGCTAGAATTTATATGGAGGCACACACACACACACACACACACACACACACACACACACACACACACACACACACACACACACACACATTTGGAAGTTTTGCTCCTTTCTGAGAACACCAATGCAAGTTCTGGCTAGTGTGACTGATATCATCCGCAGACACACTGGAAGGTTTTAAGCCCTTGGATGCAGATCGCGGTGGAATGCAGCTGCGATTACCGCCTATCTTTTTCTTTGATCAGTTTTTTTCCTCGCTGTTGAGCCCCGTTCTAACCCCACTCTCACAGAAGTTCAACCCCCATTACTCCAAGGACCTGAAGCATGAAATAGGCTTGCCAGCATGTGGATGTCAGATTCTGAGATGTTAAGGCATGGACGACTCAACACTGGCCTGCTACAAGGAGGGACTCATGCAGGCAGCAACATCACCATTTAAATGCCTTTGATGGGAACAACTGGTAACGGCTGTTTTTCTTGGTTGTTATTTTGATATTTAGGAGTTTATACCTTTCAGTCATGGACGTTGTTTTGGGTCATTTTTTTTTTTGTAATGGGCTAAATGATGCCAAATGTTCACTGACATTCCTTATCTCTTTTTATGATGCTCCACCTTCAGACTGATCATGAGATTATATGAGGCTATAGGGATTTGAAGGCTTACCATCAGATGGGTTAGCTCATCAATAAATAGCAATCCATCTCTGTATGTGTTATCCTGAATACCAATATCTCTCCATCATCTCCGTTAACAGAGAATATTAGAGCCTAATTTCCATGATGGAGTACCCCAAGACAAGGCGTACCTTTCAGTCTGTGTTCTCTTTTTTTCGGTTTTCATGAGGCGTGACCCTGTCATCTCCTCGGGCGATGCGGGGAGATTGTTCTTCTCGTGAGAATTGACTAACTAATCCAGACGAAAACACTCCCAGACCAAGCAGACGCTGCAGACTGGCCTCATCAGTCAGAGTTTAGGCGTTACTCCTGTCATGAGCCCCTGATGAATTTGCTATCAATGGCCCATAAAGATAAGTACGTGTTTGTGGTGTATGTGCTAGTGTTAGGGGGGTGGTAGCTTGGGTGGTGTGGTTTGTTTCTAGGCAACTTTGAACTCACTTTTGTTTAGTATAATTGAAAATTAGTGATCATGATCTTTGACGTTTCCTGAATTTTCTAATTGATGATGCTCATAGTTTCCTTTGCAGTGCAACACAAGTGCCTGTTGATTAAAAAAAAAGTCTGCACCCATTTTCTCATTGTACCTTAAGCAACAACAAAAAAAGAAATACAAGTTGCTTGATGTTCACTGTGGTGGATTTTAAAAGTCCATTTTCTTCAGTGTGTTAGCTTTGTCATATTCTTTTCAGAACAGACACACAGATGCAGGACATCAAACACGTTGAACAAACAAGAAGTGACCTTTAAAACATGCTCTGCTCCCAGTCAAGAATCATCAGAAACTAATGCTTCAGGCAAATCTATGAACAAAAATAGATTCAAAAGCAAAACTAAAAAGAAAAGGACAGCAAACTAATGAGTGAACAAGGGAAAGTAAAACTAAATAGACTAAAAACTAAATTACGAGGGAAATACAGGTGGAAGGCAAAGTATTAATGCTGGATATAAAATTTAACATGAGACGTGAGCAGAATGAACTACAACTACTAAAAAAGACTACAAACAACCCAAAGATCTGTACGAATTCCATGCACTGCTTTGGTAAGAAAGGTTTCCAAAGGGCCAAGATTAATCAATATCCTGACAAGCATTCAATAATGTGTGAGTCTATTGGAGTGCGACTTTGACTTCAGAATGTTCCGCATGAGAGAAAATGTATCCAATTTTCATCTTTTTAAGTAGAGTAACTCCTCAAATTAAAAGTCAATGCTCTTTTGTTGTTCTCTGTGACTAGATGGATGAACTCATGCAATGAGCATCCATAACACCACTGTGTGATGGCTGTTTCAATATCTGTCAGTTTTATTACATCATAGATTGTAGATAAAATCCATGAAATCCATGTACTTCCTGGGAGATAATCTCCACAGAGAAACAGAACCATCTCAGTGTGGGCACATTAGCCTGATGGCTCCCTGGCATGTTCAGGGAAGTAACAGTGCTGATTCTAATGGATTTTATTGGGGTCCAGCTGTTGAGTGCTGGCTTGGATGCGTTTTGCTGTCACAGAGACTGTTGAGGCAATCGGAATCACAGCGAGGCAAAATACTGACTGAGCCATTCCCTGCTTTGGTGAAAACAGAATATCTTCCTACAGATATATTTAATTCAATAAATTATTTGAATTTTCATGGGTAATAAACCCTACAAGCTTTGTAATTACAAAATAAGGAAGTTTGACCCTAAGAATTCTCTTTTGCAAAGAAGTCTGTTAAGTAACATTGTGCAGGTTTTGAATTTTGTAGGAGATGGAAATTGCCATGGCTGAAAAGTATTCAGTGAGTTCCTCTGCTGCTTTCTGAGCACTGAGCCATAAAGAAGCTGTAACCCTCTGTGTTTCGCCTTGATTTGATTACAGAGTTATTTTAAAATAATTTCATAATAATTTCTAATCACAACAGCATTAGCATTCTAAAATCAATAACTTGCTCATTTTAGGTATATTCAAATGACTGCCGTGAGTGGAAAGCTTTTAACCCAGCATGACATCTTGGAAATGGTTTTTAGAGAGTATAATTATTCATGCAGGCGTCGGATGAGTTGCCAAGTCCCAAACAAATAAGAGCTTTGGGCTTTTGCCTCCTGTTGTGAAAAGATCTTGCTGCTCACTTCCTTGACCCCGACTACTCTTTTATACCCATTTTTATTTAACTCGTTCGATTTTGGGGTTTTTATTATGTCTTATTGTAACATACTCTGCATCCAGAAGGTTGATTTGGTTTTACAGATATTATGTTTTAGATGGCATTGTTAAGCTGCAGTAAGTTAAACATCACACACACACACACACACACACACACACACACACACACACACACACACACACACACGCACACACGCACAAAAATGTAGCATTTAATTAACAAGCTTTTCTTCTTCAAATTATCCTGCCAATCCTGTCATTTATATACTGCAAAGCAGACTGCACACACATTGTCCTTACAGTGTGTGTGCATATAAGATATAAGACGTAAGATATAATGTATAACAATGGCCTGATAGCGTGGGAGTTGTCATCAGCTTCATACTTCTAGCCTGTGCCGTGTGCCTCCTCTGCCAGCAGGCTGAAGGAGAATTCTGAGGAAACAATAAGCGCATTAATTGATTTTGTCTCCAGTAGCAGCCAAAAATCAAACCTCTCTTGGTGTTTCCCTGCCAGTCGCTCCGAAGAGGGAGAACCAATCTAAAAATTTACCCCTCAAGACACTTACTGTCATTCCCTATCAATTTTTGACCTCCAATCCCGTTCAAAGCCAAGGCCAATTTCAGCTGCCTCATAGCTACTAGACTCTGACAAATTGCTGGACCTCTTGCAACTTTGTTTTCTGAACCCTGCTGTTTTGGGTAGTGGCAGAAAAAGACTTGGAAAAGGGAAGAACAGTTAACAGGATGAAAGAATCTGTGGGTGATATTGTAGAGGTAGATTGCAGGAAACAATTTTCATCAGTTATTAATCTTACAATAATTCTCTTTATATGAGTAATTATTAAAAAGTAGGAAAAATGTTCTTGACAACTCACTGTCTTCAGATTTAATAATTTTCCAAATAACTCCCCACAGGCCAAATAATTGTCATTTATCACCATAATGGACAAAGAAGTTTGTTTTTTTTTTGTAAATTAAGAAGCATTTCACATTTGTGTTAGAATTTAATCCGTGTTGACTAACCAAATATACGAGTAATTGGAATGTAACTTCACACTGCAAAGTTACATGCAGACAAAGCCCCTCATGCAGAGAAAAAATGACCAAAATCATATCCCATAAAAACATAATGCATGAAGATGGAGAGAAATCTGCTGATAACAGTGGCTGTTAAAGCATGGTAACCCTACAGATTTCCTCATAATTGATCTTCTTCTTTTCCTTTCAGCTTTTCCCTTCAGGGGTCGCCACAGCGAATCAGTTGCCTCCATCTAACCCTGTCTTCTGCATCCTCTTCTCTAACACCAATTACCTTCATGTCCTCTTTCACTACATCCATAAACCTCCTCTTTGGTCTTCCTCTAGGCCTCCTGCCTGGCAGTTCAAAACTCAGCATCCTTCTACCAATATATTCACTATTTCTCCTCTGGACATGTCCAAACCATCTCAATCTGGCCTCTCTGACTTTATCTCCAAAACCTCTAACATGTGCTGTCCCTCTGATGTACTCATTCCTGATCCTATCCTATCTGGTCACTCCCAAAGAGAACCTCAGCATTTTCATCTCTGCTACCTCCAGCTCTGCCTCCTGTCTTTTCCTCAGTGACGCTGTCTCTAGACCAAACAACATCGCTGGTCTCGCCACAGTTTTGTACACCGTTCCTTTCATTTTAGCTGAAACTCTTCTATCACACATCACACCTGACACTTTTCTCCACCCGTTCCATCCTGTCTGTACACGCTTCTTCACCTCTTTTCCAGACTCTCCATTGCTCTGGACTGTTGACCCTAAGTACTTAAAATCCTCCACCTTCTTTATCTCTTCTCCCTGTAACCTCACTCTTCCACTTGGGTCCCTCTCATTCACACACATGTACTCTGTCTTACTGCAGCTAACCTTCATTTCTCTCCTTTCCAGGACAAACCTCCACCTCTCTAGCTTCTCCTCCACCTGTTCCCTGCTCTCACTGCAGATCACAATGTCATCTGCAAACATCATAGTCCATGGAGATTCCTGTCTAACCTCGTCTGTCAGCCTGTCCATCACCATAGCGAACAAGAAGGGGCTCAGAGCTGATCCCTGATGCAGTCCCACCTCCATCTTGAACTCCTCTGTCACACCTAC
The DNA here is from genome assembly GCA_013358685.1 of Antennarius maculatus. Classification (NCBI taxonomy): domain Eukaryota; kingdom Metazoa; phylum Chordata; class Actinopteri; order Lophiiformes; family Antennariidae; genus Antennarius; species Antennarius maculatus. The sequence continues at coordinate 15,012,406 of CM023607.1, read as the reverse complement.
AGCACACCTCAGTTCCTCTCTGGGCACCCTGTCATAAGCTTTCTCCAGATCTACAAAAATACAATGCAGCTCCATCAGGCCTTCTCTGTACTTCTCTATCAACATCCTCAAAGCAAGTACTGCATCTGTAGTACTCTTTTTTGGCATGAAACCATACTGCTGCTCACAAATGTTCACTTCTGCCCTTAGTCTAGCTTCCACTACTCTTTCCCATAACTTCATTGTATGGCTCATCACCTTTATTCCTCTGTAGTTGCCACAACTCCGCACATCTCCCTTGTTATGAAAAATGGGCACCAGCACACTTCTCCTCCATTCCTCAGGCATCTTCTCATTATCTAAGATCCTGTTGAACAACCCAGTCAGAAACTCTACTGCCACCTCTCCTAGACACTTCCATACCTCCACAGGTATATCATCAGGACCGACTGCCTTTCCACTCTTCATCCTCTTCAATGCCCTCCTCACTTCATCCTGACTGATCTTTGCTACTTCCTAGTCCACAACAGTCACCTCTTCTAGTCTTTGTTCTCTCTCATTTTCCACGTTCATCAACTCTTCAAAGTACTCTTTCCATCTTCCCATCACACTACTGGCACCTGTCAGTAGACTTCCATCCCTATCCTTAATCACCCTAACCTGCTACACATCCTTCCCATCTCAGATTTCCTCACAATTGATAATATCTAGAATTAATTTTATTCTCAGATGTGCCGTCTCTTATTTCTGTCCCATTAAATCCAGGAGAAGGGATGACAGATGTTTCGTCCTCAGAGTAGAGCTGAGATTAGAACGTTTCTATGACTAGCTTCCACTGTACAAAAGCTGTTACATAAAGGGTGCAGGATTATTTAGGAGAGTTTGAGCTATTTTTCTTGATCATACAAATAGGAAGTGACACTGATCAGATTCATAATTCACTGGCAGCAACTTTGTGTCAGCTGATTCATAGCCACTATTATTTAAATGCACACATTTAAGTAGGTATTTACATCAGTGGCCGGGGATGGAGATTTTATTTACCGATTCAATGAATCCTAATAACTTGAGGCGAGCCGGTTTTGGGGTGTTGGATAGAATTGAGGCTGAGATGGAGGGACAGTCAAAAATGCATGTTTCTGTGCAGATCACATCAAAGAGACAAAGATCAGTTGTCATTAGCCTCAGTTTGTTGCCCACAGTACTTCATAGTTGCACAAGACTACAGTCTATATTTAAGTAATACATTTGTTTGCAAAATTAAAATCAAAGATGACAGGTCAAAATATAGAAGCTGTACAACTTTAGTGCACGTCATCATGTGAATTTATAGCTTAAAAAAATATTTTTCAGCATGGGTTGTCTTCAGTTTGTTCAGTTTGGCTGCCTCAAATAGTATCATAACAATGCATAAGTTGTTCCTTGGAAACTCTGACAGCAGCTATGTTAATAAAGAAAAGTCAGATGTTTTCAGAACCACACATCAAACAAGTCTGAAATAGACAAACTTTTGGTTTTCTTGCCCCTTATATCTTAGAATGACGTGCAGATGATATTTTCTGTGCCATTTTCGGGTGTGACAGAACTTTAAAATGGCTTCAACATCCATAACAAGTAAACATTTTGAAATGAAATTATGCTGTTAAGAAACACACAATACACACACAGTAGATGAAGTCTTTCTGCATGATTGTTTGAGTGATGTGCTGCAAAGACAGTTCTGTTACTGTAAATTGATTAAATGTAAATCTGATAATCGTCAGAAAACACAAAAAGTAAATAATGATAGCCTACTTTGGATGTTAGCCTTCAATTGGCTTTAGGTAATAATGTAGTTAAATCTCAAGCTGACATTTTGGATCGTTGATATATCAATGCTACAAGACACAGATGTGTGTGTGTGTACGAAATGCTTACATTGAGTAAGGTTGAAATCCCAAGAGGAAGTTTTTTTCATTATAAATCTGAACATACTATATGTTAGACTACACAAAGTCGATTTAATAAAACATAAAGAAAATTACATCAAAAATGAATATTATGTTGACATATTAATATGATGACAGTGCAGAGTCATGTTAACAGTTGTGGTTATATTTTCATAACTGCTGCCCCCAGGTATAAAAAAAAAATCCGTCCATTTTTAATGTCATCTCTATTGTGCCTTTTTGGAGAAGCTCACCGATCTCTCACATATAATGGTAAGAATAATTGTGTTTCCAGCATTTTGGATCATTTGATCATTTCTGTTCCTTACACTGTACGACATTAGAGACATACTGTATCATATTGTGATAGCTCAGCAGTTACTATTACACCATTGAACATGCCTTTTTTATATTATACATATCTGTTTATTGTGTATTTTAGTGTTAGTGTTGGCTTTCTTTGAATTAAGTCTGGTATTTGCTCTTTGCATTATGCATTTTTTTTGTGCACCAATCCTGCTTAATGTGCCTTCAATTGCCCCTTGGGGTCAAATAAAGTTTTTGAATTGAAATGAATTGCTTCTCATGTAAGTAGATTGTGATTATAAGTTAAGATAATGTGGCCAAACTGCCAAAGAAGACTTAAAAATAGAAGACAAACTTCACTGTACAAGATGTATTGCAATTTAAATTGTAAAATATTTTTTATTGTCTATAACAGACATATATGGTGGCTGTCATTAGGATCAGAAGGTGCGTTGCCATGTCATCCAGTGGAGAGGAATGAGGTTGAAGGGTGATCTAATGGCACAGCCTCTTGTCCCTGACAGAACTGAAACCATGATGGCAGCAGATTCTCGCCACTCCAAACTAAACTCTTCTTGTGTTGTCAAAGTTGCTTTTTGCTCGGAGTCTTGACACAATATCTGTTTTTTTATAGTTATCATTTTGTTTTGTTTGGGCAGAAAAGTAATTAAAGCCAGAGGGCTTTTATTGACTGTTGTTCCTGAAAGGAGCCAAGAATTGCAGTCTAGGTTGAGATATGAAACATAAGACTGTGGCAAAATAATTTCACAAACACTGAAGTTGTTCACTCCCATTCTTTCCCCTTTGGCTTTTGTTTTAATTTACTTGAAAAAACATTACCGTAGTCTATATTTAATATGAATAAATTATTATTTTGAGAATATTGGCTGTCTTCATCAAATTTTAAAATTTTCCAAAAAATGTTAGGGAAAAATTAATACCAGACTCAAGTAGCAAAATTATTAAGTTAATATGCATACTAAAATACAAATATATAAACACAATTTTCATGACAAGCTGGCAAACATAACAAGGAGGCCCCTCCATGGGAATGGACTGCACGGCCTGGAGTCCTGGAGGGGAGAGCTGGAGAGATTGCACTTATCAGGAAGCTTCCTCTCATTTGTAATGCACAGCTACAGCGCATGCTTCCATCCCGCCTCACCCTCCCCACACACCTCTGCCTGTCTTATCTAAAGACTCCAGCACATTGCCCATCTGCAGAAAAAGAAGGAAGAAGGAAGACAGCAACATATGTGTTTCTACCTCACACTCTGGCATATTTAGCTATTACTATACTATATCTATATATATGGTGTATCTTACCATAGATGCTGGATAAGTGTTGGAATTTTATCATTTCAATCCAGTTTCAGTGTAGGCTTCAGTCTTGCGATTCTTAATTGCCTTTGTGTTTCTATCAGGGAGCAGCAGTAACAACTGGTTGTAAAGACTATTTTTACCATCTCCACCTCCACATGTGTCTTTTCCTGCTTTTGTGTGTCTATCAGTTGCATCACTCATACAATCAACCACAGATTTAGATGAAATTTTATGTAGGTAAGTGTTCTTGGACAAAGACACTGACAGATTACATTTTGAGCCACTGAACAGCACAGATAGTATGTGGTTTCTGCATCACCAATTCAATTTCTTCTCTGAATTTAGTGCTCCAGTGCGACATCTAATGGCAGTGATTGTCATTTATAGAACTTTTCAAACTGGAAAATCTAAACTGAGCTTCTGTTTAGGGTCTTCAGACACTATGTCTATGGAGTAGTGTAACACCCATCTATCCAGTTCTAAGGGTGTTTTTGAGGACAAGGATTCATGACTTACAGGGTATTTTTCTTTGCATGGTTCTACTGCTTTCAGGAGCATTGACATGAGCGAGGATCTGAGCTTCCTGTGTGGAGTCTCGGCACTCTGAGTTCTGTCTAGTTTTTTTGTCATGTTGTGTTTGCTGTTTGAGAGACACTTCAGGATATCTTCTGTAACTCCCCTGTGGAGGCTGAATGCAGTCTCTTTGGGCAGGGCTCTACAAAACCAGTGCTCTGAAATGTTAAAGGAATGTGCCAAAGACTCATCAGTGTCACTAAGACTTATCATCTTATTTCAAAAAGATAACTGTTAACAGCAAAAACAAATCCAGGAATAAATGGAATGATGAGAAGTACATCAGGATGTAAATGGATATGGATGAAAGTTCAGGTCAAAGCCAATGGACAACAAGAGTGTTAACCCTGACTGACAGATGGTTATGGAACCTTCATGTTCCATATTGATTTATTTTCTGTGAACAATAAACATCAAGACAACATTAGGCAGCCAATTTGCCCTGCTCCCATTGTCTATTCATTTTTGTGACCTTGTCTTTATTTATAATTTTGAAATGTTCCACTGTGATAATAAAGAGGAAGAGCTATAACAAGTCATGTTTAGTGTTTGTTAAAACAAAAATAAAATTTTATTCATCTTATTGGACGTTACTCTGTCAGGTAATGAAAAAGATACTTCTTACATAAAAAGTAAGAAAGTTCAACAGTAACTTAATCTGCGAAATTCTAAATGTGACCCCAATATAAAGATAAATCAGAATTTTTAGACAATGTTTATGTCATCAGATAAAGATCTTTGCTATAATTTATGACTCCCTGTGTTGTGGCCTTTGTACAATCAATATGTGCTAACATAATGGATAAGCTATTATGTTTGTTTCTAATATAGGATTTTTAAACACCATTGAAGTGTGTCTTGCAATTTTGTGTATCCAAAATTGGACAGCTCTTTGGTTTGTAGAAAAGATCAGCACTGCTTGAATAGTTCCGTAAAATGAGGTTCTATTATCTGGTACATTAAGTCTACCTCTGTGTAATGACACTACACCCACCACCGTTTTTCTCTCGGCCCTTCTCCTAATGAGTTCTCTTACATTTTATTTTCAGTATTTAGTGGGCAGGCCTTATCCTCGGCCTTGGGGGGCAGGTGCAGTGGCCTGTTTGTTCATTCAATCATCCACTGGTCATTTATTTCAGTTTCAGGAGATGAAAGGAGATATAAAGTATTGCACATGGTGTGTAAAGGTTGTATGGACCCCATATGATCCATCATAGTTTGTTGAAACAATTTGTTGAAGCATCTATTTGATTTGAGCAACACATCAATCTAAACTAGGAATGCAGGAAGACAGAAACATGACACCATGTCAGCTTTAAGAGGAGCCAGGAGTTAACTGTATAGAACCACAGGGTTAAAGCTGCTGATGAAGTCATGCATACAAACATAAGTCAACAGAGGATACATTACTCAAAAAACAGAAGTCATTTTTGAGCCTATAGTTATTTCAGGCAGTATTGGCACTATTTTATGTGTGTTTGTGTGTGTGTTATTATTGTTGAGAATAACATCATATTGTATTCAGTTTTTCTGGAAAAACCCACACACTATAATTCTACACATTCTGGAAATATCAGAAATACATTTCATGGATCCACATATGGCCGTGAACCTGTAACCATCCGCTTAATTTTAATATATATGTATATATGACTCATATATATATATATTATATATATATATATATATATATATATATATATATTTTTTTTTTTTTTTTTTTTTTTTTTTTTTTTTTTCGGGGGCGGCAGTGTCTCAGTGGTAGAGGGCGCGGTAGAGCGGGTTGTGCAATGATCTGAGATCGGCGGTTCAATTCCCGCTCCCGCCCAAAAACACACCCGGAGGTGAGCTGACAGTGGGAGGTGTCAGCTCCCCTCCGGAACACTGCCGAGGCGCCCTTAAGCAAGGCGCCATCCCCTTTACAAGTTGCTCATTTGGGAGGCACCACAAGGTAGCTGCCCGCCACTCTACCTCCTCTGCATGCGTACAGGCCCCATGTGTGTGTACTTTGTGTGTTAAGGGCCTGTACACACATATATATGCATGATTTGAACTAACTAGAGTGTGCCACTAATTTCCCTGCGGGGATTATAATCAGTATATAATATTTTAAATTTTTTTTTTAAAAGTTCAATGTTTTTGATCAAATTTTCAGGGTTTCTTTCCACTGGAATTCTTGCTTGCATAAAATAAATTCATTATTTGTTACTGTTTCATTGTTTTTACTAATAAGATCTGGCTTTAGGGCCACGGCCACTCTGCATACATTTGTTACTACAGCCACCGTCATTTTTTGCGCGCGAGAGTATAAAAGATATAAAATGAAAATCTGTTGATAAGATGCTCTTTCTTAAAGAACGTCCAAATAAGAGGCTCAATTATTGTTCATTTCCACTGGAGAATACTCCACCATAAGTGTCAGAAATTATTTTGAGAAAAATGCCTGCATGCCAGGGTTAGTTCCAATGTTATGATTTCCTCTTTTGCTGAATTGGCAACTCCTGGAAATCCACTTCTGTGTTCACCCTTAATTTAGGTTTTCACTCTTCAACTTATCAGCAGCTATGATCTGTCAATTTGTCTGTTTAATGTCTGTTCCCTTCAGTATTTATGACTCATATTTTGTCACCTTTTCACAGTTTTTCCCCTTGTCTCTGATTGATTGTAGGTTTTCAGGTTTTAGCTGTGTAGGAGCTGGGATTTATGTGATTTATGTGAGCCACTAGATAGGACAGCCATGTGAGATGGGGCAAAACTGTTTTTACTCCTCCCCCTTCTCCCCCCCAAGCCCTAAGGATGCATGAAATTGAGCAGAATGACTCCACTCGTCCTTATATAAATTACTTTCCATATGTTCCACCTAGACAAAGGCATTTGTTGTGTGAAGACAGATTTTTCGATTAAATGTTTCTCTTATAAGGTTTGATGTGAGAAATTGAAGTGTGACATTTCTGTGTTGTGGCTTGTTTTAAAAATGTGTGAAGTATCTCTGCTGCCGGAGCGCTTTGAGCACTCTTTGAAACAGCAGGTAAGAAGAAGATGTCTACTTCTCTCTGCTGTTGTTTCTACTTTATTATTAACTCCTTTTGACAGTGTTTGGGGAAGAATTATTTAAAGCACCGGTCACTAAATAGTAAATAGATGCACATCCTTTCTTTACTCCAGCAGAGAGCAGGTTCACCAGGCAGCTACAAAGACAATTTTCATTATAATATCAATGTCTTTCCCTTCTCTTTGCCTGGACTCCTGTGATGCTTTATTACCCACAGTAATTTGGCAGTGTAGTTATCTAAATTAGAAATGGAACCATAACCTTGAATCAATTTGCATTTCAGACATATCCGTTGCTGCAGTTATGTACCCTTTCAGTGCTAACACACCTTTCTGAGATTGAATTCCTCCATGCAAATGACCCTCCTACAGCTACTAGAATTTCATTCCCTTTGGCATAAAGACTGCTACAAGCATATGTTTAAGAATAATTTGGGTCACACATTAGAGTTGGCTTGCTAAAGCTCCTTTTGCTCTGTGTTTTAGTCCTGCTGCGCGAGGAGGTGGCCCAGCTCCAGGAGGAAGTGCACCTGCTGCGGCAGATGAAGGACATGTTGAGCAAGGACCTGGAGGAGACCCAGGGAGGCTGCTCAGCCGACGTGCTCTCAGCCACCGAGCTCCGTGTGCAGCTGACCCAGAAGGAGCAGGAGCTGGACCGAGCCAAGGAGGCTTTGCAAGGTAGAGAACCTCCCAGCAAACAAGAAGCTGTGTGTGTAATTAAAACACTAACATCTGCAATATATTATACCTCTGTCATTTCCCAAATATGTTTTGGAGGAAAGAAGAATTTAAATATGACGATACTAAACAATAGTTTTCTGACCTGGCCATTCCTCTTAATTTTTCAGTTTTTAATTTGCTGACTACCAGAAAGCAGAAAATATGAGGTTACTCTACTTTCCCTTCATCTGGAAGACATTTACTTTAATGTGACTTTCATACATCGTCTCCTCTCATCTTTATGATTCATATAAAGAGCTTACAAACAGGAACAACACCGTTCAGTCCGCAAATACCGAGAAATTAGTCATCAGTGAAACATGTGACTGTTCGGTGTGAACAAAATCAATTTACGTTCACGGTGTATGCATTACATTATACACCATAAAAAAGATGAAAACATCAGAAGTAGCTGTAGGTGGTTTTGCCCTGTTGGGCTGAAATGTTCAAATTGTATGCTAAAGTATGTTACCCATTTAAAGTAATATTAACATGAGTGCTTGTAACAATGGGATTAATGCTGCCCATCAGTTGCATTATGGCCAATTGTTACAGTTGAGAGATGAGCACTAATGGTTTGAGGTTTTCAAAAACCCACTCCGCACTGCAGCTCAGCTCTGTCTATGTGTTTCCCACCCTGGTGTACTCAGAGGAGCTTCTATTCTGTACAAGCCTCAATGTGTTAGCAGAACAGCCCCTGATTCCAAATGTAAAGATGAGGATTGCAGACAAAAATGTTAAATCTTCCAAACTACATTGAGATAACAGAAAAAAATGTGAACATATCATTGAACTATTCAAACTTCATTGTGTCTTGATATGTTGTTTTCTTTTTGTCTTTACACACTCCCATTTTTCAAGCTTAAAATTGTTGTCCTTTCTCCCTTTAAGCCAGTGGTTCTTAACCTTGTTAGAGGTGCCAAACCCTGCCAGTTTCATATGCTCACTCATCAAACCCTTATTTGGTTTTTCAAATTTAAGACATTAATATATGTTTTATTGGTGCATTTCATGAACTGTGCATTAATTTCACCTTTTTCAAAGAACAAACCCAAGACAGTGCATGAACTCACATCGACTGCCTCAGTTGTTGTAAGACGCTTATAAAATAAAAAATCTTCTTATCATGTTGTCTTTCACATAGCGCACATAAATAACAAGCTGGTTTATATTAGAAACGTCTGTCGTCTTGTCGAGTTGAAGGTTGAATTTTGCCGATCTTGAAATCAGATCCGCAGCTGCTTCAGCCAAGATGTCTTTAGCCGTGTCTATTCTGTCACTGATGGTGTCATTTGAAAGTGGAATTTGCGATAATTTACTTTTGGCTGCTGTTCCGAATATCAGATTTGCCATCTTTAATGCAGAAGGTTTTACGAGTGTTTTACCAATGTTGTGCGGCTTGCCCTGCTTTGTGATCAGGTAAGAAACTTCGTAGGAGGTTGTGACAATTGGTTTGTTAATGGGTACAAAGCCAAGAATAGATAGCATAGCTTTTTCGTCGTATCTGACTCTCTTCACCATGAATTCAGCAAGTGCTGTGTTCTTGTATTCCTCATCTCCATGCAGCTTAAGGAAGTATTCTTTTATCTTTGCCGGTACAAGACTAGAATTGCTCAAATTGACATTGCAAATCATGCAGATAGGACGCTGACTCTCACGTTCCGTTATACAGTACATGCACATATTCGTCCGACCACTTTCTTTTTTTGCTCGACATAGTTACTATGGATTGAAATATTAAGAAAGAAATCAGATGACGTACCATCATGACAGGCATAAATCAACTACTGAGTCCACAAAAACCACTGTAGCACAGATAGACCAATCGATGTAGTGTGATCACCTGCAGCCAGTGATGGCTAAGGGAACGTGTCATCACGAATTGACACGGTGTGTCACATGTACACTGTGTTTCGTGTGTGTTCAGCGGAGGTCAAGACAAAAGACCCGACACAATGTTGGATCCTTTGTCTTGACCTCTGTCTCCGCCGAACCCGAGACTGACTCACCGAACCCCTAGGGTCCAATCAAACCCAGGTTAAGAACCACTGCTTTAAGCTTTGCCAAGATTAACATATTAGCCTGAATTTTTTTGTCTTAAATACGGAGAGGTCACATATTTTAAATAGATCAGAAAAACTGGGATTGTATTATGTGTTAAATAGGACTCAAACGTGATTATTCTGATGATTAAATTGACTTCCACTAGATATCATTTCAGACTAAAACAAGCTTCATTTCTTTCAAAGAATGAATTTGAGCACAGTGGTCAAAAAACCTCATAAGACTTTGAAAACCTAGACTTCTGATCAAATACGGGTCATGATTCTTCTTGCTTGTGTTGCCTGTTTCTCAGCTGAAATTATTTCTTAAACATATTCTGTTGGACTGCTTCGGTTTATTTTTACTGTTTAGATCATTCACTACAATCATTCTTCTCAATGAAACGACACCCATGGAAAGAGACAGAGCACAAACCTACATTTGGCATGAGACAACCACAGGACACATTTTAAGAGACACTTGCATCCCATGGTTTTTCTAAGAACTGAACAAAATCAAATGGATTCGGGCAGAGTTCATCAGTGCACACATCAAATAAATACTCATCTCCTCCTCAGCTCGATGCTTGGCTGTGAGAATCGACTACACACTGGGTCATAGTGTCGATTGTTTTACTCTGACTTGTTAATGAAGGCTAAAGCCACAGCAGGCACTCACAGCAGTTGGTGGCTAATGAAAGCTTTATAAAGGCGTTTACTTTGGCTGGATTGCAAGAAACTTAAAGCAGAATAGATCTTGGGTGTACAGTATTAAGATTGGGATTGTTTGAGGACAACAGGATATTGGCTGTCGTCAATATGAGTTTGGCCCCTGAGTAAAGTAATAGATATTTCCCATTTTGCTGTTGAGATTCACGTGCAGCTTTTCGCCAGAGAAAGACCTGTAAAAGTATCTGTATTTACCATCAGCCTGAAGACATAAAGATTTCTGAATTATTCATATGTTTTATTGTTATTTTCCACATGACCTGCCCTGTACAGCAGTAGCTGGTTTGTAGGTCTTTTGTTAGACCACGGTTGTCACACTCCATCTTCATCCACTGACATTGTGCTAGTCTCACACTGCAGGGATACTATTTATGTTTAAAGACAGCTATGAAAGTCTGAAAAATTATTAACTCGCTCTTATGATCATTAAATGAGGTAGGTGCAGATGATTCTGACTTTGTGCCCAGCAATATTCACGGCTACTCCAAGCAAAAAATCTGAACTAATCTGTCATCTTATTTTTTCTCATTCTGTATGTGCTGCTTTTCCGGTGGCTTCTATCGATTGTGTTCCTGTTCTAGACATGGCTATCCCACTAAAAGCCCTGTTGATAATTGTAGTGTGTGGGTTTCAAACGAGGAGGGCGGCATACAAAGGGAAATTGTGAAAGTCGAGCAAAGACACATTTTGTGTATTTTAGTATAGCAGTAGCATTATTAGCACTTCCACAGCCGTGAGGAAGTAAATTGGGTAATGTGGTCATTAAAGATGGATGAAGCAGAAAATATTTGCATATGCTAAAAAACTAGCCACATTTTCTTTCATGGTACTGTGTTTGCATTGTTAGTATTGCCTGTGACTCAGATATATAAATAGGCTTGAGACAACTGTCAGCATTGTTCTGGGATTTACTGTCTCATCTGTACCCAAAACGCAGCCCCAAATAATCTTTAAAATGTTAAACTATTGCTATTGGCCACACTCCAGAAACAGAAACGAGCACTGAAACATGACACTTGTTAAATTGCACAATAAACTACTAACCTTCCATTCATGGTGTATCTGATGAAAGCAGCAGTGCAAGTGCCAACTTCTCTTCACCGTTTACATACTGTAAATTCTTCAGTGTCAGACAGCACATTTTGAAATTCACAAACACAAATGTCTTCAGATTGCCTTTTGAATGGTTTTACCAGTTGAAAGCAATAAAATCACGTCACGATTAGGTTGAACATTAGATTTAGGGTTAATTGTTACATGTCAGCTTTTAGAGGTTGCTATCTAATATTGAGTTTATTAGCCTCAAGGTCTTCCTCTTTTTGCACGTTCACATCTACAGAAACAGATACCTGCTCATGTTTCTGTACGTATTCTCTCTGATGTTCTTCCTCAGCCAATTTAACGATTTTCAATAAAGCAAAAATGACTAATTAGCTTTTAGAGTTGCAACTGCTGATGCAAATAATAATAATAATAATAATAAAAATAAAGCTTATCCCAATATCCTTGAGAATACCTCATTACAGCATTTTCCGTTTGCTGCCAATAGATGCAAGCACAATGTCAACTCTATTTGATTTCCCCAGTCAACACAACAGTAGGATATTATGAACATCCCACCAGATGCTCGCCGGAGGCAAAAACATTTTCCTCAAAGAATGAGAGAAATGTTTGGAGAACTTAAACACCCTGGGCAGCTACCAACACTTTCTGTGAAGCAGAGTAGTTTTATGTTGTTTTTTTATTTACTTTCCTGTTGTTTTGGTGTGGATGAAAAAGCAAAAATCTGGACTGAAGTAGCTTGAACCAAAAGCATCATCCCAGCCTTTGCTCCCTGCCACTGGAGATAATACCTGTTTAATTTGGGAATGGTTCACAGCAACTGTCGCCACTCTTTACTTCAGTTCAGACACTTCATGGCTAAATTGCATGCAGATTTTCTGGTGCCTGTGAAAACAGAATGGAGAATTCAGAGACAAAGACTTGTTTTCTTCTGTTTTCTCTCCAGTTATGGTTAATTTCTTCCATCTCTTGGACTCCCTTTTGCTTTTGTTTGATGAGACCCACACCATTTTTTCAATGTTAAGGCCTGAGCTCACTTCCACTGTGGACCAGAAATGAATCTTAGAGCACCATAATTGTAATTGTGTATCATGCCAAAGTCCCACAACAGAGTTCTGTTTTAATGTTTAAAGTGAAAATATCCTTGCAATCTCCAAAGTCTAAAATTAAATTAAAACGAGGGATGAAAGTCATTAGCTCATGCGGTTAGACATTATTTGGACTTGCTCTTCAAAGTTGCGTTTAATGGATATTAAAAGTATAGCTGTCCTTTTGCTGTTTTTAATTAGCTATTCTTGCTTTGGCTAATTACTGTCACTGAGGGACCTGCAGTGAATCCGGAGCTCAAATGAAGGCAGCAGACTGCCATGTATCATCAAAGCACAGCCTGCCTGCTCTGTTTAGTGTCATTTCACGCTACGCTGTGCTCTGAAAGCAGCTCTGTCCTTGACTACAAGGCCTCTTCTCTCGCTAGGTGTTTAAACACACACACACACACACACACACACACACACACACACACACACACACACACACACACACACACACACACACACACACACAGCGCTACCAAACCTCATCAGTGTAATGCTAGAATACTTGCAGTTCTGATGTCTTTCATTTCATTGGTGGCCCATATATATTTGATGCCAACGCTTTCATCAGGAAAGGTAATGAGGACAGTTTTTCTATCAAGGTTGCAGTGTAATATGTTCAAATTAAACTTGAGTTAAAACACATTTTTTTATGAAATTGTCTCCTGGTGGTCATCAAGTCACTTATGGTGCTCTGTTTTGTTTTTTGTTTTTTTTGTCTTTTTTTTAATCTGCTACACACATAGAGGTTAGTGGTATTAAAAGAATAACAGTCCCCCTGTTCCCTGATGTGTTTGTTCTGCTCTTTAGAAGGTTGTACACACACATACACGCACGCACGCACGCACACACACACACACACGAACACATGCACGTCCAGGACACCTATTAATGAATTGTTTGATCTATTTTTAATTGCTTGTTAAACCCATGAAAAGCCAAATGTCACTGCTGAGGTTTGCAGATTCAGGATGAAACTTTAATTACCCTTTAATCATCATATTGGAACAACATCATAACTGTAAAGGATATAGTAGTGACATGATATTTGCATCACACAGCTCACTGAGGAGCATGGAGCACACTTGGTAGCTCCAAGGTTCCTATTTCATTTTTTAGCTGACAGATTTTAAATCCCACACTGTGAACAATGAACTCCCTTCAATGATTCTATGTCTCTTTTGTTCTTTCACTCAATAATTATATTAAACCAGACTAAAACCTGATCTTCTCTCTTTACGAGTGTAGTTATACAGAGTTTTGCTGCTGTGGAGTGGTTTTATTCATTAATGTGTAAGACATAATTTTCTATATTGATTATTGGGTCTTTCTTTATGATTACAACCTCTGTTACAGGAGCTAAATTAAGATTAAGATTTTCTTTGGCACGTTTGCTATTTGATTGTCTCTCAGTATTACACCAAAACTACACAACAAATTTTCATGAAACTTGACTTGGGGCTTTTCCTACTTAAACCTACTTAAACATTGTGAAATACAGTCAAGTTTTTTTGACCACTGCTATTGAAGTAAACTGAGCTGATTTAATAAAAGGTGATGGAATGGTTGGGAGTGTTTTTAAGAAACCCCCTTCAATATTTTAATTTATCTATTTCTCTCACTTTCACCATTTTTATCAGTTTACAGTCAAGGATAAATTGTGGTGGTGGATAGGCTGACAGATGAAGTTAGACAGGAATCCTCATGGACCATGATGCTCACAGATGACACTGTGATCTGCAGTGAAAGCAAGGGGCAGGTGGAACATTTAGAAAGGTGGTTGGAGAGGAGAGAAACGAAGATAAACAAAATATTTGTAAAACAGAACATTTGTACATATATGAGAGGAGCAGAAAATAAAGAGTGAGGCTACAAAGGGAAGACATAGCGACGATGGAGTCAACAACACTCAAGGTCAACAATCGAGAGCAATGGGGAGTGTGATATGGAGGTGAAGAAAAGGATCCAAGCAGGTAGGAATGGGTAAGGAAAAGTGTCAGGTGTCATGTGACAGAAGGATCTCTGCTAGTAGGAAGGGCAAACTTTGTAAGACAGTGGTGAGACCAGCCATGATGTATGGATGAGAGACAGTGGTGCTAAAAAGAAAGAGAGTAGGAAGATGGCGGAAATGAAGATGTTGAGGTTCCCTCTGAGAGTGACCATGTTGGATAGGATCAGAATGAATTCATCAAAGGATTAACACATAGTCTTTGTTGCTTAGACCCCAGCAGGAAGAACAACACCATGGTAAGTCTTCTCATGAATTAGAGCTTCCTGACTGAAGAAGAGATGGCAAAGAGGACGGCTGGATGACTGCAGGGAGAGCGAGGGAGAGCATATTTAAACTTTCACAGCTTGAAAGTAATCAGCTATAAGGAGAATGTGACAGGCTGTGATTGAATAAATGGATAATGAAATATTAAGCCAAATATAGTGACTCTACTAGTAATCAGCTTCTCATTTATACTTTTCTAAAAAGTAAATTAACATTTGTCATTTACTGCATGCGTGCTGTTTTGAATTATTACTAGAATTTATTTAAAACTGATTGTCTCTCATATTTACCAGGTGTTATTATTGAAGCACAATGCTTGGATACAAGGACAAAAATTTTGTTTGTCTCTCAAGGTAATCAAGTATTTGTTTTCTGTAGGATTTCTGGCAATTATAAACTTTCCAGACTAGACACGTGTAAACCAACTGCTGGCATCACTTTTGGACAGACATCAGTGAGATATCAATCTCTGAGAAGGAAAGCAGGTGTAATATATTCTTTTTGAGTTTGGTTGAATGAAGACATCCGACAGCCAGTAGGAACTCTTGAGTAGTCCAATATTCCTGTTTGGTAACTAATGAGTTGGTCTTTTACAGGAATGTAAGATGTCCTAGTACAGCACAACATAATGGAAGGGCAGAAAAAACAAAGGCTTTCAGCCCACTGCAGTAGCAGATGTTCATGTTGAACTACTTCATAGCACAAAGGCTTCAGCTTTGTAGCAAAGAGCTTTTACAAGACAAGTCAGGAGAGCTTGGTACCAGCAGGTGTTTTTAACGCTGGACTGTGAGTTCATTGGCTTGGAATTTTAAATGATGAGTGTGAGTCCTTGGTCTGTAGCTTTTAGTGTCCTAATTTGCATGCATACTTTCAGGATTTCACATGTATATAACTATTTATGTATTAGACAGAGGAAAGCAAGAAAAAAAAACAAGCACAAATACTCACACAAATACATGCATACATTGTGTGGGAGGAAAGGACGTACATATGTTCTCTCTTGGACAATATCCATCCACCATGATCTTCCTCCTCCACTTGAAAGCATAATTACATTCCAGAGATAATTAGTGGAGGCTTTTGGAGAAACATTCTGTATGTCAATCATGCAAGTGGTCGCTAGAAAATGCAAGCACGTGAAAAGTTTCCCATCTTGCCTGCATTTTTTAATGTAAAATAACTTTAGCTCTGGAACTATCTCTGTTCAGTAAAAGCCTTAATGTTTATCTTATCAATGGTGGGAAACACTGATGCCAATGATTTGTGAGTGTGAATAAACCCTTTTACCCTCTCACAGTGAGCACTTTCTTGTGTCCAACACCAAGAAAGCCAATGTTGCCAAATGGTCACAGGTGCAGGATGTGAGGCGGTAGTGGTTTTTTTTTTTTTTTTCCTCATCTCAAAGATGCCTTTGATTACACTTCCTGAGGCAGGTGCTGGAAGGTTTCCTATTTTTCCAAGCCAATGGGGGATGTTTCTTAGCTGTTCATTTGCTTACTAGTTTGACTTCACTATCCCTATCATTCTGGGATTCCACCTCTGAAGAACAGGTGATAGATAGTCATATAAGTTTGACAGGTGAAAAATGACATAGAGGAAATGAGTGTGACGGCGCTTCCACATTATGTCCTGAGCATGCTCCCTAGACTCAACTTCAGAATGTCAAGAAATTAACTAGGCTTTGATATGACACAATTATTAGCCCACAGCTGGAATGGGGAGGTGGTGGAGAAAGGTAAACAGCAGCGTTAAAAGAACAACAGAGACCTGTTAGGGAATAAAATACCAACAAAAAGGGATGCATGGTTGTAAGGAAATAGATGTCATAGTGGAGGAGAGCAATTTGGACAGAAATGGCGAGAATACATAAAATTTGAATATGGCATGTTTTGTCAGTTTGGAAAGATAGCTAGAGGGAAACTCAGCCTTAAGCAGGCAGATGTCTGGAAAACTGCCTTGCATGAAAATGAAGGCAAAGCAAGGAAGAGGCAGATGCAGAGGAGAGCAAAAAAAAAAAAAAGACATGTTGTCTGAGAAAATTAGAGCTTCTGTGAATACGCTGAACCACATCCTTTATCATGATGCGTGGGTGAGGTCCCAGGGGATTAGAAAGAGTGTGTGGCAGAGATAGCTGAAAAGAGAGACCATGAATCCAGCAGTGGAGAGCAGATTGACAGGAGGGTTTGTGCGTGATTCACCTTTTTATCAACAGGCACTCACAGCGTAGAAGACCAGAGACAGCAAGTGTGTTTGATGCTTTAATTTAAAATGCCCCACAAGTGATTAGTTAGTTATTTATTCTCCTACCATCTGGATCGGTGGATGACACACTCTGAAGAAGTACAGTACATGACCAACCTCAAAGCATATTAGCTGTAGTTTATGTAGAGTGATTGCACGTTGTTAATGTTTGAATTTTTATTGGAATACATTCATAAACACCAACGCACTGCAACCAAATTTTGCTGTGATGCTAACAAGCGATCCATCTCTCACTGTTTCTGTCTCCTTGTCTTCCATTCTTCCTTCCTTGCAGCCATGAAGTCTGACCGGAAACGCCTGAAGGCAGAGAAAGCAGACCTGGTGAACCAGATGCAGCAGCTTTATGCGACTCTGGAGAGCCGAGAGGAGCAGCTCCGCGACTTCATACGCAACTATGAGCAGCACAGAAAAGTATGGCTTTGATGTTCCGATATAAACAGTCACATGCAAACACATGCTCAAAAAGATGAACAAAGCTGTGACGTAGGCAGTCTATTTCACATCAACAACACAACCAAAACTAGGAAGCTTCTAGAGACAGCGTCTCTTCATCGATACTGTTATCAGTAAAACTAAAGTTTTTTCTGAGCACAAGTGAGAAGATAATCAATTGCTTTATTGTTTCCATCTATTTCATTATATATATATATTCCATTAGTATATTCCATTATTTGTGTCTGTTGGTGGTAAATTAATTCATACCAACTAATATTTTGAACCAGGAGATCTCTGAACATTTGTGATTATGTTCATCATCACTTAGTTATAAACAAATATGGATGGATGATGGATGGATGGGTGATTGATGGATAGATGGATGGATGGATGGGTGGTTGGTATATTATTATTCATGATGTGAACAAAATATTCTAAATGTTATATTTGAAAAAGTATTCCTTGTCCATCATCCACCCCCACACCAATTCCCTCAAAATCCAATAGTAATGCTTCCGCATATCTACTAGGCAAACAAACAGACAAACAAACTGAAAGAAATGACTGAGGTGTACACAGGCAATAGTAATCCACTGGAATGTACAGAAAAAAATTGCCTTGACCAATTTTGATCTTTTATTTTAATTGTTTTGGTTATTGATTATTGGTACTTCAGGTCATCTTTTAAAGGTGTTTTTGTTGTGTGAAACAAATCCATCAGTATCTCTGTGTCGACCAGGAGAGCGAGGATGCGGTGAAGGTGCTGGCCAAAGAGAAGGACTTGTTGGAGAGAGAGAAGTGGGATCTGCGGCGGCAGTCCAAGGAAGCCACCGAGCTCACAGCGATGCTGCGCTCTCAGCTTGACCTGAAGGACAACCGCATCAAGGAGCTGGAGGCTGAGCTGGCCATGGTGAGACTGACAGACAAAACAGGTTTCATTACTGTTTCATGGATGTACAGAATGGTGTCTGTCACTGTGCAATATTTAGGATATACTGCATATAATCAATCCGAGAAATGCTTTGAATGTACAGTATAGCATCCCTCCTCCCTCATGTTTCCAACTCTTCAGATGAGTAACTGTGTCAATCAGAGAATGGAGCTGCGGGTGTTTGCAGACAGAGACTACTCTTCTAGGGTCATGGCGGTAAGATTGGCCCCCAGCTTTAAGTCTGGATATTTCCTGACCCTGCTGCTCCCTAGATATCCACCCTACTTGTGACCTCATTATTATTTTGGGACGTCCCGTCTCAGATGCACATGTTTGACTAACCCTCAACCGACCCCGACTGATCCCAGTGATCCTAACATGAGTTACCCCATGAATTCCCACTGTGATTGATGTAAATGTTGAAGGTTTGATTGAGTGATTAAAAACTTTTGGAAAAAAAGCACATCAATAATATTGTAACTAATGATTGCTCTCAAGGTTTGTGATTGTGTTTTGTTTTGCATGTCAAAAGGATTGATAATCATTTGACTGCTAGGTAGGAATGATTGCAACAAAGCTGATTGTGCCAGTGTTGATTTGCAGCCCACCATCTCTTGGCATGATGATAAGATTTGTTCAGCCAGAAGATTTCAAGCGTTTACAAAACACTAGCATCACAAGGCTAATCATTCACACAAAAGAACACACACACGCACACACAAGCAAAATCACATCTCAGAGGTTCCACATGTCATTGTTACTCCCCATAAAATGGTGGTTACCTGTGCTTGTCAGAACAAATGTATTTATTAAAAACTGATGGAAAACTGTCATTATTTCTAGTTTCTCCTTGTTTACACCTAAACAGTCCATGACTTCCACACTGGAGAACAAACAAACAGCAAGCACCTGTTTTCCACCTCACTGTCAGGAGTGGTGAAAAGAGATTTTATACAACAAAAGACGAACATGAACACAGCTGACAACAACCAGATGAGGCACTCGGGGAGGACAGCTCACACAGTCACACTGTACTCGAAGGCTTGACATCAGATGCTGGATATATTACATGCATGCACACACAGAACAGAAATATACACCACAGTAACATTAACCCACAAACACAGATAGATATCTGCTTCTTGTCTGACTGTATCTGCCTATCTTTTTTTTGAAGGCCAAACAGTCACTAGCCACCCTGACCAAGGATGTGCCCAAGCGTCACTCTTTAGCCATGCCAACAGAAGCAGTCGTCAATGGCAACAACCAGGAGTGGGTGATGCAGGCTGACCTTCCCCTGACGGCTGCCATTAGACAGAGTCAGCAGACCCTGTACGTCCACACAGGACACCCCACTGACCGGCAAGGTAGGCAAACATAAAGCCCTCGTCTTGTACATTTACTGGCTCATCACTGGTGATTTCACTATCGTGCACCATCTGCATGCTCATGAGAACCTGCTTCTAACACATCAACTCCCTCTGCCTGTGTTCAGTGTAAGTGCACTGTTGGATGATGCTCCAGTCGTGACATGTCATGCACCTGATGTAGCTGCAATAGTGAACATAGATAATCCCCTGTGTGATGGAACAGTGGCTATGTTGGGTGCAAAATTTCTTTTTCTTTCTGTGTACAAGTAGATGGATTCGTACATTGTGTCTATGATGTTGCGGTAACCTTTCCTGTGTGCTGAAGGAGTCGATGCTCCCCACCTATTGTATATTAGTTGTTCTTTATTTGTCCCTCACAACATTTTGCTACTGTATATCTGCTATCTGACTGACTCGGGTAGACCTGTACAACAGAAAACATTTTCTGCCACTGTGTATGTAAACCATGGTGAACCTTGAGGCAGCACTTTACAACTGAAATTAAACAGCGGCTGAGCCAGACCATCAGCCGTCGCTGACTCCCATTTGGTATTCTAAACCGAAATAATCTGCAGTTTCTCTTGCAGAACTCAGCTGCTTCCACTTTTTTACTGTTGGCTGGAAATAGGTCTGTAACTTTTTTTTTTTGGTGTAATGTACTGTAACTAGCTGAAAACGGGTAGGTTACTGAAACAAAGCGGTCTGCATAAGTAAATGTCTGTCTAGGATAGTGTCTGTTACTTAAGATGAGGGACGTACAAATGTTCAAAATTAGACAAATAACACATTTTTATTGCTGTCAGTAGACCAAATATCAGCAAAGGACACCATTAAAAAGGAATATGGAGCTGTCATTGTAGATATTTATTATTAATATATAATGTAAGAGGTGACATCTAGTTGTAAAGCCATCCATAGGGGCTGTCATCCTTAGACTTTCCAAAAACATAGAATTACACTTCAGATTTAAAGGCACCACTGGCCTTGCTACCGCCATATGAGAAGAGCTTGTTTTACAGTTAGTTGCGACATAAGAAGTTACTATTTTGTGGCATATGGAGGAAAAACAGACATGGATAAAGAAATCAACAGGAAAAAAAAACAACATCAACAAAAAACCCAAAAACAAAACAGGGAAAATGCGTGAACACTCTCGAGACCCAGAGATGCTTTGTAATTGGTTGCACTGTATGTGTCAGCATCACAGCTACAACTACATGCACACACACACACACACACTCACACAGACACACACACACACACACACAAACACACAAACACGCTCTCACTCAACCTCTGTAAAGCTTGTTTCACTGTTGCTTAGCAACTGCAGCTGACTGCAAATAATTTCAGGTTTTTGAAATATATGTTTTATGTAAGTCTCTGGTAGGACTGTAGAGAGGAATCAGATTGTCCCTTTTCACCACATTCAGAGCCGAACGCACAACATCGAAAACGAGCCTTTTCTCTTCTCCTTCTCGTCGTTCCAGTGGCCGCCGTGCGGCTGAGCCCGTGCCACTCCCGCCAGCCCTCCATCATCTCTGATGCCTCAGCGATGGAGGGGGACCGGTCGTCCACGCCCAGTGACATCAACTCACCACGCCATCGGACTCACTCCCTTTGCAATGTAAGAGCTGCCCACTACTGCACCGCCCAAGTAATCACATCCTTGGTAGCTGCTACTGGCTGTTCTATTCCCCTGGCGCTACTGTTTTTCCTCCACCATCATTATGGATGAATTCATGTTCAACCCATCCAGCCTGTCCCTGTGATTTGAATTTTTGTGAAAAGGACTTGAGCTTGTTGTGCACGTCAGCAGCATGTCAAGTGTCTCTCTTGCCCCCCTGTGTTAAGGTCTTTATCTATTCTGTATCACCCGGTCTGCTCCCCTCCACTAACCTATCTTTCAACTTTCTGTTCCTTCCCCCGTCTCTTCATCTTCTTGTTCCCCCTACTTTGCCTTTCTCTTTCTTCTGCCAGTCCCTAGAAGATCTGGAGGAGGCGAAGCGTAAGAAGAAGAAAGAGAAGATGGGACTGGGATCTCTGTCGCGTGTCTTCGCCCGGGGAAAGCAACGCAAGTCCCTTGACCCTGGTTTGTTTGATGGTACTTCAACGCCTGATTATTACATAGAGGAAGATGCAGACTGGTAAAAGCACACAATGTCCAAACGAATCACCTGGAGAGCCTTTGAGGCAATTATCAGAGGACACATTTGTGTTGAAGTGCGTGAGGAATGGCGTGTGTTTGATGTCAGCGTGTAAAAATTATAATAATGTGTATGCCTGTGCAGTTTCATGTGCATGCATACTTGTGTGCGTGTGCAGATGAGTGTGTGCATGCGTGCTTCATCCACGGTCAGAGACGCATTTTGTTTCGCTGGAGTGTACAACCTAAAGAGCAAATTGCACCTGTATATATGTACTGTCCTGTACATAGATTGGACAGCGTGACACAGCGATCATTGTAGATATGTTTGTTGTATCTGCCCTCCGGCTGTGTTATTGGATCTTTTAATTGTTCTTTACATTTTGACTTTTTGTTTTCACTCAACTGGAAACTTGAAGGACTGCTGTACTTGTAAATAACAAGCATCGATGTGCACTTTGTGCGTGTAAATGTCTCCTTGTCCTGAATCCCTTTTGTTATTTTTGACATGTACCCTCCTCCTCTCACTACCTTTTAACTTAAAGTCCTCCTGTTTATTGTCCTGCTTGGTCCATCCTCCTCCTTCTGCACTGCCATGATGAGAACAGTTTCCTGTAGGCAACATGCAGACTCCACCACCAATTTGGTTACACAGTGCCTCTCTCAGCCCATCAAGACAACTGTGCACTCCTTGATATTTGATGGAATGAAACTTCACTCTCTTGAGAGAGGAATAAATGTTCAATGCAGAACAGCAACATGAAGCCAAACAGGAAATGTGAAGAAATGTGCTTTTAATCTGTGACATGCATGCAAAGAGTCTCAGTCCCTGAATGCATGTTGAACACGAGAATGAGGAGTTTATTAACTGTCTGTTTAAAATGAAAAAAAAGAGAGATCAATATCTGATTTCATATTTAGTCATGATTTCTATCATTTTAAATGAAGCTACTGGATTTATTCATCATAAAATGTTCCTTTTTAATTTTCTGAATAGCAATTGACCCCAAACTGAACAGAATATTCACTCACCAGGGTCTTCATGCAAAATATATTTTTTTAGATATTAAAGGTCACCAGTGGCAACAGCCATAAAAAAAACCTCTGTACTAAAAATAATTAATATATTTATTCATGAGGCATTACCATTCCAATTTTGTAGAATTGTATAATAGTTCATAGATATTATATTCCAAGTATCACATGAGGCTGTTGAGTGGAGAATTATACAGGGTAGATTTAGAAAAATGAAAATTGCGGTCTTTAAATAATCAATAGCTGCATAGCAGGCTGATTGTCATTTTATCAGAAAATTAGAGCTTCACCATTAAGGCCTGAGCATAGAGCAGATGTTAAATGAACAATAGCATGTGCCAACTCAGGAGGTTGAAAATTAGATTAAAGCAGGCTAATCAAACTGAAGCAAATGTATGTTACCTCACATGACCTAATGAACTCACCAAAAAAATTCAGATGTAGAGTTCAGACCATCGCTAAAAAAAGCAATTAACTTTGTGTCAAAGGTTAATAGCATTTCTTCAAGCAAAAGAATGACTACAGACCTTGGATTATTTTCATCCTTTCATTGGATTGAGCCGGAGTCTGCACTGCCACCCCCAGGAAATCTTTTCTCTCCCCGATATCAAACTAACACTGGGTATTTGTCAGTCTCATGTGAAACACTGTAGAGTCACAGATTACATTGGGAGCTGTATTTAACCACGGTGCTTTTAAAAAAAGCGTTCATGTAAGCAGTGAGAAGATTATCATTTAGCTAGTAGCTCAGCCTGCATCTGAGCTCACAAAAGGATTTAGAGTCAAATTAAAGGTGAATCACTGAGGAAAATTCAGATATGTCATTATGTATTAAATAATTTGCATTGGAACAACAACTTAACCAGTTTATGTCATTAGGCATTTAAGGAAATGTATGAAAATCAAGGCTATTTTTATTTTTTTAATTCAACCACCCGCTTTGATCCTCTACTGATTATCGGGGGAAAAAAACAAGTTATCAGTAAAAAATGTTGTATGAGTTTCATGTTTTGAGCCATGGCCTCTTTGTTTTCCACAAGTATTTTACTTTTTGTAAATGAGACAGCATTACAGGAGTAAAATATTTATTATTACTATTATTATTATTATTAAAGAATTCTATCTAAAAGATGCAGGTGTCATTGGAGGACTTCTACTGTGATGTCCTGAGATGTTTGGAAGTTGATTTTAGCAAACCTTGAAAGGCATGGGAACAAAATTACGCTCAAAAGAACTAAATGAGAAACATATCATTATTTTAAAATAAAAAAAATAACCTTGAACTTCCATATGGCTGTCCTCTTTCCCTGTGTCATGTCTGTGTGTGCATTTGCTCATTTGTTGTGTGATGGTTCTAATCCTTTGTCCCTTTAAAACTGGGGGGGTGGGGTGGAGTGGGGTTCTCAAACACTTCCAAATGACCTCCTTTCCTGTCTCTCCCAATTCTCGACTGCTTATTCTCACAAAAGTCCATTTATTCTTCTCCTGTTTCCCTTCTATCATGAAACCAACAATAAGAAAACACAGAAGCAAGTGGAAAGGAGGCCATGCCAGATTGTTGGAACAGAACTCATACGTGTCAGCACATGGTGTCAATAATGTTCCAACCTCTAACACTGACCCCTCTTGTTTGACATCCACCGGACTCTCAACACAGTGACGTGACCCAAGAAGTAATCAATCTGACTCTGAGATTGAGGAAAACCAGTCTCAAACACTCTGAAAATAAACTGCGCTGGGTTACAAGCTGTGTTTGCAGATTCCTCCTCTCTCAAATCATATCAAAAACTTAACTTAGGAATTACGCACTTCTTCAAGTTGAATCAAATGTGATGAAAGCATTACAACTGTGTATGTATAGAAATGCTTTTCCAGCACAGAAAGAGATATTAATGGCATCTTTGTGAATCTTACCTGCTGGAACGGTCATGACATGTTAGTTCAACATAGATTAACAAAGTCTCACACTAACCAAAGGTCTACAATGACAATACATGATTAAAAGTACAGTGGTGCATTTTGGGAAATACATTTGTGATACGCATGAGAAACATTCAAAGCTATAGCTGGCTGCTGGGTTAAAAGAAAGAAGAAGAAGAAGAAGAAACACATCTTTATTAACCCTCTTGAGGAAATTATTTTTTCACTCTTTTTTACAGTATGAACATGCATTTTTACAGTATTTGTTAGTACAGGCCCCTGAAACCAGGGCTTTGAACCGGTTCATGGAACGAAAACGAAAACCGGAAACAAAATCGGAACAGAAAATAATTGTAAAATGGTTAATACCGGGTTTTTTTCCGTTCTTGAAAAAAATATTTGACCTCATGTTTCACTTCCTGTCATTCACTGGACGCGGGATGAGAGCAGAGAGAAGTAGCGGCTATCAGCAGCAGTTAAGAAAAGGGCAGTCTCCCAGTCACAATTTAATCATAACAGGTAAACACTGCAGTAAGTCAATCTTAAAAATGTGCTTTGTAGCAATATTGAGCTATGGGAGAAGCGCAATGAAGATCTGTTGTTCAGCAATAAGTGACATGGTGGAAGTTATCCTTGTCTTATTTCATGTAGTGTCTAAGTAGGAGGCATAAGCCTTAACTACGGTGATATAACTGTCATAAAGCAGAGGTGTAGTGCTGTGGTACTGTTTACTGTAGGGTAGGGATATATCTATAATTATAGTCTATAGTGTATAACCTAATTGCTTTAGTTGCCAATTTAAAAGTCCCTAAGTTGCCGTATTTTGCGCACCATTCGGCACATTGTATAAAGAGGCGCAGTTTATTTCTGTACTTTTACACACGGCGCACCTTATTGTTTGGTACATGCTTGCTAACGGAAGCAAAAAGGTGACTGTGGTTGAACTGGGTTGTACTACGTATTTAAATTTAAAAAAATATACCGATATTATGTTTTAAACATATTTTTATTTCTTTATTTTTTGATAAGTCTGTGCTAAATCCTTCGAAGTCCTCATCTTCGGTCTGCATGGAATAGCTCGGCAATTTCACTATCGCTGACCGTCACGTTTCCGGGTGGCTGTCCGGTAATGATGCCGGCTTTTGCGAAACATCGGACAAAAGTCGAAGTAGACATGTTAGTCCAGGCATCCGCAATCCACGCACATATTGTGGGGGTGAACTGATAGCCTGGAGTTTACATGTTGCGTCGTAAGTGTGTCTCTTACGCCACCGTTGGGGGTCTTTAGCCAAACAAAAGTGGTTAACAGCATACCTGCGGTACAGTACCGGCATATACAGATCCTATGTCGGTGGACAATGGCCGATCTGGTGAATCGCTGACTAAAATCACACAAAAACATTTTTACAGATTTTGGAACTCAGTGTACACATAAGACGCTTAATGTTAAAAAGCGCTGCGTTGACTTTTGAGAAATTTTAAGGCTTTTAAGTACTTTGCGCTCTTATGGTGCGCAAAGTACGGCACCTACATATTTATATTTAACGTTATTAACCGGTTCAGGAACTTTATTTTTTTGCTCTAACAGGTTCAGGAACGTCAGTTTATGGGTGGAACGCAAAACCGGAAATGTTATAATTCTGTTTCTGTTTGGAACGAACCGATTGGCAAAAAATTCTGGTTCAAAGCCCTGCCTGAAACAAACACACAACAAACACCAGGGGCCTGTAAGCATGCAGTTAATACATACACAGTAGGATGCAGAGTGACGGGTTGTGACTTCGGGGTGCCGCCCCCGGCAGTGGCTTAGTTTAGCATACCATAGATGGAAACGGCATATATAGACTCATATGTACTGCATGATAATGAGAATGGGGGCAATTATATCCTCTGTCTCTGCAAGTCAATGAGGAATCTTATTTCCCATAAGGTCAAACTACATTTTACAACAAACTTACTTTATTATTCAAGCTACATTGGAAGTCAAATAGTTCTTCACAAAGGTTAGAAACAAGCTGGCCGGAACGTCATATTTACCAAGCAAAAATTAGACTGATTCTATTGCTCAGAAAGAAAATGAATAAGCCTTCCTCCTCTGTAGATCAGTAAAGGTTTTCATTCTAGAGCTAAATAGCTACTAGCTTTAGTGTGGTGTGTAAAGCAATGGCTAGTCACTTTAGCAACAATATGTTTTTCAGAAGCTACTGAAGGGCCCATTTAATGCTTGATGCTTAAAATAAATTATGTTCTCTGTTATGTGAGGTTTACTTGCGTTACATCAGATAATGGAAACCAGACTCTTTATATCAATAAATAGTAGACACCGGAGTAGGAGCTTGCTCTCAAGTCAGAGAAAGTCAGAGAGTGCAGTCTGCAATGGTTTGGCCTTCAAATGGATGCCAGACAGTCAATTATACAGTTCCTAATGTGACATGTCTTTGTTACAACTCTCTCTGGAACAAAAAAACAGATCTTGTCTGTCATCTAGAGATCATTTCTGTCCAGAGAACAGATGTATAACACTTCATTTGAATCACTCTCAGAGGGCCACTTAGATTGTTCCTTGAAGGGCGCATAAAGCCATTCAACATGGACAAACTACTAAAGTTGAGCTGAATAAGAAGCTGTTTATCTGGTCCCTGCAATCATTCAGTCATGAATCTTCTTTTTGAGTAAAACACACAGCAGTATAGTCAACAGAGTAGCCTTTCCATTTCCTGTATTTGCTGGGAACAAGAAACGAATGAAGCAAAAACAACAATTTATTCCTTTTAGTTTATTTAACAGACAAGGATTCAGATAATGAATATAATTCACTCTCATATGTTCATTTTACAACAAAATTGGAATTACCAAATGAATGTTTGCCCTACCTGTTGTCTCTCCAACAGGTAGGACAGATTCTGTGGTCATCCCTTACTCTCAGGTAGATGCTGTATTCTTATTCATTTGTTTCCAACGATCCGAACAGTTTCAGCCTCCATGAGTAACGCTCATGTACAGTCACAAAAAGTGTGACTCAAGAACACTACAGTATTTGAACTGATGTACGAGTTTTCATAGTGCAAGTAAGATGTTACTGCACTTCCAGGATTATCAGTGTAGGTCATTGCCCTCATGCTTCAAGAAATCCAAATAATTCTAATGTGTGAATTATGCAGCACATCATGATTCGCCAAGTGCTGAGCCCAAATTTGTTACTGGATCGCCCCCTGCTGGTGAAACTGTCTAAACTTTTTTTAAAATAATGAACTCAGACATTAAATTGTTGTGAAAAGTGTAAAAAAAAAAAAAAAAAAAAAAAGACACGATAACCCAATAGTAACACAAAGGTAAGTACAACAAGACTGTGGGGAATAAAATTTCAGGAAGCACTTTCACATTTCATGGCAGAATTTACCCACAGTGACTTATGATAGATTTATTTTGACCATCATGCATGAAAATAAAAGACATTCTGCTTTCATTGAGCTGTTATTGGAGTTTAATGTATACACATGAGTTGTAGTTATTCAACAGCTTAAACAGTACTCTATTTAATGGTCTACCTAAGTGAGGAGCTCATTGATAAAATCCACAGCTATGTGTAGGGCACTAGTGGCAAAATACTGTTGTCATGCAACCAGACGCTTAGAATGTTAAAAAAATTTTCACGCTATTTACTTCTCTTCCCCTGCTGGGCTGATCCTACATTAGACATTTGTTTTATATTTGTTGCAAGATGGTGGAACTAATATTCTGTTTTTTCATCCTCACTATACCCACTATCACCTCTGCCTTCACTCACACCCTTAACTGCATCACTCACACCCTTCCATCCCCTCCCCTCAACCCACCCACCCACCCACCCAGACTCAGATAGCCTCTCCAGCCCCACCCGCTTCAGTCTTAGCCTGTCAGATGGACCAGAGGACCAACTGGATCGCCTCCAGCAAGTGGAGCTGGTCAGGACCACACCTATGTCCCAGTGGAGGGCTGGCACTGTGCAGGCCTGGCTGGAGGTTGTCATGGCGATGCCTATGTACATCCGTACTTGCTCAGAAAATGTCAAGAGTGGAAAGGTAAACCAATTTCCTCCGGGATTATTAAAGTATGTATGTATATATATATATATATATATATATATATATATATAAGTATGTATATATAGACATGAATTGGGTGGACTGATGTGCAGAAAACCAACCTTTACCAGTTCAATCCACCCTCCTGACACCACCCGCCTGTCTGATTAAAGCTGTGGGGTTTAGTTGCAGTAACTGCAGCTACTGTGACATTTTTCAGGTTTTGCTTGGGCTAACAGATGAAGACCTGGAGCTGGGCTTAGGCGTCAGCAGTGTAATGCATCGCCGGAAACTACGCCTGGCCATCGAGGATTACAGAGATGCTGAGAATGGTAGAGGGTGAGAAAGACAAACAGAAAGAGCGAGTAATACAGGTTAAACAGGTCCATTCATTTAGATCACAAAACTATAAGAAACATTTCTCATGTCTTTTCCTTGTGGTGTTTAGTCATCCAGCACCAGAAATAGTTCAGGTCTGGGTTTTGAAATATTACTTATGTAACTTCAGAATATTGGAAAACAACAGATTCAGCAGATTTGTTAGTGCGTCCGGAAACAGTGCTACTGCTACTCACAATTAAAACTGAGTAGTGTGGTTCTGATTATGTTATTAATCTAATTCTATTTATCAGTTTATTGTGAAATGGTGAATTAAGACTCCCATTATCTTCTGTGGCAAATACAATTACAATCAATCTAATAATAAGTTTCATCCAGCAACCTCATTGTCACAAATGAAAGGGATCACTGAAACAATACATGTGTGCAAAAACCCTATGAAAAGCACAAATATATGCACACAAAGTTAAGACATGTCATCCAACATCTGATGAGGTTCAGACCAAAGAAGGCTACATGCCTATACACATTGTCTCACATAAAGTCATGTAACTGGTAAAACTTACAGACACTGAGGTCCCGTCCACACGTAGCCAGATCTTTTTGAAAACTCAAGTTTTTTGTTGCAGTGTGACGCCTTCTGTCCTCACGACAACGCAGATATCCGAGACGAAAACGCAACTTTTTGAAAACACCAGCCAAAGTGAAGTTTTTTGAAATGCCCGTTATCCGTTGTCATGTGGACGCTGTATAAGTGACAGTATTTTTATGATTTATGTACCTTTTAAGAAATTGGTGTATTGTCTGTCAGTAGGTTGTCCAAGGCTGCAGATATGGACCACCACTGGGTGGCCAAGGCCTGGTTGAGTGATGTGGGTTTGCCTCAGTACTCGCAAGCCTTTCACAACCATCTGGTAGACGGGCGCATGCTGAACTCGCTGACGACTCATGACCTCGAACGTCACCTCAGCATCAACAAGAAGTTCCACCAGGTCAGCTTGCTGTTGGGTATTGAATTGCTGCACCTTCTCAATTTCGACAAGGAGGTAAGTAGGAATCTGTTTAGGATCAGAGGTCAGCGTACAATATAATTTCAACAAATGAAAATAGATCAAATAGATCCTATCTACAGTTTATTCCAATAGAAATGTTTGGGTGCTTTCCAGGCATTGCAGGCTCGTCGCATACAGTGTGAGCACCAGAACGTGGATCCACTGGTGTGGACCTCCCATCGGGTCATCAAATGGATCAGAGATATAGACCTAAAGGTGAGAATATAAAATTATATATTGTGTATATATATATACTGTCTCACACACACACACACACACACACACACACACACACACACACACATATATATATATATATATATATATATATATATATATATATATATATACATACACACACCCACACACAGACCAGGAAAACGCATGGAAAATTTTTACCATATAAACAAAATTCAATTTCAACCAACAAAAACTAAACTTGCAAAACAAATTGGACAACTGTGATATTGAGCAATGTAACAACTCTATTATGTGATATGGTGAGTAATAGGGGCCCTTGTGTTTACGCCGTTTCACTCCCTTTATGAAAAGAATGACTGATCCAGCACTGGTTAATTACGAACCTTTCAGATTACAATATGATCAACATTGTTTATTGATTTAGCAATAAATCCATTTCCATTGCAAGACATGACCACAATCAAGGTGTGTAGAGATAAGAATGTCCAAATGCCTGATGACATCCTCACTGTTGGTGCTCTCTCTAAAGAATTCAAAGCTGTATTACATCACAGAATTTTACATCCGTGACAGAAGTCACTCACTGGCTGCCTCCATCAACAGGAGTTTGCAGAAAATCTTCTCAACAGTGGAGTTCACGGTGCTGTCATGGTGCTTGACCCCACTTTTAACACTGATACCATGGCAACAGCAATGGGGATCCCTAACAGCAAGCACATGGTTCGCAGACATCTTGTTGAGGAGATGAAAACCCTGATTGGCTCAGCCTGGTAAGAAGATGTAGTCACTTACCGATATGTATAATCATATTTTCTTATAAGATGAGATTCCTTAACCTGAGATAGATGACAAATGATAGTATGAACTGTAAATGTTCCACAAAGGCAGATTCTAAATACTCCCCTGCAGGTCGGATGACAAGCAAGACTGTGAGCATCAAAGCCTGGGAACACCACCAACTTTTCTTCGCCAGAACTCCCTTAACAGACCGCCAAGCTCCACCGGCCGACACGCTGAAGATGAAGACTCGCTGAGGAGGAGGGCTGTAAAGGTGGGAGAATGTTTCCTCTCATTAAGTCATTTATTCCACCTGCAAGGTATGTTTTGATTTCAGACGCAAAGTCAGGTTTACTCAGGAACCTGGTGGTACATTTCAAAATATTAGATTATTTGACAAAGCAGGTGTGCGGTATCAACGGGACAGACAGGATGTCCCGCTGATGATGCTTAGTGTCAAGGCAGTAGATAAATAAATAAAAATATTTTAAATGACAGAAAACACACAATGCTTTCTGCATGCTTGGTTTGAATGCTTGTTTCTATTATAGCCTCTCACAGGGTTCAGTCCCAAAACTCGCAGTGGACGGGACATGAGTTGCCATAGCAGCTACAGTTCCCTCCCTCAGGAGGTTCGAGACCAGACTCCACCCCGAACCGAGGGCAGCTCGCTCTGCGGGTACAACAGCATCGAGGTCACCAACGTTTGAGGTCCCACGTTTTTCTAGAGAAAAGCCTTTACAGGACAAGATTGCACTTTGTAAACCAGCTTAAAACTTTTTACAAGGTTCCTGGTTAAAGAGACACTTTATCAGATTCATTGTGTGCAGATGGCATTTTGAGTTTGTAAGGGCAATTAAAACCTTTTGCAAATATCAGATCTAATAGATGAAGGACTCTAAATGATTATTTTTCTATATATCTGTGGGCGAATGGTTCTTTTGAACCATGATATTTGTTTTGTTAAACAGTTGCTACTGACAGACTGTGAGATATACATTTTAAGAAAAAAAAGTTAAATCCAGGGCACTTACTGAAAAGATGGAAAAAAAAAGTCATCTGTGTAAATTGTTCTTGTTCTCTTCAGTTTTGATGCTTGTGATGCCTTGTTGATGTAGCTTAAGACAATGGACAAAAAGACAAATTAATCTTAAATCTTAGTGTTTATGTTTGATAGTCATTGTCAATATTTCACATTACACATCTATGTCCACACAAATGTAGCACCTCTTCTGATGAGTTTTCTACTGTGCAGTAAATAAAAATGGAAAAATATTTGAACAATGCCAGCACAAAATGACTGCTCAACTGTGTTAGTGGAAGCCTGTGGGCTGAAAGGTGTGATGATGCATATATGTGAAAATCAAAGTACTCTGTTTAATCAAATAAAGATTATTATGTCATATTTGGTGGTTTTTTTCCCCTCACCTATCATAAATGAAGAGTTTGATAAAATACATTTTGAAACAGACTGTTTATGATCAACTGAGATAACTTATTGAAAAATTTGGGTATACAGTAGATGCTAATAAATCAAAATCAAGCGCCATCCTCCAGTCTCTCACTTACAGATGGATCCTCCTAACTGAATGAAAAAGGACAAATTGAAACACAAACTGAGGAAGAGGAGGAGCAAATGGATTGGGTGACACAAACACAGACTCACTACCACCATGAAACAGTCAGAATCCCATGCTAGAAAGAAACTATTCACTGTAAGTTGCCCATGTTATTTACATTTGTGTTCATTACATATAAGAAACTTTGAAAAATAAATGAGTATATAAATACATACACACATAAGTAAAAACACCTGTCCAGCATGTGGGATATGGGTACATACAGTTTTGTGGGAAATACAATGTCAATGATGTTATGCTGCAATCTTCCAGAAAAGAAATGCCTCTTTGCAGTGTATTCTCCAAAGTAACAATAAATAGAGTACTAGTAAAAATGTGTTATACTTGGACCATAGATATAAACCTAACCCTATCTCTAATTCAAATGAAAGACCGTTAATTACAGAATAAACCCAAGGGGAAATTTCTTGTTGGTCTCATTTGCATGAGGAAATGTGTGTGGTTTATTGCCCCCACTGAATAGCAAACAGGGTTCACTCAAAACTTAACTTTGTATGCTAGCACTCACTACCATGACTGATCTTTCAGTTGTATTTTGGTGAGTCACTGCAGTTCCTCCTTTCTTTGTTTTGTATTGTTGCGTCTCAATATATGTGCTTGTTTGAAAGCGTGCACAATAAAACATGGCGCAACTTCCTCCTCTTACGAGCAGTGACTGGAACGTTGTAGCAAAATAAGGATGAGAAAGCAGTTGAGAGATTAATGTCATCTCAGTGAAGAAATAAAATTATATGATCATGGAGCAGGAAGCCATCAAATTACAGTCAGTAATTACACAAGTGATAATGGGAATGAGTCTGAAAATTGGATTAGTAAAATATTAATTCCAAGTAATGTACATTTTCATTGGAACAGAAACAATGTTAAATACTGGCTTGACATTTTTATACATCGTATCATATCGTATTATATTATATCATAGGATATTATGCCGGAAATAAGTTAATTCATCATGTACTCTTACATTTTGTTTTTCTATTCAAAGACATATCACTTTACTTAGCTACAGGTTGACTGTGATTCTGTACATCAAGCTTTGAGAAGGTCCTGGGTTCAGGTCCACCTCAGGACTTTTGTCTGGTGTTCTCCACATATTTCTGCAGTTTCTCTCCAGGTTCCCTCCAACTTCCTCCCATAGTTCAAAAACATGCAGTTAAGACAGGCAAACACAAGGGGGTCACTCATTTCAGGACACCGATGTTCAGATCTTGGACAGGGAAGATAAATGGTTTGAGAGAGGAGTGAAAGAGGCCATCCATGTCAAAGTGGAGAAGCCATCTCTGAATAGAGGCAGTGGTCTGCGACATCACCTTTCTCCCATTTATATTCATGTCCTTTCGAAACTCCCAAAAAGATTGTCACAGCAGATTGACCCAGGTGATGTGTCTCATGCTAATGACCCTCATTAGCATACAAAGGTGTAACTCACATCCCAACGACCCCCTTTGGACCCCCATCAACAATCGTTGAGGAGCCAGACGGGTTTTGGCGAAGTTCGTTGGAATGTGAATAGCACTGACCACACCCCACAGGGTTTATAAACTGGGACTTTATCAGCCACTCTCTGAACTGAAGAAGTCTCTTGGATGAGAGACGAAACGTCTTCAAGAACTTTCTTAACGTCCAGTGGATCGACTCAATAGCTTTTGGACAAATGTGGGTGAGGTTGATTTTTATTTATCTATAAGTTTGCCCTGTGATGAACTGTATACTTGTCCACGGTGAACCCTGACTTTCATACAGTATCAGGCATGAGTGGCTCTGACCTCTCTGCAACGCTTAACAGGACGAGCAGTTACAGAAAATGCATGAATTTCCAGATGTGACCCTGTGTGTGTGTGTGTGTGTGTGTGTGTGTGTGTGTGTGTGTGTGTGTGTGTGTGTGTGTGTGTGTGTGTGTGTGTGTGTGTGTGTGTGTGTGTGTGTGTGTGTGTGTGTGTGTGTGTGGTTAAACAGAGGAACCAGACTAAAGCTTAAGAGGAAGATAACCTCCCAAGAACAGTAGAGCAACAGGGTTGCTGTAATATAAGTAAACAACACATGAAGTGGGTCAGGTTGAAGCTGGTTTTGTCATTATTGTAAAATATCCCAGTCCTTGTTCAGACAGGCCAATACAAATGAGCACACCGGAGAGAGGAAATGGTGTCAAGTCATGCCAAGTTTTACTGACTTGGGTACAACTTTCATCAATGTAATGATACGGTACAACTACATACTGTAGATGCCGACAGAAGCACGCTGGTTTCTGCTCAAGAGAAAGGCAGAGGAATGGCATGAGCGGATAAGAAATTTACAAAAAGGAAGTGAAAATGTGATCACATTGAACTATTACACACCTGACTGACTTATCCGTGCACACTTCAAATAAGTTATACTTGAATTACAGCATCATTAAAATGAAGTAGGTGACCCAAGTAAGTAAGTAAATTTGACTCTTAACAAGAGGGTTAAATGATTGAAGTTTCCCACAGTTTTGTGGTTCAGGTTCCAGTGATTGATCAAAATATATTTCCAGTGCAGTGTGGTTTGCCGGTGACTCAAAAACACAGACAAATCCATTGTATCTAATTGGTTGGTCCCTGAAGTACTCGTCACTGGTCCTTTTTCTTTATCTTTCTTTTTTTTTAATGTGGAGTCTCAAACTTGTCAGTTAAGAATAGTGAAGTTGCATTTACATTTAATTTGTAATTCCAGCACAACATGAATGTTGCATGAGACTGAACCTCTATGGGCTCAGGCAGAAGGAAGAAGTGTTACCATCACGGTTGATTATGAGCCATTGTGTTCGCTTGTGCTACCACACACACACACTACTGAAAGAGTCTTTACTTGCAGCTGAAATTTAACTTAAGTAGTTAAATCCCTCAACAGATAGTTTACTACTCTAGTTGGTGTTGGTCACATTTGTAAACTGATATCAGAATTCTAAGAGTAAAGTCAAGGTTCAAGATTTATGTCATCTTCTTCTTTTCCTTTCGCCACAGCGAATAAGTTTGTCTCCATCTTCTGCATCCTCTTCTCTCACACCAACTACCTTCATGTCCTCCCTCATTACATCCATAAACCTCCTCTTTGGTCTTCCTCTAGGCCTCCTGCCTGGCAGTTCAAAACTCAGCATCCTTCTACCAATATATTCACTATCTCTCCTCTGGACATGTCCAAACCATCTCAGTCTGGCCTCTCTGACTTTATGTCCAAAACCTCTAACATGTGCTGTCCCTCTGATGTACTCATTCCTGATCCTATCATTCCTGGTCACTCCCAAAGAGAACCTCAGCATCTTCATCTCTGCTGCCTCCAGCTCTGCCTCCTGTCTTTTCCTCAGTGACATTGTCTCTAGACCAAACAACATTGCTGGTCTCACCACAGTTTTGTACACCTTTCCTTTCATTTTAGCTGAAACTCTTCTATCACACATCACACCTGACACTTTTCTCCACCCGTTCCATCCTGCCTGTACATGCTTCTTCACCTCTTTTCCACACTCTCCATTGCTCTGGACTGTTGACCCTAAGTACTTTAAATCCTCCACCTTCTTGATCTCTTCTCCCTGTAACTTCACTCTTCCACTCGGGTCCCTCTCATTCACACACATGTACTCTGTCATACTGCGGCTAACCTTCATTCCTCTACTTTCCAGGACAGACCTCCACCTCTCTAGCTTCTCCTCCACCTGTTCCCTGCTCTCACTACAGATCAGCAGGGAACAGGTGGAGGAGAACCAATAACAAATGAATAATAAACATATATACCGTAGATCTTATTACATA
This sequence comes from Antennarius maculatus, assembly GCA_013358685.1. Lineage (NCBI taxonomy): Eukaryota > Metazoa > Chordata > Actinopteri > Lophiiformes > Antennariidae > Antennarius > Antennarius maculatus. Next base: position 14,975,382 of record CM023607.1, on the reverse strand, counting down.
ATAAAACGTACATGGATATGGGACATATACTTGGTCCTTCTGTGTAAAAGGTGGCCCAACAATACGGCCTATAATGTGCGAATGGATGTTCATTTTTGCTGTTATGTGAAAGGAATCTAATTTTCCCGGGCTGTACACCCACACATTAATCAAAAATTTGATTTGTCTAATCACTCCTGATATGACATTGGGTACATATCCAGTCAAGACCATACTACATAAAAAAAAAGTCCTTAATTCATTTGGCTTTTTGCTTACTGTATATATCAATAGTGTCACCGTCTCAGTTTCTGTATTCCTTACTTTGAACCAACTTGCAAGTTGGAGGGTCCTGATTACATGGGCAGGGAACTGAGGGAAAAACAGCCTTCAAAACAATACATAGAAATTCAACATGTTAGAAAATTAATTAAGTTTCCTGGACTGGAGGACAGGATGTCTGATGTCACACATCTGGGAATACCATTAGTTCAAATAGCCACCACTTTTCCACTGACATGTCAACCCTGTGGCAAAACAAAAAGTTCAGAGATGAGATGAGAACAACACAAATCATCTGTTTGCACATTTTGGGCTCCGTATCATGGGGGAGAGATGTGTCATATTAGAGTGAGGAAAGGACACTTATAATTCTAAATACCAACTGTTATGAAAACTAAATCAAATGTAGCCCAAGCGGATCAGATCAGAAAAAAAAAAAAACAACAACAACATGTTAATAAGATGAAATATTAAGACTTTTAACAACATGCTACAAGTCGTGTTTTACATTTTGTTCTGCGTGGACCCCAGCTGCTTACGTTAACAGCTAATAAACAAAGAAAACCTTGATTCCATGTGATTTGTACCATTCGTGAGATAGCACCACTGAGTCTCACAAAACAAAAACAAACAAAAAATTTGGCAACTTTTGCTTACATTGCAAACCTGTAATGAAGTTCATTTTTCGCCCCCTCGCTAAATTAATTTTCATAAAAACCGATTCAGCGCCTGGTTTCATGCTCACAAGATGAAATATTAAGGCTTTTAGCAACGTGTTACAAGTCTTGTTTTACATTTTGTTCTGCGTGGCCCCCAACAAACAAACAAACAAACAAACAAACAAACACACAATCAAATTGTTTTCCCTCCAATTTACAGTAGATGACAGATTTCAAACATTGCAGAGAACTGAGCTAAGGAAAAACTGCGCAGAGGTAAAACAAAACAAAAAAAAAACAAAACAAAAAACTTTTTCCTCTCTATCTAAAAGCCAGTCCGAGAGTGAAAGGGTTAATAAAATTGGAAGTAAAGTTCCCTCCTCCTCCTCTTCCTCCTCCCTCTCTCTTTCTGTCTGGGCCCATCTCAGAGGAAACTTCTTAACTCCTATTCGCCGTTTGACTCCAAATTATGCAACATAAACTGTGACCAGCGTCTGAAAACCAACCCTACAGCTCACAGCTCTGAGGAGAAGAACGAAGAGAAGGCTTGTGTTTTGTTAGACAGATGTGAGGTGAGTGCAAAGCCCGCAGACCCGTCCACGTCAGGAGTCATTTGTGTCGCTGGAATGTTTTGAAAAACTTCCAGTTTGTTGGAGTATCGATCGTGGAAAGTTTTCTCGCTTCGCCTTTACGCACACGTCCCCCCCGTCAGGAACCCGTCCGGTGCTGCGGGCCATGTGCGGGACGAACGGCGCTCCAACGCAAACGGGATGACTCCTCGGAGCCAAACACGTAGTCACAAATGTCATCACCACTTAGATCCGTGAAACATAGGAGCCAGATTATTATTTTGGGACGAAACGTGACGCAAAGATGGGACTCTTCAGATTAAAACATTATCCATTTGGGAATAAAGTTTTTATTGCTGTACCTTTTAACGAATAAGAAGGTTCATGTCTTGCCTTACTGTTAAAAGTCGGCCTTGGGGTGAAGTGAAGCCCTCAGGCTGGACTGAACGCACACACCCACAGTAAGTGCCATCTTCACAGAAATACTCCATTTCAGCTCTAGATTCCCCATCTGACTGCGACTGTGTCCAGCTGTCATTAGGATTCTGATGCCATGCATTCTTCGGTCAGACGGTATTGTAGTCCAAAATTGGGGCAGGGTTCGTCGACTGTTGACTGTCCCACTCATTCCCAGCGGGCCTGAACATGTCTGCTCACTACACACCGAAATAAACTGTTTCCCAAGGAAGATTCTAAGGAATGAGTCTTAAATGAAGACTTTCTTGACTTGTTGCAGTTGCTTAACGCAGACAGAGTCTTTCTGACTTCTATTTGAGGTTGTTTTCACGGCAGTCTTCCTTCCTTGATATAGCTGTGACTAGAAAAAAGTTAAACAAAAGTGATCTTGTGATCAATGAGCCATTCAATATGTATGCAGCAGATGAGCCTCTCAGCTCATTGGTCATGGTTGATGAATTTCACAAATTTTTTGTCTCCGTTAGGCAGTTATATGTATGCAAATCAAACACAAGTGGGTGCAAAACTAACTTAATACAAAACAAGATGAGCAGTCAATGATTTAAAAGAAGGGAGAAAAGAAAATGAAGATATAAAAAGATCAAATACAAGTAGAATTAATATTATTAAAAAGTGTAATTGCAAAATGTATCACAAATCAGCTGTTTACAAAAACCAAATCCAACAAAAGAAAATCATGTGATGCATGACGAGATCCCAGATCATGGCAGCGTTCTTTAGGAATCTTAACCCATTCCTCATAAGCAGCTCTGTAATATTCCTGGGTTTACATTCTGCTGGAGGGAACAACTGGAACATTTCATGTACCTCTGGGTCAGCATGGTGAACATCCTTGAGCTTGGATATTGACTCCTAGTATAAAGTTGGACCTTAACAAAAAAGTAATCTAGTTCTAGAGCAGGTCTATGAAGGCTGCGGCAGTCTTTTAACACCAGTGATTTTCACATTTATGCTTGTATGACAGCTGCGGGTTGAAAAATTTGAACTGCAATATTTCTTAAAAAAAGAAAGAACTTAATAGCTATTGTATTGAAAAATTTAAGATATTATGAATTCTTATTAGATGTGGTTATTATAAACAGCTGAGGAACAGTATATTTTAATAAACATAATGTATAACGTGGATTGCATAATGACGTCACAGGTAGCAAAGCTGTGTTTTGTGCAGCTGAGGGTATTTCATGAGGTTTTAGTTGTCCAACTGTCACTGCCTATCCTCCTGATGTGCTGACCAGACGGAAATCTCTCTCACTAGTAAAACTAAAAGGGTTTGGTCTCATAAAGATATGTTCAGTGATAACTTTATAGATATGGGTTATTTCTTGAGGGTTAAGTCCTCTGTTATCTCTATTTTCTGTTTGCTGTGACAGGAAAGTGCTGGAAGTGTTTCCTGATCTGGGTGTTTGATTTTGCTTTCAGTCGGTGTCCATCCTCACCTCCTCTTCTCCTCTCTACAGCTTTTGAACTCAGTGGAATCCCTCTGATTGAAATTTGGGGATTCACAAGATGCAATCCAGTGTGGATGGACCACCACGCTCCCTTGGGGGCAACAACAACAACAATAATAACAACAATAGCAGTGAAAACACTGGAAACTCAGGTTCGCAGTATGCACTATGTGCCCTGGGGGTCGGACTCGTGGCCCTTGGCATTGTGATGATCGTTTGGAGTGTAGTACCTGCAGACGCAGCTGTTAACAGCAGCACCAGCTCGGAAGGAGGCGGGGACATTGGCAGGAAAAATAAAGCGTCCTCCGTGGCATTTGTGCTGGTGGGCTCTGGGGTGGCCATGCTGCTGCTGTCCTTGTGTCTGGGGTTGAGGAACAAACAGCGGGAGCAGCTGAGGCGCCTGGAGGCACAGAACCGCGGAGGAGCTGTAGCCAATGCACAGCAGGAAAGAGAAACGTGAGTCCAATCATACAATCCATAGCATTTAGAAATCGATAACCCTTTTAGGTCTGGGACGATTGATCAGGTAGATTACCTTTTACCAGTCTTGTGAATGTGAGAAACATTTCTGTTGGCTTTGTGGTACACATGGAATATTATTTTGTCTGCTCAATTTTTTTAATCTTGAAATATAACACATTTTTTTCCATAATAATTTGGACTGTTGAACAGCACTACATGGAAAAATAAAACGTGAAGCATGAGGCTGCATGGTCAATGCATGTTATTTTTAAAATATTCTTCCACATTCTACATTATGAACAACAACAACAAACGTTACTACTTTTGTCAAGAGAATCCCGATGCCCACAAATGCAACACTGATGTTGCCTCAATTTATGATGACGTCATGGCGCCACACGATCCGGTGGCGTAGAAAGCACTTGCAGTAGAAATGGCTGGAGAGAGAGAAAATGGAAAGTCCATTAACATTTCAATTTCAGGAAAATTTAATTGTGATCTCAATTCTAAGGAAAACAAATCTCAATTCACATTCTTCCTGCAATCATGCAGCACCAGTTTAGTGTTATTTTTGTTAAGGTACATTTGTTAAGTATGTGAGAATTTAAACTTGACACTTTGCTCCTATATATTTTAATAAAGGGACTAAAACTAACTCTCTACCTTAGAAGAAGTAAAGAGGAGCATACTCATACCGTCAGCACACAAAATCAAATACTGAAGTGGTGCCTTTTGGTGTAAAGGTGTTTTGTTTTGATCTCTATGGTTACAAGTGGAACCTAAAAATCAGGATTTCCATGACATAACATGGACATGTCTTTTCAGTTATGTACATAATTTCCATGTACTGGAGAGGTGTCTTTTGAAATTCTTTAAAATTTAAACTTCATTTTAAACTTTTGTTTATTTTATTTTAATTGTATCTTGAAAATTAAACTTGCTCTCTGAAAGTCAGTTAACAAGCACAACTTGAACAACATCCTCTTTGAGTGAAATGAACCTGTAAAGGGTTTGATCATATTTCATCATTCCTTTTTAGATTATTCTTGAATTTGGTTGATGAGGTCTATGCTGTCTGGTGGCTGTTTCAGCTCTGGAGTATTTTCCACTTGATTACGTACATTGGAGAACAATCATAGTCCAGCATCCAATACTACAGCTAGTTATATACTGTATATTCCCCTGCTATTCAATTTTAACAGAAGTTTTTTTTATGAGAACACAAGTTAAAGTGTATTGATTGCCTTTCATATGTGTGTATGTCTGTTTGTCTCCAGTGCTGAGGAACAAGCCCAGCGGTATGCTGTACCCTCCTATGAAGAGGCTGTAGGCAGTGGCCAGTACCCGGTCCGGCAAAGCAACCTCAGGCAAAGCACCTCCCAGCTGCCTTCCTACGACGACCTGGTCCAGGTCGATGAAGTACAGTATGAAACTGAGGGACCAGAGGTCACTGCTACATCACAGCCTGCTCCGATCTCCAGTGTACCCAATGCCGCGGCCTCCACATCAAATCGAAGACCTGGGAAAAATAGCCGAAAGCTGCTCCCTATTAAAATCCGTAGGATTAAATCGGAGAAGCTACACATGAAAAACACAGAACACGCTCAGTCAGCTGCTGAAATCAGTATAGAACCACTTACCCCACCACCACAGTATGAAGATAAAGTACCTCCAATATGAGATCAAGCTGATTGTGTTTAAAGTGGTCTCTGATCATTTGAGCATCTTCATATGGATTCAGATCTTCCTTGTTGATCCGAGAATGGAAAGCAGTTCTATTTGTAGAACACTCTTAGCAGCACTTTGTTATAAAATTAGGTCTGTCCGAATTCATAATTCAAGCCATGTCATTCTGAAGTACTGAACAGAGAAACCTTTATATTTTTTTCTTCTTTTGGATTTCACTGGATTGTCTGAAACGGATACAGTTGGATGGCAGTGACATGTTGGATTCCTTTGCTGTTGCACTTTGGGTTACAAACATACGCAAATACAGTTGTCTTTCATATTAGAGTAACTCTCTGTTACAGGGTTTGTTATCTTTACAGCTGCACAGTGAGTTGATCATAGAGATCCCAGGACATAAATGGTGGTGATAATGAGAACATGTGAGCACATGTTGGTTGGACTGGGGCACAGATTTTGTGGAGAAGCATCTGTTTAGCTATGTCACCTGAGGAAGTAGGATCCCTGGGGAGTGACTGAGAAGAATCGGTCCTTAGCTGGATAGACCTGAGGTCGTGTCCAAGGAATTTCTCCCTCGTCTCTGCTGGTGCTCGAGGACTAAGGAGGATATTTCAGAGGGTTTAATCCATTTCAGCTTTTGTTTTTTTTATTTTGGTTTCGAGTGTTTTCCTTATCTGAAAAACTGAAACCCGGTACTCGGATTATCGTTATGCATTAAGGAATTTGCTGGACAGCACTGTTTACATATCATCTGTTTTGAACCAAGATGAAACAAAAGCTTTGCAAGCAGCTACTTCCATGACTCCCAGCCAAAAGTGCTTCATCAGAACCTGATAGGAAATGCATTGGGATATCTGTGCGATGTTATCAGCGGTTCCAAAGTCAGTCTTTTTCTGCATTTAGAATGGAGATGTAGTCCCCAGGATGAACACTATGGAAACTGGTTGACATTTCTTCTCAAGACAGAACAGGACAGCCCTGTTATAAAATGGTGGTTGATTAATAACCAACACCAATGTTTGCTAGGTTATTTTTTAACAACAACAAATGTTTTTTAAGGAAGTTAAAGCATTTCAGGAAGTCTGAAGGAGTGGTTGCACTAGCTTATCGTATTTCTAAGATTGCTTTACAGCACGCAGTTAAGTTTTGACGCAAATGCCTTTGTGTTCAGAATGACACTGCTGCTCTTTCTGCACCACTGTAAAAGGTATTACACGACTGGACTTGAGCTGTCATCTTGCTTTTCTAAAGTAGCATTGCATCTACTATGTGGAAGCAAGACTGAGGAAGTGCATGAGTAGTTGAAAGCCTCTGCCCTGTAGCCATGGTGAAAACTAGTTCCCAGTACTCTTTTTGCTTGCTTTTGTTCTTAGTGAAGATCGCCAACAGAAAGACTCTTTGACTGTGCAGCAGCGTCATCATAAGAGCAGCTTTTCTCACTTGGTTGGTCATCGACCAACAGCAGCATGACTCGTAGCCTTGTTCTCATTTTGACTCGTGCAAATAACTCCTGAGCTCTGTTCAAGCAAATGGAGTTCCATATCCATACATTATCCTATCCTCAAACAGACACTTTTAAATTCAAACAGCTGAAGCCAAATGGAAGAATAAATCAATTAATTCAAATAAATGTTTACAAGTATTGAACAAATGGAAATGTTTTTTGTGTTGTGAGACAAAACTTTATAATGTAAAAGTTAAGTAATTAATGCAAAAGAAAACACACACACAAAAAAAAAAGAGCTGTGGATGTCAACTTGTACTGTATAATGTCCGACAAGCAAAATAAGTCATGGTCATTGAATCACCTCAGGTTTGACAAGGAAATTCACCGCAGACTTGATTTCTGAAGTTGAAACCTGTCACACAGTGAAACATTTCTCAACTCTGTCATCATCAGTGCTGCAGACAAAATCATTGTACCTCACTTGTAACAGACCAATGAACTAAACCATAGGTTTTATTACTGTGTTGAAATGTTTTACAAAGATCAGACACGGAATGTTGTGGTTCATCAGTCTTTTACTTGCATAAGTAAGACATTTTGGCCACTGACATTCTTTTATTAGTTTTTTTTTAACTCATTTTTACTCATTAGCTTTTTATTGTATGTATACTGTGAAAGTGTTCTTTTATATGATAACTCTTTTTCTATTTCTATTTTTCTGGAGTGAAAATGTATCTCATGAATATTTTGAGAAATAAAAGGATATATTTAACACAATGGTCAGTTTGTGTATCTTGCTGTCAATAGATAATTATATAAGTTCATGTTGATTAGAGGTTTTGATTTTCTGAATATTTAATCTTCGGCTACTGAATTGAATGCTGAAGGCGAGTTAAACATCTGGATGTTATCTGTGGTTGGCTTTGTTGTCATTTTGTGTGCAGGATATAGACAATATTTAAAGCGTCACATGAACACAGTGACCCTCTGTCCACTTGTTTGCACTCATAAACAATGGTTTCCTCTTCTTTGCTGTAAGTGAGACATAATGAATCATAGCTGCTCTTGTTGCAGACCAACGCACTTGCACAGCTTCTTCAATAGGTCGTCATAACCTGCAGAGTAAAACACAGAAAATGATTGTGAAGCACTTCCTGTTTTTGAAAGCCAAGCCTTTGTTTGCTCCAGGTTGCATTGTTTACACTGGTTAAAGAAAAAAATAGAAAAATGTCTCTCACTGTGTTTATCCAGCTGATGTAAGAGCTGACTCGTGTGAAGACGGTGGGCTTCTGGAAGACGTTGCAGCCCTGCCCAGAACCGAAGCTCACCACACCATGGACGTCCCAGGATCCATCGGGGCTCTGACAATTTAACGGGCCACCAGAGTCTCCCTGTAAGCACATGGTTGTTCATTAGAACACACCAAAGAGACATGGCTGCCAATGATCACTTAGTCATGCTGGTTTTGTTTCCTTTCATTCCTTTTCTTGAAGGAAATCTATACTCTAATCTTCTTGGAGTCTTTTACTCTGTGCCAGATGGAAAAATAACATCACAGATCATTATGATAGACCATTAAATTAGTGAAGCATCTCTCTTTGTGCATGAACTCACATTACACCCGGCGCTGACGCCATCACCCCCGGCGCAGACCATCTTGTCTGTGGCGAGGACACTCCACCAGTTGGGCTCTGAGCAGATGTCATGGTCAACCACTGGGAGGAGGGCCTGCTGCAGGATGTCAGCCAGAGGACCGTCAGCTGTAGACAAAGACAGCAAGCTAGGTGAGTTCTTCGACTAGTCCTAAATCAGACATGGGTTAGATTTATGTGATAGGAAGCAGAGGAAAATGGAGTTGCTGTGGCCTGTGACAGCGTGAGGTCAGTTCAGGGCAGTGGGTTGTTCTTCTAAAGTAGACCTTATTTAAAAGCTGCACTGTTTGGAATTATTGGAAGTTTGCTATAATTGTGAAAGTCATCCCACTTTTGAGTGCAAGCCAGTTCAACGGTGCAATATATAGATCCTCAATTTCTAGAGGAATTCTAACTCATCCATTCTGCTGGGATGGATTCACTCACTGTAGAGTCGACCCCAGCCGGTGACGTAGCATGGTGCGCCGTGTGGCAGGATGACGTCACGATCAGGGAGGCATGCAGGCATGATTGCATCAGAGAAGACGACAGGGGAAGACAGCTTGATCAGGGCAATGTCGTTACTGCAAAAGAGGAACCAGCACACAGTGACAAGTGAACCATCTTTTAGGTTGCGTTCAAGATCAGCTCCATTTTTTAACATACTGTACTCTTGTGAATATGAAGATGCTGATCCTGACTTCTAATTAGTCTAACTGAGCCGATGCTGTTACCGGCTGAGCAGGACATTGTAGTCCTCGTGCTTAACGATTGTAGCCGCCATCCGAACTGTAGAACCCTCCTCAGCTGCCTTCAGACTGTGTTTGCCCAACTCCACTCTGTAGTTATAACGGTCACTGTGGAATGACAGATGACAGTGATCTGGTAGACACATGACAGTAGAGTATAACTTTATTTATCCCTTAAGGAAGTTCCATCAGGGAAATTAATTTCTCCATCGCACACAGCACAGTAAGTGCACAAAACACAGAATAAGCACACAGAAAGCACCAGCACATAGAAAGTAGCACAACACCAAGTAGAAAGAGTAATAAATAACCCATCAAGAATATACAAATAGAAAATCAAATAGGTATAGAAATAAAAAATAATAAACAGGCCTAGTTAAATATGGGTATAATGAAATGTATATAATGTTTGCATTGCTTTTGCTGTATTGTTGGTGTCATCCCTCAGCTCTCGTGTGGACTTTCTTCTTCTTCATCTCCCCCAGAGAGGAGTTGAGTAGTTTAATGGCTCGGAGGATGAAGGAGTTCTTCAGTCTGTTTGTCCTGCATGTTGGGAGGTGCAGCCTCTGGCTGCTCAGGCTTCTCTGGTTGTTGGTAACGGTGTGCAGAGGGTGGCTGACATTGTCCATGATGTCCAGCAGTTTGTCCAAGGTTCTCTTCTCTTCCACCGTTGCCAGAGGGTCCAGCTTCATCCCGACCACCGAGCTGGCCCATCTGATCAGCTTCTCCAGCCTGGAGAGATCCGCCTTAGTCACGCTCCCTCCCCAACACACCACAGCAAACTACAGGACACTGGCGACCACAGACTGATAGAACATCCACAGGAGCTTCCTGCAGACGTTGAATGCCCTCAGCCTCCTCAGAAAGTACATCCTGCTCTGTTCTTTCTTGTACAGCTGCCTCGTGTTGCTGGTCCAGTCCAGCTTGTTGTCTAGCCACAGCCCAAGATATTTATAGGTCTGCACAATCTCAACCTCCTCGTGAGACAGTTTATCGACATTTACTGTTTCTTGTTTGTCCCTTTGTAATATCATGCTGTACTGAAATGTCATCCTATTGTCAGCCATCCCTTAAACCGCACCTGATGCAGTGAGCAGCGGTGAGGACCCAGTCGTCGGAGATGAGGCTGCCTCCACAGACGTGACTCCAGCGCCCTCTGCTGTCCGACTGGAGCGAGATCTGAGCAGAACATAACGGGACACGTTGAACCTCACGGGTGAACTCCTGCACAATGTATTTCCACTTTGGTGGAGAAGTCATCACAGTAAGACCTGAAAAAGTGAGTGTAATTTCTCCTCTGTGATTGTCAGACAGAATATGTTTCTGCTCATGTAGACCCGACTAACCTGCCAAGGCCAGCTGTGAGGTCTCACATCTTCTCCTGCCACCACCCTGCTGAGCACAGGAGGCACGGTGGGAAGGCCACATCCAAAAACTTGGAAAATGTTAAACTTACACTGTGATTCATGCATCAGACTAGACATTAAAAAAAACAGATAATTATTTCATTATGGCAAGTTTTCCATTTTTATTTGGTGGCATGGGTCAACAATGTAATTCAAATATCTTATAAAGTAAACCTTTGTTGAGGTCAAAAAATAAAACATGTGTTAACCTTGCCTGGACGATGATCCATTACTTCACAATCATTTGTGGAAATTCATTAAAAATTTAATTTTGCTTTGTGGCATAATAAAGAAAAAAAAATCTCATCTGCAATGCTGAATAAAATTGTTTAATCCACCCCTTTTTTGGACGACAAATCACAAAGTTTCATGGAATCTGTTCGGTAGTTTTGATATGCTGTGGAAATTTTAAAAAAATTCCCTACTTAAAGAAATTCTCTAGCAATTCCTGGATCTCTTTGACCTGAGCCACATCATATTAATGAGTTCTTTCCTGGCTCTTGCCCTGCCATTCTAGGCCAAAAGCCCTAGGGCACTATCTGGGGCAAAAGCCCTAGAAAAACAGTGGAACTCAATCCATTAGTTATGGTCTAAATCTAATGAAAACTAACAAACAAGCAGGTGAAAATAAAACTATGATTACTGCTCTTTCCTCCAGATTGTACTACCGCAGATGTGTTTTAGGCTCATGTGAGATGTTGCACCAGTCTTACCGCTAGCTACCTGAAGAGTGAGAATCAGCAGGCTCCTCATGACTGGACAGTGTATGCTAAAAGCCTGAATATGTTGGTAGGAGGATGCTGGTATTTAAACTGTCAGGATCTTTCAAGTAATATATTTACTCTCCTTGGAAACCTATCTGACATGATCACAAGGACAAACATGTTCATGTGGTTGGTGATAGGAGTTTCCCAGCACTGCTGGCTTCTAGGATCATGAGAAATGTTTCTGATTAAAATAAAAAATGTTTTTGTTAGAATGAAAGTAACTTACATACAGATTGCCTGCTTACTACTTATTACTACTACTATTGCCTACTAACTCATTCAGTTATGCTTTTCATATTTATAGAAGAGAAATTAAGACAGAAATGTGCACAAAACAGGGAATATATTTTTTCATGGTTCAATTTTTATTTATTCTGTACATGCACAGTGATGTGGTCCTGGAAGTCCATCATCTCAATAGGCCACCATTTTCTGTGTGGAAGAGTAGAAACAGGTTAGTTTAATACACATTAGACAACAGGTTAATTGCGAATGACATAAATGTAATCAGTCATGTTTCTCATGGCCTCAGCCTCTGAAATGATTATCTGAGATGCCCAGGCGCTTACAGAGTTGATCCAGTCCATGTAGGAGCTGACTTGCGTGAAGACGGTGGGCTTCTTGGGAAAATTGCAGCTGAGCCCAGAACCGAAGCTGACAATGCCGTGAACCTCCCAGACCCCAGCGGAGTTCTGACAGTTCAGAGGGCCGCCAGAGTCCCCCTGATTCATCACATAAATGACAGCAAATTAAAACATAACAATGAATTTACATGTAATTCATCACATATGACAGATTTATTGGTGCAAGCACCACAGCTCCTTGTTGTGGGCTTTGGTGAACACATGTGTATTTTAGACTCACGTTGCACCCAGACACCACTCCATCTCCACCTGCACAGACCATGGTCTCCTTCACCTGATGACCCCACCAGTCGGGCTTGGAACAGGTGGCGTGGTCTACCACAGGCAGGAGAGCCTGCTGCAGGATGTCAGCAATGGGACCCCCAGCTGGGTGGAGGAAAGATGAGTTCAGGTTCAGCTCAGTTAAAAATGGGAGAACTGACACAGAGTGGATTAATTTAGTCTCATGAAGATGATGGACAGTGTGCTCACTTGAGATACGACCCCATCCGGTGACGTAGCAGGGCTCGTCGTGGGGGAGGATAAAGCCCGCAGCAGGAAGACAGGCGGCCATTATTGTGTCAGAGAAGGTGACAGGAGACTCCAGCTTGATCAGGGCGATGTCGTTACTGCAAACGAAACACATCATTAAACTACTGTTTCAAATGTTCTTCATTTTCATGAACAATGTAGAATATTACCGGATGAACAGGGGGTTCCACTTCTCATGCACAATGATGTTAGCTGGGGTCATGAACACAACACCTGCCTCCGTCAGTTTCAGGTTGTGCTTTCCCATGGCCACTCTGTACTCCCTGCCTTTGCTGTGAGTGAAGAACATGAAGGCGTGACGGGCGAGCTTTTAAACATTACATTTAGATGCTTCAGACTCAAAATGGACCATGAGGGAACGTGCTTGTGGGTTGATATATTCAGTCCATTCCTCTAATAGATCATCTTCTTACCTGATGCAGTGAGCAGCAGTGAGGACCCACTGGTCAGAGATCAGAGTACCTCCACAGGTGTGTCTCCACTCACCCTCTCTGTTGTACTGCAGGGAAATCTGAAGCAAACACACAAGGACAACTTTCATTTTCTTGTTCCCAGCGTCTTCCTGATAACCTTGTTCTTGTCTTAGAAGAAGACTCCCTTGTTTTTGTTCATGTTCTGGTTGGAATTCATCCATCTAATGCTTCTTCTACTTCAGGGTCTGTTTCTAATATTAAAAGTATTCTGATGCAGTTACTGCACTTCCATTCTTATAAAGTGTTTTCCTGCACTTGTGGCTAATTCATGTACTAGGTTAGGGCAGATAGGCTATACACTTGGCTGTTAACTTTTGTCAATTTACACAATTTCTTTTATTTCAGCAATTTTTTTCCTTCCATTTACTTGTAGTGTAAGGCATTTTACTTGTATCCATTTCTGAGAGAAGCTTTGCAAATAAGTCTGCCTTACATTTTCTCTCAGCAAGGTTGACTATGCCATTGATGTTGTGTTCTTTGAGTGGAACATCTTACCCAACATGTCTTACCTGCCAGGGCCAGCTGTGAGGCTTGACATCCTCTCCTCCAACCACCCTGGTCAGCAGGGGAGGGAAGGTGGGAGTGCCACACCCGTAGGCTGGGGAGAAATGAAATAAAAAAAAAAAAGGTCTAGAATGGTTAACACTATTAGTCTGCATTCATTTTGTAGCGATAATAGTTCACATTGTAATGAAATGGTGTTCTGAGTGAAAGATACCTACCACCAGCAACAAAGAGAAGGAAAACTGCAAACTTCATCGTGTCGGTATCGTCACGGTTTACAGAACAACATCTGATATATTTATACCTCTCATGATGTTATGCAACCTACAAAAACCAGATGGAACTGGATCAGTTTTTCCTTGAACAAGACCACAATCGGGGTGGAGTTCAGCTGAAATCAAAATGACCTCAAGTGACCAGGAATATTAGGTCAAGGCTGAGGTGTCCTGGTGGAAATGATCACTGCTCCAGTTCAGCAGAATACAAAGACTGAGCTGTGGAAGCCGTGGCTCAGAGAATGTTAGAGAATGTTTATGTTAATAAATACATTTATTATATTTTTGCTGCAAGAAATATTTAGGAAGCTTTAACTTAAGAATTGTATTTAATCACGAAACGCATTATTTATTCGTGTGTGTGTGTGTGTGTGTGTGTGTGTGTCTATGTGTAAAATTTGATTTAATAAAAACTGACATCTAGTAAATATTTGTTTTGTTGTTTTATTTATGCTTGTTTTATTAGTTTTAGGGTATATCACTGGTTGCCATTTTTGAAAACTGTTTTTAAAATTGAAAACAACTCATTACATTTTTCTGTGTTCTTTGAAAGTGTTTGTCTATATGTGAACAACAAAATATATTTAAGGCTGCACCTTCAGAAAAAAAAAAAGTTTTAGGTGAACAGGTTGTGTTAAAGTTTGAAGTTAAAGATCTAACCAGGACTTTTAACACCTGTGAGCTTCACACGGAGGTTGGACAAGGGAGATAAAGTCTGTTTGAGATTATCTGTGGCTTCTTATCTCCAGGGTTGATTTATTTTTCCCACAAACTTTCTCTGACATCTCTGAGGCAAATGTTCAGCAACACATTTAATCTTTTGGCTGGTGTAGAACTACAGTATATAACGAGGCACAAATCTAGCAGAACTTCAGCTGAAGACGGTCACAATGAAACTCCTGATCTTGGCTTTGTTTGTCGCTGGTGGTAAGCTCTGCTGCTGTTACCACACTGATAAATTTATTATGTGCGACTGCCCATATTCATTTGGATTGACTTTAACAGAATGCCACTTTTATACTAAACTGATTACTGCTGATGTTACAATGACACCATAAATTACCATATTCTGTGCTGGTGTGTGTGTCTGTGTGTGTGAGTGTGTGTGAGCAAATGATATAAGGGATTTCCCCCGGTATTAATAAAGTATCTATCTGGTGTTTTTCAGCCTACGGGTGTGGCAATCCCACCTTCCCACCCATCCTCGGAAGGGTGGTTGGTGGAGTCGATGTCCGTGAGAACAGCTGGCCCTGGCAGGTCTGAAACCTTCATACACTCTCTTACATACTGCTTTGGACTATTTTCTTCAACATTCATGTGCTTCTCCTCCTCAGGCGTCTCTGCAGTACAAAAGTGGCAGCAACTTCTACCACACCTGCGGCGCCACCCTGCTCTCCAGCCAGTGGGTTCTTACGGCTGCCCACTGCATCGGGTGAGGCTATGAGACGAACTAGGACTAAGAACTAAGAACTAGGACATGTAGAACAGATATTATTATTTTTTAAATAGATCTTTCATCAAAGTGACCCTGAAAGATGTTTGTGTATTTTCTGGCTGAGCAGCAGTCGCACCTACAGAGTGTACCTGGGAAAACACAACCTAAAGAACAATGAGCCTGGCTCTATCGCCATCAGCCCTGCCAAGATCATCGTTCATGAGAACTGGGACTCCTACAGGATCCGGTGCGCTGAGTCACTTCCCTTCATTTCGTAGAGTTTACATATCATGCTGTTGTTTTGTCATTTTTCGTTTCTAAATGTTGGGTTTGCATCCATGCTCTAGTAACGACATTGCCCTGATCAAGCTGTCAACTCCAGTCAAAATGTCCGATCAAATCATGCCTGCCTGTCTTCCCACATCTGGAGAGATCCTGCCTCACAACTTCCCCTGCTACGTGACCGGATGGGGCCGTCTCTGGAGTAAGTTCCGCCAAAAGAAAGCAAATACAGAACAGCATTTATGTTTTATAAGCATTTTCTTACCTAAGCTAGGTGAGCGCAAAAATCTCCAGTTTTAAGATAGATAGAATATCATCCATTTAGACAACTGGTTCAATCCAGTTTCAAGCTTAGGAGCTTTTACCCGTTGACAAAACTGATTTTTAGGAAACGTCTTTGAAAAAAAAAACTTTCCGTCAATTATGAGAAGGAATGGAAATGGGGTTAGAGATCCCAGTTTTGGTATAAGTTTGGCCTTAAATAAGGTAGCCTAATTTTTCTTCTGAAGCTGGAGGTCCTATTGCTGACGTCCTGCAGCAGGCCCTCCTCCCTGTGGTCAGCCACTCCGTTTGCAGCAGGAGCGACTGGTGGGGCAGCCTGGTCACCAATAACATGATTTGTGCCGGAGGAGATGGAGAGCTGGCTAGCTGCAACGTAAATGAGATTCTTGTAGAATGATGAATTAAAGCTTCTGTATTAGTGACTCTTGGCCTCACACTAACATCTATTTTTTTTATATAAACTTCAGGGAGACTCTGGCGGTCCCCTGAACTGTCAGAATTCTGATGGCTCCTGGGACGTCCACGGTGTGGTGAGCTTTGGCTCCAGTATGGGCTGTAACTATCCCAAGAAGCCCTCTGTCTTCACCAGAGTCAGTGCCTACATGGGCTGGATCAACAGAGTAAGTGTTAAAAGACTTTATGGTTTAATGCTCGTCCGAAGGCCTTATGACTTTTTAAATTCTTTTGGAGACAGGAAAACTCTGTTTACTGTTTTACAATGAAACCTTTATAATGTGGCTTCTAAAATTAAAAAGATGAAAGATGGTTTCAAGCTTTTCCCTTGTAACTAAGATAGAAATCATGAAAAACAGTTTGTTTTAGGAGAACAAATTGAGGTTTCATGGCACAATTGCACTGGCGACCTCCAGTGGACAAATCTGAAACATTTTCATGCTTTTCCGTTTGTGTTCTTTCCAGGTGATGACCAGCAACTAAGATCTGTGTGTGCTGCACTGGACCAATAAATGAAGAATATTGTAGCTAATTTAGTGTCTTCTGTTTTGTTTTTTAGCCACTAGAATGGTATTTGCTGGTTTTTGTGTTAGACAATCGGTAAATAAATAGCCTTAAACATTAAAATTTAATTAAAGCAAGACTTTTTAGTCGTGTTTGTCAATCTCCTTCATCAACCCTTGTTATATAATAGTTCCAACTTCGGAACATGTTCTTTCCCTGACTGATGCAAAAATTAACCATGGTGTGAGAGGCTCGCAGTCTGAGCACCAAAAACACACGTTACACTGGAACTCTGCTATTAAATCCAAGTTCGACTCATTTTTGTGTCAATGAAAGAATTATTAGTTATGGAAAGTAGATAAATCTTTTTTTGTTATCATCACAACAGTAGTGATATTGAACTATCCTCCTATAAACTAATATCTCTTGCAGTGGGAGAAGATGTTTTTTATGAGTTAGGTTTGTACAGTTGTGAGGAGCTATTGAACAACATAAAGACCCAACCCTGATGTCCTAATACAGCAAAACTCAACTCTGATGGCTATTACAGCTAGTTAAGAGTCATTTAATTTTCTGATTTATATATTTTTTGTTTTCACCACATACGTCCACCTGCAGAACAAGATGCTGTCATATGAAGGAGTACGGTATGCCAAGAGCGGTATCCCCTCTATTGACTTTCTACTTTAAACAATCTTTTGTTGTGTTGATATAGAATGTTCAACTTTATGCCCTATAAATCAAAAGGAAATGCATCTCTATGTCATTGATGACTAATCCATATACACTTTTGCCAAAATATTTTTTGTATACCTAACCAACTAGTTTTTGTGCCTAACACAAACTTCTATAAATCACCTAAAATCTATTCGTTTAGATCAGTAACTTGGGTCTTTTGCTCTGAATTTTTTTCTGATTAAATTGGATGGATTTATAAATTCAACGTTTTTTGTTAGGTTTCAATGTCCACCTGTATCTGCCTATGATCTATAATTATAACTAGACCTCGGTTATAACTAGACCTAAAGCCTTCCAAACACTGTACATTTAGCACATTTAATTTTATTAACTTCTTAAGAGCGTGAGCTTATTCAAATATATAGGTGGGGAGATATTATACATATACATATATATATATACTGTACACATACATACACATACATATATACATATATACATACATATATACACATACATATATATACATACATTATACATACATTATATAGTACATATATATTATATAATATATATATATACTGTATATTATATATTATATATAATATCCCCACCTATATATTTGAATAAGCTCACTTGAAAACCTCACGCTGTTACGCTTCCGGCGTCTACCCGAAGTCCGGGCCGCTAGCCGAGTTAGCTCTGGTCTTCACATTTGTCCGTCTCTCTCACTTACGGAGCCGTTTTGGCTTTGTTAAACATAGCGGTTTATATTGTTTGATTGTGACGGACCTTACGTTGTCGTGTGGGGAACCCCGTTGCTTTATTCACCACTCACGAAGCCGGCATCTACACGGATGGCCGGACCGTAACGCCCTTCTTCTTCGCGTTCATCTGTCCCACACACACAGAGCAGTTAAGGCTTCTCAGACACAGCGGTTTGTTTTCTTGTGATGGCGACGAAAAAAAAAGAAAACAAACGAAGTCTGATATTATTGTTTTGTGGAATTTCCATGGGTTTCTGCTAGTATATAGATAGATAAATAGATATGTAATTAATTCTACTCTCGTTTCATACGAGTAAACGGTACGGATAATGCATTTTGACGAGTACGAATACGAATAAAGCCCGTTAATACTCGTGATCAGACTGAAGGAAAATCAGCCCGACTGTTTTCACGCTCTGTGATTGGCCAGTCACACATACGTCCCGCCCCTCCCTACAGACTGCAGTTAGAGCGGAGTTTCCCTGTCTCACTCTCTGTCTCCAGTACACGCAGTTACTGATCTCGCTGTTCGTGGCTTCACTGTTGCTCACGTCCTTATTAGATTTTCTTCAGCTTGCCTCTATTTTGGTGTTTGGTTATATGGTGAACTTTCTTGTTTTTTTTTTTTGTTTTTTTTTGTTTCACGTACGTGTGCATTTAACCACCGCCTCGGTGGTTAAAGTCTTTTTTTTTACCTGTTCTAAACTCTGTTCAAATTAAAAACGTCTATACTTAATATTTTAACTGAGACATAGCGCGTGCGCGCGCGCACATACACACACACACACACATACACATACACACACACACACCATAACCAATATTGTTTAACTTTATGTGAAAAAAATGGCAATAGCATTAGGTACTAAAAATAAATAATTGAAAAAAAAAGGACTAGAAAAAAATTAAAATGAAAAAGAAGAAAAAAAATTGTTTTGTTGAGTATGACAATTCTTGTTCATGCACATTTTTTAGTTAATTACTTTTTTTATTGCATGTACTTCATTATTGCACTTTGTGTTTACTTGTTCTGTATATAGTTCCTTTACTATTGTGATCAAAAGCGTTGAAACTCAATTTTGAAGCTCTTCGGTAAATATTCATTCATAGACTTAAGAATACAGTCAACCCTCAGTTTTCGAACGCTTCTGTTCTCGACCAATTCGGTTTTCGACCAGAAAATCCGAGAATTTTACGTCTCTGTACTTGACCAAAACTCGACTTTCGACCAATCCGAAAGAAGCCGAGCGTACCTGAACGCTACTCACTCGGGAGCCGAGGGAACTTGAATGCCCAGGATGCTTCCTCCGTAGCGCATTCGTGTTCAAAGTTCGATAGGATATCTTTTATTAAATTAAAATAAAACACAGTGTCTATTTCTATCCTTTTTTATTCATGTTAGACAGTATACAGTGCAGTTTATGGTGTAAACCGAAAGAATCCGAGCGTACCTGAATGCAACTCACTTGGTAGCGGAGCGAACTGCCCAGGATGCTTCCTCCGTAGCGCATTCGTGTTCAAAGTTTGATAGGATATATTTTATTAAAATAGAACACAGTGTCTATTTCTACCCTTTTTTTTTCATGGTAAACAGTATACAGTGCAGTTTATGGTGTAAAATAGTAAAAAAAAACTTGGAAAAAGTTGTTTTTTAGACTTGGAACGGATTAAAATTATTTAAATTAATTATAATGGGAAAAATAGTTTCGGATTTTGAATAACTTGCTTTTCGAACAGCCTTCTGGAACGGATTATGTTCGAAAACCGAGGGTTGACTGTATTCAAGTTCTGACTCAGTTCCATAAAAAACTTCTGTAAATAGTTCTCTTACTTTTGTGATCAAAAACATTTATTTGAATTTCAATTTTGAGGCTGTTTTGTAAATAGTTTTTAAATAAGCAAAAATACAGCAACTTGTTAAACAACTGTTAAGCAACTGTTAAAGTAAAAAGACAAAAAGGAGTAAAATTATATATTAGTTTAATCAACCTGTTAAAGCCTGGTAGTCATTTAAAAAACAGTTTTAGTTTTTTTTAATAAAGAAAGATGTAATACAGTTTTTTTCCACTTTTGCCTTTCACTCAATAGTTTCTTTGCCTTGAATTCATATATTCTCCTGTGGACACAGCACCAATCTGACAGAGCCTTCTCCATCAGTGATATCTGTCATTTTGTTTTGATTTACTTTTGATTGTCTTTCATTCATTGTCAGTTGGTTTTTCTCCAACTTTTGCATCTTTTCTGGAGGCCTGATGATAATCAATAACTTTAGGGAAAAGTTCTCATAGCTTTTAGGAAAGGTCCTGACCATGAATCACAGAAAGATGATATTTAACAAAGGAAGATTAATAAATTATTTACTTTTTACTTTGCACAGAACATTCTTTAGAAAATGCGTGTCTGTGGGGCGGCATGGTGGCGCAGTGGTTAGCGCTGTTGCCTCACAACACGGCGGCACAGCTTCAGTTGACTATTGGAAATGTTTGAACTTTCTCCACTTTGGTGATTGGGAGAACGAGAAAAAAGGAAGCTCTGTGCGCATGCTCTCCCCGTGTCTGCGTGGGTTCTCTCCGGGTTCTCCGGCTTCCTCCCACCTCCAAAAGCATGCGCTTCAGGTTGATTGGCCGGTCCCAAATTGCCCGCAGGAGTGAGTGTGTGTGTGTGTGTGTGTGTGTGTGTGTGTGTGTTTGCACGTCTTTGTATGTGGCTCCGCGGTGCACTGGCGTCGTGCCCGGAGTGTCCCCCATGTCAGCTGGGATAGACTCCAGCTCCCCGTGACCCGCTACGGCGGATACAGCGGCGGTACATGAAAATGAATGAATGATGAACTTAAGAATGCATTTTGGCTTCTTCAACGACTGCTGACAGTTAGGCACTCACTGTTAGGCACTTAATGTTATTTTTTTTAAAGCGTGGCTGAACATTGTTTATTTGGCCAGTAGATGGCGACAGATCCATGTCTGGAGTCCGTCCACAATCTAAATATGAGGTCCCTCGTAAAAGTGAATTCTTTGTTAGAATAAGCCCACATTTCAACCACATCAAGACATCAGAAAACCATTCACAACGTCTATTGGCTTATTACATAAATTGAAAATGGTTGTGACTCATTCAATATATATGTATGTAGATTCACACCTTGATAAAGTACAATAATTTTAACAATGCAACAGATAAAATGTTCAGAGCATTCCAATGGATAAGTGTTGGATTATATCTGCTCATTAATGAATGATTCACTTGAGCTGTGGATCAGTTTAACGTAACATTAATTCATTAATTTTATTTACTAAAAATGATTGCATGAGTGTATGTTCACATTTCTCACAAATGTCTACGGTCCTTGAATACACTGTGTTCTTCTGGTATCTGTGTTGACTATTCTGTAGAGTCAACAAACAGTTTCCTCATTCTTCAGAAAATAGCTTTACGTTATATAACATAACAGAATAAACCTGCACTGTTGAACTGATCATCTTCGACATGAAACGGCCTTCACAAAGAAGGGTGGCTGAGCCTCGGACACCAACAGGTGTGAGGTTTCCGGTTGGTCCACTGAACCCCAGAAGAAGTAATATAGAACAAATGTAACCTTTCATCTCTCCCGTGCTATAATGGGATGTTTTCAACGCTCTGCAGGATTCCTGGATGGTCCTCATTGGCTTGGCTTTGACCCTCGCCCATCTGTTACCATGTCTGGGGTTAAAGGGCTACTGAATGCTGCACATGTTGTTGGCCTCAAGGTGTAGACCAAATGTTTTAGGGTGTGAGATGGATGCTGCGATGAACTCTTGAAGTAGACATTCAGGTTATGCACAGACCTTTCAAGTTCAAGCACAGTTGTGGCAACAGTATGTGTAGTTTCCCGAGGCAGTGATTCCATCGTGGCCAGGCTTCACACTATACAACCACAGCTGTACAGTTACAAAGTTGCTGGTATTCTTCAATCAGCTCCTGGCTTTATAATATCATAAATAAAGTGACATTTAACCTTTGGGTTCAGAAAAGCAAAAACAAAAAAAGAATCATTTATTATGTGATATTCTCTGCCACTTGAATATTGACCAGGCCTTAATGGTCAGGGTGGATCAGCTGCTGGGAAATGTGGTTTAAACAAAGTACGCGATGGAAGCTGTTAAATGGTCTCACTGCACCGACTGTCACTGCAGACGATGAATGTTTAGCAACACTTTGGCTCTCAGGAACATGTTTTTGGTGTGCCAAGTGACAACCACGGTGACTTCATGCCAGACATCTTCCAACTTGCCCGAAGCTTTTCACTTAGCACCCCTGGGTGTGCTAATCACCTCCTTCAAATAGGGCCATGAGATCACAATCACAAGTTCTAGTTTTAAAAGACCACTGTGAATGAAAGGAGCTACAAGTGTGATGTTGTGTCAGTGACATTAAATGCGTTCCCTTTTCACCCCCTTGACTTTGTACACTATTCCAAAGGGATAATTGGCTGTTGAGATGAAGTTGTTGCAATTCACTATTTTAAAGGTCAATATTTAAGTTTTCTTTTCTCTCATAGACAGCACATTTCTTTTTCTTGTTTCATGGTTAAATTATTTTAAATGCATTTCATAGTATCTTTTTATTAGTTTCAGAACCATGCACAAGGAACAGTGACATGTCTGTTTTAGGTTTGATCCAATGTCCTGTTCATTGCAGGCCAGGGATTTGACGCTACATGCTGTTTTAGTGCGACTGGTGCCGCACAGGACAGTAGACATACAGGCAACACAGATTTTAATACCAGGTGAGTGGAAATAGATGGAATTTTAGATATTATTTTTGACTTTTTATCGAGTTGTACAGAAATGGGAGCCATTGAGCCGTGCAGTATTGAAACCTTAGAGTCTAGGGGACGTAGCACTATGGGCCAGTGGACTTGCTGATGTCATCATCACTCTGTGTACATGTATATGCACCGTGAGGCAGACTCTTCCCGTGTGGCCATCAGGGGACAAAGTAGTCTTTATGCAGTGTGCCGAGCTCCAAGGCAGAAACATTGTCGAGCAGTAAAACATTCCGTAACTAAAACCACATGTTACAGAGTAGAGGACAAACGCAGGCAGCCTCTACGACAGGCCTTGGTGCCATATCAACAGGACAACAAATGCAACACTCCCATTTCAACGTGGTGCATCTCATGTGTATCAGGAAACTCAAATCAAGAACAGATTGTGCCCAAAGAAAATACTGCGGAAAGATGCCGTGTTTGAGGGAAAGGAAAGTGGAACACATTCATTTGGTCACGTATCATTTTCATTTGCATATTTTTAGATGTTAAAATGTGTGTCCTTGCCAACAGCCTGAGGCTCAGAGTCCACCACAGACCAATGCCAAACAAAATCAGCCATGGAACAACTGAAACAAAGAATACCATTGTTGAGCTACCTTGAGAAAAAAAAAAAACGTACCAAAATTTTATCAAAAGGGGAAAAAAATTGTTGAATTATAAAAGACACCAGAATTATTTCATTTTCAATATTTCAAACTTAATAAAGTATTAAAATAGAATAGTTGTTATTAAATCCAATGAAGAAATATATTCTGAAACACTCCGGGCACACTATGAGAACATAGTGTGGTTTAACGGCTGCAGATTAGGAATGCAAATCCCAAAAATAAATGAAATGAGCAAGCAGAGAGTTTAGAAACCATTACGTAAATTGTGAAAATGCTTCTATCAAAACTAGTCGAGTTGTTGGTAATATGAACCACAGCCTTCTTGTCTATTTCAATGAATAACAATTACCGGAGCTACTGTGTTTGCTCAATGGTAGCTGTCTAAATCACTGAAAAGCTTGTCAGTTGTGGGGTTTCCCTGCATAAAAATCAAGGCTGGAGTTCTTGACTCACTAGTGTTGTTCAGTGTTGTGTTTCCATTCTGCTCACAGTCCAATAAAGTTTTATAATTCCCTCACAGAGCTCCCTGGTGTGTGCTGTGTTGGTAGTAGTTTCTCCAGTGATTCCCCACCTGTCTCTGATCTTTAACTCCTCTATCTTAAAATATCAGAAAGCACTGCAGCCTCCCAAATTAAAGAGCCAATGCCCCATGAACCGTGCACGGACTCCAGCTGGTCACAGAATTCAGTCAGCCCACTAACTCATGGATGAACCCTTGACCCAAACCCAGCGCCCCCATTTCCCTCTCCCTTCCAGTGCTTGTATAAGCCATCTTTAACTTTGCTGAAAGCTTCCCGAATCATACCTGAAACAAACAATGTCTCATTTGCTTGAAAGAAGTTCAAATGTGTATTTGGGTTATGGTTTTTTTGTGTTTCGTTTGTTAACATGAAGTTATATTGTAATTCAGGAACAGATGATGCCTACTCATATATGCAGATTAATGTTTAATAACTAACTGATAATTATGCATCCAGTCTGTAATGCGATTTAATAAACTGCAAATTCGTATTTAAAACAGCCTTGAACTTTTGCAGTGATAGTATTTTTCTTTATATCCGCTTCAGTAAAGACAGGTAATGCTTTCTTCTAAGTGTCAGAGCCGTATGTCAGAGACCATGTTTGTATTATTGCAGATCCTCTGAGAGACCATTATTTGCAGACCTCACAGGTTCCTCATAATCTAATTGACCACGGATGTCCTGGCTCAGACCCTTCTGTATATACGGGACTGACAGAGCTATTTAGGACTAGAAAAAAAATTTTTTCTCTAACTTGTCTAGAGGACGAAATGGTAGAAGCTGAAAAAGGAAGTGTGTTGCATGACTTATAGGAAGGAGTTAAGACAAGCTCTGGGTGATCAGGAGGTGCTTCCAGATGACTGGACAACTACAGCTAATGTGATCACGGAGACAGGTAGGAGAGTACTTGGTGTGTCATCTGGAAGGAAAGTAGATAAGGAGACTTGGTGGTGGAATTAAGAGGTACAGGTGTGTATACAGAGAAAGAGGTTAGCTAAGAAGAAGTGGGACACTGAGAGGACTGAGGAGAGTAGACAGGAGAACAGGGAGATGCTGCATAAGGTGAAGGTAGAGGTAGCAAAGGCCAAACAAGGGACTCATGATGACTTGTATGCTAGGTTGGACAGTAAGGAGGGAGAGACTGATCTATACAGGTTGGCAAGACAGAGAGACAGAAATAGGAAGGACATGCAGCAGGTTGGGATGATTAAGAACAGGGATGCAAGTGTATTTACAGGTGCCAGTAGTGTGATGGAAAGAGTACTTTGAAGAGTTGATGAACGTGGAAAATGAGAGAGAACAAAGACTAGAAGAGGTGGCTGTTGTGGACCAGGAAGTAGCAAAGATTAGTCAGGATGAAGTGAGGAGGGCATTGAAGAGGATGAAGCGTGGAAAGGCACTCGGTCCTGATTATATACCTGTGGAGGTATGGAAGTGTCTTGGAGAGGTGGCAGTAGAATTTCTGACTGGGTAGTTCAACAGGATCTTAGATAGTGAGAAGATGCCTGAGGAATGGAGAAGTGCGTTGGTGCCCATTTTTAAGAACAAGGGAGATGTGCAGAGTTGTGGCAACTACAGAGGAATAAAACTGATGAGCCATACAATGAAGTTATGGGAAAGAGTAGTTGAAGCTAGACTAAGGGCAGAAGTGAACATCTGTGAGCAGCAGTATGGTTTCATGCCAAAAAAGGGTACTACAAAGACAGTATTTGCTTTGAGGATATTGATAGAGAAGTACAGATAAGGCCAGAGGGAGCTGCATTGTGTTTTCGTAGATCTGGAGAAACTGCCCAGAGAGGAACTGTGGTATTGTTTGAGGAAGTCTGGAATGGCAGACAAGTATGTTACAGTGGTGCAGGACATGTATGAGGACTATAAGACAGTGGTGAGGTGTGCTGTAGATGTCACAGAGGAGTTCAAAGTGGAGGTGGAACGGCATCAGGGATCAGCTCTGAGCCCCTTCTTGTTTGCTATGGTGATGGACAGGCTGACAGACGAGGTTAGACAGGAATCTCCATGGACTATGATGTTTGCAGATGACATTGTGATCTGTAGTGAGAGCAGGGAAGAGATTGAGGAGAAGCTAGAAAGGTGGATGTTTGTCTTGGAAAGGAGAGGAATGAAGGTTAGCTGTAGTAAGACAGAGTTCATGTGTGTGAATGAGAGGGACCCAAGAGGAAGAGTGAGGTTACAGAGCAAAGAGATCAAGAAGGAGGAGGATTTTAAGTACTTAAGGTCAATAGCAGAGCAATGCAACGTGTGGAAAAGAGGTGAAGAAGCGTGTACAGGCAGGATGGAAAGGGTGGAGAAAAAGTGTCAGGTGTGATGTGTGATAGATGAGTTTCAGCTAAAATGAGAGGAAAGGTGTACAAAACTGTGATGAGACCAGTGATGTTGTTTGGTCTAGAGACAGTGTCACTGAGGAAAAGACAGGAGACAGAGCTGGAAGTAGCAGAGATGAAGATGCTGAGGTTCTCTTTGGGAGTGACCAGGATGGATAGGATCAGGAAACAGTACATCAGAGGGACCGCACATGTAAGAGGTTTTGGAGATAAAGACAGAGAGGCCGGACTGAGATGGTTTGGACATGTCCAGAGGAGAGATAGTGAATATACTGGTAGAAAGATGCTGAGTTTTGAACTGCCAGGCAGGAGGCCCAGAGGAAGACCAAAGAGGAGGTTTATGGATGTAGTGAAAGAGGACATTTAGGTAGTTGGTGTGAGAGAAGAGGATGCAGAAGACAGGGTTAGATGGAGGCAACTGATTCGCTGTGGTGACCCCTCAAGGGAAAAGCTGAAAGGAGAAGAAGAAGAAAAAGAACTTGTCTATATTGGTCGTGTTTAATTACAGAAGGGGATGTGCGTCTCACTGCACCACATCCCTGCAGGTCCTATAAATGTCCTATAAATGCATCATCTAACTCCTTTAACAATAGATATGAAACTCCACCACCCAAAATAATCTCTATCCAAATACAAACTGGATTTTTGTCTCATTTCTTCCTTGTCCTAAAGGCTTTAAGCGCCCTCCACTGCTCCTCTGTTCACTTTGTGTGGGAAATACCTCCCACTGGTCCTTTCTTTAGTGTAAACGCAAGGAGATTCTCCCATGATATTACTTAGGCAACACTTTCCTGATCCTCAACTCGCTGCCACCCCTGCTCCCTCCCATGCTCAGCCAATCCCTGACCACCTCTGCCTCCACCTCTATATTCCAAATTGCCAATCCCAATCTAATTTATGGAATATTTTGGAGGTAACTAAATACGGCGGCAGGGGAGATAACATCTCCAGGCACATGTGAAGGACAGGAACTCAGCAGTGTGTGTTTAATAACATAAACTGCTGAAAAAGGGCCCAGGCCGGACCGTTGGCAGAAGAGCAGGCCGGTGAGACGGCTGAAGAGAGCAGAGAGGGGACCCAGTGTTCTGGGAGGGGTGGGAGTAATTGGGAACATGTGAGCCTCCCCCAGTGGAGGGATTAGAGAAGAAACGGAACTCTTTCAGCCCCAAGATTGCTTTCAATTAGGTGCGCCCAGAGCAAGGGTACTGGGAAGATAGGGAGGGTAAGAGACCAGCAACCTGGCCCTATATGTGTGGGTGAAGGGAGGAAAGGTGGTAGAACAGCTATGGTTTTGATCCCACCTCCTTATGTCTTTTGTGTTATGAGGCGGTGTAGAGTACAATCTCAGCCGGCATTTTGACACCAAACACGGAGCTAAATTCACCAAAGCTAACCTTCAAGAAAAGCAAAAATTGCCCAAAAATTAAAAGGTAAACTGAAGTTTCAGCAGTGTGTTCACAAAATCCACAAAATCTTTATTGTGGCTAAAGAAATTGCCCACATTTCCAAGTCTTTTTCAGCGGGAACGGTTTTGAAGAAGTGCATGCTGAAGGTCTGTGAGCAGGTGTGTCCCAACCAGATACAGAATTTGAGAAATGTCAGTTTATCAAGTAGCTCCATTGTTGACCGGGTTAAGGAACTGTCAGAAAACCTAGCAACACAGCTCACTGAGGAGGCTACATAGCTTTTTCATTAGCTGTTGATGACAGCACAGACAACATGGATACAGCGTTGATATCAATTTTTATTAGATACGTGAAGTAAGACCTTTCTGTCACTGAGGAGCTGTTGGATGTACCTGCAATGCATGGGACGATGACGGGACAGGACATTTTTGATGGGGTTGAGAAGTCCGTGAGTAAACTATAGATGGTGCGCTGCCAACGTGTGGCGGGAAAAAAGGCTTGGTTGGATTAATAAAGGGGAAAGTACAAAAAATGAACTGCCACACGCCTCTGATAACAAATCATTTCGTTATCCATCAAGAAGCTTTGTGTGAGTAAGTGCTGGGGTTAGATGGCATCATGACCGCGGTCATGAAAACTGAACTTCACTTGTGGCCTGAATCGCCGTCTGTTCCAGCTGTTTTTGCAGGAGATGGGCTCCGAGCATGGGGATGTGCGATACCATACTTAGAAGTGCGATGGCTTAGTTGCTGTGTTGTATGACATAACCGAGCATCTTGGATGATAGAGAGGGTATCCAGTTGGTGTGTTCAAGGACAGGATCTCCTCATCAAAAACTAACCTAAATCTTGATCAATGTAGTTGAGAACTGAGTCAACCAACTTTTATTATTTTTTTTATTTTTAGTTGATTCCATATTCCATTTCTTTATTCACTTGGATAGTTTGATCCTTGATTGATGGAGTTATGTGTGTGGTGTATTCTTAAATACACATAATGGTTTAGTCTGCTCACTCCTCTTGGAGTAGATGGGATCACGCAGGAGCATGAACCCAGGGGACGGTTAGTTCTGATGTAACATGGACGGGTTGTTCAATAAAGCCAACAGTGACAGTAACCTGACAGTTAGAGTTACAGTGACAGTTAGAGTTACGTTTACTGATTCAGAAGACTTACAAGAAAGTTAAGCACAGACGTGAACACGATGCCAATGGGAGGCGACGAGGCGAGCCCACCAGCCGGCCACAGTGGTTCAACGTCAGGAATACTACTTGCAGCTGTCCTGGGACCAGGTGCGACATTCAGCATTCAGCCACCAGAGCAGTTTGACCTCAGCAAACCCCAGGAATGGGAAAGGTGGATTAGGAGGTTCGAGCGCTTTCGGCAACCCAGCAATCTTCACGCATCCTCTGAGCAGAATCAAGTAAACACTCTCATGTACTGTATGAGCAACGAGGCGGATGACATCTTGAAAGGACTGAACCTGTTGTACACACTTCAGACGCAGTACGACGCGTTAAGAGACACTTTCCATGCATTTTTCTTTGTTTCCAAGAATGTGATATATGAAAGAGCTCGCTTTAACATGAGGAAGCAAGAAGAAAATTAAAGTATGGATTAATTTGTGACTGCTTTGTAGTCACAAACAGAACAGAACATTGCAAGAATGGTGCCCTGCACAATGAATTAATAAGAGACAGAATCGTCGTTGGACTAGCTGACATAAGATTGTCTGAACGCATGCAGATGGACAAAGATGTCACGCTGGACAAGGCAATTAACAAGCAAGGCAGAGCAAAGACATTAAGTGCCAGCAGTCAAGTC
Organism: Antennarius maculatus; assembly: GCA_013358685.1. Taxonomy (NCBI): domain Eukaryota; kingdom Metazoa; phylum Chordata; class Actinopteri; order Lophiiformes; family Antennariidae; genus Antennarius; species Antennarius maculatus. The sequence continues at coordinate 14,945,484 of CM023607.1, read as the reverse complement.
TTTGTGGTGTTGCATGTGCTACAGAAGCCCGCTCTGTTGGTAGAGTTGCATGCAAAGGCAAGGAGCAGTATCAGAAAAAGCCTAACCCAAGAGCCCAGAAATAGAGGGGCAAAGCAGTGTCACAAATGTGACAAAAGCCCATCACTCCCTCCCAAGTCAGTGCCCTGCAAATGATGTCACATGTCAAGGATGTGGGAAAAGAGGACACTATCAGCACGTGTGGCTCTCATCCACAACTGTGAATGAGGTCCAGGAAGGCTCAGAGGACGGTAGCCTACTCTTTGGTTGTCAGCAAGCAAAGAAGATCCATGGACTGTTAACTTGCTGCTGAAAAACAGAACAGTCCAATTTAAAATTGACACTGGCGCTGACGTGACTGTTGTTCCAGATTATGTGTTTAACGCTGTGTACGCCAGCAACAAACCCTGCGAAAAGCAACCAGAGCCCTGCTGGGCCCAGCTGGTGCCCCACTAAACGTGTTGGGGGCCACAGATATTGTGCTGCAGAGGGGAGAGAGGAGCACAGTGGAGGAAGTGTTGGTAATCAGGAGCCTACACACAGTCCTGCTGGGTCGGTCGGCTAGTGTAAAGTTGGGCTTGGTGGCTCGTTTGGACGCCATTAACAAACTCTGAGAGACAGCTACACAAAGCTGTGCACTGGTCTAGGCAAGATAGAGCAGCCTTACACCATCAAGATAAAGCCCAATGCAACGCCATGCTCACTTAAGACTCCACGACGGATTCCCCTGCCTTCAATGCCCAAAGTCAAAAAAGAGCTAGAGCGTATGGAGAAGATTGGGGTAATCAACAGAGTGGAGGAACTCACTGATTGATGCTCAGGCATGGTGGTGGTGCCTAAGAAGGCTGCTGATCCACATATATACATTTGATTTTCTGTGCCAGAATCCTGTGTATCTCTACTGCTGCTGAAGCTAACATCATAACAACAGTATACACAACACAAGTCCCAAACGTCAGCATTTAGGAGATAATGGGACTGATTCTGATTCTGTGTCTCATAGTTTGTCAAGTGGGTAACATTAGTATTTCTAACAGAGCAAACACTTCCATCTTTATGTCTTATATTACAGATCTGTGTGCAGAGAAAAGTCCATTCTTCCATGTGTTGAGCAGACCCTGGGCTTACTAGCTGGAGCCGTGGTCTTCAGCAAGCTCTACGCCAATATGGAGTTCTGGCAAATTCCATTGGCTGAGGAGTCCGCAAAGCTGACTACCTTTATTATGCCGTTTGGGAGGTTTTACTTCAACCGACTGGCGTTCGGACTAGCCTCTGCACCCGAACAATTCCAGAACAGGATGGTCACACAGGTCAAAGAAGGCCTGGAAGGAGTCGTGTGTCATATGGATGACCTTCTCATATATAGGGGTCCACGCAAGAACAACACTACTCTCGTCTTCATGTTGTTCTGCAAAAGATGGAGAGTGCTGGCATAACACTCAATGTGGAGAAATGTAAGCTCTCTAAACTGGAAGTGAAGTTCCTTGGCCACATTATCTCAGACAAAGGTATGAAATCAGACCCAGCGAAAACGTCAGCGGTCAGAGAGATGGCCGAACCAAACAATGTCAGTGAACTACGCAGCTTCCTAGGCACGGTCAACCAACTAGGAAAGTTTGTGCCACAGCTAGCAGAGAAAGATACTCTCTGCTCACCCCTCCTGGAGTAGATGGGATCACGCAGGAGCGGGAACCCAGGGGAGGGCTAGTTCCGATGTAACATGGGCAGGTTGTTCAACAAAGGAGGCAGTGACGGTAACCTCTTCGTAGCACAGCCTGTGCTTCCTCTTAACAAAAGTATTACACGACAATGTGGGTTTCATAACCTGATAAATTAAAAGGATTTATGTTATAAAAGAGCAACGAGCAAACATTTTTTCTGTGCAACTGTAATGTTTGTAACTTGAAGAAGCAATAATTTTAGAGTTATTTAATGTTAAAGAGTAATGTTACATCTACAGTATGTTACATTATATCGAGTGACATTTAGTTATATTTATGTTACATCTGGCCCTTTGTGGACAGATATTATGCTGATGTGGCCCTTCTGAAAATGAGTTTGACACCCCTGATTTAATGATACAGTGAAACGGTATCTGACACTTCCTCCTTTGTCCATTCCTTGGTCCTCCACACAGTCCTTGTCACTCCTTGCTCAACTGCCTCTTGTTGTCCAACTTGATCACTGAAAACAACATCCAGATCCAGACTGAATGGTTCTAACATTTCATCTTACACTATCTTACACTTTAGAGAGTCAACAGATAGTTCATACCACATTCCACATTCCTCATCCTCCGTGTGTACTCCTTTTCAGCAGCATCATCTGGTCTGATCTCTCTTCTTCCAGATTCCTCATCTGTTGTCACCTTCTGTGTCTTTTCCTTTCCCACATCAGGGACTTTATCTGGGCAGACCTTTTGTGTGAGTGAAAGGAGATGGTTTCGAGGATTCTGATGGGTCCATTTCCGTCTTCTGGTCTCAACCGGAACACTTGGCAAGTTTGGCATTTGACTTTCACAACATAAGGATTTGAGGCCCAGCGGTGTGTCAGTTTATGCTTTCCTTGTAATCCTAGGTTCCGTAACAAGGCTCTGTCTCCTGACAGTAGCTATGAGAAATGGATTTTCTTGTCATATCTCCTCTTGTTGCCATCATTTTGCTTGGTAGCAAGGGACTATGCAAGTTCGTAAGCAGCTTCTAAATCCTTTCTCATGTCAGTGACATACTTGAGGTAAGTCTTTTTTTGTAGAACCATACAAAATGCATAGTGTTTAGAATCTGTTTGTGTTCACAGTCTGGAAATGTTAAAAGGAACCCTTCAATGTTAAAGACTGAAAGTTTGACATCTCTGTTATGCTTTCAGAGTCGCTTAACTGAAATTGATGGTGTTTATATTCCAGTAGTTTGATTTCATTACTCTGTATTTATAAACTGACTCCTGCGCACAAATGTGCGCAGGAATCAGAGAGGCCGGACTGAGATATTTTGGACATGTCCAGAGGAGAGATAGTGAATATATTGGTAGAAGGATTCTGAGTTTTGAACTGCCAGGCAGGAGGCCTAGAGGAAGACCAAAGAGGAGGTTTATGGATGTAGTGAAAGAGGACATGAAGGTAGTTGGTGTGAGAGAAGAGGGTGCAGAAGACAGGGTTAGATGGAGGCAACTGATTCGCTGTGGCAACCCCCAAAGGGTAAAGCCGAAAGCAAAAGAAGATTAGTAACTGCAGTGTTTTAACACACACACAGATGAGTCGACTAATAGATTCTATCATCCATTCATTTTAGCTGACATAATCAGCTGGTGTGTCATCTGGAGGAGAAGATGACAGTGATGTTGAGGTAACACCTCCATGTTCTCTTTATACTGTACTGGTCAAGTCAGCTTTCCTTATTTTACACTCTTTTTTTTTTTTTTTTTTTTTACAAGATGCTACAGGTGCATCATGAAGGCATACTTGGGAATTTCTGGTGGCATCTAAACTAAGCAGATTGACTGAAGAAAAATTAACCAGGAAGGTGTTGGTCAGCACTAGCTAGAACCATTGAGGCTTTAGTTGATTGTAAATAGCGTGTGCTTTAAAACATTATTGTGTCATGTAAGCAGACTAAAATGTAGCCGGTTTACAGATTTCAACATATCACTGTTGCAAATCTAAAATGCATAAGAAAGCTGCACCTTCAGCTTCAGTGTGGCACTAATCATATCTCCAGGGTGCAATTTGTCCTAAAAACAGAGCGAGGATGTTTTATTCTTGTTTTTTTTTAAATCATTAAAACTAAACAATCTACAATCCTAATTATTTTTTAAGTTCATGGAAGGTCATATGAACCTAAATTCCAAAAAGTTTAAAATAAATTGTTGTCTGTTTAACACAGACAGATATGAAACATTAAATTTTCTCTGCCAGTACCCTGTCTATCTCTACTGCTGCTGAAGCTAACATCATAACAACAGTATACACAACACAAACCCAAAACATCAGCATTTAGTAGATAATAGGACTGATTCTAATTCTGTTTATCATAGTTTGACAAATGGGTAACATTAGTATTTCTAACAGAGCAAACACTTCCATCTTTATGTCTTACATTACAGATCTGTGTCCGTCACCAATGTCAACATGTTTGTCTGATCATAAAATGTATTTTTAACCTCATAGTTCCCTGTACTGGAAACCAAACTTAGGTAGCAGTGAATGTATGATGGGACTCAGCTGATCTGACACCTAGCAGTGTTTTAATGAGATTTCTTCTCTTATCTTTCAACAGCTGAAGGTCATAAATGGTCAGCCTTTTTACTGCGGATAAAATATGGAGTACAATTGTTTTTGAAGGACAACTTCTGGCCTTGATTTCTGTTTAATTTTGTGATTTGATTGATTTATACACAGATATTTTATTTATTATTTTTTACTGCAGTGTAATTAATAACATACTGGAGCTGCTTGATCATGGCAAGGTCATTATTAAGAAACATCACATTTATTTCACATTATTTCTTATTGAATTAGAAACATTATTTTACAAAGTGTAATTTACTTGTAAAACAGCTGTATCACCGTCACATAAAGTAATTAGTGCCAAAAAGTAATCAGATTAACCCCCAAAACGTGGTTTTGTCTCTTGTTGTTTCCCCCTCACACACATTGAGATTAAGTATAGTTGAGTCATTATAAATACTGAGAGAGATTGGAGATGCACCTGAACTTTTTTGTTTACTGACCAATACAGAAAAAATATTCTGGCAAAGATAAAATGTAAAGAACCAAATTCTCTTGCAATCCAACCTTATGTGGTGCCCAAAGTTGTCTGCATGCAAACTACTCCAATGTTACATTTCTGTTCATGGGCAGAAAGGAAAGACTGGAAAGCTTTAAGTTTACTGGGTCAAAGGCCAGAGTCATTGTCAGACCCTATGAGGTAATTATATGTTTGTGTTTATAGCATGCTGACTTCCCACTCTGTCTCTCATCTGCACTCCATCTTTGTGCCTAACCCCCACCTTTTCCTCCTTTTCCCCTTTTCCTCCCTCTCTGTTCTTAGCACAAGCCGTCTCCCTCTGGGAAGAGGTGCCTGAGATGTTGGTTCGGCCATACATCTCTGTCAAAATCTCTATGAATAAATTAACCTTTTAAAGATTAGTCCACCCTAATACCTCAGGGTTTTTTAAACAGAAGACCGCAGCCCCCCCAGCCCCCACCCATCCGACGCCAAGCATCACCAACTTGGTGTTAACAGTGGAATGAGTACTTTTAAAGGCACAAGCATAATTTCACTGATTATAAAGAATGATTTACTATAGTTATGCTATTTTTAAACCAATTATGTTACAAGAGTTTATGATTGAATTCAATAATATCAGACTGTTTGGTTTTAATGATGATGAGCCTTTGGTTTCTTGTCAATTGAAGGTGGTTTAGATTGAACAAGGTAATATTTTGATATCTTTGTGCATAATGGGTCAGCATAACATTTTAATCACCACTACATTCATGGCGGTAGAGCATGAGCCCAAAGCTGGTCTCACCATGAAGAAGATTTAGATTACATGAGCAAATAGGAACACAAATCATTTATCATCTTGTCTTTTTTAACGAAATTAATTTGATAACAAGAAAGAGGTCTTAATATTAGTATTAAAATTTGCTATAATTGCCACTTGAATACCGTTCTTCAGTTGTTAATGTTTGAGAGGAGCTGATCAGGGGTATTAAACTTTGACTTTACAGAATTAATTTCACATTAAACATACACCAGAGGAAGTTGTTAATTTGTTGTAGTATGACAAAGCATTAGCCATTCATTGGCAGAAAAAGAAGATGCTTGTGTTTGTTACTGAAAATGAAAAGAAACAGATTTTATAGACAATTTAAACCCCTTCATTTGCACACGTTTAAATATGTTTCCTACAATCTGTTTCAACACAGCTCTGGGAGAGTGTCCAGTAATTCTTCGTGCTCCTTAACATAAAAATGTCTCATTGAGACATGTAGTGAGATTCCGCCAAATGCAAGGAGCATTGGGAACGGCCTCTCCCAGGCCTTTTCAGCAACTTGTGCTGTATGGATTAAGAGCAGCACCTGGAGTTGCTCCAAACGCCCCTAGGCACTCAGGCTGAATGCATGTGACTGCTGCTGCCTTTGCAGCATGTCTGTTGACTCCCCAATATTCAGCATTTTTGAGCAGACATGCTGAATTTTTGAGTCAGAAACTACATATTCTGAGTAGACATGTGCTGCTTCCACTGCAGAACAACACATTTTGTCATTGTTTTGGAAATGTGAAGAATTATGTCTTGCTGAAAAGCATATTTTTTTTAGTAACCAATCATAACAGTGGTCTCTTGTTGGCAATTGAGCCAAATCTATCCACCTTGGTTTTTCAAACAAATCAGGATAATTATGAGGAACAGGTTTTAGGTTGAAATTCCTTGAAAAATAAACCATTCCTGACTGAAAGAATATGACATGTATTGGATATGTCACTGGTTTTAGGTTTCACTCTTGGGGCAGGCAGAGGCGTCTCTTGGACTTCCTGAGCTCTAACTTGTGCCAACTCATGTAAGGGGGAACTGGAGGTCCCCTCCTTCTTTATTTTGGGTGTGTAGGAGGGTGAGTGGGGGTGGCGGGTGGGAGTGGGGTGGCGGGTGGGGAGTGGGGTGGCGGGTGGGGAGTGGGGTGGGGGTCAGTGAGAGTGGGGTGAAGGACAAGAGTTTCTCAATTCCACCAGTTCTACTGGTCCTCAGTCTCCACTGTTCGACCTCATCACTCAATCTTTGTTTAGCCCCTGACATGTTTTAGCTGGCCTAATTTATACCTGTAAAGACAAACTTTGTAAAGGAGCTTCCACTAAAAGGCCTCTGCCGGAGCCACTGACCCATACTGCAGCAGTGGCTAATTTAATTTCTTTTAAATGGGTAAAGGAAGCAGTGATGTCTCTATTGGCATGAAACAAAAAAAATACCCATAATGAAAGTTTTGGGGCTCCACAGATGTTCTCCTGGATGCCCCCCCCCCCCCTTCCTTCACTCACACAACTTGTGATGAAAGTAAAGAGGGTCATGCTGACCTTTGCCGCAGATCGACATCGGTTGACAACATGTGGCTCCCCAATACACGAAATACATCCTCTTATAGGCCAACATTTGCAGAACACTGCCCAATTATCTTAGCTGGCCTCCAGACTAGAGCGCACATGATATTTATGACCTGAATTCCCACGTCTAATGGTAAAGCAGAAGTTATTAACTTTTCAAAGTAAGTCTGTCTCTTATAGCCCTACACCCATGTCCCCCTTCAGTTCTGTGTCTGCACAAGCTTAGTTTAATTGCCTGATTAGCAATGGCTACAGCTGTTCTAAAGGGGTAAGGATTTTGGACAAAGAGTAATTTTATAAATATCTTTTCATGTAGCTGGTGATGTTTTATGATACATGCAACAGTTATTCAGCATTAGTCAATATTATCTTGAGCCAGCAGACTAAAGCGCCAAAGATATACGACGCACATGTTTAAGGAAAGCGGAGTGAAGAATGGTGCAGTTCACGTTTTCTACCAGAAGGAGGCGCTAAAGGTCACAGAATAACCGCGTCTCTCTAAGCCGCAGAGCAAAGCTCGTCTTTTCGACTGTTCCGCTGTCCTTTAAGTGAGATCCAGCAGCAGCAAAGGTCCACATATGGAAATGCTTGATTTTGTATCGCAACTTTTTACTATGCAGCAATGACTACACGCATGTTCAGCTCCTTTCTGCAACCTGTCACCACTGTAACCTATATAGTGTGAAATGTGATCCAGATTAGTAGCAGCGCTGCTAAAAAAAAAAAAGCGTAATAATTATTAAATAAGAATAAGTACTGTATTTACCGACAAAACAACATGGGATGCAGCTGGTGGATAGATTCGAGACATTAACTGTGAAGCTGATCAGACGACAAGCTACAGAATGTTTTATAATCCATCCTCAGAGGAGACGTAAAACACTGGCTCTTGGGGATTTTTTTTCTGCAAAATGTTCACTGACACCAAACACGACTCAGAATTGGAAAAAATGTCTATACATTCACCAACAATTTGACGAAACATTTCCAAAGGGAATGTCTTCCTCCTCACTTCTATTTTATGTAGATTCTGGCATTTGGAGATATTTGAACTTTAAATATTTAATTCTGTGATTATTAAAGACATAATTACTGCATATAAATGTTGATTTTTTTTCTCCTTTCACTGACATAAATCCTCCGTTTAAAAATAAGCTGTATTTTAGTGTTGATATTTGTTCCATTTTTGAAATGTTTTGGTCCTGGAGTTTTTTATTTTATTTTATTCTTTTAACTGCAACCTTTCAATTGAACACACTATATTCACAGCACATGAGCAGCGCAGCTATAAATTTCCGAGCCTCATGTTTTAGAAACTTGATCTTTTTTTTTTTTTTGGCCTTTGCTGTAGGAAGTAAAAAAAATTTAAAACTACACTCCTGTGACAGATTATAAAAAAAAAAAAAAAAAGATCTGTATTAGTGCTCTCAGCCTGGAGCCGATGGCTTCAAATTAAATGTGTGTATGGGATGAATTCAGGACTCAGCGCAGCACAATCAGCGCAGCACAATCGCCAACTGGACTATGGACCAAAGAAGACCGACCATGTTGTGATGTAATCCGTTAAACCTTCATAATAAGAGTGCCAAAGAGTTTTCTGAATTTATGTTGCAAACTGCTGATAGTAAACTACATAGCATCATCAGGAAAATGTTGTTTTCCCCTTTTTGACTCTTAGTTGCTTTGAGAGAGAAAAAAGGTTCCTCGTTAAAGAAGTCAAATGCAGTTCTCTCAGCTTCTGTGTACAACCCCTCGCTGAGATTTAAGCAAGGGGCCAAACAAAACCATACAAAACAGCATCAAGCAGGTTGATGGGACTGGATATTTTCTGCAAAAGGTCAGGTAATCTGAGGTAAATAATGTTACTTTAAGAGCTGATTTCTCCTTAAACATATTTATGGTCAGGATTTATTGATGCTTAATCATGTTTTTATAATTTTTAATTACATTAACTTACAATGAGTTTCTAAAATATTAGAAATTCTAGTGGAAATGTGACATTACATCTTCTCATAGAAGGGTTTTTTTCATGAAGAGCGTGTCAGGAGTAATCCCGTGACCACAGCACAAAGGATTTTCACCCCTGATATGTCATGAGGAAAGCGAACAGAACAGCTATCTGTTACCTTTTACAATGGAAACAAGAGTTCCTCCTAACTGAACAAATGGACCTGTCTGGTGCAAGCGGGGGACAAAGGCATTTTCACTCTCAACGTCCAGGCTGAAGCCCCCGGCCCTGACTACTGCCTAAAGACCAGTAAAACTGTTCAAATGCTTCCTCTGTCCCAGAGTCTGTGCTAGTTCCCCCTAATCTCGCACTAGTTGAGACTTGAGGTCTCAACTAGAGTCTGTCACCTTTCCTGTCACGCACGGCTGCCTG